>OY977935.1:80809714-82009714 GCA_963854355.1 Epinotia brunnichana | reverse complement strand
AACCATCTCCTCTCCGCGCAGCAGCTGGTTGTTGGTGACGTAGTGTATCTGCGTGGCGCGGGAGCCGCCCGCGACCACGGGCGGGAACGCGGTGTGCTCCGGTACTCCTGCAAGTTGCTAACATACCCGAGTCGACGAGAACCATCTCCTCTCCGCGCAGCAGCTGGTTGTTGGTGACGTAGTGTATGTGCGTGGCGCGGGAGCCGCCCGCGACCACGGGCGGGAACGCGGTGTGCTCCGGTACTCCTGCAAGTTGCTAACATACCCGAGTCGACGAGAACCATCTCCTCTCCGCGCAGCAGCTGGTTGTTGGTGACGTAGTGTATGTGCGTGGCGCGGGAGCCGCCCGCGACCACGGGCGGGAACGCGGTGTGCTCCGGTACTCCTGCAAGTTGCTAACATACCCGAGTCGACGACGACCATCTACTCTCCGCGCAGCAGCTGGTTGTTGGTGACGTAGTGTATGTGCGTGGCGCGGGAGCCGCCCGCGACCACGGGCGGGAACGCGGTGTGCTCCGGTACTCCTGCAAGTTGCTAACATACCCGAGTCGACGAGAACCATCTCCTCTCCGCGCAGCAGCTGGTTGT
The DNA here is from genome assembly GCA_963854355.1 of Epinotia brunnichana. Classification (NCBI taxonomy): domain Eukaryota; kingdom Metazoa; phylum Arthropoda; class Insecta; order Lepidoptera; family Tortricidae; genus Epinotia; species Epinotia brunnichana. The sequence continues at coordinate 82,009,126 of OY977935.1, read as the reverse complement.
TGGTGACGTAGTGTATGTGCGTGGCGCGGGAGCCGCCCGCGACCACGGGCGGGAACGCGGTGTGCTCCGGTACTCCTGCAAGTTGCTAACATACCCGAGTCGACGAGAACCATCTCCTCTCCGCGCAGCAGCTGGTTGTTGGTGACGTAGTGTATGTGCGTGGCGCGGGAGCCGCCCGCGACCACGGGCGGGAACGCGGTGTGCTCCGGTACTCCTGCAAGTTGCTAACATACCCGAGTCGACGAGAACCATCTCCTCTCCGCGCAGCAGCTGGTTGTTGGTGACGTAGTGTATGTGCGTGGCGCGGGAGCCGCCCGCGACCACGGGCGGGAACGCGGTGTGCTCCGGTACTCCTGCAAGTTGCTAACATACCCGAGTCGACGAGAACCATCTCCTCTCCGCGCAGCAGCTGGTTGTTGGTGACGTAGTGTATGTGCGTGGCGCGGGAGCCGCCCGCGACCACGGGCGGGAACGCGGGGTGCTCCGCCCCCGCGGCGCGCGCGCTGTAGTCTAAAACCGCTGTTAGGTAATGCTCGGATACTCCTGTAACGGTACAGGTATAGGTACTTACATTACAAGGGTCGATTTTTATTTTCTTGTTGATTCTTATTTTGCAGAATTGGATAAAAGTGTGTAGTGTTCTACAGTTTTATTCCACTGAGTGAAAAAAACTATGGGCACTTCGTAAATAGCTGGAATTTTAGGCACGAAATTTTGGGGTACGTATTAGAATATTGTATTTACGGTAAAAAAAAACACAACATACTTACAACAGTTACAACAGACATGATACCAAAAATTAAAATCGGAAAACGTGGTAAAGAATTATCGCTGAATATACATAAAAAAGACGTATGGACACCCTCCTTCCTTTATTAAAGTCGGTTAAACACTCACCAGGCTTAGTGACCGCCATAGCCATATTGATAGCCTGACTCCCTATATAACACGTCTCCTTCATGAGTTCCCTCTCCGCTGGGCTCTTGATGGAGCGCATCATGTGGAGGGCCCTCTGAGGGTCCCCAGAGGCCGCGCCGGACTGCCAGACCGATGAGAGTAGCTGGTAGACTTCAGGGTTGTATTCCCGGGGATACCACACGATCGATGGGCGGGTGGATGAGGCTGCTCTGGAAATACATGGTCAACAAGATTAAGAATTGGAAGCACAAAAGTTAACCAGAAAATAGGCTTGTGACCTTAAATTTATTTACGATGCCATTCGAACCAGTTTTTGGAGAGAAACAAATGTTTGTATGAGAGCAACTAGAATTAAAGAACGTAAATACCCAAGAACTTGTGTTAAAGATTTCGCTGGCGGCAGGCGAAACACTTCATACGAATTGACGTTAAAGTATGACGTCACACGTTGTAATTCATACTTATCGTTGTATGGAAAATCAAGTAAATTGCTGTTTCGGTCGCGAAATACTGCATTTAGGTCCATAGTTGTGATACAATTTTGTTGCTAGAAAAGATAGCTTTAAAATTACTCTTGGGCAATAAAAAAAAACATATTTTTCTAAACTTGCAATGTTCTTTCAATCTTTTTACGATTTTAATTATATTTTGTAATTTATACTTTATTACAATAATTTGATGGTTTACTATCCATGTAGCAACACTACGTTATCAATTATAACATGACGCAACTACCCCCATTATGTGTTTTTTTTTATCGGACGAGTACTTGTATATCCTGAGATTACCCCCCACATTCAAACTTAGATTTCAGACATTAGATACCTCTCTTCCGCTCACGGAACAATAGTGTCCTAGACCTTACGAAGTACTAACCAATAACCATGTACCACATAGCCCTTCAAACAATTTAATGAAATGAATGGGTTATTCATATTCTTTTATTTCATACATTGTCATTAATTACATAATAAGGTTATTTAAAACAATGTCAACAGGCAATACATTCAAAGTTATTAAATATTCTAGGTAATTAAAATTGTTCGTCCAGGAATTCAGCTACCGAATAATAGGCCTTCTGCATCAGCAGGGATTTAAATTTCAGGGTAAAACCAAGGCACGCCCGACAGTCTTTAATAGCTGTCGGTATTTGGTTGTATATCCGCGGACCCAGTCTTGGCACCTCCAAGGTCATGCTTCCTCCTATCCTGAAAACGACCGCGCTGGTCCATTTCCTCCTTTGGAATACCTCCAAAATCTGCCGAACATATTTACCAACCTCAAGGATGAATATCGAGGGAAGCGTTAGGACTCTAAAGTCCTCAAATAGCTGGCGAGTGGCGGTTACACCGAGCGGATGCTGTCCTTGCCCGTGTTGTGGGACGCACACAGAGAAAGCACCCGCTAGGTGTATAGGATTTCTGGTTAATGTAACCTAAATGAACCGGGTTTCGGGTTAAGATGATCCCACCAAAAACATAAATGTAAAAAAGGAGAGCCAAGTTCAATACAAAAATTATGCTTGGCTATGGGCTTCGCCGCAAAAAGAATGGAGATCTAAATGAGTGCCAAGTTCTATGCAAAATCCAAATATGTATTTATAGGAACAAAATAACATTATGAACTAGTATTAAACTCTATGTCTTTGCTTTATTGGATACCTATCAGTGGCGAAGCGTGAAAGAAACCGAAACTGTTGCTCTGTATCGGCACTACGGGCTGTTTTACGTAGTTTAGCTTTTATTATAGCCCAGTAGTGTTCAATCGGGCGAAGCTCTGGACAATTCGGTGGATTTAACTCTTTGGCCACAAAATTTACATTATTGTCTTTATACCATTTTACTACCTTAGCCGCGTAATGGCAAGACGCTAAGTCAGGCCAAAATACAGTTTCGGAGTTGTGCTTTTTGATCATCGGCAATACTCGTTTCTGAAGGCACTCTTTCATATAAATATCGGCATTCATCGACGAGGTAGTGAAAATAGTTATTTGTTATACAAGGGGGGAAAGTTGTATTTTACCTGCGAGTGTTCATTTGAAACACGAGCTAGCGAAAGGACTCTAAGATTGACCACGAGCGAAGCGAGTGGTTCAAAAATAGAATCTCAGGATGAGCGAGTGTTTCAACACACGAGACGTAAAATAACTTTTCACCCGTGTATAACACAAATCTTTTCACCTCACTACAGCAAGGAAAATAAGAAAAAAGGTAAAAAAAAAAAAAAAAGTAAAACAAAGTTTAATAAAAGTTTTAAATAAAGTTAAAAAAAATTTTTTTAAAAAGTCAATAAAAAATAAAAAAGGTAAAAAAAAAGTTAAAAAAGTTAAAAATAAAAGTTAATCAAAAATATGTCATAAAATATACCTACAAAAAACAAAAATAAACATTTAACGTTCTACGTCATAGTACTTTTAACGTTCTACGTCTACTTTCTTCACATGTGGATAAAAAGCAAAAGAATTTCGTAAAATCTAAGGAGTCCCACAAGGTAAATTCATGGTTTTTCATCACACTTGCTCGCAAATTGTGTTATTCCATGCCTGTATACAGAAGGACAATGGCCTAAATTGTTCCCGCGGGAATAATGGGTTTTTCGTCAACTGTGGGTAAGGCACAGCAGGAAAGCGTACAGCTCCATCAGGGTTCAGTATAATAATATATTTCGGATTCTGATGGGGCTGCCGCGTTCGTGCAGTGCCTCCTCCATGTTCGCAGAAGCCGGAATACCCGACTTGTTCGCCGTGGTCCGCGCCCGCATCGCCTCCTTCTGGGAGGGAATACGACGCTCACGGATCACTATCGTGGAAAACGCATATCGCGATATGAACACCCCTATCTTTAGGTACTGGCTTTCTGTTCACCAGAACAAGAATAAAAAGTAGTAGGTATATAGTTTTACAATTTTAATTACCTATTATAATATTTTATCTTATGCTTTTATTTTTACAATTTTTGTTTGTAATGTATATGTGAATGTGATTTTGATATGGGTGGTCAATGCCTGAAAATAAAACTTTATTTATTTATTTTTTATTTTACAGCTCAATAGGATTTGTGTGTGATCTGATTGGCTTAAGGAAATCTAGTAGGCCGCGCGCCAGAAGAATTATGCTCTGTGATTGGTTGAAAAAAAAATCTAGTAGGCCACGCGCTGCAAGAATACTGCTCTGTGATTGATTGAAATATTGGAGCTACACGCTCCACTCGCACTTATCTGGAAGTGAAGTTGTCAATTTCATAATGAAGTTGCGGAAACGCAGGACAGTCCGATATTCTACCAATGGATGAAGTCTCATAGCTCACAAGTTAACTATGAGAAATAACATAGACCTAGGTAAAAATTGTGGTGTAACATATATGGATGTACCCTTTACTCCGAAATATACATATATTCATTAATTCATTCATACATTTTTGATTGGTGCGCTTGTATGAAACATAGGTTTTTCTGTCTTTTGTAGTTATTTATTTCCTCGCAAATGTGATGAAAAACATTGTGTATAACATGGGCGCAAGAATATTGCAAACTCGTGTCATCAAAAGCCCTCCGCCTTCGGCGTCGGGTTTCTGATAGACTCTTGGATTTCAAAATCAATTATTTATTCTGCAAACAGGCCACAAGGACACTTTTACAGGTCAAATGGTAATTTACTATATAATAATAATAGTCTTACACAATAATCATTTAAAAATTGCAGATTTTAACCAATAAGTACGTAAGCAGTTAACAAGCTAAATGTCACTAAATGAAACCAAAAAAATCCAAAATTGTAAAATATTATCCATTACATTCGATATGGTCTGTATCAGAATTAACAATCAGTTTATGATATTAATTTAGTACCCCAGAGTTGTATAAGGTCTCTGAGCGTCCAAATACAATTAATAATTATTCTAATGTTCTTAGAGATGTATACTGTCTCTAAGCGATCAGAAAAAAGGGAACATTAATGTAATATTGTCAGAGATGTACAGGGTCAATAACAATAAAAAGTGTCAAGAACAGAATGATGTCTCTCGTCAAAATAATGATAATAAAATAACACTAGTATTTAGGTAGTTACTATGCCCTTGCAAGCATGAACAGACCGGACTCCACAAACAGTGTTCGCAATATTCTACTTACACTGCCCATCTCGTTAAACAATGTACTATTATACTAATTTCACATCGTGGATAGCGGGCCACTCGCAAACGGCATAGCTGGTATAGATAGATGATCATAGCCGTTCATAGCCCAGCGGCGCCTGCGAGTCGGAAACGATAACGCAGGTAAAGCAACGATGGCAGCGGTCAGTCCTTGGATGGGTGACCGCCTGTTTGAGTGGTTACTATAAATGAGCGCTTCCGTGCTTTGGAAGGCACGCTAAGCAGTTGATCCCGGCTGCTGTTTATGACAGTAGTCGTTAAGCCGAGTTAGAGGCCTTCGGGCGGCTTACGAACCTTGACAACTTGACAAAGGGGGGACAACTGTCACTTGCGTCCGCAGGAGCTACCTACCACAACCCTGCACGTGTCCCCTGGGTGGTACTAAAAAGTGACAAACTCAAAGGCCAAATAATGTATGCCATACGATTAAATAAAACTAGGATCACATCGTGGATAACGGGCCATTCGCAAAAGGCCGCAGGTTGAGTAATAGCTGGTATAGATAGATGATCAGATCAGTGTTTACTCCTTGTGTCGGTTACCCTCATTACTAAGGATCGCTGTCTACTAACTTGGCTATGTAGCTCGCGAAGTTGGCGACGGGCCTCGCCTCGTCCACGGCGAACAGGCGCGGCGCGGCGCCGCAGCCAGTGCGGGGGCCCTCCCACAGCTCCGCGTGCTCATCCTTGTCGTGGACGAAAAGGATTGACTGGAAACAACACCAATATGCGTCACATTTATTATCCAGTTACCAAAATCTAACCTAATCGGGGTCAAGCCCCTAGACCCCACTTCTAACCGATTGATGGATATAATATAACAATGCCTTTAATTTAAGTCAAGCGGGAGAGAGGTCGAGATACAAGGTCCGGCTCGTATCTGGTGCAGCGGGGTGACGCGGCCAGCATTTTGGGCACATTTGCGCCAGGTACCTGCCGTCCCGGGGATCTATTAGATTAGTATTAGGGCATTTTTTTTTCAAAGTGTACCATTTTATTTGAATAGGCGTCATTCCGTTACTTAAGAGGGCTACTTTACCATACAAATAGTAACGGAATGGACGTAACAGAACGAATACTTCGCAGATTAAAACACGTGTTTAATATACTGTTTTTAACAATTGTAATAGTATTTTACTGAAATCATTGTTAATGTAGTAATGGCAGATTAAGATAATTGAGTCGCATTAGCAGAAAAATTATAGGAACCTTCGTAATCTTGTAATGGAACCAGGACACTAGCTTTTGGGTCCACCACTCGACGCACCGTTCGCGCGCGATTTCTAGCCACTACTGACAGTTTGTAAACAAAACGAATGATGTTACGTAACGGTATGTGATGCTAGATGAAAATAAACACCTAATTTGGTAATAAAAATACCTAGTTCGCACAAAATCATCGTAACGGAATGTGGACATGTCCACTTTTCCAAAATCACTGGACAAGATTAATTTTAGTTTATTATGTAAAAAATACTTTAGCGAGATAAATATAAGGTTGATTTAAGAAAATTCATGTTTTCCACTATCAGAAACAAGTATTTCCAGGCACAATATACAAGTCCTAATACTTCGAATCAATACTTGAAGTTGGCTTGCCGCAGATGGACAGGGAAATCGAGGGTCGGCAGCCAGAAAAATGTGGTAAATTTAATGCTAAATAAAATAATAAATAAATAATAAATATTACGGGACAATCTTGCACATATGATAAGTTTTTTGGGTTTTTATACGATTTAGATATATTATTGACGTTTTAAAATCGCTACAAGTACAATTTTTCAATGTGTTTCGTATTTGTAGGGTGTCAAAGGCACTGGACACGCCAAAAACATCAAGGTACAAGAAAAATAAAAAATGCCCAATAATATAGTTTTAGTGTACCTACATATATATATATATTTTCTATTGTATCTGACTTTATATTTTTGTCATTGAATAAATGCCTTTTTGTTTGGTTTAATAGAAGGATACGTATATAGGTGCGTCCACACCAAACGCACGCTCACCCGAGCGCGGCTCGCCCTAGCGTGCGTAAGTAAGTGTGGATGGCGATCGGCGCGCCTGAGCCGCTCGCCCGAGCGTCCGCACGCTCGGGCGAGCGGAGCCGAGCCGGTGTGGGCGGTTGTTTTGTGTGGCCGCACGCTCACCCGAGCATTGTCGGCTTTTTGGGCGAAATCAAAGGGGCCGCGGCGCCATGCTACTGGCAATGTACTTATTTATTTATTTATCGTTTTCAAATGAGTGAAAATTATTTTCGCGGTGTACGTCCACACTGAACGCACGCTCACCCGAGCGGCTCGCCCGAGCCCTCCGCATGCTCGCCTGAGCGGCTCGGGTGAGCGTGCGGAGGGTTCGGGCGAGCCGCTCGGGTGAGCGTGCGTTTGGTGTGGACGCACCTTATAAATAAATATGTGTATACTACATTTAAGTCAGTGATGTATATGGGTCATTGTCAGTCACAAAAACAAAAATCATCTTCCTGGTGGTCAATAGTTAAGGGCTTAGGTTTACATATAATGTGTTTAGAGTTCACGGATTCAGAGTACAACCAAAAATTTGACTTTATAGCCCTTAACTTTGGCAATGTCCACTGAAGAGACGCAAACCTAAATCTGACAATGACCCAAATATGTGATGTGGACGTACTTAATATAAATAAATAAATGCCAACATGAATGTTTTGATACGAATAAACATTTTTTGATTGTATATTAAGAGCCCGTTCACGTGCTCACTAGCGCCGCTGGTAAATAATACTTATACTACATACATTTTTTTGTTCTATAAAACAAAACATGGAGGTGCGGTATTTTAATAAAAAAATAAAATAAACAAGTGTTTTATTATATTCATGGTTCTTTGTATATAATGAGCTCAAATTGCATTTAATATTGCATTGTATACAATTAGCAAATTATTAACACAGTAGTATTTTAGTGTGCATGCATCCTGTATGTGGATCTTTTTAACCAAAAATGGAAAAAGAGGGGCATTATAAGTTTGACATGTTTGTCTGTGGCATTGTAGCTCCTAAAGGAATGGTCCGATTTGAATGCGGTTTTTTTATCCAAAAGCAGACGTGATTGAGATGATTCTTAGTTACGTTTCAACAAAATTGGTTCAGCCATTTTTGAGATATTGTACTTTGAAATGTAAATGACAGGGGTTTTTCAACTCTTCTATGTTGTAGTTATGGTAATATTCATACATATATTTAGCTTTCTGGCAACAGCCAGTTCTCCTGATAATAAATAAGTGGATAAATTGACCCATTAGTATATGAACATGTTTTTATTCATCTTACCTTGAAGTTGTCAGTTTGTGCAGGTTTGACCATGACAAGGATCGCTGAAGCCTCCATGCACCCTGTCAGATAGAAGAAGTCAGAGTTTTGACGGAACACATACGGAATCTTGTCTGACATGTATTGTTTGTTTGCTGCCGGTATTACTATCTGAAAATTATGGAAACAAATGAATCTTTTATAAACTTGCACCTTTATTTTCGGAAAATTTCAACGAAAAGATTTCAAATAATCTCAAAAATTCTTACTATATGTGTTTGATGCTCATTATGTACTTCAGCTGCAAGTTTTTGAACCAATGTCTCCCTCCTTTCCTTGTATTCCGTTTGCGTAATACCACACGTAAGAAAGTCGGGCTCTATCAAGTGAGGATGTGTGTGGAAAGTTGGCTGTCCCAATATACCTTTGGGTATTTGAAATTTAGACACTGATTTTTCGTCTGATGGATGGTCTATGACGGACACACATCTTACTAACTTTTCTGTCTTTCCAAATAGCTTTCTTCGGCTTTTGGAAACTGAAAAAAAATTAAAAGTTTTGCTTTTCTTCATGTGTTGCGTAAACAATGTCACTTTTTCGGTATTTTACGTAGGATTATTTCTCGTAAGCTGAATGATCGACGAACGAAATAAGTATCTTTTTATAAACGACGTACAATCAATAATAAAGTAATTTTCCAGATTTATTGCAAATAAATAATTCTTTCTACTAATAATACATATAGAAAACATAACCTATATGTAAGAAAGAACATACCTGTATTGAATAAACTTTGTCGCAAACTGTGCATTGTGTTTTATTTAATCATATAACAATAGGGGCCGCGGCAGCAGATTTGTTTATTTAGGCAAGAATACGAAAGAATTTTGGAACTATGTGCTATGCGGTGAAGTGAACCATAGACTATATTGAATAAAGTGAACGGCAAAGTCAAAAGTGCACAGAGTACTTTTCTATATATGATTATGATAGAGACGTGCAACATAAAAACATTACAATTAAAAAAAAGTAGGATCTATCACTTCCTTTTTTTTAAAATTCAAGTTGAAACGCAAGGAGTAGGCCCTTAGATATTTACAAAATTTGTTAAAAAAATTATAAACCCATGGCCACAAAAAAAAAGGTTTATCTTGTTTATGGTCATTATCAACTTTTGTGTTGATTTATTTCTCAATTCACAATCATCTCAATTTCTTTACAGATCTAGTTTAGAAAGTTCAAGTATAATCTTTTTATTACTTCTTTTTGTCTCCAAGATGCTAAAGTTTCGAATAACTATATGTGTTACATGACAGATAAAGTGCGGGGCTTCGGATTATTACATTTGTTTTGATATGCTAAGGACAGTGGAAGTGAAGTGCGACAGCGAGGCCTCAAACGACCTCAAGTGTTCTGGCAACATGCTAGCAGCGCCCGACAACAAGAAGAAGACCGAGCCCAGCCCAAACCCGTCCGTGAAACTGGACAAAATCGACGTCAAACCCAAGACGACAGAGGAGGACCCGAAACCTCGAATAGTGCTCACATTTCGCTCCGAAAAGACAGGAACGCGATCCTCAAACATGAAAATAGTGTCGGCTGAAGAAAAACAGGAGGAAATCTCCCCTCGGCGGTCCAACCGTATCCGCGTGCCCGTCATGTGGGATTCTGAGGAAGAAGACTTCTCACCCAAGAAAGAAAAAGCTGTTAGCAGCGTCTCCGAGAACGAAGAAGCGTCGGACGGCAGCACCCAGAAGCGCTCCACTCGCCGGAGAAGCAAGGAGTTCTCGGACAACGTCATAGCTAATGCCATAGCCAGGAAAGAGAAGTACAACGACCCAGCACCCATGAAGAGACCCTCTCGACAAATAAAACCGACACCTAAAGTACTAGGAAACAAGGAGTTGAGATGGCTGCAGTCGCAGCCACAGAGTAATGTTATAGACCGCTCTGAGGATGGTGTGATGACCCGCAGGTCAGCTAGGAGGAAGAGTTTTGAAGTGGTGGAGGAGAAGAAAGTCGAGAAGGTGTATGAGGAGGAAGATGATATTGAGAGGGAGGAGATGGAAATTGAGGGTAATTTGAGTCTGTAAAGTAATTAATATAGACCATCAATGTTTTCTTGCAAGATGCAGAGAAATTCTCACTCATTCTTGCAACTACCAGAGAAATACTATATTAAATATCTAAAATTATTTGTGAAATGTTCCGCAGTAGATCTAATTCTTGCTGAATATGAATATTAAAAAATTACTAGTGTCCGACCGAAACATGTTTCTTGCCGAAACCATAACTAAAGGTTCGTAGACTTGTTAAAATCGTTGAAAAAATGACGTAAAACTGCTTTTATACACATTTTAACAATGTAACACCTGAAACTCGTGAAGCTTGTATAAAATAAAAGAAGGCTTACTACAAGTTACCATAATTCCGGGAACAAGTACACAAAGCGTCACTTCACTGAGCCGGCGAGCTTCGCCATATTGCCAGTTGGCATGAGCGCACCCAAAGTTAGCCGAACGCGACCCGCAGTACCGATTTGTAAGTTTTGGCCCAGCCGAAAGGGTCGGCCGTTTTTTGAAACATGATTGTTTGGCCGAAACTGGCCGAAACCAAAACCGCACCTTCGGTCCGACACTATTCATTAACCGAATATTCGTAGCATTTATAAAAGGGACAGACTTGCTAAACTTTTGCCTCCTTAGCCTGACCTGGCATTAACAGTGTTGCTGCCTTGCTCAGTGCTTCACAAAAATATTGACCCCCCATGCCTTTTTTACAGAATCACATACCGAAGTACAATCAAACAATGTGAAGAAACTGAAGCACCTGTGTGAATTGGGGCTGCGGGCCATCCACCCGGAGGGACTCAACAGCACCCAGGAGGCTGGAGACGGGTAATGACACTTTCATTATCAATGAAGCACCTGGGTTCTCCAAACACACTACGGGACGCTCCAAGGCCAACTTTTTAGATGAGCTGGGGTGGTATTCGGTGCGGACCTTTTCATATTAGCTCGAACATTACAACCGGTACCGCCTCCGCACCGCGCCGCCACTGCTGTCTGTGGAGCATCTCCTAAGCCTACTAGGAATCCAATTTATAATATTTTTTTATAGAAAACTGTCACTATTGTGACTTTGCAGAATATCAACAAGAAAAGGATGATTGACCCCTATATTGAAACCAAACCAATATTACACAACTTAATAGTTTAATAACCAAGCCTTATTATTATGAATGTGAAAGTTTGGATGCTTGGATGTCTGGATGTTTGTTACTCAATCACGCTTAAACAGCTGAACCGATTTGGATGAAATTTTGCACGAAGATAGTTTATAGCCCAGATTAAAATATAGGATAGTTTTATCCCGGGTTTAAGCAGACGAAGTCGCGGGTGAAAACTAGTATTAAAATATATCTTTGTCGCGCCATATAAAATATATCTTTGTAGTTACTATGTAGTGATATTTTAAGACCTGTATATCTCGCTGGGTGCCCTGAAATCAGCGCCTTTATCATATATTGCTGCTGGCATATGCTGAGTGGTATCCATTTTGGTGCATTTGAGTTGTATTTAAACACATGTGTAATTTCTTTGTGACACCAAATAAATATATATCTTTCTTTCTATATTTCGCGTCGCCGACGCTTGTATTAACCGTAATTCAATTCCCAGAGACGAAGAAATGCACGAACTGGACGATGACGAGGAACTGGACGACGAGTTGATCAGCAAACTGGCCGAAGCCGAGAGCGGCTCAGAAGACGACGACGACGAGGAGTTTTACTGCGCTGCAGACGCATCGTTTGGCGAGAGACCGCGCAGGTCTACGCGGCTGTGCTCTGGCTACGGTGACGAGGAGGATATTGAAGAGGGAGACAAGTGAGTGGACAGTATGGCTAGTTGAGATGGGCCGACTATGGGTTTGGCCGCCTAGAAGGCCGACTACTCAGCTAGGCCGATCGTGGACTTCGCTTAAGTTCGGGTGCAATCGGGAAATTTCGATTCGCTTTGCCGTCGCGCTGTCTGCATGCGTTCGTCCGCGCCGAGCAAAAGGGCCCAGTAGTGGCCCGGCTTGAAGTTAAGTCAATAAAAAATAAAAAAAAACTGCATGTGTTCGCGTCGTGACAAACAAGTTTTGTTCACATTTTACTGGACGGCGTGTTTCATTTCGTGAGCAAAATAAAACAAAAAGTGATTAAACTATTGACTAAATAGAGCAATCGAATCGAATCGAATCTCGTTTTCCTGTGATCTATAAAGTGCCGACTAATCGGCACATTTTGCCGGCTAGTCGCCGAGTACTAGACTACGAATGAGGCCGGATAGTCGGCTTTCTCGACTAGTCGGTACATCTCTAATGGCTAGTAATATGCACGAACTGGACGAGGAGTTGATCAGCAAACTGGCCGACGCTGAGATATATGGATGTACAGTCGCGGAATGAAAAGGTTGACCAGTTTTCTAATGAATTCATTTACGCGTTGCAAGCACATGTTACCTTTTTAAACTGTGAGAATGAGAGAGAGTGTTGTGTTGAAAATTATGTTTAACTGTTTGACAACAAAGCTCAAATTTCCTTAGACGAATGTTCCTTGACTATTGATAGTTGAACTAAAACCTTTTTATTAGTTTGATCTTGCCATTATGTTGTGTCAATTTTGAAAAATTCTCTTATAATGATTAAAACTATAAATGTGAGTAACAGTTCCTGTCAATGTCATAATTGCTTTTTCTTGTATTCGTTTTTTTACTCGCCTTTTCAAATTTCAAAGAGGTCAATTCTCATAGTGGACGTATCTGTAAATTTATACTAAGCAGAAACGTCCGCTAACGAAATTCTAAGTTTCGATCAAAGAGGAAAATTGAAAAATTATTCGCCATGAGCGGGATTTGAACCCGTGACCTCTGGAATCCGTCCATTGCTCTTATCCAGCTGAGCTACCGTGGGTCCCGCCAGTGGCAACGAATCTTTCAATCCCTTCACTCTTCTAATAGGTAGATGTCGCTACGAGCCTCCTTAAGGTTAATTAGACATAGACATATACATCCTTTATTGGTAATAAGGTATTACAAGTCATGTTTACAATAAAAATAGAACATTCATTAGAGAGTGAAGGGATTGAAAGATTCGTTGCCACTGGCGGGACCCACGGTAGCTCAGTTGGATAAGAGCAATGGACGGATTCCAGAGGTCGCGGGTTCAAATCCCGCTCGTGGCGAATAATTTTTAAATTTTCCTCTGTGGACGTATCTGTAGTCCATGTAGTAAAATGACATTCATTATGACGGAATTTGTCTGACACTCGGTCGATTAAGCAGATATATACTGATAACTTATACTGAGCGAGCAAAAACAGATCTTAAGGTGGGACAACCTTTTCATCCCGCGACTGTACTCGTACATTCGCTCTCAAGGTGATGACGACGAGTTCCTCTGAGAGAGACAGTACAGCGGATGAGCATACACCAAACATAACCAACTTATATCTTTTGAAATTTATAGCATTGACGAAAAAAAAAGAAGCTGATTTGACTTTTGCCAAATACCGTATTTAACTCCGCCCCTATTAGCCATTTTTCCATCTAACTAAGGAACTGATCTATTTATTAGGTGACAGATCTATTATTTTGATGACAGATCTTATTTTCAGGCTATAGAAAAAAAGTGATTTATACTTAGAGACAGTTTTGATTAAAATGGTAACTAAAATATGGTTAATATATATAATGGCCGCACCACACTTGGGGGTTCGTTTCGCGTTGCGTCGTTGCCTCTCTTTCATTTGCCGTAGGAAGGAAAAAGATGCAACACGAATATTTGGGCAAACACCGCCAAGTGTGGTGCGACCATAAGGCGCGTACGATTTTGAGCCGTGCGTGTGTAATAGTCTGTTAGGTTAGTGGAACAATTGTTGTACAAATTGTTAGCGTTCGTATATAATATTATAGTACGATGGACAATACTAGCGACAGTAGCGACGTGTCACATCCCTATGGCGTCATGGCGGCTGTCAAGATTCGTCCCCGCGCTGTGACAATATCTACACAAGGTCTGTCTGTTTACAAGATCTAAATGTATTAAATCATGATATCAACAAGGAGTGGTGCGTTTTTAGTTATAAAAATATATGAAAAGGAAAAGGTGTTGTTGGACCCGAAATCAATCAGCTGTAATCGTGTCCGACGCCATTTTGACCGCCGTCTCGTCTCGCGCAATATGCCTCAGGCTGAGCTGCTCAAATTCGTCCGCACCTTTCAGCGGGCCAACCGAGAAATGATGTGCCAAACGGTGCCAAAGGAATACCGTGTGTCTATACATGTGTTTGCTAAACAGCCAGCAGTCGCCATCACATACATCGGAGCAAACAAGCAGCTCACAAACATCGGAACACACCTCTATTTTCAAGGCATTAGGGTGAATGTGCCGATATTTTTGAACACCTATAGTGTACCTATGTATGTGATGGCTGATGGCGACTGAACTGTGGATGTAATTGGCTCAGGACCAACAACTTAATGATTTAGTCACAAAACTTTGTTTTTTTTTTATAAATAACGTGAAGTTTATAAACAATTTCCATTGACGACCTACTGTCCATCTAAATCTAAATCCATACTAATAATATTTTGCCAGACGGTGGTTGGTGGTTGAGGATAGTGTCCACTGCCTGGCAATAATTAGAATGTTGATGGGGGAGTAGACAGGGTGAGTGTGGACTTCACCCCAGAGGGGTTTATGGCAGTCCACACTCAGAGAGAGACTCTGAAGTACTGTCAACACAATAGTAGTTCTTTATTCATTAACTCACACGGTATATATACGAGTAGCTACATGTATTATCATTCGCACATCTCGCACGTTGGTACTTAATCTACGGCACGTATTATACAATATCTAATCGCTAATTTAGAATGTGCCTCGTCGGCACAAATATTATAAATGCGAAAGTCTGTGTCTGTGAGGTAACAGACACAGACTCCACGCTTAAACGGCTGAACCGATTTCAATTAAATTTAGTAAGGAGATAGTTTGAATAGGATAGTTTTTATCTCGGAAATCATCCCATATCCCATAAGGAGGTTAAAATGGCGGGTGAACGTTTGTATAGAGCTACAATATTAACGAGTTCCACGCGGAGGACGGAGTCGTGGGCAGAAGCTAGTCACACTAATATTATATTATAATATTATAAATGCGAAAGTCTGTCTGTCTGTTACCTCTTCACGCTTAAACGGCTGAACCGATTTAGATGGAATTTGGTATAGAGATAGTTTGAGTCCCGAGGAAGGACATAGGATAGTTTTTATTACGTAAATCAGCGCCTAAAGGGGTGAAATGGAGGGTGAAAACTTGTATGGAGCTGCGATATAAACGAGTTCCACGCGGAAGGAGTCGCGGGCAGAAGCTACTTGTAGTTGCTGAATAATTTAATAATTGTAATATTTTGACATGTACCTAATATTTTTTGGTATTATCAATAAATGAGTATGAGTATAATGATGTTGGACCGTTTGGAAACAGATCGCATCCGCGCCGTTCCTCAAGGGTACCCAAGTGTGTAGAATACCTGTCAGACACTGAAAGGTAAACATGCTTTCTAAAGTTCAGCACTGACACAAGCTTTTTGTTGTCGACTGCTATGTATCTCACCTAATTTGTACATACATTTTAGAATGTCAGCACAAATGAGACAGCTTTACATGAATCACGTGCTATACGGTATTTGACAAAAGTAAAAATAAATACTTTTATATTACCAATAAGCCCCCCCCCACATCTAGCGTCTCCCACCGGCGTCGCGGCGACGCGGCGTCGACGCTACGCACAATTTTGTATGAGAACGCTCACACGACGCCGGTGGGAGACGCTGGATGTGGGGGGCCCTAAATAAAGCTTACGCTGTTTTATAGATTGCTGAAGACATAAAAACCAAATAAGTAGGTACGCTGGTTGACTATATAGAAAGTTGTGACATCACTAATAAGCTTGTGACTTATTGAAATTTGAATCAAACTAATGAAAGAAATAGGAGTTGAATTCCTTTTGTTTCAAGAGAAGACCAAAACAAAACAAATGCAACTCTATTCCAACCCAAAATTGTTTAAATTCCTTTAAGAGAATATGTCCTTCCAGTAGGCCCATGGGCGCTAGGAGGCTAAGATTTTCTTTACGATGCCATTCGAACCAGTTTTTGGAGAAGAACTAATGTTTGTATGGGAACAACTACAATTAGAAAACATAAATACCCAAAAAAAATTGTCAAAGACGGATCTCGCTGGCGGCAGCCGAAACGATTCATACTAATTGACATATAATTATGACGTCACAGTTTGCTATTTGTACTAATCGTTGTATGGAACGAAATACTGCGTTTAGGTCCATAGTTTTTGTACAATTTTGTTTCTATAAAAGCGTGAGGATATACTTAAAATGTACTCTTGGACAATAAAAAGTATTGATATTTTTTCAAAACTTTCAAAGTCCATCTTTTTATGATTTTAATTATATTTTGTAATTTACTATACTTTTTTACAATAATTTAATGGTTTACTATCCATTTAGCAACACTACATTATCAATTTTAACAGGAGGTCACTAGGTCACTACCCTATTCTGTATTTTATTTTCATAGTGCTGCTTTGCCGTCAAATACCGTATTTACTGCCTTCCCTGTACAAAATATTGTCAGACTTGGCCAGGCCACATTATTTAGGTATACTTATATACTAGTACCTATTGTATGGGCAGGTATCTAGAAATCACACACTGTATATACGTTTTTGCACAAAGTCACGCTACATCACCCCATACACTCCTATCGTTTACTAAACACATTATCTTAAATATTAGGCACTCATGCAAACAATAAATAAGTATAAATTATAACAAGTTTCTGTCAAAAATTTAATTTTTGGTACAAGCTTTTATTGCCGACTGTACTTTTCTGCATACCATTATCAACTACTCATTGAGACGATTCTAACGAGCCCAAACGGGTTGTGTTGTTTTATTGCGGAGTTCCTATGGCCACCTTCCAGCTGCAGCATTAGATCAGATCCATTTCATCATAATATTGCATTGTCTTGCGATAATATGCATGCAAAATTTCAGCTCAATCGGAAACCGGAAAGTGGGTCAAATTTAACTTGCAAGATTTGATTACAGACAGACAGACAGACAACGGGACAGGTGAAACTAAATAAAAGCTTGTAATATAAATAAATAAGTAGCCGATAGCTCAGTTGGTTAGTAGCGACGGGCCATGTATGCCTGTGGTCGCCGGTTCGAATCCGGCTCGGAGCCAAAATTTTACAACTTTTCCTTTAATATGAAATTTATAAATTTCGTTTTTATTGAAAATGGGTTACTCCCACCTATTGCCACCAATTTATTACCAGTGGAAACTAATGGGAATAAGTAATATAGACAAATGCGACATTTTTAAATAAGACATCCTTTTGCGTGCTTTTCAAAGATGCGTCCTTTTTGCTTACGACGGCAGAATTGGTGGGTTTTTTCCCAGTAGTTATACAACGTGTCCCAAAACTCAACGATAAGCCGGCACCAGAGGATGGAGCTGCTTATGATTAGTCGAGAAAAAATAAGGAAAAATATATATCTAAATAAGTAGCTCCATCCTCTGGTGCCGGCTTATCGTTGAGTTTTGGGACACGTGGTAGATATATTTTATTTTATATATTTAGATATATTTTTTTCCTTATTTTTTCTCGACTAATCATAAGCAGCTCCATCCTCTGGTGCCGGCTTATCGTTGAGTTTTGGGACACGTTGTATACCACCGAATACTTTAGTGGTAAAAGATGGGAAACATATTCCCAGTAGTTACCACCGAGTACTTTAGCGGTAAAAGATGGGGGAAAAAACCAGGTGTTGGCGAATTGGCGGTAACAAGTGGAAATAACCCATTTTCAATAGTAACATTGTCGACAGCATCTCTACAGTCGCCGAGTTTTAATTTGGTTTAGGGATAGTATAGTCACTAGTGACAGACTATACTATAATACAGTGAATCTCTGTGACACTTTTCACGAAGCTATTATTTTCAATTCTAAAAGTTAAACTGGCGCTCGACATTTTTATCCGACTTCAAAAAAAGGAGGAGGTTCTCAATTCGGTTGTATGTTTTTTTTTTTTTTTTTTAATGTGTGTTACCTCAGAACTCCGTCATTTATGAACCGATTCGTACCATTCTTTTTTTAATTGAAAGTATATGCTTCCAGGTTGGTCCCATTGTTTTCAAAACTCCAGTTGAATGATGGGAACCATGAGGAATTGAGGGAACTCCTCAAATATATAAGGCACGCGTGTAGTAATTTCGGTGTATTCTATTATAACTCGTGTATTTACATCCGGAAATCATAAATTTGGTGAAGTGGAAGTGATGATGAAGACCACAGATGGCTTGTGGAACTTGTCAATGATGTACTTCAAACTATAAAAGTACGTCACCGATTCTGATATCATTCAGTTGAAATAGCAAACAAAGAAGTGCCAAAGGTGATTCTGAGATCCTTTAGGAATTGACGGAAGTCCTCAAATATTATCGGCCCATATACAGCGATTTGGTTTTTTTCTCTAATAATCAACGTTTTCTTTTTTTGTTTTTATTTGCTTTCGGAAATCAGTTCATGTGGTAAATTGGAAATTAAATGTGGAAATGTTCATGTGGCTTGGCGGAGTACTGAATTGAAGTCTGTTAAAACTTTGTTTTTAAAGTAAATTATTGACTGGCGCTTTCACCTGTGTTGCCTTTTAAGATACATAAGGGTCGTCCTTCAAATTGTACCTGTGTGAAATGTCCTTTCATTACAAATCGTTAATAGTGTGATTTCTCAACAGTAGAAACCCGGCGGGTGGCGACGACGGTTCAGAGGCCACGTGCCCCGAAGAGGAGGCCGGTGTTGTTGCCACGTGCTACTGCGAGGCCACTAGCAACGTATACGCTTCGGCTAAAGACTTGGACGGTTAGTGTGGTTACTAGACAGTGGGACACGATGGTTAAGTGGCCACGTGCCCCGAAGAGGAGGCCGGTGTTGTAGCCACGTGCTACTGCGAGGCCACTAGCAACGTATACGCTTCGGCTAAAGACTTGGATGGTTAGTGTGGTTACTAGACAGTGGGACACGATGGTTCAGTGGCCACGTGCCCCGAAGAGGAGGCCGGTGTTGTAGCCACGTGCTACTGCGAGGCCACTAGCAACGTATACGCTTCGGCTAAAGACTTGGACGGTTAGTGTGGTTACTAGACAGTGGGACACGATGGTTCAGTGGCCACGTGCCCCGAAGAGGAGGCGAGGGTCGAGGCCACTTGCTACTGCGAGGCCACTAGCAAAGTGTACGCTTCGGCTAAAGACTTGGACTGTTAGTGTGGTTACTAGACAGTGGGACACGATGGTTCAGTGGCCACGTGCCCCGAAGAGGAGGCGAGGGTCGAGGCCACGTGCTACTGCGAGGCCACTAGCAAAGTGTACGCTTCGGCTAAAGACTTGGACGGTTAGTGTTGTTACTAGACAGTGGGACACGATGGTTCAGTGGCCACGTGCCACGAAGAGGAGGCGAGGGTCGAGGCCACGTGCTACTGCGAGGCCACTAGCAAAGTGTACGCTTGGGCTAAAGACTTGGACTGTTAGTGTGGTTACTAGACAGTGGGACACGATGGTTCAGTGGCCACGTGCCCCGAAGAGGAGGCGAGGGTCGAGGCCACGTGCTACTGCGAGGCCACTAGCAAAGTGTACGCTTCGGCTAAAGACTTGGACGGTTAGTGTGGTTACTAGACAGTGGGACACGATGGTTCCGTGGCCACATGCCCCGAAGAGGAGGCGAGGGTCGAGGCCACGTGCTACTGCGAGGCCACTAGCAAAGTGTACGCTTCGGCTAAAGACTTGGACTGTTAGTGTGGTTACTAGACAGTGAGACACGATGGTTCAGTGGCCACGTGCTCCGAAGAGGAGGCGAGGGTCGAGGCCACGTGCTACTGCGAGGCCACTAGCAAAGTGTACGCTTCGGCTAAAGACTTGGACTGTTAGTGTGGTTACTAGACAGTGGGACACGATGGTTCAGTGGCCACATGCCCCGAAGAGAAGGCGAGGGTCGAGGCCACGTGCTACTGCGAGGCCACTAGCAAAGTGTACGCTTCGGCTAAAGACTTGAACTGTTAGTGTGGTTACTAGACAGTGGGACACGATGGTTCAGTGGCCACGTGCCCCGAAGAGGAGGCGAGGGTCGAGGCCACGTGCTACTGCGAGGCCACTAGCAAAGTGTACGCTTCGGCTAAAGACTTGGACGGTTAGCGTAGTTAGTATATTGTGTATATGTTTTGCCTACAAGTCGACAATTTTGAAGTTGACACTAAACGCAAAACTTTACAAGTGTCAATGTGTTGTTGTGGATAGGGCCCAGTGAGCGTACCATGGTTGCCATTTTATCACTTATCGCCGTCGATAAGACATCCGTCACTCTCACACTCGCATACTTGTGGGAACGTAATGGATGTCTTATCCACCACCACCATTTAACCATTTCCCTATATGTTTGAACGAAAGTTATAAGAGAAAATACGCGTAGAAATTAAAAAAAAATCTAGAAAACAACGTTCTATGCTAATCCGAAATTACAAGAATATACTTACTAATCACCCGGAAAATTGTGAGCATTAAGCGTTGTTTGGGTTTGTTTCTTAACTTATCTTAGAACGTCTACAATCTACATTATCTGAAATACTCGTGTTGTATCAAAGTCAAAGTGATTTTATTCTTCAATTTAGGCATATTACGAGTACATGCACCTATGAATGTCGATAATCTACCCCCGGTTTGGAAAGAAAACCTCTGCCTCGAGAAGAACCGGCGTAAAAAACTCTGTGAGGTATATTTTATTCAAAAATATGTAATTTCAGTATCGCAGAGTATTATAAAATTACATTGCTACAGTAGTAAGCCTATTTATTTATTTTACGATAGATTTATCTAGTGTATCACTGCCAAATATCCCTATCCGTGATATAATCGTTTATCTTATAATATGCTTTTGAAATAAGTGTCTGTTTGATGACATATTTTAATTTAGAGTCAGTAATGTGTTTTGGAATTTTATTGTAGAATTTTGTACAATTTCCCAAGAACGACTTTGTCGCTTTTACTAGTCTGTAATAAGTTCTATTGAGCTTCCCTCTATTATCAAACCCTGCGACATGTTCATATAATCATGAATATGTTGAATGTTCCAGCGGAGCCAGTATTCTGCCAAGCCGTGGAACTAGTGGACGGTATCCGCGTGGGCTGCTCGCACGCCGCACTCCGCACCGAGCACGGACTGGCGCCGCTCGTGCGGAGCGGGCCGCGCGCGCCGTTCATGCTCGCGTGCTCGCGACACCGCCGGCAGCTGCGCGCGCACTTGTGCTGCGCGGCGTGCGGGTGCTTCTGTACTCAGGTACGTGCTTGCTAGGCTTGTGTCGGTCAGGAACTAGGCACTATTAGGAATGAATTCCCATCTCAGAACGAAACGAACTAGTTGTCACAATCTAAATCGGTATTTAGTTCAGCAGCAGAGCGAGAGTGGAACGAACCGAGGAGGTGGCCGGGTAACAACGCGCAGGCGCGCACTGTTGCCGTCGCGTACTGAACGTGAACGAAACGAACGAATACGAAGCCCGGCAATGGCGCGAGTACAGGTGCGAGTGAGATAAACGGTTGTACGTTGCTCCGTCGTCGGTTTAGTTTGGGTCGTAATACGTAACACTCAGAGCTACTGCGCTATTTGAAGGTTAACGACCACTCCCGTACTGACCTAAAAGACCAAACTAGTTTCTCAAACTGATTGAACGAACTTTCTCAAGCCTCTGCTTGAGTCGCTGTTGAGATCACACGAAGCATGCTCCTTACGGCTGACCTTAAGGACCACATGCTCTTTAGTAGAATGCTTATTTGAACATGCTACTTACTAGCAACTTTCCAGACACACATGCTATTTGCTCGAAACTAGCATGATTTCGTGCCAAGGACCGGAAAACCCCTTTTCAGGCTTAAGCCTATCAATTTGGTAGCCCTATCAATTTGATAACCTTACTGATAGGGTAACCCTATTGTTATGGTAAGCATATCGGATGTGGTAACCATAAGGTAACCGTAACAAAACCCTATAGAGGTTACCTTATGGTTACTACATCCGATATGCTTACCATAACAATAGGGTTACCCTATCTGGTGGTGTCATAATTAACCATAAATCTATTAAATAAGTAGCGGTACGCGACCTCGACACCTGAGGGGATGGTTTATTGCGGATTTAAATTAATATGAAAGTGGACTGTATTTTTTGCGATAGGATTAGGTAATTTGGTTTTTAGGCACACATGAGAAAGGATCGGCAATGCACTAACCTGATTATTTCTGGTCTGCTGTCTGGTCTCGACGTGGTTGGCCAACCAAAATACGCACTCTGAAGAAATGTTCTTGAAGGCACAAATTATAAATCACAACAGTTTTTGAATATCAATTCACTCTGGGAGGCTATAAGCGAACCTCAACCAATATGGCGGTAAAATTAGTCGAAAGTGAGCGAGCGACCGTCCGATGCTAGCTGCATCTCGTTACACAGTGCATGCCAAAGGAATGACGGGGTTTGACAGGTAATGGGAAAAAATACAATCTACCCACTCATAAAAACATAAAAACGAAACCCAACATCCCCCCGGCCTTGAAGGAACCCTTCAAAGAAAAAGAGCTGAAGTGCTCTGCTCTATTTATAAAGAGCGGGGTGCGATCATTGTGCTTAGCGGTAAGTAAATAGTAAGAAAACTTAAACTAGGAAAAGCACAATAGTTTGTGCGCGAAATAAGTATTTATGAAAACACACTACGCTACTAAAATTAACCTTAACTAAAATTGTCCGCAGATAAAGACGCGGACTTAAATACTAAATATTTTAATTAAGATTGACTCATTGAGTCGGGAGAGGGCAAAGACGTACTACAGGACGTTTATACGTTCCAACTTTCGTCTTTACTTCCGCAACACGCGTTATTCCGTCCTTACCGGGATAAACGTTAGTTATAACTCCTAATGGCCACTGTAGCGGCGGAGCATTATCGACATTTAACAGTACCACCGTGCCGACCGTTATTGGATTTGCAGAAGTATTCCACTTCTCGCGTTGCTGCAAATTATGCAGATACTCACATTTGAATCGCTTCCAATATGACTGGACTAGCGAATCCATTAATAGAAAACGAGACAACAAATTGGTTCGTTCGTCGGACAAGTCGGGTGCGGGAAGGTACTCTAACGGAGATGTAGACAAAAAATGGGACGGAGTTAGCGCAAGCGGTTCTGAGGGATCCGAACTTCTAGCATATAGAGGTCTGCTATTGAGCACGGCCTCAATCTGTGTAAGCACAGTAGACATCTCCTCAAACGTGAGAATTTGTTTTCCAATTACGCGAAATAGTAATGATTTTGCGCTTTTAATATTAGCTTCCCATATACCACCAAAATGGGGGGCAGTCGGAGGGTTCATCTTCCACGTAATGCGGGTTTTAGCGAGTTCGTTACTAAACGTTTTATAATATTCTTCGGATTGTAAAAATTCGTGGAGTTCGTTAAAATAAGCTTTCGACGACACGAAATTGGTTCCATTGTCAGAATATAAAAAGGTACATGGTCCTCGTCGCGACGTAAAACGTTTAAATGCGTCTATAAAACCAGCAGAAGTCAAACTCGATACCAACTCCAAATGTACGGCTTTTGTCACTAAACAAATAAAAATACATAAATATGCTTTAACACTGCGTACGCCGCGCTTTCGATATGGAGTAATATAAAGGGGTCCTGCATAGTCAGTTCCTGTGTGCAAAAACGCTTTGCACTGCTCTAATCTGCATTTAGGCAAGTCAGCCATAACCGGTGAATTAGCTTTAGGACTTAACCTGAAACAGCTATTGCATTTTTGTAAGCGTTGTCTAACCACACGGCGAGCGGAAAGTATCCAGTATCTAGTTTTTAATATGCCTACTAACAGCTGCGGTCCTGCGTGGGAGTTATCACGGTGATAACTATCAACAATTAAATGCACCACGTTGTCACGTTTAGGTAAGATAATAGGGTGCTTAGATGCATAATCCAATGTCGAATTGGCCAGCCGACCTCCGACGCGTAAGATTCCATTTTCAATAAAAGGAAATAATTTTTGGAGTTTTTGAGAGCAACGTCGCCCTTTTGAAATATTTTTAATGTCGTCAGAGAAATATATAGACTGTATGACACGAATTATTTCGAACTCGGCGGTATTTAAATCGTTAGCGGTGATTACGTCATTTCGAGGGAGCTTCCTCGAGAAGCGGAGCACGTAAACAAAAGCTCGAAGAAGTTTAATCCAGGAGGAGCATCGCGAAGCAAGCGTAAGAACCGGATGTTCCATTTCAGTGACACTAGTAATCACGTGTGCTACAGTCTTTTCCTCTGGCAAAGATGAGCGGTTGGGAATAAACTTTTGTAAAGGCCAGTGGTTTAAAGGCCGTGCTAGCCATGGCGGTCCATGGGACCACAACTCATGCTGCATGAGCTGGGAGGGAGTGAGACCCCTGCTAATAGCGTCAGCGGGGTTGAGCACTCCAGCAATATGATATAAGTTATCATGCGAAATATTTGTCTGAATTTGTGAAATGCGGTTGGCGACATAGGTGTCGAACCTATGTGGCGAAGCAACCGACCAACATAGGGCAACTTCTGAGTCAGAAAAACAATAAACATTATCAATTTTATGTCTTTTAGACAGCGTGTCGTGAACTTCGCGTAGAAGCCTTGACATTAATAAAATTCCATTGAGTTCTAAACGCGCTAAAGTAATTTTTGGTTTAGCGGAAGCTACTCGTGACTTAGAACAGACAAGCGTTACGATCGGTGGCTGCTCGGCGTTGACAACATGAAGATATATTACGCAGCCGTAGGCGGCCTCGCTGGCGTCTGAGAAACCTACCAATGAGACTTGAGCTCCTACTTCTACACCTAGATGTCGCGGGAAATTAAGCTGAGATATCAACGGCAGCTCTGATAAATATTGTTGCCACAAATTGACGATGCGAGAGGGCGCTATGTCATCCCATTGCAAATTCATAAGCCACAGCTCCTTAATTATTAATTTAGCGTATAAAATAACCGGGCCGACGAGACCGAGCACGTCATATAACCGAGCGGTAGCGGATAGGATAGCGCGTTTAGTACAAAGTGCGGGCGGTCTAGAGATATCGAACACGAACATGTCCTGCGCGGGCAGCCATCGCAAACCTAAGATCTTGAAGGTATTTCCGTCATCAAAGGAAATAGATTCAGACTTCCGGTGTGACTCAGGTATGTGCTCGAGTAGTTCGCGCGAGTTAGATGTCCATTTAACTAGGGCGAACCCCCCAGCCTTGAAGAGGTTGATGAGTTCGTCCGCTGTCTTTACTGCTTTTCCGAGAGAAGAAGCAGAAGAAGCGAGATCGTCCATATAGACATCTCTCTCTAACACGGCAGCCGCAGTTGGCCATTTATGCCGTTCATCAGCAGCAAGCTGACGTAGGGTTCTCAGCGCCAAATATGGCGAACTTCGCAACCCAAAAGATACTCGAGTATAGTTATATACCTCTAGCGGATCAGTATCATCAAATCGATACAATATCCTTTGATATTTATGATGCTGTGCGTTCACATGAATGCGTAAATACATTTGTTTCACGTCAGCAAAAAATGCGACTTTGAATATGCGGACATTTAATAAAATTGTAAATATATTTGCCTGTAAATTACATCCAGTATATAAAATATCGTTGAGTGACAACCCTGTGTCACTTTTAGCAGATCCATCCAGAACTGGCCGGACCTGGGATGTAGCTTTATCGTTGCGAATTACAGGATGGTGCGGTAAAAAATAGCCAGGAGAGAGAGACTCTTCGGGTGCGGTGCGGGAGAGTATACCTTCAGTTAGGTAATCGTGGACAACATTGTCATAACTAGATTTAAGTGCGGGATCCTTCGAGAACTTTTTCTCGAGAAGTAAAAAGCGCTTTTTTGCTGTTCTAAAAGAATCTCCCAATTTTTCGGGATCATCTTTGAATGGAAGGTCAACTGAGTAACTGCCGTCAGCATTACGAACAGTCGTCGAAGTAAAAATATCCTCACATTTTTGGTCGTCGGGGCTTAAAAAAGTACGCGAGGGTATTTCCTCATCAGACCAAAATTTCTCGACCAGTTGATGAAGCGGGTCACAGCTAAAAGCACAGAGCGTGTGCGGAGCGGGTTGGGAATCAACTATAGGAGCGTCACCCATTAATATGTACCCTAAGGTAGTTTCATAAGCATTTGGCATATTATCGGATGGGGCTTTAATTTTATCAAACAATAAAATTTCACAGTAAAGTTTCACACCTATCAGCATATCTATTGGCTCAGGTTGTGAAAAGTCATCGTCTGCCAGTGGTAAGTTTTTAATATATCCGAGTGAAGCGTTATCTACGCGCGCACTAGGCAACTGCGTCGTAATCCGGTCCACGACCAGGGGTCTGGTTGTGTATTCGCGCGGGTTTCCTACTCGTGGCGTGAATTTAAGTGCAGTTACACCTAATATTTTTTGCGAAGTCCCACCGATACCTTGCACTTCAGAATAGCGGGTTTGTTTGTTTATAGGTAGCGATAGTCGCTTACAGCAAGGAGCGGTTATATAATCACTTTGAGAGCCTGGATCGACCAAGCATCTCAACACGTGAGTGCGGTTAAAAGAATCAACAACTTTTATTTTTGCGGTGGCCAGTAACGTTGTCGTTTGTAGACAATTATTACTGTCGCACGAAATAGTGCAAATGCTACGATCACTCGAAGAGGAATGCGGAATGCTTTGGTCGACCATAACTGCACTAGTTATATTATCAACATTAGCGGAATTAAACAAATTATTTTCCTCGTGAGATAACGTACGCACGCCTGGGACGGATTTAGAATCTCCGATTTTTTCACAATTAAAATTATTAGCGGGTTTGGAAACAGTTGTTCCGACATTACAATTGGACTTCGAACTAACGTTAAAATGCAACAACGAATGATGTCTCGCTGAACAATGAGAACAATTTCGCGTCGAAGTACAAGTTGACGTTTTATGTTTTACACTTAAGCAATTGTTGCAATATGCGTTCAATTTAATGAAATTATATCTTTCGTGCGGTGTCATTTTCATAAAAGCCGAACACAAATATAGGTGCTCATGTTGTTTAGTTTTACAAAGTCCGCAATTAATATTAATATTCGAACTGCCCGAGTCCGGCCCTGATACGAATGATTTTGTGATGACTCTCGGGATATGTGACTTAGGCGAGTTAAATATCGGCTTGTTACTAATAACAGCATTGGGTGTCCGAGATAACACTTTGCTTTGTTCTTTGACAAATTCAATTAAACTTTTGTAAGTTGGAATATCTTCCTTGCGATAAGCAATTTCAAATAATTTAATTGTTTCTGCATCTAATTTTTGTAATGCCAATTGTAAGAAGATGAAATCTGTTAAATCGTTCAGTTTCATCTCTTTGAGCGCGTTTACGGATGTATCAAAGTTATTTATAAATGAATCCAAACCGAGCGAACTCCCAGTCGATAGCGATTTAAACTGCAACAGCTGCTTAAGATAAGTACAGGCTAGCGATCTTTTGTCATCATATTTCTCAATTAAAGCATTCCAAATAATGCTATAATTTTGGGCAGTAGCAGGCAAACCGGCGCAAATGTCGCGTGCCGTGCCACTCAATTTGCCAATTAAATAATAAATCCTTTCACTATCAGTTAGTGATTTATTATCATGTATCATACTCTTAAATTGCTGATAAAACAGCGGCCAGTTTTGCGGTTGTCCATCGAAGGAAAGTAATTCAATTACTGGCAAACGGGGTTGTGACCTATTAACATCAGGGGACTGAACCACGGAGACTGAACATACTTCATTTTCTGACAATATGTATTTAATATAGCAGTACATTTCCTCAAAAGAAGTCCACGACTCGTAATCAACTTGTGACTCAGGATTAAGTTGTAAAAACAACAAGTTATACGATTCTAAAACCTTTTCATAATCGTTACGCAATGCGTCTATATTCAATGCACTTGCCTTAAATGCCCTGAACTGTGCGGGATCTGTCTCGGCTTTGTAAGCCAATTCCAGAATGTTTTCTACCCGTTTATAGATA
This sequence comes from Epinotia brunnichana, assembly GCA_963854355.1. Classification (NCBI taxonomy): domain Eukaryota; kingdom Metazoa; phylum Arthropoda; class Insecta; order Lepidoptera; family Tortricidae; genus Epinotia; species Epinotia brunnichana. The sequence continues at coordinate 81,980,543 of OY977935.1, read as the reverse complement.
ACATCACGCCGAACTGTGTAAAGTGCTAACTGACTTTTACTTGCGTCATAACCTGTTCCCGGGCTAAACTGATCACTCCCTTTTCTACCTTTACCCATCGTAAATAGTAGCTATACAGTCAATTTCAACAAATAAAATAACAAAAGCAATCAATTAGTAAACACGAAGAATATGCTACAGAAGGTCGTAAGTCACTACGATTTACTAAGGACTTAAGACGTTTTATTTAAACACGTGCGAATAATGCACACAGGACGTATAAAAGACGTAACCGACAGCGATTCTTTATTAACTTAGGACCTATTGCAATGGAAGCATGAGTATGATACGATAAGATAGTTTTCTCAAGTTAACTATAATGGTATGCGCGTATGCAAAAGTTCCTATTCTATGCAGTTATAAGAATTTATTTATATGGAATTGCGGAAGAAAAATAGATTTGTTAGCTAACTATTGTTAACTAACTTAGCGGAACACAATAATTGTGATAAATGCGAGCGGGACGTAATATTTACGTATTTAAATTTAAGGTACGATGAATTTGTACTGTTGTGACTGTAATATTAGCGGAGTATGTCGGAGTAAATAAATGTCGTTAACCGAACCAATTTGAGTTACAAAGATTGCATATGGCGGCCGTGCAGTGGTATGTAGGTACGATTAGAACGACAAAGGAATGTATGGACTCGTGTATCAAAATTGATCACGCGGAATGAAATATATTAGGAAATAACTAGCAATATAATGTACTAAGTATGCGGATGCGAAAATAAAGCGAAATAATTGCCGATGCGGTTTGTATAACAAGATTTAAAGTGACAAATTATTTCAATACTAGCACAATGATCGCCTATATTTCCCCAATAATTATCATTAAACTTATACAATAATCACATAAGTGTGATTCTATCCGGTTCGAAGGACCAAAAAGTTATGGTGGTGTCATAATTAACCATAAATCTATTAAATAAGTAGCGGTACGCGACCTCGACACCTGAGGGGATGGTTTATTGCGGATTTAAATTAATATGAAAGTGGACTGTATTTTTTGCGATAGGATTAGGTAATTTGGTTTTTAGGCACACAGGAGAAAGGATCGGCAATGCACTAACCTGATTATTTCTGGTCTGCTGTCTGGTCTCGACGTGGTTGGCCAACCAAAATACGCACTCTGAAGAAATGTTCTTGAAGGCACAAATTATAAATCACAACAGTTTTTGAATATCAATTCACTCTGGGAGGCTATAAGCGAACCTCAACCAATATGGCGGTAAAATTAGTCGAAAGTGAGCGAGCGACCGTCCGATGCTAGCTGCATCTCGTTACACAGTGCATGCCAAAGGAATGACGGGGTTTGACAGGTAATGGGAAAAAATACAATCTACCCACTCATAAAAACATAAAAACGAAACCCAACACTATCAGTAAGGTTACCATTATGGATAGGGATTTAAAAACAACTTCTGAAATTACCCTATGGAAAACCCGAATAAGGGTAACCGGTTCCGGTCCTATTTCGTGCCATGCCACTAAAGAGCATTTGTATCAGTACCTTTAGTGTGTAACACGCTCATTCGTATGAGCGCACAGCGTCCTCCGTATCGGCCGAACTTACTGTGAGTAGTGTTTAAGCCCAACATTTGAATTTGGTTTATTCATCAAAACAATTAAACGCAAAGACAGCAATATCGTTTGCCAACCGAAACATCATCTATGGTTTGGTTTGTTCATTAACTTTTTAAACTGGCAATGTTCTACTGAAACGATTTATGTGTGCGTAATTCCACAGGTGGCGCTCCTGCAACGCTCAGCTTATACGCGGCTAATTTGCGTGATGGGTTGTTGGCACTACTCAGCCCTTGACCCCATTCAGAATTACGTTTACATTTTATGAATCACATAATGCCCCATTCATAAAATGACATTTACAGCTTAGTGTATCTCGAAATGTAGGAAATCTTTTGCCATTCGTAACAATACATGTCTTCCAGGGCGTGTTCTACCGCTGCAACCAGAACCACTACTTCCACGTGGAATGTGGCATCAGCAGCGACCCCAAACAGCGGCCCGGCTGCCCCCACTGCGGGGTCTACTCGTACCGCTGGCTGCCCGTGAACAGGGAGTGCCGCAGAGTGCGGGTCACGGCCAAGTGTTCCAATAAGAGGGTGTTCCTGCCTGACCAGAGGGAGCAATGGTGAGTTGTAGACCGTTCTCCCAACCTAAGGGTTTCAATTGGGTTAATCAATTATTTGTCCCGTTATATACCCGTATACGTTCCATCATAGAATTCTAGCATGTTTAGGATCCGCTGGATGCGGGTAGCGCAGGACCGGTCATTTTGGCACTCTTTGGGGGAGGCTTATGTCCAGCAGTGGTCGTCTTTCGGCTGATATGATTATTATTATTTATCGTATGGCTTGTTTTTTATATCTCTACTTCAAAGATTTACGGTTTTCAAGTACGCTACCGCGTCTTTAGTTAAAGTTTTAAAATCCTCCACTTGCCCGTGGTATTTGGTTAGAGGGCAGTCAAATACCGTGTGGTGAACAGTCTGCTCGGGAGCTCCACACCGGCACACTGCTGATTCGCACCAGTTCCATTTGTGCCATAAGTAAGCACAGTTCCCAACTCCTGTCCTTATATGATGATGATGTTGAGGATACAATGACATCAAAATTCTACACTTGATGAATTAAAAACCGTAAGATCACAGTTTTAAAATGGGAGACGACCCCTGTCTCCTGAGACAGAAATATTATACTTACCTGATTATAATATAGTGTAGACGAGTTTTACTGATGTCTCTCTGCATGGCATCGCAGGTCCCATACAGACCGTTTATTGAATAAGATTATTTAGTCCCCAATAGAGTTTTAAATCCTATTATTCACAGCACACCAGCATACCTTGGCTTCTCAACCCTGGATCCAAGCACCCTAGAACAGGAGCCCATAATCCCTCCGGAGCTGTTGCCAGCGCTCTCCGTGGACGTTGAGGGTCTGAGGGCGAGGGACGGCGAGGGCGACGTGGCTGCCCTCTGCCGCGCGATACTGGCGGGCGCTAAGGCGGAGGAACTTCTGCCTATGATTGGTAAGTACCCGATCCCATAATCCTAGGGGAGAGTTACAGCATATACCGAGCGACTCGAAAATTATACGCAATTGTCAGGAGCCCTTCAGTGCGAGGGTCTGATGACGTCTTCTGACGCGCGATACTGGAGAATTCTAAGGCTGAGGAACTCTTGCGTATGATTGGCAATTGTATGAACCATCAGTCTGTTTCGACCATCCCAGGAAAATTCAGGCATCGACGCGGGTGGTGCAGAGTCATCTATCGTGCAATTTAAACACTGAACGAGATTGTCAGGAGCCCATAACCCACCCGAGCAGCTAACAGCGCTGTCGGTGGACATCAGTGCAAACACGATGATTTAAATCGTTTATCGTGTCATTCGTAGGTCGAAACGGTTCCTCGTTCCCAGACCTCAAAGCATGCTCGCCAACTAACAGTCCGACCTACCTTTGAGTGATTTAATAAGGTTCGGGGGCTCTTCTTAAAGACCGACCGGGTCCAAAAACTTAGGGCGGATTGCATCGTCGACAGCTTACTGACTGGCAAACGTTAAAATAAATATGGCGCCGCCCGGCAGCTATCATCTCATAGAATATTATCCTGAGAAAATTACGGTTTTTTTGGAAATAATTCAATATCAGGCTAATTATTTGTATACGGCTTTTATATGTTATTTTAAACAACTTTTACTATTGAAATGAATAATTCAATGAACCGGAAATGAGGAAAAAAAATTAACCCGCAAGCAAAAATGCTATCAGTATTTTTATAATGAAAACATGTTTGAGTACACAAATTTGGAGACTTACTACCTTAATTCAAAAAATATATGCATCAGGAAATAACGGAATTTTAATTAAATGTTTACGACCTTGAGATAATATTGAATTTCATCTGGCCTATAGAAAGGTTTATTCATTAACAACAATAAGTGGATTATGCGCGTATCCCAAAGAACGTATATAGACGTAGTCAATTATAAAGTAAAGAAAGTTTATACCATTTTCGCCTGATTTTTACGGAATTTATGGAGATTACTTTTCATTAGTTTTTACCGTGTCGGTATTAAATTTAGGTGGATTATTAATGGATATTTAGTCAAATTACCAAACCTATTTTTTGGTGTAAAAATATGGCTGCCCGGCTAGCACACTAGCAAAATGACGACTTTTATGCACATGTTTTATGTCCACAACCGACGTATAAAATTTTACCGTCATGAGCTAACATGCTATACCATCATTTACGTAAAATGTGACCATTTATATGTCTTGCACATAAAACTATTTGCTTTACGTCAAATGCTAACATGCTCTTGATTTTGGCACATAAAACTTGACGATATGAGCCGTTGACGGACGAAATTTTATGTAGGTCACTCGAGACCCCGGATAAATTTTAACACTATGAAAACAATATAATTTTCGCAGGATTTCTCCGATTTCTGTCACAACACATACGGTTTCAGTCTCAAAACTCCTATCGTCTCCTGAAACAATGATCTAGCATTTTTAATTTTAGCTAGATCATGATTACTAACTATAAATTAGTATAAATAACGCAATGATTATGATTTTTTGCTTGTGTTGTAATAAAGTATATTACACAAATTTACAAATATTATTGATTCAATTATAAACTAACATGTGTTTTGGTACTCGCTAAATTACTTACAACCACTACGTAAAACTTTTTGTGGGGTGGGAGTAACGTAAATAAAAACAAAAAACTATTATAACACAACTTAATACAGGAGAATAACTGTTTAGTAAACTGTGCAGTGCTTATCATTACTCTTTAATTAGGTAGTATTATAATAGGCTTCTAACCATAGACTACTATTGAACGAATGAAATGAATGTAATAATTTTGCTACGTATATTTTACGCTATGGCATAAATATATGTTGCGTGATTACCATGTTAGCTAAGTAACGTAAAAATGGTCACGATCGTAAAGTTATACGTCCGAACGTAAATATATGTCCGATTAGTGTGCTAGCTGGGCTGGTATCGATATATTGTTGTGTTTTCATTTCATCGAAACCGTAAAGTTCCCAGGGTATATTGTCAAACTACCCAAACACATGCAACTTGCGATCACCGATGGTTTGAAAAACCCGAACATTAAGGCGGATTGCACCAACTTACAATTACAGACCCCTCTCTCTCTCTCTCTCTCTTCCTAGCTATACATATATCCCACATGGTGGTGGGGTCAGCTTTCCTCGTCTTACTTCTCCACTTTGCTCTGTCCTCGACATCGGTTTCGGATAACTTACAATTACAGACCGATCAACGTTAAATATGGCGCCAGCAGCTGTCATTTCATATAAACTTGTCTAACTTTTCACATGATCCAGTAACCTTGTCGCCTGAAAGTAGGCGGTAGTTGGCGTCAAATCCGGTAGGTGTTTGACTGACTTGACGAGACTTGTTTAAGAAGTTAGCCCAATGAATAATCCCAGTTTGTGACCTCGAGCGCCGAACGCAACTTTGTCAAAAATCGAAAATACCGAGAAATTCCTAAAGGACTAGGCGTAGACTAAATTTGCTATAATATGAGACTAGAAAGCTTCTTATAAAATTCATATTTTTTTCGAACTGCTAAATTTTTTGCAATTTTTTGACGTCACTCGAACAATTCTAGCGAGATGAAGTTCCAATGGGGAATGGCCTGATTTTATTTCGTTCGTAGGAATAAACTTCCTTAGGACCAGAAAAAAGTTGTAGACTTTTCAGCTGCGTCAATTATTTTTGAAAAATAAAAAAAAAATCTCACTTACGTGTTGGGTTTAGGACGGCGAATAAGACACTTTGCTTGATCGCAACCCACGCCAATCGCGTTTTAAGACCCTTCTTATACAACAGTTGCATACAATACTATAACGAACGCTGCTTACGATTACAGACGGTTTGGTGCAACCCACCCTTATTATCTAGTAATTTTAAAAGTACTAGTAGTAATAGCAATAGTAAATAATAATGTTTTTCTACTCATGTACCGTTATCTGTCATTTATATAGGCTGTAGCTCAAATACAATGACACCACTAATAAGTCATCGCAAAACTCTATGCTCTATGGCCCAAAAACGCACTGTTTAGCGTACTTTTTTGGTTCATACATTTTTCATAAAAGCACCGTTTAACTTTTTTTTAAATCGGCCGCTAATGCCGCTATATTGCAGTGGTGCCAACTTCATAAACAAATATTTCGAAATAAAAATATTTATTTACGATTTAACATTTGTATATTATAAATTATTTACTACAATAATAATAAATCATCATCTATTGTGTGTTAAATTACATGTTTTATAAATTCTTGGTATTATTTTTAAAAATAAACAATTCGAATTCGGTCCGGGTCCGGATTCGGTTTGGTTCGGATGGCAAGTGCGAACAAATTAAAAAAAAAAAAAAACAAACCATAAGCAAGAGCTGTCACATTTCCGATTTCCCACCAAAATACGGTTCAAAATGAAAAGACTATCAATCCTAAACTATTAAGATTTTATTCGTGTTTGTGAAGACAAAAGTGTGCGTTCCTTTTAACATGGTCGAAGAAATTAATAACTGCACTCCTGAAGAAATTGCGTGAGTAGCAAAAGTACGAATAGAAAACTTTAACTATTCTGTAGTCTGCTATTTATTTAAAATTTGTCGTAGAAAAAGTATTGTATGCAACGGTGTATAACTGGTCTAAAAACGCTCGTGGCGTCTTTAATTGCGATGCTCGCCAAGGCTCGCATCGCAACCCACGCCACTCGCCTTTTAAGACCCTTCTTATACAACAGTTGCATAAAATACTATTTCTTCTCCAGTGTCCTGTCCAGACATCAACAAGCCAGTCACGAGTATGGGCGGCACAGTGGCCCACGCGGCGGCGCGTCGCGGCCATCTGGCAGCGCTATACCTAGCGCAGTACGCGGGCGCGAGCGTCGACGCGGCGGACGAGCGCTCGCTCACACCGCTGATGTGCGCCGTTAGAGGTGAGACCGTACAGCCTTGTTGACAAGGCTGACAATCAAGAAAAGTGTAAACCACCGCGCGAACCGATAGATTTCACAGACATAATTAAGGATTCGGGCGGCGGGCGTTTTTTGTGCAAAAAAGAAGCCACTGGTACGTTGAAACGAAGATTCGCCGGCGCCGTGTGCCCCGCCGCCGACCGGTGCATCGGGCTGAAGCCGTTCTCGCCCCGCGACATTTTTCAAGTAGTAACATCCGTTCTAGCAACAAAAACCACGTAAGATATCTTTGACATCTCGGTGGTCATGATTAAAACTGTGGCCGCACACCTGTCATCGATTTGCAATTTCAAATAATATCCTTATTTATGTACGTATATTATTACCCCTGACTGTACCATAATGTGACGTCACGCGGAACTTTAACGGGCTCCATCTTCATCATCATTTTATGTTTTGTTGACAAAATAAAAAATATATGACCAATATTTTTTGATAATCTGAAGGACTAAATATTTTTTTTAGGAAATTAGCCAATTGTTCGTAGACATTTTAAATGAAAGGAGTCCAGGCGTTTGATATCGCCTTTATACATATACATCAGGTTTATGAGGTGTAGAGTGTAGTGTAGACGCCAAGCTTGTTGTATTAGACAGACATCATTTATTGGTAATAAAATAGAAATAGAAATATTTATTCGGCAAAAACATAATACACTAGGATACAAAATCATTGCAGATCAATTAAGTCTAAGAGGTGGTGCCATTTCCAAACTCGTTGGTTCAAACCGCTGAACGCTCCAGCGACTTTCGCGATCCGTGCGAAACTCTAGGACTGTATTCGATACACTCTCATGAAAATACTGTCATATACTCGCATGAAGGCCCTGTTGAAGTTGCAATATCATCATATTTCATTATATTTGCAGCACTCTCCAAAAAGATCCATTCGAAGCCCAAGCACGCAGACTCCGACGTGGAAATGGACGTGGACCCGGAGAGCGAGAGGGAAGATGACAAGAGCGAGCCGGCGAGTGACGACGACTTGTTGAGAGTGATACGGTACCTCGTCGCGGCCGGATGTGACGTCAACCTGCTCGTGAGTGATCTTAGGACAATTTGACAACATTTCATAAATTTTTGCCCTTAGTTCGATTAGCTCATTGTATTCTTCTCGAAAAGAGGAACACGCTAGTTGTTATATATTTCCAGAATTATTTATCTTCAATTATTTACGATTTTTTAAAAATGCATTCATAGCAAATCCAATTCTACTGCAGAATAGGCACCTTGCTTTAGTCCCGTTTCGACAAAAATTTAAATGTCATTTTCGGGTGGGTTAATTGCAATGACCAAAGAAACTAAAGGACGTGAAGTATCAACAAAATGAGCGTGCCAAGTATACTGTCATATTGGCGCATAACATGGCGGATGTCGTGCTGTTCTGCTATCGATAAAACAGGGAACATGTTTATCGATAATATACGAGTAGACAGATCTCAGAACGTACTGGTTTCCTGTAATTAAGTATTATTAAGTTATTAAGTAGGTACATTATTTAAGATGATCTAAATGACACTGTATTTTTACAATAATTGTTGTATCAGGCATTACTTAGCGGAATTCCATGATTTAAGTTACTAGAAAAATAATTCTTAGCTAGCATTGTGTGTGTGTGACGTTAAATAAATGTATTTTCTTTCTTCTTTCATTTTTCTATGGCATCAAACATGGGCAAAAAAAAATGGCTCAGTAAATTTTTCTAAGCAGCAAACAGTGTCTTCATCTAAATAAATTTCTAATAATTTCCATTCCAGCTTCTGTGATACCTACACTACAGACTGACAGGCAGGCAAACAAACGTAAAGTTATTGTATAGTGTCAGTATACCCTACAAATACAAAGTTAACTACTCAAAAAAACGACAAGATACCAATATATATTTTGATGGCAGTGCACCATCTCGTAGTCTAATAACATTTAGGGTCTTGTTGAAGCATCTCTGACCAAAATGTAGAGAGCAAATGTAGGTATATTTCTTTTACATTTTGCCTTATATTTTAAGGTCCAATTGCCTCCAACCTTTTTTTCTTAGCACAATCGCTTCTTGATAACCTTTATAAATAGCTATATTAGCGATCAATGAAGCCTGTTTAGTTCCAAGGTAGTACCTGTCTACTATACAATTTTACCAATCTTGACAACCCAGACGGTTTTTCAGGTTTTTTTAAATGCAAGATACTGTCTCGAGATCTCACTGGTTATAGAAATAGACAATTCGATAATGCGAATGACGTCATCGCCATTCAGTATCGATATTTTCAAGAACAACCCTAACTGCCACTCAGGCGTAACTTTAAGTACAAAAATATCGAAAATAAAGCTAAATCCTATTACAACACATAACTAATCTTAATCTGTGTACTCATTACAACATAATGCAAATGCTCAGCTCTCGATAATGCTTAAACTATCCAATATTTCAATAAAAATACATTACATACCGGTGCAAGGATAAACTTTCCTGATTTGGGCCTTTTCTTAAGCCACATCCGATTATGCTGCACCTGGGCATGGTCACCACATTCCACTAATTGTGCTCTTTGGGCTTTATGCAGTTTATAATTTTCAATTAATAGTTATTATATTATTTTGCTATGTTTACATCAGTCGTGGACATATGATGTACCCACTAAACTGACGGGAACTGACATATCCTGGCGCATAAAATGGCGATTTTAGGCCACACTTGACATTTGATCATCAACTTTCGGTTCTGACTGTTATACTACCATCTCTTTTTTGGTAGCCAAATGGTGCTTGGTTAAAATGAGACAGAGTTATTTTTGGGAATTTTATGTCTAAACAAATGATATTTGAAAAATACACCCTGTCCATAGGTTTTCCTATGTCCATGGTTAATTGACGCCATCTTGACAATGTTTGTTTTTAATTTGCTATATGTAAACAAGACTAAAGCAAGGTGCCCATTCTGCAGTAGAATTGGATCTACTATGAGTGCATTTTTAAAAATTCGTTAAAAATTTAACATAAATAATACCGGAAATATAAAAATACCAGCGTGTTCCTCTTTTCGAGTAGAATACATGGAGCTAGTCAAATCATGGACTTAGAATTTTGAAATGTTGTCAATTGTATGCCGATATTAATATATATATATTTTTTTTTGGACAATCTTACACAAATCTACCTAGTCCCAAACTAAGCAAAGCTTGTACTATGGGTACTAGTCAACGATAAACATAATTATATATTAATAAATACTTAAATACATAGAAAACATCCATGACTCAGGAACAAATATTCGTGCTCATCACACAAATAAATGCCCTTACCGGGATTCGAACCCGGGACCTCTTGCTTCGTAGGCAGGGTCACTAGCAACTAGGCTAAAGCGGTCGTCAAACATCTATTGTAACCTATTTATGGCACACCCTTGTGCTTCAGTTATGCATCTCGTAATTGAAGCGGGATGTACGGGTTGTACAACTGAGATGATTTGATTCTTGATAGTTGATTGTAGACTTGATGGAAACACTGATCTAGTTGAATGATTTTATTGATAACCAAGGTAAATGTATAGGTACTAGCTAGGAGCACGTATAAACGTAGACTGATTCATAAGTGGCGTAATCGCCGATACAGTAATTAATACAACTTCATTATATTTAACGCTGACACGTGAAATGTGCGATGCTTGGATCGTACATATTCCCGGCCACGAGATGAGAATTGATGGGAGATGCAAATTATTTTTACACAAACCAAACAGCTAGGACATTATTGTGAAATTAGACATTATAGTGAATACATTATTTGATGTAGGTAAATCCTCTGAACATTGTGGAAGTAGTTTGATTGTTAAGAACAGTTGCCGCGGCGCGGTGATTTGGTCTCTCCAGTTGTTGTCCGTCGTTGCCCGGCTGGTCTGCCGACGGAATGGAGCTGCGCGATGTGATGGACATCGACGTAAGCCTACGTCCGCTGTCCGCAGGAGCCGCTAGCGGAGGGTTGAGTCGCGCGAGGAGTCTTCGTCGCGGAACGCAGCGGCGGACATACAGCGCTGCTATCACGGCTACTACGCCCATGACCGCGTAGATCGCCGTGTAGTGATGAACGTCGTGATAGTTGATTCCATCTGATAATGCGCCCTCGTTCTTCATGTGATCGATCTGGTCCTTGATGACCTTCAGAACTGTGTTGTTCTCTTCGGAGTCTCTTGATTCTCCTTGCAGGACTGGTACCGTGAGATTGATAACATTATTTATTGATGGTACGTTGAACCTAACGACGTCTGCTTGAGTCTTGATCTCGCTGGAAAGTTTCTTTTGAGGAAAGATAGTAAAAGCATCTCCGTTCAGTACGCAGTCTGTTTGTAACGTTATGATCCCGGCCTTCTTAAGATACTCTGCCGTTACGTCCTGTCCGCATATGATTCTTGCAGTACATACGTCACAACAAAAGTACAGGTATGTATTAGTAGCACTTAGTTCCGTCCATATGTTCCGGCATGCGTCAGAGTGCACTGAGCACTTATTTGTAACTTGATCCGCTATACAGAGGTGAGTGTCCGACTTCAGTTGATAAATTGGACCCTGTAGCGTGCAAATAAGTGTCTTAGCGTCGTAGTATTTTAATTCCGAGAAGGCGTGACGTAGCTGTGTCAATACTATATAACATTGATGTTGGTTTTCTATAGCGCGACATATCGTTTCCAAATGATTGATGTATTTTGAAAACAGTTCAGATCCTTTCCAATAGGGATCGGTGTCGTAGTACACCACGATTTTCCACTCATCCCGGGCCAGTTTCATGTTTGTTATTTTGTCGAAGTAAATGCCTTGTCCATCTTTGAAACTTGATATGTTGTGAGTGCATTGCGCAGGTGATATAAATAACATAAATAGCATGAAGGCCATAGTGATGAGTTTGCCCTTTGAAGGTGTTCTCTGATTGTATTTGACCTTCGGATCCTGTTTCTGTTCTCCTGCTTGATTTTTGGAGGGTTCATCGTTTTCTGTTACAGGTAGGACGGATAATTTGATAATGGGTCTTTTGATGACTCCATTTTTTGTCTTAACTGATGCGACGCGTACGAAGCCGTCCTTCCCCGGGTGAACATCTGATATCCTGCCAAGGGCCCACTTGCCGGCAGGCAAGTTTGCGTCATGAATAATCACAACGTCGTCGACCTTGATGTTTGATTTAGGTTGCGTCCATTTGCATCGTGATTGCAGTTGAGATAAGTACTCGGCTTGCCACCTTTTCCAGATATCCTGGAATATTTTCTGTGTTAAGCGCCAGCGTGTTCGCTCGTCCTTTTCTGTGTCAACAATATGTAATGTCGGCCCACTTCCCAAAAAATGTGATGGAGTAAGGTAGTCCACGTCATCAGGGTCTTCGGTCAGCGCACACAGTGGGCGTGCGTTCAAACAACCCTCGATTTGTGCCAATAGTGTGGAGAATTCTTCGAATGTGAGATGTTGATCGCCTAATACTCTGCGGAGATGATATTTGAGACTTTTCACGGCGGCTTCCCACAATCCACCGGCGCTGGGCCAAGAGGGTGCGTTAAAGTGCCAGCTGATGTCCAAGTCGCTGATAGCGTTAAAAAATGGTTCCTCTAACGTGACCTTGATCTCTCCGTACTCTCTTTTGATTGATTTATTGGCGCAGACAAAGTTTGTACCATTATCACTGAAGATATGACGCGGTGCTCCACGTCTGGCTGCCATTCTTCGAAGAGCTGCAAGAAAGGCTTCTGAGCTTAGATCTGAAACTAGCTCCAAGTGAACTGCCTTTGTTGCCATGCAGACAAAAACAGCTACGTAACCCTTTGTAGTCTTGATTCCGCGACCTTTGCTAGCTTTTACAGTGACGTAGCCGGTATAGTCGACTCCCGTATTGTAAAACGCTCTGGATGGATTTGATCTTGCTTCAGGTAAGTCGCCCATTATTTGATTTAACTTTAGCGGCTTCTGCTTAAGGCACGTTATGCAACGTCGTAGGCGTTTTTTGACAGCTCTGTTTCCACCCACAATCCAGTATGATTCTCGTAGCCTGGAGTGAGTGAGTTTAACACTCCCGTGTAGAACAGCTTCGTGTGCCTGGTCGATAAGCAGATCTGTTAGGCGACTGTTGTGAGGGATGATGAGTGGATGTTTCATTTCCCAGCTGATGTGCGCGTTATGAAGTCGGCCGCGAACTCGTAACAGTCCATTTTGATCTAGGAACGGTCTTAATTTCAATATGTTACTTTTTGAGTCCATTGATTGGTTTGATTTCAAATCTCTGATTTCATTTGAGAATTCTTTTTCTTGGATGTACTCAATGATTTTATTTTTAGCTCTACTTAACTCGTCAGCTGTTAAGTAATTTGAGCGTAGGTGTGCACGCGAGGCGAGGCGTAGTATCCACGCGAGTATTCGCGTGCAGCGTGTCATGTTGCTATGCTTGCATATTATGTCATTGATAACGTCGTTTGTTTGATTAGACGTTGCCAGGTGACATTGTTTTGATGATTTTATTTCTTGATCTGTAGTGAAAGTTGGTTTCTCTTGATTTGGGCTGTATGATGTTAGCCATTTGGGACCATTCCACCACAGTGTCTTTTTCCGTCCGACGACTTTTTTTTTTTGAAGGCCATATAGTGTCCCACTGCTGGGCAAAGGCCTCCCCTCTTGATTTCCACTCGTCCCGATGCTGAGAAATCTGGCCAATCGTTGTGAAATACGTCCAGGTCGTCCCGCCATCTCCTTCTCGGCGCCACGCCGTCGCCTCCCACCATGCGGCACCCACTCCGTAGCTAGTTTAGCCCACGACTACCGATACAAAAATGATTTTAAATCTTAGCCTTATGCCGAAGGTCTGGTAGTTTATGTCTCATGTCAAATTGAACAAAATGGACGGCTGACACGATTATAATGTGGTTTTTATTGTCATTCATTAGTAATAAATTTAGCTTAGCTTATGTGAAGTTGTAAACAAGTGTTTTCTCGCAAAACAAAAAAACATCTCACGGACGCTAAGAATTTTACTAAATCGAGTCATCAAATCCTTTCCTCTAATAGACTTTCTGACCGAAAAATGGCATGTTTGCACTTGTCCTACAATCTACTATTTCTCAAACATGCAATGAAATATTCTCTTTACGTTCCTTATAATAGACTCGGAAGTATCCTTTTTCGGGCGCAGCATCTCGAGGCGGCCTGAAATGGGATTTCATACAACTTTTAAGGCCTAGGCCTGCAAAGTAACTTTTTTAATTTGCATTCCACTATTTGTGGCACAGCATCACGGCATTCAGCCATGAAAATTAGTGTGATTTGAGGATTTTTATTTATGCCTCGGCGTGAAAACGGATTGCCGGCCAAGTAGGTATAGAGACACGAGGGTGTTTTCCCGGCCTCTGATGTAATGTACTATCAATTCCACAGGGCCCCGAAGGCATGACCGCTCTCCACACCGCCGCCCGCTACGGGCACGCGGACGCGTGCGCGGCCATCTTGGGCTCGGCGCGCGCGCACGTGGACCCGCGGGACCACGGCGGCTGGACGCCGCTCGTGTGGGCCGCGGAACACTCGCACCCTAGAGTCGTCAGGTCAGACAATTCAATTCAATCATTTAATTCGTGTAACTTCATGACACATAATATAAATAAAACTAAACTAAATACAAGAGCTACGGTAGCCTAGTGAGCTACGGTAGCCTGGTGGTTCAGGCATGCGGCTGTCAAGCGGCGGTCGTGGGTTCGAATCCCGGCTCGTACCAATGAGTTTTTCGGAACTTATGTACGGAATATTTACCGTTAGCTTTTCGGTGAAGGAAAACATCGTGAGGAAACCGGTCTAATCCCAATAAGAACTAGTTTTCCCTCTGGGTTGGAAGGTCAGATGGCAGTCGCTTTCGTAAAAACTAGTGCCTGTGCCAAATCTTGGGATTAGGTTTCAAAGCGGACCCTGGGCTGCTTTAGGGCACAACCGGGAATAACGCTAAGAGGATGATGATGAAACTAAATACAAACTACAATACGATTAAAATCAGTTAACGATTCTGTTGTTTGCTACTAGTAGCGCCGCAAAGGTGTCAGAGGGGTCGGACGGGTATGCGGGAGGCGACTCGAGGCTAACTTCAGACACGCACACTGTTGTGCCGAGTACTGTACAAACTACAGTGATATTTACCACTCAATAAGACTAGTGGGAGAATGCAGTCCCGCGCAGTGTAGCATAATGGCACAGTCAGGCTTATCCGCAATCATTTTCAGAATGGTATTGGAACTGCTCCGCACCAGGGATGCGGCGCGGCTGCGCATACTAGCATAAAAACAATCAACTCGCGCCTCCGCAAACATCCCCTGATGCACTACAGAAATGAGGCAGTCCCACTATTAAATGGTGGAGAGTATACCGTTATATGTTAATCTTCAGGCTAGACCACAGATGTATGAATATAAGGAGATCGGACATGCTGGCCGATTTGTATAGAGTACGCCTGTCGCAAGTTCATTAACCCACACAACGCCCAAGTAATTGACAAGACAAAGCACGCGCACACATACTTGTATACCTACGCGCTTATTGGACAATACACGCGCATCATATCAGGCATTTTGGAAAAAAATGTAATATTCTCTGCGATCAGCACGCGTGCACAGTATGGCAGAGTATGCCCATTGAGCATACAGCTGCGACACAGCCGCCGGCGGCTTGTCCTCTCTCTAGTATTCTATGCTCTGAGGGCTAGACTGTCTAGTATGTGTCACACTTATCGCGGTTTACAGTCAAAATGAACCATTTCTATCTTCTCATAGGTAATATTAAGCTTATTGTGTTTACTAACACACGCCCACACACACACACGCACACACACACACACACATAGACACACACGCACACACATACATACACACACACACACACTCAACTTTAGGGTCACGACACTATGCCTGTGATACCTAATTCGTCTTTATTTTTATTTTATGTTATAAATATTTACCTACATATAAGAAATTAACATTAACTGCTTTTTTATGGAGGAGCGGGTCTTCCTGACACAGGTATTTTTTACCTACTAGGAAGACCCAACCTTATTTTCAATGTAACCTAGCAATCTATGAAATAAAACATTTTCATTTTCATTTTCACTAAGAACGAAGTTATGATGTGGTGTGATTATGGTTTGCAATGAATCAGTTTCGATGATATTGTATCCAGATTGCTATTGGAGCACGGAGCGGACCCCACAGCGACTGACAACGAAGGCAACGCGGCGGCCCACTGGTGCGCCCTGGCCGGCGACGCGCTCTCGCTGCGGCTGCTGGTGGAGGCCTCGCCGCGCGCCGTCGCCGCCGTCAACACGCACAGGGACACGCCGCTGTGAGCACACACACACCGCACACATGCAAACACACGCACAATACATACACGGCTCATAAGAGACTTAGGTGTGAGTCGCTCTTGTAGACAATGACAAAGTTAAGGACTATTACGTTTAATGTTTGATTGAACTTGACGCCTCCTCTCACATAAATATGTGTGATTTACTAGAACGAGCGAACGAAGTTCTATGCTTCAGCTTGGGCCGAAAATCGTTCGTATGTCCATTCGCTGTCACGCTGTCCAGCTGTTGTCCTTTACAGGCCCCGTAGCATGGATGGCGTTATCACGCGATAAGTGATAGGATAAGCGCGTCGTCTCATTCTATCGAACGGTGTCAGCCGGGGACGGCAGCTCTATCCTATCACTTATCGCGTGATAAGGCCGTCCATGCTACGGGGCCTGGTCGCATTTCTCAACCAATTCTCGTGAAATTTCGTGAGCAAGTTCGTTAATTGACAACATTTCATAAATTTCGTGAGCAGGTTCGTTAATTGACAACATTTCATAACTTTTAGCCCTTAGTTCGATTAGCTCATTGTATTCTACTCGAAAAGAGGAACACGCTGGTAGTTTTATATATCTTTCTAGTATTATTTATCTTTAATTTTTTTACGATTTTTTTTAAATGCATTCATAGCAAATCCAATTCTACTGCAGAATAGGCACCTTGCTTTAGTCCCGTTTCGACGAAAACGTTTAAAAAGTTTAAATGTCATTTTCGGGTGGGTAACATTGACGCCATCTGGATATGTTTGTTTTTAATTTGGTATTTGTAAACAAGACTAAAGCAAGTTGCCTATTCTGCAGTAGAATTGGATTTGCTATGAGTGCATTTTTAAAAATTCGTTAAATATTGAACATAAATAATACCGGAAATATAAAACTACCAGCGTGTTCCTCTTTTCGAGTAGAATACAAGGAGCTAGTCAAATCGTGGACTTAGAATTATGAAATGTTGTCAATTATGTCTTGTGTGATGCATGTTCACTTTCAAAATAATTTTTATTTTTTTTGAATAATGATATTTTCCGAGTTCTACAGCTCACAGATCCACTAGTAATAACTTACATGTAGGAAAGCTGTTACAGGACAGACAACTTGTGTTTCTTGTCTGTATGACGCACATACATATAGTAAAACCAATATGAACGCCAACTTAAAAATGTATGAGGGAAAATAATTTCACTTTAGAGTCACACACCGTTTCAGAAGTGTTTCAATAACTAATGTATGTTACATCCGGCCATAAAGTAAGAATAACCGTCCGCTACGCGTAATTTTGTAGTTATCACGAGCAGTATAAAGAGAACCTCAGATCGCATATGCCATTGGCATCAAACACCTGTAAACCTGTAATCCGAGTTTTTTTATTATTTAACCTATGATTTCTGCCATTCAGCCTATAAAATAAAATAAAATTAAATGTAATAATAATACTAAATAATAGAACAAATAGGCTTTTCTAGAACACTAATAAAGTCGTATACTTTCATATCCATACGCACACACCCATGACATATATTATATAAACACACGCAAACAGTGCGCGCGCGCACACACACACACACACACGCACGCACGCACATGGCATTGCACGTTTTATCTTGTAGGGAGGGTCCTGGCAGAATATCGGTGATATGGCTCCTCCCGCATCATTATGCTGAGTCAGCGCCCATTCTTTGCCAAGACACATGGCTCACTTATTGTAGTTGCATGTTTCCCTGTTCTTTTTACGCCATGTATATTGTGTGTACGAATATTTTTTTTATCTATCTATCCATTTGACTAATGTACTGTTATTTTGTAGACACGTGGCAGCCAGGCAGGGTCACTACGCCTGCGTCGTCATACTGCTCGCCCACGGAGCCAGAGTGAGTTTGACTTATTATTGGAATGAAACGTGATCACAGATTCTTCAAAGCAGGGCGCATTGAAGAATCTGTGATCAGTGTCGCAATTAAGGGCTTGACCACAGCAGCTCGGCAGCTGCACTGTTCCTCCTGAACCTCGCAGCGCACACTGGAACTCTATCAGCGACATCGATACGAATACATGTATGTACCTTGTACCAGTGTGTAACCGCCATACGATAAATAAACCACACCTTCCAGTGGCACACGCAGCGGACGTGGAAGTTAGAGATCGCGCTCTGATCTCTCGCTCTCACGTATGACGCAGCGCTTGGTGATTATAACGCTGTATATTTTTGGGACTAAGCATGAATTAAGTTAGTTACTTAAAAAACTGCAATAATTTAATAAAAATGGGGTCAACGCAGGTCAAGGGCATGCGCGCCGATGCAAGGTTTTATTATTCATGTTTTAAAGTTGGTAGAATGAATAATACTCGTAATTATTTGGATAAACACGCTCAGTCCGGATTATTAAGTAATTTCGCTATATTTTACCTTTACCCTTACCCCCCTCTCCCATCGTGATCATTTGTGATATTTTTCTGACCTCCACCCCCCTCATAAAACATCACATGATTTCTGGACGAGCCCTTAGGCATAGTGTTTCAAAGTTTATACTTCTTGCATTTAACGAAAGCGAAAGAAGGATTTGACGAAATTAGACTTTAACGTCATAATGAAGCAGAAGGTGAAAAGGGAAACAAATCAACTGTACTTTTCCACCGGCAAATCAGTCGTGGCTGAGTCGTAATGATAATAGGCATGATGCGTCATGTTAAAATTGATAACCTAGTGTTGCTAAATGGATAGTAAACCATCAAATTGTAATAAAGTATAAATTATAAAATACACCGTGAAATTTTAGTGGTTGTTTTCCCGTGGCAGGGCGATTTGCTATAGGTAGTACTTTCAAATTATGATAGACAAACTTAAAAATAAACTGTTTTCCAAAAAAAAATTACAAAAAAATAACCTAAACTCGAATAAGCTAAAAACAATAGTAACACACTAAAACTTCAAGGTAGGTATGTACTACTGCAGTGCTACTACTGGTGTTAGGTCACTTACGAGTTTCGTTCGACACATTTATAAATAGGGCATTTCTTATCATTATTAAAAAAAAAGATTAGGTACACATCAACTGTATATCGATAGCAAAATAATTTCGTTGCGGGAAAACAACCACTAAAATTTCACGGTGTATAATTAAAATCATAAAAAGCGGCAAAGTGCGAGTCGGACTCGCAAATGAAGGGTTCCGTAAAATAAATTGCGGTTTACGATTTATGACATATTAAAAAAAAAAACTACTTACTAGATCTCGTTCAAACCAATCTTCGGTGGAAGTTTGCATGGTAATGTACAATATAAATATATATATTCCTGAGTTATGAATGTTATATATGTATATAAGTATTTATGTATGTATCTATTACATATATCATCGCCTAGTACCCACAACACAAGCCTTACTGAGCTTACCGTGGGCCTAGGTTGATTTGTGTAAGATTGTCCCGTAATATTTATGTTGTATATCATGATTATGTATGTGGGTAGCTGTGTAACGTAGGGTAGTGTGTTGAATTAAATAAATCAGTCTAGATCTTGCTCTCAAACTGGTGGTTTACTTTATATCCCTATATCTAAATACTACATGGTGTCAGGTGTAAATGGTGAAATTAAGTTAAAGACGGGAGATATACAATGACGGGAGGGAACAATGACCCGGGGACGAGTGCGCAGAACGCAAATAATGTTTACGCGAATATACAGCAGCCGCCGCTGATGTGCGATAGCGGTAACATGGCGGACAATTGGCGAGATTGGAAAAAGACGTTCGAGTGGTATATGGTAGCTTCGGGACGCGAAAACTCGCCAGGAAAGGAGAAGTGTGCATTGTTTTTGCATATAATTGGTAAAAGTGGTCGCGAAATATATGAAGAGTTGGACTTTGTGGAAGCCGAGAAGGATGATTATGTTGTTTTGTGCCAGAAGTTTGATCGGCGATGTGACCCGTCAAAGAATATAAATTTTGAAAGACATCTGTTTTTTGAGTGTAACCAAGGTACTGAACAATTCGATAAGTACTTCGCAGCGCTGAAAGTCACGAGTAAATCGTGCGAATTTGGAAATCTGCGAGAGAGCTTGATACTGACTCAAATGATAAGAGGGATAAGAGATAGTCGGCTCAGGGAAATGATGCTTAGGAAGTCGGATTTGGAACTGCAAGAGGCGGCATCGTGGTGCAGGGCGGCGGAAGTAGCGAGCGAGCAAGCCGGGGCCGTGTGGGCCGGCGCTACGGGTTAGGCGCCCGCGCCGAGCGCCGCCGTCGAGCGCGTCGTGGCGCGCCCGCGGGGTGCTGCGCGACCGCGCGCGCCACTGCTCACTCGAGGCGCCGCGCCGCCCACCGTGAGCCGGCACTCGCGCAATGTGGAAATTGCAGCTACGCACATGATAACAATAGATGTCCCGCTTTTCAAGTAGTATGCTTCAAGTGCGACAGACGGGGACATTTCGCGAGGTGTTCAATAGGATTTGGGAATCGCACCCTACGTGAGTTATCGTGTCAGTCTGCGGAGGAGATAAGCGACGAAGAAGTTCATGATACGGGGGATCGAGGTTGGAAGTATTGGCATTAAGGGCTGGTAGGAGATAATAGGAGTAAACGACGTTCCTGTGCAATTTAAACTGGACAGCGGGGCCGACGCAACGGTGATGTCGTTGGACAGTTATGTGGCCGCTGGATTTGATAAGCGAGCATTACGTATCACGAATACAGTTTTAAAAGAGGTCAGTAAACATACTTTACCTGTTGTAGGTTACTTTGAAGCACTTTTAAGTTATAAAGGTATGTCAATAATGCATTAAAACATATGTACTGGACACTTCATGTGGTAATTTATTGTCAAGAAATGCCTGTACAGATTTAAATTTGATATTGCGCATTAAAGAAGTTTGTGATATGCAAAATAATAACATACTTACGACTCATAATCATATTTTCGACGGGATTGGACAATTGCCGGGGCTCCATAAGTTAATAAACGATGAATCTATTCCTCCTGTTGTTAGAGGGTCACGAAAAATACCTATAAAATTAAGACCGAAACTAGAGGAGGAATTGGAAAGGCTACAAAGGCTAAATATCATAGCTCCGGTGAGTGAGCCCACCGATGGGGTCTCAAATATAGTATTAGTGGAAAAAGCTGATGGAAGTATTCGATTGTGCCTTGATCCCCAGCATTTAAATCAAGCGATAAAGCGAAGCCATTTCCAACTCCCCACTCTTGATGAAATAACAGCGAATATTTCGGGTGCTATGTACTTTTCAGTTTTAGACGCTAGCAAAGGATTTTATATGTGTGTGGTTAGATGAACCGAGCTCAAAACTGTGCACATTTGCGACCCCTTTCGGTAGGTACCGTTTCCTGAGGTTACCGTTCGGAATCCGGAGCGCTAGTGAGGTTTTCCACGGTATAATGTACAAATTGTTTGCCAGGCAAGGTGTGGAGGTATTTGTCGACGGTATTTTAGTTTACGGCAAAACGCAGGCTGAGCATGATGAGAGGCTAACGGAAGTGTTACGGCTAGCAGCCGAATACGGGGTTAAATTTAATAGAAACAAATGTGTTTTTGCTCAGAACAGAGTTAAATTTTTAGGGCATATATTTGATACTAATAGCATACGGATTGATCCAGACAGGGTAAAGTGTATCGAAAATATGCCAATTCCGGAGGGTAAAAAAGCATTAGAACGGTTCATCGGGATGACAAATTATGTGTCACGTTTCATTCATAAGTATGCGGATCGAGTTGAGCTATTAAGGGAACTGTTAAAAAATAACGTAAATTTTGAATGGCATGAGGCGCATACAAAAGCATTTCAGTTACTCAAGCAGCAACTGGCACATGCTCCAACACTCAGGTACTACTCGCCCAACGAGCCGGTGACAGTGTCGGTGGACTCCAGCTCGCGCGGGCTGGGCGCGGTGCTGCTGCAGGGCGGGAGGCCCGTCGCCTACGTCGCGCGCACGCTCACGCCCACCGAAACGAGATGGGCTCAAATTGAGAAGGAACTTTTGGCCATCGTGTTTGGGTGCAGTAAGTTCCATCAGTTCATTTATGGACACGCTCAGGTAATTGTCGAATCGGACCATAAGCCGTTGGAGGCTTTCTTCAGAAAGCCGCTGAATGAGACACCCATTAGACTGCAACGTATGTTATTAAAATTGCAAATATATTCTCTTAACATCTGTTATGTACCGGGGCGGTTGATGTACGTAGCAGATACGTTATCGAGGTCGCCCAGGTAAGAGAGATCAACATGTGCAGGACGAGTTAAGCCTGCATATAAATACTCTATTGGGTAACCTACCATTCAGTGATAGTAAAATGCAGGCGATAAAAGAAGCATCTAGGTTAGACCAGGGTCTATGTGAAGTAATGGAATGCTACAGAAAGGGATAGCCGCATACAAAGAGCATCGTGAAAGAGCAAGCCAAGCCCTACTGGGAGGTCAGGGATGAAATCCACGTCGTCGAGGAGATAGTGTTTCGTAATCACATTGTGATCATTCCGAGCAGTTTAAGGACAGACATGATTGAGAAAATACATGAAGGTCATCTCGGTATTGAGAAGTGCAAGAGACGAGCACGGGACGTGATGTGGTGGCCAGGTATGGCGGCCGCCGTGGAGCGCGCCGTGCGGGCGTGCGAGGTGTGCGCGGCACGCCAGGCCTCGCCGCCGCGCCAGCCTCTCGCACCGCACGCCACGCCCGAGAGACCATGGCAGGTGCTAGCTGCGGATATTTTTCAGGTAAAAGAAAGATATTATTTACTCGTGGTTGACTATTATTCAAAGTATGTAGAGGTAGCGACCATTCTGGATCTGAGGAGTACGACGGCTATAGGTATATTTAAACCTATGTTTGCTCGTCACGGTATACCGCAAAGATTAGTTTCTGACAACGCCACTCAATTTGTATCGCAGGAATTTAAAACGTTCGCGAAAGAGTGGGACTTTGAACAGGTAACCAGCTCACCCCACTATCCTCGTTCAAATGTTCTTGCGGAACGCAATGTGCAAACGGTTAAAAAAATTATAATAAAAGCGCAGGAAGATAAAACTGATTTTTACATAGCACTTTTGAATTTTCGTAATACGCCAATATCGGGAGAACAATACTCACGTGCTCAGCTATTGATGGGAAGAAGACTAAATACAAAGTTACCGGTAAAAAGTAGTTTACTAAACCCGAAAACACCGTCTAAAAATGAAATTAAAATCAGTCGCGAAGTAAAGAACGAGAAATCAAGGCAAAATTACAACAGAGGAACTAGAGTACTAAAACCATTAAGTGACAATGAGCAGGTGCGTATTCGAGACCCGGGACTGCCTAATAATGTCGCGGGACGCTGGGTGCGAGCGCAGGTGGAGCGCGCCGCCGCCGAGCCGCGCTCCTACTGGGTGCGCACGCCGGACGGCCGCCGGTACCGCCGGAACAGGCAGCAGATCATACGGGCGCAGCCGCCCGACACTGCCACCGCTAACGCTAAGAGTACCAGTGCACGATATTACGATGACTTGGAGGAGTATGGCGGAGGTCAGGAAACGGGGCCGCGGAACTCCCGGGAGTCTCAAACCAAAACATCTGAGGATCCGACTTTCCGTTATACTCGTTCAGGCCGGCGAGTGCGCACGCCCGATAGATTTTAATAAAAGTATAGTACCTAAACAAGTATCATAAAATTATATTGATAGCTATGTATGTTGAGATTATTTAATGTGGCCGATTTTTTTTTTTGTTACTTTGTATGTTATGAGTTATGAAGCTGCCATTGGAGTTGGAACCTTATACCTAGGAAGGTGGAGTTGTTTTTAAATGAACAGCTTTAATGCAGTTCGGCCGACTCAGATAATCTCAAGTATACCTACGTTACAACGTTTTTTTTTTCTGACAAATATGTAAATCAGAAACAAGAATCGATTCGTTTATCATGGACCTAGATGGAATCATTTAGCAATAATTTTGTAGTATAAAGCAATTAATATCAATAAGTATGATACCATCGGTGACACAGTCACCTGCCCACTCGTGAACCTTAAATAAACGGGTTAAGGTCCAGGGACCAGTAGGGCGTGCTGCTGTTGTGCGTAGGCACATGGTTTGTTTATCTTGTTATACATTTTCGTCAGGAAAGCAATAACAAAGAGAATCATATATACTTATATATGTACGTAGACAGAATTTATGTATTGTATAGATAGATAGTGAATGAGATGAAGGTAGTTAAAGCAGGTCAAACAGGTCTCTGTTACATTGACGACTGAGTCTTGTCTGGCCTGGTCTTCATCACAACTGTACAGCATTATATCCGTATTCCATTTATGCGAATATAGGTAGGTATGCATAAGGGGGAAGATGTTGTATATCATGATTATGTATGTGGGTAGCTGTGTAACGTAGGGTAGTGTGTTGAATTAAATAAATCAGTCTAGATCTTGCTCTCAAACTGGTGGTTTACTTTATATCCCTATATCTAAATACTACAATTTATTTATTTATTTATTTAATATATATATTTTTTAGTATTATCATTCTCTTATTTTAGAAGTTACAGGGGGGGGGGGGGGGGGGGGGCACACATTTTACCACTTTGGAAGTGTCTCTCGCGTAAACTATTCAGTTTAGAAAAAAATGATATTAGAAACCTAAATATCATTTTTGAAGACTTATCCATAGACACGTATGGGTTTGTTGAAATAATTTTTTTTTAGTTTCAGTTCTGTTTATGGGGAACCCCTAAAACTTAATGTTTTTTTTTCGATTTTTGTGTGAAAATCTTAATGTGGTTTACAGAATACATCTACTTACCAAGCTTCAACAGTATAGCTCTTATAGTTTCGGAAAAAAGTGGCTGTGAGATACGGACGGACAGACATGACGAATCTATAAGGCTTCCGTTTTTTGCCATTTGGCTACGACATGACGAATCTATAAGGCTTCCGTTTTTTGCCATTTGGCTACGGAACCCTAAAAATGGACATATGCATTTTTTTATTGTCCAAGAGTAAATTTGAAACCACCAATATAATCCTTACGCTTTTATATAAATTAAATTAAGAAAACTATGTACCTAAACGCAGTATTTCGCGACCGAAACAGCAATTTACTTGATTTTCCATACGTCGACTAGTAACAATAACAGTTGTGGCGTCATACTCGTGTGTTAATTAGTATGAAGCGTTTGGGCGGCCGCCAGCGAGGTCAATCTTTGTCTCAAATTTTTGGGTATTCATGTTCGTTAATTGTAGTTGCTCCCATACAAACATTCGTTTCTCTCCAAAATTTGGTTCGAATGGCATCGTAAAAAAATCATAGTCATCATCCCTATTCTCATTTGGTATTTCTTGCAGACGGACGTGGTGAATACCGCGGGCGAGTTGCCGGCCGAGGTGTGCTCCGGCGAGTGCCAGAGCGCGGTCTCTCTCAACATGCAGATGGCGGGCTCCAGGGAGGCGGGCGCGCGGTATAAGATGCTGGCCAGGTAACACTCTCTTGTGACCTCTGAGGCTCTAGTATAAGTTTTATCGATACAATACGTTTACGAACGCGTTTGCGTTTTGTTTCAATTTGTATGGCAACGCGAACAGCGCCTCTGGTGGTAACTAATATTAATATTATACCAAAAATATAAAAATAACTTACAGTAATAACTATTCTCACCTTTTCCAATATTGTAAGGTACTCTTCCCGTGCAAAACATGGTCAAACTTTCCATACTCAAGGAAGAATATAAATACATTACCAACTTGTATGAATACCACCGTTACAATAGGCTAAGGAGTTTACCTAATGCACACAGATTTTTATTACCAGCAATGAAATACGTTTACGTCATGAGAACCAATCATTACATGCTTCCAAAAATAATAAATAGTCTCCCAAAACACATACAAGATTTATACCTATCCAACCCTATATCAGCTAACAAGTATTATATGTCAAGTAACAACTATGATTACGCCTTGTAACCAACCAAGTTATTGTTCATCAGTGATACAGTAAACGGAATGTAAGTACATAAATTATATTGATGTAGACTGTCACGATTCACACACATTACGAGTATTTTTACTAAACCTCTGAGAGGTTCTAATAAATAAGTCAATTATAATTATGTCACGTTTTGTAAAAATATTTGTGAATGTAAACTAACATACCTACTTAGTAAATAGTTAGACCGAACTATAGCTGTAAATAAGCCATTCATGGCTTTAGCACCTAATCATGAAAGTCTGCGATAAGTATGAATTATTTGGAACTTTAAATAAAAAAAAAAAAAAAAAATAAGAACTACGCGTTGCCGTACAAATTGAAACTAAAAGCAAACGCGTTCGGAAACATATATGTATCGATATAACTTATACTAGAGCTACTGGATGCGTCGCATTATGCCATCTCGCTCAAGAACCTCTGTTAACTCATTGCATTATGTAGCTCTAGTATAAGTTTTATCGATACATATACGTTTTTGAACGCGTTTGTATTTAGTTTCAATTTGTATGGCAACTCGGTAACAACGGACGGTGAACTAGCGGCAGAGTATGCCCATTGAGCTAACAACTGCGACGCGGCCGGCGGCGGCTTGTCCTCTCTATATTATTCTATGCTCTGAGGTTTTCACAGTTCACAATTTTTCGACAGTTTATTTATAATGTCGCCGGTGTTCACAATCTAACGCTGACATACAGTCATGGCCAGATAATTAAGAACATGATTTTTTTCCCCATACAGTTGCATACAAATATGACTTTTCAAATTTAATGATGATTTTAAATATGTTTGGCCAATTTTATTTCCGAGTATATGGAGGTATCTGTGTATAAATAAGATTTAATTTAGTTTATATAAACGTTCTATAAAAGTTGCGCTTAAAAAAATACGGATGGTCAAATGGACAGTTTTTACGAGTTCATACTGTAATTAGGAACAATGTATGAACTTATAAAAAGTGTTGATTTGATCGCCTGTATTTTTGAAAGTCAAAATTTTACAGAAGCGCTTTTGCACTATATTAAATACTGTTTAAACACGGTTACATCCCTATAATCAGAAACAAAATGAATCAAACACATTATAAATTATCATCAAATTTGAAAAATCATATTTGTATGCAACTGTATGCGGAAAAAAAACATGTTCTTAATTATTTGGCCATGACTGTATATAACACCCTCGTTTGGTTTGGTTTCGATGCTGTAGTATAAGTTTTATCGATACATGACGTTTTCGAACGCGTTTGCGTTTAGTTTAAATTTGTATGGCAACGCGAACAGCGCCTATGGTGGTAACTATTAGGAACTACGCGTTGCCAAACAAATTTAAACTAAACGCAAACGCGTTTGAAAACGTATATGTATTGATATAGTATTTTATGCAACTGTTGTATAAGAAGGGTCTTAAAACGCGAGTGGCGTGGGTTGCGATGCGAGCCTTGGCGAGCATCGCAATTAAAGACGCCACGAGCGTTTTTAGACCAGTTATACACCGTTGCATACAATATTTTTTCTACGGCAAATTTTAAATAAATAGCAGACTACAGAATAGTTAAACTTTTCAGGCAGCAAGTTTTCTACTCTACTCACGCAATTTCTTCAGGAGTGCAGTTATTAATTTCTTCGACCATTTTAAAAGGAACGTACACATCTCTTCACAAACACGAATAATATCTTAATAGTTTAGCACTAATAGTTCATCACCTTTCGTCTTTTCATTTTGGACAGTATTTTGGTGGGAAATCAGAAATGTGACAGCTCTTGTTTATGGTTTGTTTTGTTTTTAATTTGTTTGCACTTGCCATCCGAACCAAACCAAATCCGGACCCGGACCGAATTCAAACTGTTTATTTTTATAAATAATACCGAGAATATATTATTGTAGTAAATAATTTATAATATACAAATTTTAAATCGTAAGTAAATATTTTTATTTCAAAATATTTGTTTATGAAGTTGGCACCACTGCAATATAGCAGCCGCTTAAAAAAAAGTTAAACAATGTTTTTATGAAAAATGTATGAACCAAAAAAGTACGCTAAACAGTGCGTTTTTGGGCCATAGAGCATAGTTTTTCGACGACTTATTAGTGGTGTCATTAAATTTGAGCTACAGCCTATATAAATGAAATGACACATAACGGTACAGGAGTAGAAAAAAACTTATACTAGAGCTACAGGCGTTAATAAGTATTGACGCAACTTTCTCATAACTATAAATTGACAGTGACATATCGAACGGGCGCGAGCAGCACCCGATCCCGTGCATCAACGAGGTGGACGACGCGCCGGCGCCCGCCGACTTCTCGTACGTGATCCGTCACGTGACGCCGCGACACGTCGCCCTCGACACCACCATCGACACGCTGCAGGTGACTGTAGTGTCATGTATCTTAGTGACGCCCGTCGGCCTAAAGCTGGACATTAATTTATATAGATATAGAATAGATAACAGATATAAGTTACTATGTTCTATATGCCAATTGTTTCTAAATGTACGATCATATTATATACCATTCTTGTGCACAAATTGCACTAATTAGTTTATGTTTAGTATTCTGAGACAGGATCATCCTAGTTCAAACGCATGTAAAAATGTATGTAGCTACATACTATGTATTAATACGCAAGCACATTGTTAAAATTAGCAGAAGAGTTTGTCAATAACTTATTCTTATTTAAATAAATAAACCGCTCTAACAAGCCAAATGGGGTAGTGCAGTGTTTGAAAATAGTTGCGCCCGTTTGATATCCAAACGGGCGCAACTTTCCAATGAATCCATTTGGATGCTTCCATTTGTGTAGAGACAAACGGTACGGCGCATAGGTGAATGCCCAGTTTAAGGCTCCACCTTTGAAATTTTCGTGTAGATGAGTTGTTTATAACGTAACAATCTTCAAGTCGGTAAACATATATCATACTTAATCTGCAAGATATGAGAAGTAACATAGTTTATGTATAAATCCATTTTAACAAAAGAAAGTAGAGAAAAAAAAATCTAAAGTTAACACTAATATTTCACTTCTTGTAACCATTTTTACTGCTCCATTTTTTATCAGAGAAGATGAAATTTTATAATCTTGTTCATAAAGTAATGAACAATAACTTTAATTTCTTACTTACTCAAATTTCTTCTCGTTTTCTGAAATATTCCGAAAAAACATGATATCCGCGCTTTCGAACACGCACTTCCATCTCGCTCACGCGTATGCTCAGTGAGAGGGAGAGAATACCATGAACGACGCCTTTATAAGGATGTTGACTGGCATTCTAATTTTTATTAAACGTCACAAACGCTCTGTTAGAATGAAGTTTGTTGGGAAATAGGAGCAAGTAGCCCGATTGTCTATGATCAAACTTTTCGATCTTTATGTATTTTTAATCGACTGCGCAAGGAGAGAGGGTTATGTTTTTCGAGCGTATGTAGATATGTATGTATGTGGGTATGTCTTATTCTTTGACACGCCCTGCAGCCTAAACCGTTTGACGGATTTCGACATGTGAGTTGTCGTTGGATTCCTCTTAATCGTGGGAGTGATATAGGCACTAGGGGTGGGCTATGTTAGCGACGCGCTCATTTCAAACCCGATTTCTAGAACCTATTTGTATACATATGTATGTCTAGCTATAAGTTCATACTTAAGTGCATTTTTGCTAACGCCCCACGGCCGGCCCAGTCAGTCTGCATGCATCCGCTGACAGAGCCGCGCGTTGCCGGGTTAATTATATTTTGTATCTGTCTATCTGTACCAAGTTTCTAAAATCTTATTCACAACTGTGTCAAATCTCCCTGCGTTTACTTCATCATCAAGACCTCAACCCATCAGCTTCAGTTGGTATTGTTCAGTTATATTTGCAAAAAGCAGTTGGGTTTTTCGAAAAATGTTTTGATTTCACTTGTTTTAGCATAAATAAGTTTAAGCGTGATCTTTTCGTATATCTGTGAGTGTTGTGAGAACCGTAACGCACCTTAACCTAAACCCGTGTTCCAGGGCTGCCTCTGCAACGACGGCACGTGCTCCTCCGACACGTGCTCGTGCCAAGTGCTCGGCGTGAAGCGCTGGTTCCACAAGGGCCGGCTGCTGCCCGACTTCCCCTACCACGAGCCGCCGATGCTGTTCCAGTGCAACCACGCGTGCTCCTGCCACGCGGTGAGTATAACTTCGCAGTCATGTATTAGAGAGAAAGAAAGAAAACATTTATTCATGACAAAATAAAACACATAAAACAAACTGCAGACACATACGCACATACACATTTGCCACTAAATGGTCACAACTCAGCGTTAATGCTGGCGGCGCCAGCGCTGGTCTTCCGTTGTGACCATTAGGTGAAATACACGGATCAAAGACGTATTAGTCTTCTGAAACTTCTTAATAGGGGTGTAGCACGAATATAAGGAGATCGGACATGCCGGCCGATTTGTATAGAGTACGCCTGTCGCAAATTCATTAACCCACACAACGCCCAAGTAATTGACAAGACAAAGCACCCGCACACACACTTATTGGACAATACACGCGCATCATATCAGGCATTTTGGGAAAAAACGTAATATTCTCTGCGATCAGCACGCGTGCATAGTATGGCAGAGTATGCCCATTGAGCATACAGCTGCGACACGGCCGCCGGCGGCTTGTCCTCTCTCTGGTATTCTATGCTCTGAGGGGTGTAGACACTAAATAAAATAATCAATAATGTTGCATTTTCTCGATAAAGGATTAAAATGTAGTCAAATGAAGAAAAAAGCAACGCAAGAGGTTAAATAATCACAAAGTTATATTATAAGCATCCAAAGTTTTAAAAACCGGCCAAGTGCGAGTTGGTTTCGCGCACGAAGGGTTCCGTACCATTATTCACGTTTGTTGTATGGAAGCCCCCCTTAAAAAATATTTTATTTTGTTTTTAGTATTTGTTGTTATAGCGAACAGTTGAACAGAAATACATAATCTGTGAAAATTTCAACTCTCTAGCTATCACGGTTCTTGAGATACAGCCTGGTGACAGACAGACGAACGGACGGACGGACGGATAGCGAAGTCTTAGTAATAGGGTCCCGTTTTACTCTTTGAGTACGGAACCCTAAAAAGGGGTATGTTCGGTCCCTTTCCCACAAAACGTACCTTCATATCAAACGATTGTCATTTACTATGACGCTAGACGATCGTGACGTCACGATCCCGTACCGTTATCTCTCTCTAACAGGCAACATTGAAATGGTTGCAGCTTCGTAATTTTTTGAGATATTTGAATGGGATTTTCGTCAATAGGCATATTTGTTTGCCTTCTTTCTTTTGAAGTAATAATAAATGTTGGGTCTACACCCCTATTTAGTAAGGTTAATTTACCATCGTCCCTTTTGGCTATACTCCAGGACGACATAGATCTATTATGTCCTCTATCTAAGATCGGCGCACACCGAACGTTTAGTGGCAGCGTCTGAGTCACGAGCTGCGGGAGTGGGTCGCGCTCGCTACTAGTGGCCGCGTCTACTGGCTTAGTCTAAGGCCTGAGTGGACGCTCGAGTCGGGCGTGCGGCGGAGCGGGGCGGGCGAGCGTGCATTCAATAGGGAACATTACGCAAAACTCTTCGTAGGTGGCGACACTAGCAGCGTTGACATTGTATCTCGTTCCCACTTGCGGTAATGTCTATGCAAGCATCCTTGTCACTCATTTGACAATCAATTGTGCATGTGTGGGTGAATCCCTATATTTCTATACTGGTTTACTATTAGTGGTAGTGCTGCCTCTGGCGGCAGAACATTGCAGTAATGTTCCCTATTTGTGCAGCGTCTACTCAGGACACCAGTATGAGCCTCATTTGTTTAACATGCACGCCGCACGCCCCGCTCCGCCGCACGCCCGACTCGAGCGTCCACTCAGGCCTTACACTAAATGTACGTCAGAGTGGTCGCGTCCAGTGGCGGCCGCTAGTGATAATGATAATGATAAATTTCACAAAAACACTTGTTATATGATATGAGATATATCCATCAGACTCCAAATTAGGCTTAAGCCTGTATCTTGGCCGTCTGCGAGTGCGAATAAACAAGATTTACAGTAGTGTTAAGGAAATGTAGGTACAGTCGCCATCACATACATCGGTACACTATAGGTGTTCAAAAATATTGGCACATGAACCCTAATGCCTTGAAAATAGAGGTGTGTTCCGATGTTTAAGACGTGCTTGTTTGCTCCGATGTATGTGATGGCGACTGTACTTAGTTATATAGTTTAGATAATACTAGTCGGGTTGGTATATAAACTTAATTCTGTTGACATGCATTATGGGAGTGTGTGTAAAAATAAAATTTAAATCTTTTTATTTCACATAAAGTACTTAACGAAATTACATCGTTTTGCAAATCTCTATGCGGGATTATGTGCGCGGTCACTCGACTCGCTTTCTTACTTTTTATCTTTACTATTAAGTTTTATTACTTCTATTACAACTTTTTTTTTTTTTTTTTTTTGTAGCCTTATTTGTGTCCCACTGCTGGGCAAAGGCCTCCCCTTTTTTCGCCACTTGTCTCGGTCCAGTGCTAGTGTTCGCCAATCTGTACAAAATGTGTCAAGGTCGTCCCGCCATCGCCTTTTCGGTCTGCCTCTACTTATACATACTTATTGTTATTATGAGTAGTTTTTAATTTCGGTAGTTTGTAAGTATATTCTCCAGCATATTTGCCCTTTGTAAAATATTCTTTTACAATTTTCTTAATTTGTGGATGTTTTTTTGTTTCCAGTAATTTTAGTGTGTGTGTGAGTGTATGTGTATGTAGGGGGGGGGGGGTGTATATGATATGATATGATTTATTTATCTCACAATATACAATGTCACTTAAAACTAACACTGAATCAATTTTAGGAATTTATATTGTGATCGTCAGTTACATACATACATACATACATATAATCACGCCTCTTTCCCAGAGGGGTAGGCAGAGATCACGGATCTCCATTTGCTACGATCCTCACAAACCACTTTCGCTTCTATCACTTTCATAACATTTCTCATACATGCTCGTCGGTTTAGGGCAAAGAGTAAAGTAAGTATATAGGTAAAGAGTGCCCTCTTGAAGCATTTAATGGAAACCAATTTGATAGCGCCATCTTTTAATGCTCCCGAAACTAACTATGTATGTGTGCGTGTGGAACCAGTACCTACATATACATACAAAGCATACTTTACTACTAGTTATGCAAATTTTTCTATCGTTGTCGATTTTGTTTTCGTCAGAATTGGATAAAACTTTTGTTGGTTGGAAGAGCTCGTGATTCTGTACAATGTCCGCACAATTTCCTACATTTTTTCCATTGAGTGAAAAACGTGATATTCTTAACTCAATGGGGTTTTTAGAATCACAAGCTCTTCGAACCTACCGAATTTTATAAAATTCTTACGAAAATTATAATCGACAACGATAGAAAAATCGCCCCAGGTAATATTTGGCGTTAAGCAAGTCGATTTAAATTCTTGCAAACAAAAATCATTTTGTGGGCGAAAGAAATTCAATTGACATGCTTATCTCCAAAGTAGAAAATGCATTCGAAAATAACAGTGTAAGTGAAATCTTAACACGATCAAATTAAATAATGGATAAAATCTCAAGTCAAGCAGATGATTCATAATAATTTATTTCACGATAAAAATTACAATATTTGCATAAATGTCAAAATAACTTAGGTACCAGAATTCCTATTATGGTGATTGTTTTATTCTATCCTGTTTTTCCTACATTCACAAAATATACATCCCTACATGCATAAACGTAGATTCACGGTTTATTCCCAAAACTTATTATATAATATAATCATGTTTATTTCGGAGTAAAGGGTACAGTCAGCATCAAAGTAACTACGCAATCGAAGACGTCAAAAGTTCTTAATCCCTTTTAATAAAGACTTTACTAGCAAATATCCTTGAAGGTTTGTCGGAAATATATATGTTTCCTACGAATTTCAGTGTTTTTTTTTTCAACATTAAAGTATGTCGGTAGATCATAGTCTTGTATTTGTACTCATAGAGTAGCCGCAGAATGAAGAGGTACTTCACATTTCCGCTTATATAATTCAGAATGAACATCTAGCTGAAGCTTACCAGCTAAATAAAGCGAAGGCACTGCTAATCTATTTCTAGGTACAGTTGTTATGGGTTTTGTCAGCATCTGTAAAATGGTTGTCACAAATGATCTTCTTCCTATAGTAGTCATAATCGGATGATTTCTCCAACTTTCAAACAACAAGAGTATAGCATTGAATTGCTCTGGAATCTTGTAGGGATTCTTGAAACGATGGGTTGGTATATCTGAAACAGTAAGAACACGGATGTTTAGGACAAGTTGACATATCTAGTTTCACTTCACTGTTATTCTTAGTGAATCACGTAATACGTAAAATATAAACTTACCATCGGTTTAACAGCCAACAGCTCATAATCTGGGCATTTGTATAACAAATATATATGTCCAGTATATCAGTACTCGTATATGCGCAAAACAACACAGCAACAAAAGTAGACAAAGAATGCAGGCACCTGAAGTTACTTCTCAACAGCGAAGAGGAGGAGCACGTGACAACAATAAAGCAGTTTATATTTAATGTTACTTATTGTTTGATTTATAGTAAAAATACGTAAGACAATTTGACATAAAAAAATTCTAACAGAGAAACGTATCCATGGTAACCAAACCATAGAGTTGGTTCACCATACTTCACAGCAGTTGCCGTCAAAACCATAGAGGGGTTGGTTAGGCAAATGTGGCCAAGTGAAAAATAAAGTTAATGTAACAAACAGCTGAATTCGTGTAAATTACATTATTGAATAATGTTATTTTATTTTATTTCAAAATACTATTAAAGAATAATATCCAAAACATTTTATGACTCATAATTTTACATGGATTTTATAGCGACATCCTGTGCCATTATTGTAGTAACCGAAAATCTACTTTGCGGAATAGTAAGTTTTTAGGTGCGGTACAAGATGGTAGCTCTATCTATATCAAACGTCAACGGGTATGTCACTGTCTCCCCCCTGGTTTAGGGTACTTTTGACCTGGCCTTTCTGTAAGATTTCTCCAATTTGATCGGAGAAAGTTCGCCTAGGTCTTCCCCTTCCAACTTGCCCTTCCACTCTTTTTATATACACTCTCTTCGTTAATCTTCTTTCATCCATCCTTACTCTGAGAACTTTACGGTTTCGCTCTATGAAAACACAACAATATATCGATATCAGCCATATTTTTACACCATAAAATAGGTTGGGTAATTTGACTAAATATTCATTAATAATCCACCTAAATTTAACACCGCAACGGTAAAAAATAATGAAAAGTAATCTTTATAAATTCCGTAAAAATCAGGCGAAAATGGTATAAACTTTCTTTACTTTATAATTGACTACGTCTATATACGTTCTTTGGGATTCGCGCATAATCCACTTATTTTTGTTAATGAATAAACCTTTCTATAGACCAGATGAAATTCAATATTATCTCAAGCTCGTAAATATTTAATTAAAATGCTGTTATTTCCTGATGCATATATTTTTGGATTAAGGTAGTAAGTCTCCAAATTTGTGTACTCAAACATGTTTTCATTGTAAAAATACTGATAGCATTTTTGCTTGCGGGTTAATTTTTTTTCCTAACATCCGGTCCATAGAATTATTGACTTCAATAGTAAAAGTTTTTTTAAATAACATATAAAAGCCGTATACAAATAATTAGCCTGATATTGAATTATTTCCAAATAAACCGTAATTTTCTCAGGGTACCTCTCTACATGCCCAAACCACCTTAACATACCCTTCTCAATGTTCGTGACTATATCTCCATCCATTCCACACTTATCTCTTATCACACTGTTTCTGACTCTATCACTCAATTTCACTCCACACATACTTCTCAACGCTCTCATTTCTACTGCATTCACTCGACTTTGATGTCTTTTTTGCCACACCCAACTTTCGCTACCATACATAAGTGTGGGCACCAACACTCCCCTATGCACAGCCACGCGTGCTTTTTGCGATATTTTCTGGCTGCCCATAAAGGCATTCAGTGCCCCATTCACTCGATTCCCTGCATTCACTCTCTTTTCAATATCTTTCTCATGCTTTCCGTCTCCAGTAAATAGTGTCCCCAAATACACAAACTTTTTTACTTGTTCCAGTCTTTCTTCACCAATCATTATTTCGCAGTCTGTCATAATTTCATCTTTTTCAAATACCATCACTTTCGTCTTACTTACATTCATCTTCATCCCTTTCCATCGTCAGTTATTTAACATAATTATATCAAATTAAAAATTTTAATTATAAAAACAAATATTTAAAGGAAAATGATGTACACAGGTATTTGTCAACAAGTTACAAAATGATAATTAGAGAGTAAGATGTCAATGAATATAAAATGAAGATCACCGTATACGGGTCGTCATTTATCTACAACACCTACACAGTTTAAATGAGTAGGTAAACAATTCTGATGTCAATAAAGATACAATTTAACATTAGTAATAAATCTAATTAGTGATGTCATAATACTCATCTATTGAATATAAAGGATTATTAACATTAGTAATAAATCTAATTAGTGATGTCATAATACTCATCTATTGAATATAAAGGATTATCCAATAAAAAGTTTTTTTGTACTCGACGATTAAAATATGTGTATTAAGATTTCATAGAGAATACTGCAACGTCACTCTTTTCATAGTTGTAGTCCATGTTACTGTCGAAACAATCGAAATAACTACTTTTCGATACGCTCCAGACAACTAAAATAAATTCGACCAATCACGTGGCTGCTTTACTGAACTGTAATGAATTGGACCAATAGAATCGCTTTGATGTCGTACGCTCGTTGATGTCTTTTAAGATATCAACAAGCGTACGAGCGATGAGCTGCACTTCGTTTCAACAGTATCGAGTTTGTTTAATTAGTTCAGTTGACTCGTAGAAAATTATTATGATTGTGAAAAATACTATCTCAGTCGATTCTGAAATATCTCATTACAAGTTTCTTTTCTCAGTGCTTGGGGTAGGCGCTCATAAAATGTCGCACCAATGACACGCGGGTTTTTTTTTGCCAGTGCCATGCGACGTGGGACTGTTGCTAGGCGCCCCGTTGAGCGAATCATTTTATTCAAAACTTCAACTTTCGTAAATGTCGACCAGTTTTTTTTAACAAACATTAAAACTTCTAACAAATACAGCGAGTAGTGCGTCATAATACGGGTTTCAATGAAGATACCCCTGCATGAGTGTCTTGTTTTGACTCCAGCCATTGTACGTAGGGCGCGCTTCTGTAGTATAAGAACTCGATTTGCATCTGTGGAGTTACCCCACATGAGCGTACCGTACGACATTAGCGAATGAAACAATGCAAAATAAACCGATTTTAGCGAAGTTTTGGATATTAGGGGTTTTAATTTCCGCAACACGAAGACGGCACTACTCAGCTTATCACACAGTTTGTCGACATGACACTTCCAGTTTAGGTCCGAGTCTAAGATGAAACCAAGGAACCTACAGTCGCTGCATAGTGGCATTGGGACGTTGACTATACACGGTGGAAGTGGAACATGCCGACCTGAAAAAATCATTACATTTGATTTTGTGAAGTTCAGCAACAAACCATTCGTCCTGAACCAGTGTTGCAAGTGCCCGCATGTGTCGTGTATTTTTTCACTAAGCTGTTCATACGTTCGCGCGCTGACTATGACAGTCGTATCGTCCGCAAACAGCACTGGCAACCCGGTTGTAATGGCGGATGGCAGGTCATTTACGAAGATTAAAAACATGGTATTTCCCAACGCCGATCCTTGTGGAATGCCTAGATTTACGCAACCAGTGTCTGACACAAGTGTTTTGTTATTTACGGACAACTTTACCACCTGTCTACGCTCCGTCAAAAATGATTCAAACAATCGGTGAGCTACATATCTGACGCCGTAACAATGTATCTTGTGTAAAAGCAAATTGTGATTAATAATGTCGAAAGCTTTCGATAAATCACACATAATACCCGCCATTTTATGTTTGTCATCAAGACCTGTCACGTATGTGTGTGTTCTTGGGTGTTGGAAATTCCACAACAGCTTTATAGGGTTTAGTTTGTATGCGGTAGTGGCTGTAACGTGTCGGCGCTCTAAACGTGTTGTGGTTACAGAAACTGTGCACGAACGCGGTGGTGACGCGCGCCACGCAGAACAGCTCGGTGATGGTGCGGGCGGCCGTGTTCCGCGCCGGCGGCGCCAAGGGCTGGGGGCTGCGCGCCATGGCCAAGGTATGCTCATGCCATGCCACGGAACTTACTGGCAAAATATCATTTTTCATCTCTCCTGCTCTGAAAGTTGATTTTTCATGGGCATATAGCCGGGTGGAAAATAGCTTTTTCTCCCCTAGGGTGGAAAGTATTTTTTTTTATTGTTACGGTCAGCCACGGAGTCGAAAATAATAGAGTTACGTCAAATCATTAAAATAAAAACTTTTCACAAATCGACACTCAGCTATACAGGGCGTCCCACGGCGATGCCACATGGAGGGAAAGTACCTTGAATATTGTAGATGGAACATTTTACTGAAAGAAGACATTATTTTAATTTTAAAAACAATTTAAACTGCATTCATAGATTTTAAAATAATTACATGGTTGAACCGGGAATCGAACCCGCTACACGAGAAAAACAATCATCCTGTAGTTTTATCATACCGATCGAAAGGCTTCATCATAAGGATTATTTTTTGCTAAATAACATAGTGTCAGAAATAAAGGGAAGACCATGAATTTTAACATTTTAGTTCAAAATTAATCAATTTAATCTATCAATTGCTCAAAAAGAGTCCCATTGAAAAAATAATTTACGCGCCTTTCGGCAGATTTAGGATATGGCAGAAACTTGATTGGACAGAAACTCGATTTGTTGCATAAAACCAGGTACCTACTAATTACGTATCTCTTTGTCATTTTATCATGCACTTAAATTTTAATAGGGAAATGATGCGTACTTCTCAAGTGGGTACTGATTTATTAGTAATAGGTACTTATGATAATGTCAGTTGTATGTCCTTACGGCAATGTCAGCTTTTCATTTTTCTGAACAAAATTTCACATACAATGTTAAAACTCATGGTCTTTCCTTTTATTTCTGACACTATGTTATTTAGCAAAAAATAATCCTTACGATGAAGCCTTTCGATCGGTATGATAAAGCTACAGGGTAATTATTTTTCTCGTGTAGCGGGTTCGATTCCCGGTTCAACCATGTAATTATTTTAAAATCTATGAATGCAGTTTAAATTGTTTTTAAAATTAAAATAATGTCTTCTTTCAGTAAAATGTTCTATCTACAATATTCAAGGTACTTTCCCTCCATGTGGCATCGCCGTGGGACGCCCTGTATGTACCTGCATTAACGAGTTGTTTATTACTGTGCAGGACGGCATAGAATAAACCCGCTATAAACATAAAATTGTCAGTCGCGACCTAACTTGTAATAATCTAGCTTATAAACCTTCTTACAACATAGGCATTGCGCTACTATTGCCTTATGTCATCGGCACCTGAAATAAAGAATAATAGGCCTCACATTTCATTCCTACATAGTAAAAAAGGGTAATATACCGCTGGTTTCCTAAATAACGAGTGGATAACACTAAGTTTCCACTAAGAAATATAGACAGACTAAAGGAACCTAGAGATCCTACTCGCGCGCCAGTCAGGCAACGACTGATGGGCGAGCGAGGGGGGAAACCCGGTATTTATACCTCAGGTGGGGAACGAGGTACGTATATACGGGCGGACACGGAATTCCCGCGTTTCAGATGCATTTTTACGCCGAACGAGCGGGATCTCGTGTAATAATGTATTATAAATAGCATAGAAATAGGTATAAGCACTGTAAATAATGTATTAGAGTAAGATTGAACTGTAATAAATGAACATGTCATTTCGCGCCAAAATTTCCCGCGCAAATCGCTTTCCCGCCAAATATACGGGGCGAAGGGGCGTCCGGCCGAGGTAACTTAATAGTATAAATTGGGCGGCCAGACCCCATGAAATTCAGTACCTACAGTAGCAGCGAAGTGACATTACTTGAAAAAGTAAACAAGCCTTTCAATTCAGAACCCCGACCCGACCAAGTTCCTGCTAAGCCGTAACGACCAACGCCGAAGGTGCAGGATTTCCCTTCAAATTCTACTCAGCCCAGAGCCAGTCATAGGTGCGTCTCGCACATGCTGGTCCATCGAAAACCGGATTCTACATAGAGGATGCCCCTTACAAGATCGAAAGCAGGAAATCGCACACTCGGTCAACTTATCGCAGCGAACATAAGAGAAGCCATGCTGGAACAAGCAACCACGTCCACGTCGGGAACTGCTACGACTCAAGAAGTTTCGAGGCCCTCGCAGGAGACCTCACGAACGAGCACTCCTGCGACGCCGGCGCCTCGTCCAGACCCACAGCCGAGGTCACCCATAGGGCAGCATCATGATGCCGCGCAGTCACAAACACTGCCTCATGAAACCCCACAGTCAACGCTGCCACCCATAGTCCCGCTGCTGCAGGAGAGCCTACACCCTGCAGCAACACTGCGGCAGGAAACCCCACAGTCAAGCCAGCATCCTGCCGCACGGCCGCCGTCAAAATCGGTGAAAACAACGTCGAGTCATCGCGTCCGCCGTCTCGCACAAGCGCGAGAAGAAGCCCTCCGAATCAAATTGGAGCTCGCGCAAGCGCGCATAGCCGCCATAGAAGCCGAAGACAGCGACGATGACACCGGCACAATATCTACAGTCCAACAAGAACGCCGCATAGATGAATGGCTCGAGACCAGCCAGAGACATGTCCTCGCCATCTCCAATGCACCTTACATCGAAGAACCCGAGCCTGCAACCCCACAGTACGCCGAGCAGGCTCGGGAGAGGAGCCCCGCCGAGGGCGCGGGACAGGGCGCCGCTGCCGTGCGCCCCGCCGTCCCCGCCCCTCCCCCCGCCGGGGGAACCCACGCTCCCGTTTTCGCGCCAACGCCGCCGCGCCCACGCGAAACAGACGCATATCCGCCGCCGTTAATGTATTCACAAGCGAATGCGCAAGAAGATAGCGCCATAGTAATGAAGAATCAACAAAGTGTGAACCTGAGTGAGCTCGCCTCTGCCATCGCCATCGCCGCGCGTGCCGGCCCGAGAGAGTCATCACGCTACCACGCCGAGTTGCCGCCATTCAGCGGCTCGCATCAAGAATGGCTATCATTCAAAGCCGCCTACAACGGAACCACCGCAAATTATAATGAAGTGGATAATATAGCAAGATTAAGAAGATGCCTCAAAGGGAGGGCCAAAGAAGCCGTCGAGAGCCTCCTCATTTACAACGCTCGCGCAGACGAAGTAATGAGAAGCCTAGAAGCCCGCTTCGGCCGCCCAGACGCCATTGCCCTCGCCGAGCTCGAGCGTTTACGCGCCCTACCGCGCCTTAACGACGGGCCGCTCGACATCTGCGTCTTCGCCAGCCGTGTAGCCAACGTCATAGCCACACTCAAGGCTCTTGACCGCGCTCACTATCTACACAGCCCGGAGACGACAAGGGCAATGATGGAGAAATTTACGCCCGCCCTACGCTACAGATGGTTCGACTACGCGAATACGCAGAAAAACGACGAGCCTGAGCTAATAAAGATATCAGCCTTCCTGCAACGCGAGGCGGACTACTGCGCGCTCTACGCGCAGCCCGAGAACGTCGACGGTGCAAATCCTCATCCTGCAAAGAGGACACACCGAGCCTTCGCGACCACAGACAAGCCTTCACCTAAGTGCGCCGCCTGCAACAACACCGGTCACCCAATAGATAAATGCACTAAGTTTATCGAAAAAGCCGTTGAAGACCGGTGGAAACTAGCCAAAGATCAACGGCTATGTTTCCGATGCCTGCGCTACAAGAACAGGATGCACTCATGCAAGCGCACGAAGTGCGAGCGAGACGGCTGCGAATACTTCCACCACAACTTGCTACATTATCAAAGAATTGAAGAAAGAAGCGAGGCCGTCACATCGACACGCGCCTCCCGAGAAGCGAGAGCTTATCTGAAAATTATCCCGGTCACAGTCTCTGGACCGGCGGGAGCCGTCGAGACCTACGCCCTCCTCGACGACGGCTCCACGATAACACTTGTACAAGAAGAGCTCGCGAACGACTTAGGCCTGGACGGCCCGACAGTGCCGCTACAAATAGAAGCTATAACGAAAGAAAAAATCGACGCATCGAGATCACGCCGTGTTACGCTCAGCATCCGCGGCACCGACCAACCTTATAGGGTCGGTGCGCATACCATAGACGATCTGAGCCTATCACCACAGTCCGTTAAGAAGGAGGATCTCCGCGAGTGCGCACACTTATGCGACATAGAAGATAGCCTGCGGTACGAGTCAGCGAGACCTAGAGTGTTAATCGGACAAGATAACTGGCATTTACTCGTCAGTAATGAAACACGCCGCGGCCAGCGGCATCAGCCAGCGGCATCCCTAACGCCGCTAGGCTGGGTGCTACACGGTGCACACACACGCATCACAGGCAAACAAGTACATGCGACGCATCGCTTGACCACTATTGAAGAAGCCGAGAAAAATGAAGATTTGAATTTACAACTCAGTGAATATTTCGCGCTCGAAAACCTACTTATCGAGCCGAAGTTACCCCAGTCAAGCCCGGAAGAGCGGGCGCGTATCATGCTAGCCCAGTCAATAACGACTACAGCCGACGGCCATTATGAAGCACCGCTATTATGGAAACAACCCGACAGCCGCTTGCCTGACAACTACGAAAATACACTGAGAAGACTTCATAACATAGAAAAGAAACTCGACAAAAATAAAGAGCTTAAAAGCAAATATAGTGAAGAAATGGACGCCCTTGTCTCGAAGGGCTACGCCGAGCCTGCGCCGCCCACCAAGTCATCGAGAGTGTGGTACCTCCCCCATTTCCCGGTGCTGAATCCTAGCAAGCCCGGGAAAGTCCGAATCGTCCACGACGCCGCCGCGCCTACAAGGGGCGTGTCGCTCAATGACCGCCTACTGACAGGCCCGGCCCTCCTACAGTCGCTGCCAGGCGTCCTTATGCGCTTCCGGCAACACCCAGTCGCCGTGGGGGCGGATATTAAAGAAATGTTCATGCAAGTGAAAGTCAAATCTGAAGACAGAGACGCCCTGCGCTATCTATGGCGGGGCGACCGGCGGGGCGACGACGCGCCGCAAGAATATCGCATGACTTCACTCATTTTTGGCGCTACTTGTTCACCGTCAATAGCAATATATGTGAAGAACGTCAACGCCCAGAAACACGAAGAAACGCATCCAGAGGCCGTCAAAGCAATAATAAGACATCACTACGTCGATGACTACCTACACAGCTTCAAAACGGAAGAAGACGCGATTCGAGTGTCAAGTGATGTACGCGATATACATAGAGAGGCCCATTACGAACTACGCCAATGGACCTCTAACTCCACGCGGGTCCTCCGAGCCCTCACTTCGGAGGACGCCACGTCCGCGCCCGTCGAAC
Source organism: Epinotia brunnichana (assembly GCA_963854355.1). Taxonomy (NCBI): domain Eukaryota; kingdom Metazoa; phylum Arthropoda; class Insecta; order Lepidoptera; family Tortricidae; genus Epinotia; species Epinotia brunnichana. Next base: position 81,936,569 of record OY977935.1, on the reverse strand, counting down.
TGAATAAAAGCGAAATGAAAAATGAACGAATCCTGGGACAAATATGGAAACCCGCGAGCGACGAACTCGCCTTCAACTTGGACCTCAGCCGCCTACCTCCCGGAGCCCTGGACGACATCGAGCCTACCAAAAGGCAAATATTGAAAATAACAATGTCGATCTTCGACCCTCTCGGGCTAGCGGCGCCGGTAACCATCATAGCAAAGAAAATCCTACAAGAGGTGTGGCGGCGCGGAACTGGCTGGGATGACAAGCTGGATGCAGACTTAGCGCGCCAATGGACGGAGTGGACGCTGCACCTAAGGGCATTGCGAGACCTCGCGATTCCGCGCGCCTACCCCTACTACGGTGACGCAAACAAGCGTGAGATGCACATCTTCGTCGATGCTAGCGAATCTGCATATACAAGCGCGCTATACTGGCGCATAACTACGGGCGACGGGCGAGTGCACGTGTCCTTGATAGCTGCGAAGGCTAAGGTCGCGCCCCTGAAGGTGATATCAGTCCCACGCCTAGAGGTGCAGGCCGCGGCGATGGGGAGTCGAATGGCGGCCGCAGTAATAGAAGAGCACGACTTCAAACCAGACACGAAGACATTCTGGACCGACAGCCGCACAGTACTCGCGTGGCTGAGGACCGGGGCGCGCACGTACCGGCCCTTTGTCGCGCACCGCATTGCCGCCATAGAGGAGTACACGGCTGTCAAAGAATGGCGCTGGGTACCTACCAAGCTCAACGTCGCTGACGAAGCCACGCGCACAGTCCCGCTCGAGTTCAACACTGATCATCGGTGGTTCCAGGGCCCGGCCTTCCTGCGTGATGACCCGGAGACGTGGCCCACAGAGCCATCACAACCGCACGAGTCCGAAATAAGTGAAGAAAAGGTGCACACAATATCAGTCGTAAAGGGAAAACCCGGCCCGCTCGCCTGGCTACCAGACCCGGCCCGATTCTCGAGGTGGGAACGCTTGCTGCGAACTATAGGCAGAGTATTACAGTTCATCGACCTATGCCGAACCCGCAAGGCGCGCGCACATTACAAGCGCACCATGCGTAACAAACAGGCCGATCCAGACTGGAATAAACGAAGCAAGCCCGCCCCGCCGCAGCCGCCGTCTAAAAGGCTACAAAATAATAGAAAGTATAAAATACTCGATGCCACATACCTACGTGAAGCGGAACGCTTAGTGATACGCGCCAGTCAGCTGGAGTCATTCTATGACGACTTCAGTGACCTCAGAAATAATAAGCCACCGGGCTCACATAGCCGCCTACGACACATGGCGGTCGAACTAGTGAACGACGTTATTGTTATCAAGACGCGTATCAACGCAGCAGTGGACATCACCGAACTACAAAAACGGCCACCCGTGCTCGATGGAAATCATCCGGCAGTGAAGCTATATATAGACTTTATACACAGGCAAATGCAACACAACGGCGCCGAGGCTACTATAAACGAGTGTAAACAATACTATAGTATTCTACGCCTGCGACCCGTGACGAAAATGATAGTGCATCGATGCCTGCCGTGCCGGATAAAGAAAGCAATGCCGTCAGTGCCGCCCACCGGCGACCACCCGCGGTGCCGGCTCGCCCACCACCAGCGAGCGTTTACCTACACGGGCCTCGATCTGTTTGGCCCGATAACAGTAACCGTCGGTAGAGGGACTCAGAAGAGGTACGTGGCACTCTTCACGTGCCTCACCGTGCGCGCAGTACATCTGGAAGTAATACCAAGTCTCGGCGGGGACTCCGCGGTCATGGCACTCCGACGCATGATCGCGCGCCGCGGCTGCCCGACCGAGATCTGGACCGACAACGGAAGTAACTTCCACGCTGCCGACAAAGAGCTCCGCGTGGCCTACGGCGACGCCCTCGAATCCGACGCCGCGCAACGCGGTATCAGCTGGCGCTTCATACCGGCGGGAGCCCCATTTATGGGCGGGGCATGGGAGAGGATGGTACGAGCCGTCAAGAGAGCCCTACACGCCGTGCTCAACGAGCGCCGCCCCAGCGAGGAGACCTTGACTACTCTGCTCGCCGAGGCCGAATATACAGTGAACAGCCGCCCCCTCACTCACGTGGCGGTTGATCCTGACGAGCCAGAAGCCATCACGCCGAACCACTTCCTCCTCGGTGGCTCAGCCCGGGCCCCCAACCCCGGGACATTCGACGACACCGCACTCATCGGCCGCGCGACTTGGCGGACGAGCCAACGCCTGGCCGAGCACTTCTGGGCCCGCTGGCTCCGGGAGTACCTGCCCTCACTCCAGTACCGGCGGGAGCCCTACGGTCATGGGCGGCCTATCAACGTCGGCGACATCGTGCTAGTGGCCGACGGGAATCTGCCTCGCAACACATGGCCACGAGGCCGGGTTACAGCTATATACCCGGGCCCCGACGGCGTGACACGAGCAGTGGACGTGACCACCAAGGGCGGAGTCTTCAGAAGACCGACCAAGAAGCTGGTGATCCTGCCGACGGAGCCTGAGAACCTGCACGCAAAAGAAGATCCAACGTTCACCCGAACGATGGTCGGCGGGAGAGATGTGCAGGACGGCATAGAATAAACCCGCTATAAACATAAAATTGTCAGTCGCGACCTAACTTGTAATAATCTAGCTTATAAACCTTCTTACAACATAGGCATTGCGCTACTATTGCCTTATGTCATCGGCACCTGAAATAAAGAATAATAGGCCTCACATTTCATTCCTACATAGTAAAAAAGGGTAATATACCGCTGGTTTCCTAAATAACGAGTGGATAACACTAAGTTTCCACTAAGAAATATAGACAGACTAAAGGAACCTAGAGATCCTACTCGCGCGCCAGTCAGGCAACGACTGATGGGCGAGCGAGGGGGGAAACCCGGTATTTATACCTCAGGTGGGGAACGAGGTACGTATATACGGGCGGACACGGAATTCCCGCGTTTCAGATGCATTTTTACGCCGAACGAGCGGGATCTCGTGTAATAATGTATTATAAATAGCATAGAAATAGGTATAAGCACTGTAAATAATGTATTAGAGTAAGATTGAACTGTAATAAATGAACATGTCATTTCGCGCCAAAATTTCCCGCGCAAATCGCTTTCCCGCCAAATATACGGGGCGAAGGGGCGTCCGGCCGAGGTAACTTAATAGTATAAATTGGGCGGCCAGACCCCATGAAATTCAGTACCTACAGTAGCAGCGAAGTGACATTACTTGAAAAAGTAAACAAGCCTTTCAATTCAGAACCCCGACCCGACCAAGTTCCTGCTAAGCCGTAACGACCAACGCCGAAGGTGCAGGATTTCCCTTCAAATTCTACTCAGCCCAGAGCCAGTCATAGGTGCGTCTCGCACAATTACGATTATAGGTTGATATTAAATTATTTTTCCTCACAGTCGAAATGAAAAGTAGAGTGTTTAACTCGGGTGAAATTACCCATTTAACCCTCGAACAATTGGCGCTCTCACTTCGTTCGAGCGCCAGAAATATCTCGGGTTGAATGGGTCACTTTCAACCCTTGGTTAACAATCTACTATTTGGTACATGTAGGTCTACTATAAGTTTTCGATCGCGTTTGCGTTTAGTTTCAATTTGTATGGCAACGCGAACAACGCCTCTGGTGGTAACTATTGGGAGCGTTGGCGTTGCCATATAAACTGAAATTGAACGCAAACGCGTTCGAAAACGTTTATGTATTGATAAAACGTATACTAGAGCTGCTGGGCCAATTTTTCGCTGTCGATTTTGTTCAGTATCGGGTACAATTAGGAAGGTTTAAAGAGTTCGTTTGATAGGTTTGAAGTTGTTTATCGCAACACAAGTTGTCTCCCCGAAGACTTTGTTTCGATACCATCATTATTTCGCCTGCCGTACAAGATAGGAAATAGAATATTATTATTGTGTTTTTCATATAGCGTCACCGCCACAGGTGTAACAGCTAAATGGCACTAAATGGCAAGCCATTTAGCGGTCATCCCAATATGATTTATAATTATAACCTTATGGCTCCGCACGTTCATGGTCTTCTCTTCCTCTCACTGAGCATATGCGTGAGCGAGATGGAAGTGCGTGTTCGAAAGCGCGGATATCATGTTTTTCGGAATATTTCAGAAAACGAGAAGATATTTAAGTAAGTAAGAAAACAAAGTTATTGTCCATTACTTTATGAAGAAGATTATAAAATTTCATCTTTTTTTTAATAAAAATGGAGTAGATTTTTTTTTTCTACATTCTTTTGTTGAAATGGATTTCTACGAAAACTATGTTACTTCTCATATCTTACGATACATTTTTTCCGACCTTAAATTGTTACGTTACGATGTATATAGTGGTTACCAAACAACTCATTTTTACGAAAATTTGAAAGGTCGAGCCTTAAATTGTAAAAGAGACTATAAAATTTACTGTTCAGGCGTTTGTCACTGTACTCAAGCAATTTGAAAAGCATGTCCTATAGTTTTGTTTGTTAATCGTGTAATGAAGGTGCTGCTGGGGTCTCCCGTGGCGACGTACTGCGGCGAGCTGCTCAGCATGGCGGACGCGGACACGCGCCCCGCCGACCACTACATGTTCGCGCTCGACATCAAACCGGACCTACTCGAGGTATGACCGCACCTTCAGAGCACGCGCTCAACCTGAGCCCGAAGGCCAAAGGCTATGTTATAATTTAGCGCACGGCCGAGCTGAAGACTCAAGCCATTAAATATATTATGCAATACTGAGAAGACTCGCGGTAGACCTAACGGCTCGAGTCGTTAAGGCTCGCCCGAGCTCTAACTCTCAACACTACATTCACGTCCTCCACCCTTTTCCCAAGTAATATATGAGTACGAGTTCTAACTTACAGCTATCGCCCGCTTTCGCTACCCATAGCAGATTATCGCTTCTCCTCACCCTTTAACTAGGAAAAGGGCGTTTTCAAGAAAAGTTGTTCAATTTCGTATGATTTCATGTCTGGATAAAAATTGTTTTATTCTACTCAGAATTTGAAGCCCTTTCGATTTTAATAAGAGAAAAAAATGTGTCCCGCGTTGTTCATACAATTTTTTGTTTCTACCGTCCTACAAACTTCTGTGAAGAGACGGTAACGTAACGGAAAGAAAAAACTTAGGACACTTTTTTTCTGCTACTGAAACCTTTAACCCTTTTCCAGGCCTAGTTGGAAAATGGCAATCGAATGTCAGAACGTATTTATTGACATTAAGATAAATTTTTGACAGGCACTATGTGGTCGATATAACGCCTCTGCCTGGAAAAGGGTTCAATTCTGGTTAAAACGATTTTTATCCAGATATAAAATCATACCAAATTGAACAACTTTTCTTGAAAACGCCCAAAAACAAAGTGAAACATCGAGCCTAATAATGTTCGTGCCCCGCGCCGCTAGACCAAGTACTGTGCTGGAGCATGGCCGACGCCGAAACCCGCCCGCGCTCACTACATGTTACAAAATACTTCTTTACTCTTTTTTACCGAAAAAAGTATTGGAATTACATTCTTTTTCATATTCTGTTAATGGACGCGGATGGGTCGATCTATTCTTTTGGTCAAAGCTGTATATGCAGACCGTGTACCTAACTTATATTAACATTATCCACAGCAATGCGAATACAAAGTGCAGCTCTGCGTGGACGCGGCGCGCTACGGCAGCGCGGCGCGCTTCATCAACCACAGCTGCCAACCGAACCTGGCTCCCGTTAGAGTGTTCACTTGCTGCCGCGACCTGCGGCTGCCCACCGTGTGCCTGTTCGCCACCAGGGACATCGCGCAGGGCGAGGAGTTCGCGTGAGTACAAGGAAACATACTCATAGGTCGTTCAGCGCTCTCTCCATTCCTATCTACTCTTTGGTACGCAAAAAGAGTGGAGCGCTTCAACGAGCTACACCGCCTCGGCTCATCTGCGCTCCTAGTACCTGCAAGCGCAGGGCGAGGCGTTTTAGGCGAGTGTAAGTTGCTTAATTATCTCAAGTGCCCTGTGTTCCTGGTACATTAAAGTCTACAACATACTGAAGTATGATTTGGAGGTATTAGTAAGTTAGATTCTTCCATAAGTCTTTGTCCTCGAATACAAAGTGCATCTTTGCGTGCAACCCAAGTCATCAACCACAGCTGCCCACCGAACTTGGCTCCCGTTAGAGTGTTCACCTGCGGCTGCCCACCGTGTGCCTGTTCGCCACCAGGGACATCGCGCAGGGCGAAGAGTTCGCGTGAGTTCTAACAAACGGTTTCATAGGTCGTTCACCGCCCTCCCACTCCTACCTAGTAACCACTCCATGCAATTTACGCCACTGCTTCGAGTAGGCTACGTTCCAGTTGCGCTCTCTGTCGCCCAATAATGGCAGGTGAGTGGAACAACAGCATTCCGTTGCCCACATCTTTAGCGCCGCGCGCAGCGAGCGTTTGATAACAGTAATGTTGGAGTTGTGAAGAGTTAAACAGCCGTGATAAGTCCCACTACTCTCTGGAGTGTCCTATGGTTCTGGTTTCTACACTTTCTACAAACAATTTCAGTTTCTTCAGCATCTCTAGGTATGAAAAGGGCAATCTTTCAGCTATATGCATTGCAATTTGGAAAGCTGACGCCACCAGCATCTGGGATTCACAGCTAGTAGATTATTAATTAATGAATGAACGCCACCATTTATTCATATGTTTTCATTACAAACTTAATATTTTGCATGTTTTTATTGTTTAGATTGCTAAAAGCCGCATGTTATTTGTAATTCTCGCGTTTGATTTGACTCCCATGATACAGTCTGTGCCTAGTGTGGAAGTCGCTGTACAGTCGGCCAAAAATGTGGTTTACCACCCTACGGTCGAGGTTCATTTGAACGTCATGAAACAACTAGGTCGATTTCCACTTGCAATAATATTATGACAGTAACTTTAGCGACAATCCGATCTCACAGAAACTTTTGTCAAAACTGATAGACCACTTTTTTGGCCGACCGTACGTAAGAAAATTGTTGTTTTAAGTTATGGTAAATAAATTATTGTTATTCATTCCAGTTTCGACTACGGCGACAAGTTCTGGTCGGTGAAGTCCAAGTGGATGAAGTGCGAGTGCGGCACTCCGGAGTGCAGGTACCCCGTGCAGTCCAGCGACGACGCCGAGTGAGCCCTAGACCAGGACAACATTGTAGCTCCACTATAGTCATAGAGCAGGCATCCCCTGGCACAAGTGTTCGCGTGGTAAACTACTCTCATGGGATTACCTTTGCATAGTCGGGGGCTGGCGAGCGGTCGCTAAATAGTACTGAATCCCAAGGTGGCGGCATGATGGAAGACGCCAAGAAAAATAGCCGCCAGTCTAGACGTAGTATTAGTCAGTCAGTGACTATAGTCGACGGCGCGAAAGTAGAACCGACACGGCGTCATTCACGCAAACGTGCTGCGGGTTATACAAGTGTCTAGTTGACTAATTGGGCAATTTACTTTCCGTCGTATTTAGGCAGGGGCGGTTCACTCTGTGATTCCGTCGCGCCGCTACAAGTACATGCCGGCGGCCGCCAAATTGGCGGCCCATTAGTAGCTGCCACGCGTTGGTAGGAGACGCTCGCACGGGTCACAGCGCGTTGCATGCGATAGAAAGGGATGGCCACATTTAGGCACGTTTGGCGTACCGAAACAGATAATTTGTTAACAGAGAACCTTCTGTGCGTAGCACTATTACTTATTCTGTGATTTAGGGTATACATTGTGCGGATTAGGAATGTCTGCCCTAACAACTGCCCTAAACAAGATCCTGCCACAGTTTATTTGTAATTATTTGAAATTCACGAATACTTGCAACCTGTTATTACTATTTGAAACAACTTACTCCCGTATTCATAAAACTTAACCCCTTTAGTCCGTTTTCGCAATTGCGGTTTCACAATTGGCTGCGAAAGAAGAATTATTTTTCGCTGTTTCGTAATTAATTGTCAAACAAGAATTTATTTTCTGTATTCACAACCAAGTTTCGTAATTAACTACGAAATAAGATTTTTTTTTCCGTTTTCGCAATTGCGGTTTCACAATTGGCTGCGAAAGAAGAATTATTTTTCGCTGTTTCGTAATTAATTGTCAAACAAGAATTTATTTTCTGTATTCACAACCAAGTTTCGTAATTAACTACGAAATAAGATTTTTTTTCCGTTTTCGTAGTAAATTGGCTACGAAAGATGAATAACTTTTCACACTGCTTCGTAATTATTTTATTATCAAACAAGCATTTTTTGCTGTTTTAGTAATCGAATTTCGTAATTAACTTCAAAAACTGAACGAAAAAAAAGAACAATAAAGGCGTTGGCCCATCACAACGTATCACACCATGACCGTGCTAGGAACGTAACCGGCAAAAAGTTCCGTCACCGGTCCGTCATTCTTTGACACATACGTTCATAGCACGGTCATAGTATGATACGTTGTGATGGGCAAACGCCTTTATTGTTATTTTTTTTCGTTGTGATGGGCAAACACCTAAGTATCGATCTCTGAAAGTGAATTGGAGGAATAAAAATATGCAAATCGTAAATTGCCTTTATTTTTGTCGAAGTGGAATAAAAACCTTGTTTACATTAAAAATAAAATTCTACATTACTTACTTCCTTAACAAAATATATACTTTTTACTTTAAAACAATACTTCCGAGCTTATTTAATACATAAATGGAGCAATGATCTCCACACAGTGCCCGACCGTAATTTCGTTATTACATAACTCTGCTATTGCTTTTTTAATTTCTTCATCGATTTCCTGATAGTTTTTATTTACTTTCATAGCAGGTTTAAAATTACGAAGCTTAGTTTCCCTTTCTAAAACTTCCAGTATTTGTGCCAGGTTAGGGTTTTTTCTTCCAACATATTTATTTATACGCGAGTGCCATGCCTCAACTGGGTTTGTAGTTCGGATTTCCTCATCTTCGCAGCACCACTTTTTGACAAATCCGATGTCTTTCATCCATTTAATTTGGTAGTACTTGTTAAATATAGTAGTTTTTTCATCCGTTGGGCTTCTTTTCATCACATACTCGTACCCATTCTTGACAAATGCTAAAGGTAGACGGGCTAAGCCAGCACAACGGGCTACATGACGTCTTTGAATCCTTGAATTCATGTCAAGTGCTTTTGATTTTCGAAAGAGGGTATTGCAAAAATGAAAAAAGCAACCCTTTACTATGGAGTCTGGAAATACGGTTTGAATACCTTTCATAGCTGCTTGTTCATAATCTAAAGTCATTTTTACTGGTTCCCAACTTGGAATTTGACTTTTAATCATCCGGAATAATATCTCGTATGTTCTTTCATTCTTGTTTCGTAAGAACGCAAAAAAAATTGGTACTACCTTTTTTGCTTCGACATCAAGTCCATGTATACTATATAATTGTTTAAACGGAAGTGGGCACGATTTAAAAGTACCATCAAGAAAAAAGTGCTGAAAGCGATGTATTATTTGTTGCGTATCAGGGGAACCAAACACGAGGATTCTCATATCGACATCATGGTAATCGGCGATGAGTAAATGTTCAAACTTAATCGGCACTATTACCTCTTGAGGCGATCTAAATTGTAGTTTGGGCACTCCCAAGTTTCTGTATCTTTCATTGTATAAACCGGTTTTGATGTTCTGGAATTTAGGTAACTCGTGAAGAAAGTTCACTCCTTTATCGTTGAGTTCACTCACCATTTCGTCAAATTGTTTCTGAATAGGATAGTTGTTAGTGCACACTTTTTTTTTCAGACCACTAAGTTCTTGTTCAAATATGCATTTAGCGTCATTTGCCAAACAATCAATATCATGATCCTTTGATTTTACTATGGAGTTTTCTACACTCAGCGTTATGCTACCCTTGCATGTTGTTTTGCTGAAACACTGCCAAAATGAGTTACGGTCAGCGTACGTACTCTTTTTGTGATATTTACGGCCATTATAAAGCAATGCTTGGCCTCCTCTCTTTGTGGGAATGAACCGAATTTCATTACTCAAACTATTTGACGCAGTGCACTCAGAAGAATCAGCCATAATACTGTTGTCTTGATATAATGTATTGTGAAAATAGGTTTTATCAATTCCAAGTGCACTTAAATCTTAGTCACATTTCACATAAGTTGATAAGAAATTAATATTTATGTTTAAACTCTCTCTTTTCATTAAATTGATTAAATAAAATGTCACAAACGATTTTTTTCTTTATTATGTTGAAGGAAGGAGGTTAAGACCTCATTAAGTAATTTATTTATTAACCAAGGAGTTCCAATAATGCGACTAATTCTTGTTTAGTAATTAATTGTGAAAAAGGAAAATGGAGATGTTTCTAGTAATTAATTACAAAAGGAGAAAAAATATTCGATTGCGAAAACAGCCAAAAATTTCTTGTTTGAAAGCTAATTACGAAACAGTGAAAAATAATTCTTCTTTCGCCGCCAATTGTGAAACCGCAATTGCGAAAACGGACTAAAGGACTTAACCACCTCAAACGCTCGCCCGCCCCGCTGCACGCCCCGCCAAACGCTCCGCTCCGAGCGTCCACTCAGGCCTTACACTTATAAGCGAATAATAATTGTAAAAAATATTCGCGACATATTCACTGTTATAAATGTATGCAACTCATAGTTTGATACAGGTATTTGTGCTTTCATTCGGCAGAAAGCATTTTATAGTAGCGCCCAACGGGGGATTTTGGGATTTACTCGAGCGTGGCAGATTATCATCCCTTTCAGACCCGGCCAATACAATAGGGAACATTACGCAAAACTCTTCGTAGGTGGCGACACTAGCAGCGTTGACATTGTATCTCGTTCCCACTTGCGGTCTTGTCTATGCAAGCATCCTTGTCACTCATTTGACAATTACTAATAGTAAAACAGTATAGGAATATGAGTGACAAGGATGCTTGCATAGACAAAACCGCAAGTGAGAACGATATACAATGTCAACGCTGCTAGTGTCGCTACCTACGAAGAGTTTTGCGTAATGTTCCCTATTGTGCGGGTTGATTACATTTAATTGTCAAATAAAAAACAAATGTCAATATACTTCATTTTACGTTAGCAGGGTCTTGTTTTTCCGGTCCGAAAGGGCTAAGGTTGAGTACCTCCACCATTTATAAAGCCTCTATCGCGCGTCTATTCATCATCAAAAAAGCTGCCACGGGTCGCGTCTCGTCCTAATTGTCAGATTAGTGAATGGGAGCTATTTATAGAAAACATAAACAACAACTCAGGAACAAATATTCGTGCTCATCACACAAATGAATGCCCTTACCGGGATTCGAACCCAGGACCTTTTGCTTCGTAGGCAGGGTCACTACCAACTAGGCTAAAGCGGTCGTCAATCAATATCTGACGCGCTCGAGTATTTTTTTTTCCTTTAATACTTACTTGTGCCCTTCCGCATGACCAACCCCACCATCTAAAGTTTAATTTTTGATCTAAAGGGAAGTTAATCTGATGATTGACATACCTTCATTATCAGAGACAGATTAGGTATACACTATCAAAATGTGACCCGCTCGAGTGACTGTTTTACCCGTCAGCTTTACTTATTTTGTATCTCTCAGTTTATCATATACCTTTGTGTGCGTATTGCATGTATGTACAAAACAATCAATTTTAATGATTTGCAATATGTGACCTTTTTTAGGTTGGATTTTTTAATGTTAAGTATTACAAGGAAAAAGTAGACAACGTGTCGTATCAAGATGTCAAGAAGAAATTGAGAAAAGAGACGAATTGAAATTGCTCTACGCTTACGATGATGATTATGATTATTGTATTATATTTACGTCCATATAGCTGTAGGTATATTTATTGACATAGGGTGCCTACTTGGACTCGTGTGTTAACATTTTCCCATAGCTTTTTATGTAAGTATACTTGCACTTTTGTAAGATTGTAATATCATAAATAAACTGTTATCAAATCATGTCACCTTTTTATATGTATTGTAATATAAATACATGATACTCGTATGTACTATTAAATTAATTATTCTTATTCAATATTGAAGTAAGAAAGTGTGTTTTATTTTGTTCTATGTCTTGAATTAATTTTACAGTTTTACCAAGTTTATCGACACTCCGAGAGCTGGGAGACTTATCCTTAATCTTGTGTACATTACAGAACACCGAATAAGAGCCTGTTCACACGGCGGCCGCGTCAACTTTTGTGGGATCTACTATATATACTCTGGACGTTTAGGTATTCAAAGAAACCCACGTGATTTGGTCATTCAACCAATCATAGCAACTTTTTGTATCTATGGTATTATCTTCTTGGCTGAAAGACCAAGTCACGTGGTGTTTTTTTGTTTACATTTTTTTTAATACCTAAACGTCCAGAGTATAACTATCGGATCTTGCAAAACCGGATAGAGGTTAATAGAGTATATGGCATGGGCACTATATATCAAAGCAGTATGGGTTAAGGTGGTTCGATTGCCATACAAAACGTTATTTGATATTCGCAGGCTAGCGGCGTGATATTTTAAGAAACTTATGTAACAAACTTTCATCAATTGGCTTCCCATTTGCGCCAAATTCCCCCTTTCCTAGAATAAACTTATATAAACTAGATTAATTTGAGAAAAATAGTTTTCCCAAAATATCACGTCCCAAACCAATTTCTCAAATTAATCTAGTTAATACAAGTTTATTCTAGGAAAGGGGGAATTTGGCGCAAATGGGAAGCCAATTGATGAAAGTTTGTTACATAAGTTTATTAAAATATCACGCCGCTAGCCTGCGAATGTCAAATAACGTTTTGTATGGCAATCGAACCACCTTAAGTTCGAACTAGCAGGATTTTTCTTCATTCAAATTTAAGCCATGTCACTTTGACATAGAGTGCCCCTGCCATATACTCGTACAGAGTCGAGCACTCGGTCGTTTACCTTATTGAAAAACTGTTGCTACTAAAACGGATCAAGCATTTTATCGAACGACCGGACCGATTTGTGGTCGCAAAATCGTATGACTCATTTTGCAGGATCCGTTTTATTGCCGGATCCTGCAACCGTATGCTTGTGTGAACGCGTGCATTGAAATACTGATCCTATTAAATCGTAACCTACAAAAAACATTTCACGCAAAGTGTCGGATGTCTCCGTGTGAACGGGGGCGTTTACACTCAAATGTGCGACTTACTTTACTTTTTTTCTTGCGTGCGGAGCCTAATGTGGGTTACACCTTACACCAAACAGTCTGTAATCATGTTTGACAAGTCTCTATGGACTGACAGCTGCCGGCGCCATATTTAACGTTGATCGGTCTGTAATCGTAAGTTGGTGCAACCCGCCCTTAAGCCGCGTCCGCTGCGCCATGTTTTCGTGGTTTTTAAACGTCAAAAATGTTTTGCCAATCAAAACAATACCCTATTTGTTTGCCGAAACTGACGGAAAACATGTTAGATGTTTGCAAACACCGAAAACACTGCGCAGCGGACCCGGCTTAAGTCATAGAATTTTTAACCCCCGACGAGGGATGTTATGAGTTTAACATGTATATGTGTCTGTCTGTGGCATCGTACCTGCCAAACGGATACACAAATTGCTGTTTTATGGCCGTTAAGTTCTACATAGAGAGCCTATGCACACCGCCTTTTTTAAACGCGCCGTCGACGACGTTTGCGTCGATTTACACGCAGAAAACAAACCCGCGTCGACGTCGCGTTTAAAAAACGCGGTGCGCACAGGCCTCATATATATCTTAGTGTCCCAATTTGTTGCAGTTATCTGAGTGAGCATACCGCCTAACAGTTTTTCGCAATAAAAGGTACCAATCATGGTTACAATACACAGTTACACACACACATTTATGTGCCGAATTGTTCCTGTGCAGGACAACCATCTACGTAAATACTGATAAAATAGATTGCCTGTAACCTAGCTTATAACCCTCTTACAACGTAAGCATTGTATTACAGTCGCCTTATATAATTTGTAGTCGAAATAAATAATAATAGGTCTCACACTTCATTCCTACCTAGTTAAGAGGTAATATACTGTTGGTTTCATAAGTAAAGAGTGGCTAAACACTAGGTTTCCACTAGAAAATAGATAGATTAAGAGGAAGCCTTTAGATCCTATCCGCGCGCTGGCCAAGCATAGACTGATGGGCGAGCGAGGGGGGAAGCTCGGTATTTATACCCCAGGTGGGGGCCGAGGTACGTATATAGACAGCGCCAGAAAAACCCGCGTTTTAGATGCGATTGGCCGGCAAACGGAGAGGATCTCGAGTGATAATGCATTACGAATGTCATAGAAATAAGTATAAAACACTGTAAATAACGTATTAGCCTAAGATTATTGTCATAAATAAATGAGATGTCGTTTCGCGCCAAAACTTTCCCGCCAATACTTTCCCGCCCATATTTCCCGCCAAATTCACGGGGCGGGCGGGCTGCGGGGCAAGGAATTTCATGGTATAAATATGGCGTCCGGGCCTCATGAAATTCAGTTCTACAAATACCTACGAAACGGCATCAACTCGGAAAAGAAAACAAGTCTTTCACTCAGCTGCTCCCTCATCGGAATCCCGTCAAATTCAGTTGCACAACCAGTGCATAGGTGCATCAGGCACATAATGGTCCTTCAGCAAGCCGGATATTCAAGAAAGAAACTGCAGTTTAAGCGAAAACTACAGCCTCAAGAAAAAAGAAGATTCCAGTGAAAGTGAGAGAGCGCCACCTCCGAGGAAATTATCGTCGAAAATGGGTCCAGTCACAAGGTCATCGGCGCCGGGGCAGTCGTTAGCCCAGCTCATCTTCGGGACAGAGCAACCGCCGAGGACCTCAAGAGAAGAAACAAGTAGAGACTCAACATACACGCCACCGACGGCGTCGGACAACGCGACGACGACGGACAACGCGACGAGCACGGACACGATCACTGAGACGCCGCCGTTATCTCAGGAATCGTCACAGACGGGGACGACGCCACGTCCCCCCGCGCCGCCACCGTCGTCGAAGTCACGCGCAACGACCACGAGCCGCCGTGCGCAACGCTTAGCCAAAGCAAAAGAAGAGATGTTACGCATCAAGCTTGAACTCGCCCAAGCACACATCGCCACACTAGAAGCCGAACAAAGCGACGAAGACGAAGGAACTGTGGTTTCCGCCACGCAAGTGAACGAGCAAATCGACGCCTGGTTCGAGAAAAACCACGAGATGCCCGCTATCACTCAAGAACCACACCTTCCTGAAGAAAAGGGGAACAATCCTGACGAAGAAAAAGCAACGGTCCAGCAGCCACTGCCGCGCGCCGAGACCCAGCTCCCCCCGCCGCCCAGCGCACCCGTCGCCGCCGCCGTCGCGACGCCAGTGCCAGCGGGGAACGCCCCCCTCAGGGACCCCCCCCCAGTCTTCACGCCCGCGCCGCCCTGCGCGAATCGCTATGAACAAAGCGGCACCACCAACGCAGTGCCGCAAACAACACAGCAAGTTAACCTATCCGAGCTCGCATCCGCGATCGCTCTAGCCGCCCGCGCTGGCAGCGCCGCCCCCCGATTCGCAACCGAATTACCTGCCTACGCCGGGTCGCATCAAGAATGGCTCACCTTCAAAGCCTCATACGAAGAATCTCAAATGAAGTTCACCGAAACAGAAAATATAGCGAGACTACGAAGATCACTGAAAGGGAGAGCAAAAGAATCAGTTGAGAATCTTCTCATCTACCAAGCTCCGGCCGCCGAGATAATCAGAACGCTAGAAACACGCTTCGGGAGGCCCGATACCATAGCACTAATTGAATTAGAAAGGCTCCGCGCGCTGCCCCGCCTCACAGACGGCGCGCGGGACCTCTGCTCCTTCTCGTGCCGTGTTGCGAATGCCATCGCCACCCTCCGAGCGTTAGATCGCGCACAGTATCTCTACAGCCCTGAGACTACTAAAGCGATCCTAGACAAGCTGACACCGAACCAAAGATACAGGTGGTTCGACTTCGCCGCCACCACCGTGTCCGCGGAACCAGAGCTAATAAAGATCTCCGCCTTCCTACAACGAGAAGCACAGTACTGCGCAGCCTACGCGCAACCGGAAACAAGCGAACCTCCGCCAAGACGAGTGCACAAAGCCTACGCCACCTCCGAGAGACCAGCCAGCAAATGTTCGTGCTGTCAGAGCGAGACGCACAGCATCGACAAGTGTCCGAAATTTACGGCTGAAGAAATCGACGAGCGCTGGAAGATAGCTAAAGAAAAAAGACTATGCTTCAGGTGCCTAAAATACAAGGGCAGAACGCACCACTGCAAACGGGTGAAGTGCGAGCGAGACGGCTGCGAGTACTTTCATCACAAATTATTGCACAATAAGAAGCCCGCGCCCGCCGACAACGAAGCCGTTACCTCAACGTGGACGACCCGCCGGTCCCGCGCCTTTCTCAAGATATTACCTGTGACAATAAAAGGGCCCACAGGGGAGGTCAAGACTTCGGCTCTGATGGACGACGGAAGCACTATCACGCTCCTGTCGGAAGAAATCGCCAACAAAGTCGGCCTAGACGGGCCTACAACGCCGCTGCGCATAGAGGCAATCACCAGTGAAAAAATAAACGCAACGAAATCCCGCCGAGTCCCGCTCCTCATACGCGGACAAGGCGGGGAGGTGCGCATACACGCCCGCACAATTCCCGACCTACGCTTATCACCCCAAACGATAAGCGAAGACGATGTCAGTACGTGCCCACACCTGCGAGACATAGAGCACCTACTGAGATACGACACGGCCGAACCGGGAATACTGCTCGGGCAAGACAACTGGCATCTGTTAATACCAGAAGAAATCCGACGCGGCGACAGAAATCAACCCGTCGCCAGCCGACTACCGCTCGGATGGGTGTTACACGGCGCGCACACCCGCGCCCCCCTACAAGGCGAGGGCATCCACCATATCGTCAGCCATATCTCCAATCAGCCAGCCGAAGAAAGGGAATCGCTAACAAGCGAGGAAGACGTCGACCGGCAGTTAAAAGAATACTTCGCCATCGAAAATATGATGATAGAGCCGAAACGACCCAAATCCGACCCGGAAGAACGCGCCCTCGCTCAGCTCGCGCGATCAACCACGCTCACGGCCGACGGCCACTATCAAGTGCCTCTACTATGGAAAAACGAAGACGACAAACTGCCGGACAACTACGAGAACGCGCTCAAACGCCTACACAGCATCGAGAAAAAGCTAGATCGAGATGAAGAGTTCAAGAAGCGCTACAACGCCGAAATGGACCACCTAATCGAGCGAGGCTACGCCGAGCCAGCCCCGCCAAAGAATAACAACGAAAAAAACTGGTATCTACCGCACTTCGCCGTATTGAATCCTATGAAGAGAGATCGCGTCAGAGTGGTCCATGATGCTGCGGCCCGTACTCGAGGCGTATCACTCAACGACAAACTCCTCACAGGCCCCCCCCTCCTCCAATCACTTCCGGGGGTGCTCATGAGGTTCCGTCAGCACAAAATCGCCGTGTCCGCCGACATAGAAGCAATGTTTATGCACGTAAAAATAAAGCCCGAAGACCGCAACGCGCTACGCTATCTGTGGCGTGGGAACCGCCGGGACGACACGCCCCCGGAAGAATGGCGTATGAGCTCCCTTGTCTTCGGTGCAACCTGCAGCCCTACGATCGCTATATATGTAAAGAACGCGAACGCCGAAAAATATAGGGAAACGAACCCTGAAGCCGCCGAGGCCATTGTACGTAATCACTACGTAGACGATTACCTACAGAGTTTCAAGTCAGAAGAGGAAGCGATCAAGATAGCCGCCGAAGTACGGGATATACAGAAAAACGCCCACTACAATCTCCGTAAGTGGTCGTCCAACTCGGCGGGAGTGCTACTAGCGGTGGCCAATGAGAACACAGACCCCTCAGAAGAAAACACCGCAAGCAAGAAAAATCGCACCCCCACCACCGAGCCTTCAAACCTCCACGAACACGCCCGGGAGGTGGCAAACGAGCGCACAAGCCCCGCACACGTAGAGCTCGACGCGAAAGAAATGAAAAATGAACGCGTACTCGGACAAGTTTGGAAGCCCGCCACAGATGAAATCGCTTTCAACTTGGACCTGACCCGATTGCCGCCCGACGCACTCAATGAAAAAAAACCGACTAAGCGCTTGGTACTGAGAGTGATGATGTCCGTCTTCGACCCCCTTGGGCTGGCCTCACCCGTCACCGTCCAAGCGAAGAAAATACTACAAGAAATATGGAGAAGAGGCACGACATGGGACGCAGCAATAGACGACGACCTCGCGCAGAAATGGACCTTATGGACCACACAGCTGACAGCGCTCCGCGACGTCGCCATACCCCGGTGCTACCCATATTATAGCACCGCGGTAACCCGGGAGCTGCACACATTCGTCGACGCCTCCCTCACCGCATACACGTGCGCTCTATACTGGCGTACGGTAACCGCGGACGGACAAATACACGTGTCCCTCATCACCGCGAAGGCCAAGGTCGCCCCCCTCAAAGTGACCTCGGTCCCACGCCTGGAGTTACAGGCAGCGGCGATGGGCGCACGAATGGCCGTCACCGTGGTAGAAGAACACGACCTGAAACCAACCAGTAAGACATACTGGTCGGACAGTCGCACCGTGCTCACCTGGATTCGCACCGGCGCCCGCTCATACAAACCCTTCGTCGCGCATCGATTAGCCGCCATCGAAGAAACAACGACAGTACGCGAATGGAAATGGGTACCTACGCGCCACAACGTCGCAGATATACCTACCAGAGAGCTCCCGCCAGACTTCAACAGCAGCCACCGCTGGTTCCATGGGCCCGACTTCCTGTACAATGACTACACAACATGGCCCGCCGAACTACAACAACAAAATAATGCACCGACCGGCGAAGAAAATAAAATAGCAACCGAAATTTGTAACAAAATCACGCACACACCGTGGTTACCGCCGGCGGAAAGGTTCTCGCGCTGGGAGCGCCTACTACGCACACTAGCGCGAGTACTACAGTTCATAGAACTATGTCGTCCTAACAAAGGCCGAACTCACTACAAAAGAACACTCAAGAACAAAGAAAAGGACCCCGAGTGGAACAGAAAACACAAGCGACCCGCACCCGCCGCACCGCGACAGGCCCGGCCCGCATCAAAAAACTACTTATCAATTGACGCGCGGTACCTAATAGAAGCGGAACGCCTAATAGTACGAGAGAGTCAACGAGACAGCTTCAGCGACGAAATTCAGAGACTAATGCAGGGCAAGCCGCCGGCCATGAATAGTCGCTTACGCCCCTTAGCGATCGAACTCATCGACGGCGTGATAACGCTAAAAACGCGCATCAACGAAGCAAACGACATAACCACAACGCAAAAACGGCCGTCCGTATTAGACGGAAATCACGCGGCTATCCGACTGTACATCGACTGCGTGCACCGACAAATGAACCATCACGGAGTAGAAGCGACAGTGAACGAATGCAAACAACACTACGCCATACTACGACTACGTACAGTCGCCCGAATGATTGTCCATCGATGTCTGCCATGCCGGCGACGAAAATCGAAGCCGACTGTACCTCCGACGGGAAATCTGCCGCACTGCCGCCTCGCACATCACGAGAGAGCCTTCACATACACGGGCGTCGATCTGTGGGGCCCCGCGACTATTACAGTAGGCCGAGGGACACAGAAGAGATATGTAGCGCTATTTACATGCCTTACAACGCGCGCTATACATATGGAAATAGTGCCCAGTCTAAGCGGCGAATCCGCCATAATGGCTCTACGAAGAATGATCGCGCGTCGAGGCACACCTACGGAGATTTGGTCGGACAACGGGACGAACTTCCACTCTGCGGATAAGATGCTGCGGGCGGCCGCCGAAGACGCGATGCGAGAGGAGGCGGGGCGACGACAAATAATATGGCGCTTCATCCCCCCTTCGGCGCCATTTATGGGCGGGGCGTGGGAGCGAATGGTGCGAGCGGTAAAAGACACTCTTTACACTGTCCTGAAAGAGCGTCACCCCTCGGAGGAGGTCTTCGCCACGACCCTGGCTGAAGCAGAATACATCGTGAACAGCCGCCCCCTCACACACGTGTCCGTGGAGCCCGATGACCCCGAAGCCCTATCACCGAATCACTTCCTACTCGGCGGATCCGGCAGAGTGCAGTCGCCCGGTACCTTCAACGACAAGGACCTAGTCGGCCGAGCGACGTGGAGGACGAGCCAACGACTCGCGGACCACTTCTGGAGTCGATGGGTCCGCGAGTACCTACCTACACTTCAAGACCGGCGGGAGCCGTATAGGCGCGGCCGGCCCATAGAAATCGACGACATCGTACTCATCGGCGACGGGACCCTCCCACGCAATACTTGGCCCATGGGTAGAGTGATCGCCAAGTACCCGGGACCCGACGGCGAGACAAGAGTGGTGGACGTCAGAACAAAGGGCGGAGTGCTACGGCGACCGACCAAGAAGCTCGCGATTTTACCTACCAAGGATGACGACCTGCACGCCAGCGAGCTGGAACACCGGCCGGGTGTTCCACGGCGGGAGAAATGTGCAGGACAACCATCTACGTAAATACTGATAAAATAGATTGCCTGTAACCTAGCTTATAACCCTCTTACAACGTAAGCATTGTATTACAGTCGCCTTATATAATTTGTAGTCGAAATAAATAATAATAGGTCTCACACTTCATTCCTACCTAGTTAAGAGGTAATATACTGTTGGTTTCATAAGTAAAGAGTGGCTAAACACTAGGTTTCCACTAGAAAATAGATAGATTAAGAGGAAGCCTTTAGATCCTATCCGCGCGCTGGCCAAGCATAGACTGATGGGCGAGCGAGGGGGGAAGCTCGGTATTTATACCCCAGGTGGGGGCCGAGGTACGTAAATAGACAGCGCCAGAAAAACCCGCGTTTTAGATGCGATTGGCCGGCAAACGGAGAGGATCTCGAGTGATAATGCATTACGAATGTCATAGAAATAAGTATAAAACACTGTAAATAACGTATTAGCCTAAGATTATTGTCATAAATAAATGAGATGTCGTTTCGCGCCAAAACTTTCCCGCCAATACTTTCCCGCCCATATTTCCCGCCAAATTCACGGGGCGGGCGGGCTGCGGGGCAAGGAATTTCATGGTATAAATATGGCGTCCGGGCCTCATGAAATTCAGTTCTACAAATACCTACGAAACGGCATCAACTCGGAAAAGAAAACAAGTCTTTCACTCAGCTGCTCCCTCATCGGAATCCCGTCAAATTCAGTTGCACAACCAGTGCATAGGTGCATCAGGCACAGTTCCTTCCCATCTTGTTTCATGAAGCTGTTTGAGACAGCAAGAGAAATACGAACGTAACCGACAAAATATGAATACAAAATATTATTCACTACATCTGCCCAGCTAGCACGCCATCGCAGTTTTATGGTCAAGTTTTACGGCCCAAATGTACAGTCAAGGTCACCAATATGTATACACCACAAAGTTACAGAAATATGTATACAGACCTTATTACTACGGAAGTAAGATTGTTGTATACATATTTTTGCAACTTTGGGTATATACATATTGGTGACCTTGACTGTACCGAAACGTCACGTGAAACATGACTATAAAACCTATCATGCTAGGTGCCTTAGCGTTAATAAGAGTGCTTTTAACTTTTATGTGAATTAAGGTTTCAAACATCTTGCTTTCGTCGGGTTTGGTCGGGTGAAAGTAATAAAATAACCAATTTACATATAAACATAAATGGCGTTTAATTCAATCCAAGGCAGTGCCAGCGCGCGACAATGTCGAATTTCAAATAACGCCTACTTACGAGATACTACTCGTATAATACACTTAAACAAAAATACTGGGTAGAAAGCCGGAGTTTCGACAGGGGTATATAAAACACAATTTTTCCACATAAAATAGACAAACAGACGACACAAAACAATTATTATTATTACAATTATTATTAAAAATAATTGTCCTGTAATAACTCCGGTAGAAGTTATTAACTGCCAAATGAACGTTAAATATAAATTACATTAATTGTATGTCATTTACGACTAAATAATAAATAGGTATGCAGAATTGTTCACAGTGTCCAATAAATTTGCATACAATATGTTTCGAACTGGTATAAAATACATGAAATGAATTTATTAAATTGAAATATATATTTACAGAAACAAAATACAGTTATTTCAAATGTCTACCATATTTCATTCATGTGTAAAACACGATGAAGCAATTTCGAGAAGTCATTGTTACCAAATACCCGTAACGGCGAATGCGCTAGTTACATTTTCAAAGCGATGAAATCTCTTGGGATCAACGTGATTTTGTTTATAAAACATTCAAACTATTTAAAGAGACCTCCTCAACAGAAGATCGCAAGAGATCTGGTCGGGCGCGATCAACGAGAACAGATCGGGTAGTTAAATTGTGAGAGAGCGAATTAGACGTAAAAACCATAGCACTATTCGAAAACTAGCAGCCAGGTTCAAAATTTCAAGGGGATATATTGAGACATGATCTCGGGTGTTACGCGTACAAGAAACGTAAAGATCATGGAATTTCTCAGGTGTCTAAGCAGAAGAGGGTCGA
Organism: Epinotia brunnichana; assembly: GCA_963854355.1. Taxonomy (NCBI): domain Eukaryota; kingdom Metazoa; phylum Arthropoda; class Insecta; order Lepidoptera; family Tortricidae; genus Epinotia; species Epinotia brunnichana. The sequence goes on along the minus strand of OY977935.1, from coordinate 81,914,019 downwards.
GCGATCAAATACGATACTTTCGTGGCAGGCTGGGGATGAGTTTGTTTTCTCATTGTGGGGTTGCTCTAACACTATTTGTTTTAGAGCAACCCCACAATGCTCAAAACGATCGGTAGTGGGCGGCAAAGATGGCAGACATTCCAGAGAATCAGAAATACGTTCCAAGATTTCAGGTTGCCCCCTCGGTAATGATTTGGGGAGCAGGGTGTAAGCGGGGCAAACTTCATCGATAAGGGTGTTAAAATCAACGCTGAGTATTACAAAACCGAAGTGCTGGAGAAAGTTGTTGCTCCAAATCTGTAACGCATGTTTGGAGATGACTATTATATTTTTCAACAGGATGGAGCACCTTCCCATGGATATGGCAAACCGAAACTAGGCAAAACGTTGTTTGGCCAAACAAGGGTAATCCCCTTGTTTGGCCTAACAACGTTTTGCCTAGTTTCGGTTTGCCTTATTTCATTTAGACTAATCTTGTTTCGCATAATAGGTCGTTTTGCCTAATTGTTATTTGTTCGAATATCGTCTTGTCTAATACTCACTTCGCCTAATTTTATGTTGCCTAATTTCATTTTACCTAATTTTTAGTTTGTATAATCTTATTTTGTATACTGTTTGACTAATTGCTTCGCTCGTCATCGTACCGACACTGACCTGCCTTAAGGTACAAAAAGAAACCTTAACGCAGACGACGGGTCTGCGTTAAGGTTTCTATTTGTAATAATCGATGGTGCACCATCGATTATTTGTATTAAGTCCTACTTAGGTCGTTTTGAATTTCTATGTCCAATATCTCGGCCCATCCAATCCAGTGTATGACATGCGAGCGGGACATCGCTATATACAACGGTATAGCATAACAACGGTGTTTCGCACACCGCAGCTGGACCGAAATTAGACAAAAAGTTAGTAAGTATAACAATGGTAAACCGTCTTATGTACAATTAGAACTTTTTAATAAGTAAATATTATAATGATTCTGTATTAGACAAAAAAATCTAAGTAAAAACGTTATTCGGCAAAGTGATGATTAGTCAAAATAAGAATCGACAAAATGAGTTTTAGATAAAATAATATTCGACAAAACAAGAGTTATGAAAATCGTCATTTAGGTAAAACGTATTTCGAACAAGCAATTATTATGAAAAATTAAATTATACAAATCGACTTTAGACAAACTGTGCATTAATGCCAAAAGTTGTTAGACAAACTGAAATTAGACAAAACGTTACTAGGCCAAACAAGGGAATCCCCCTTCCCACACCGCAAATAGCGTTCAAGCCTAGTGTAAGGCAAATTTTACTAATTTCTTACACAAGAATGGATGACCTCCCAGCTCTCCGGATCATTTGGATTTTTTTGTATCTGTCTATGCTGTCTAAACTGAATAATTATAAAATATCAAATTGGACCAATTAAAAAAAATATCTAGCGTATTTGGGATGAAATGCCTACAGCTAAGCCTGGTTCGGAAACTTAAAGGCGAAGTTATTCCAAAACATTTATTGTAATTATTTGTTATTGGTTTTATTTTAATATAATATACTTTTCATGCCATTTGGCATCGCGTAGTTATTTTTATGATATTTTATAGTTGTATGCAAATATATTGGACACGGTGTATATCAAGGGGAAGCGAGTTGGGCACAGCGCAGAGCTGACTCTTTAAAAGTCGGTTCTTAATGTAGTTGCGCGGTGCGAGAGGTGTGTATTTGACTAAAGCTCAATCTAGTTTTGTTTATTTCAAAGCACCGCGCAATTACAGCCAGAACCGACTCAGTTAAGGTACCAAAATCATAAATGGCATGATAGTTTGACATGCTTTTGACCACATTTGTCATATTGCAGCAGTCGATCACGTAACGCAGACCTAAATGTCAATGCCTAAGGTAAGCTCGCCAACACATTTAACTGACCATTCGTGCACTTTATGTGCATCGTAATAAGGTTCAATATAAGTACAGGTGGTTCAGTTAACTGCGTTGGCGTTTTTATGGCGTTGAAATTTTATATGGAAAAATGACAAAAAAACTGTCCTAACGCGCGTTGGAAACGTTACGTGATTACACCTCAGGAGTACAACTTCAATATGTACAGGTTGTAACGAAAATGGGATGTGAACCGATCAAGCATTAACTAAGATATTATTATTATCTGTTCAAGAAGCGATTTAACAAACGATTAAATTTCAATCGCTTACCAAAAAAATACTGACTCAAAATTTAACAATTGCACATCAACACCGACTTATGATGAACGATTACTATTTTAGTTGTGCAAATGTGTATTTTTAGGTTGTTAGGTTATTTATGTGTGTCTGTTTTAAGGCCCACCAAACAATACAAAAAGGGATCAACTAGAGTAGAAAATAGAGTTGAAATAACTTTCAAAAAACGATCGAAACAAAAAACGATCGAAACAAAAAACGATCGAGACAGGAGAAAGGCAACTATGTTCCAAATGAGAACGATTTACATCACTTGCTATTCCTTGTTACCGCTAATAATAAACATTAACAACAAACTGTTATGCAGTTTGGCGAAAATTTAGATTAAGTTTATCGTAATTTTTGTTGAGTAAGAAATAAATTAAAAAAAAAAAAAGATCCTCAATGGAATTAGTCCTTTCAGTTGGCCCATGGGCCTTTGGACGATAATACTGATTTGCAGCTAAAATACTAATCGTTCATTAAAATCCGGTTTTGATGTGCAAGTCAGTGTTTTTTGGTGCGCAGTCAGTATATTTTTGGTAAGCGATTAAAATATTATCATATCTTAAGAGTCATCACTCCGCTGTGCCGCCAGTTATACGACACAATAGTATACAGTAAACACAACCTGTGTTCTCCCTACCATTTCCTATCGTTCCGAGTCAGCGTCAGATGGGAGGTTCATTCATAAAAAAAACTGGCGCGAATGGAACGAATGAACCGTTTTGATAGATGGGCCAATAAACTATTTTCTATTGCTCGGTGGCATGGTTACGTCTCCTGGGGTCACTCAATAAAACTATGAATGTATGCGGGTTTAAATCCACTAAACGCGACCCATTCCGTCTCCTTAGCATGATAGGTGTCCAATTTATAGTATTTTTTCTAAGAAACCCTGTCACTGTAGTCTCTTGGGTTACCGGGACAGAATAACGACAAGAAAAAGTTGATTGACCCATATGATTTCGATCCATCAGTGTCGATTCTCACCGGCTTGCTTATCATGACAATTGGGAATGGATGAAAATTTTAGAAATGCCCGATTCATTTTTTGCCTGATATTTTTTTTGGTGATAGGAATAACCTTCCTTAGCACCAGAAAAAAGTTGCATACTTGTCAGCTGAGCCAATTATTTTTGAAAAATATAAACATTTTCCTCACTTACGTTTTGGGTTTAGGACGGCGAATTTATGTACCTGACCCTGGCAATGACAAATATAGCTGCTGCAGCTGACAATATCATTGCCAGTGTCAGTTTACCACGGATTTTAAAGATATTTTTTTAGTGATATGATACGGATCAAGGAAAGTGCCTCATTCGCCGTCCGTCCTAAGCCCAAAACGTAAGTGAGGAAACTGTTTATATTTTTCAAAAATAATTGGCTCAGCTGACAAGTATGCAACTTTTTTCTGGTGCTAAGGAACGTTATTCCTATCACCAAAAAAATTAACAGGCACTTCCAAGATTTTCATCCATTCTCCATTATGCACCATCGGTCAAGGTGTACTACAAAATTAATGATATTGACTATCGTACATTTTTATTTATTAAATTTACAACAACTCAACTCCACTGACAATATCCCTATGCCCTCAAGTCAATCAAAAACTCACAATCCGCTACAGTCTAGTATTCAATACTGCATAACTTAAGTTATATATAATAATACGCTTACAGATACACGGATATATGCACAATAAATAGATAACTAGCGGATAGTTTACTCACAGCTCTTATTGTTTAGAAAATATTTCGAAAATTGCGGGTAGATGGTGAAATTTTGCTAAATAATTATTTTATACATATCATATAAGTAAGTAAATTATGTCAGTACAACAATATAATTTAAACTTGCATAATGATAAGTTTCATATGGATTGGACACATGGATTGGATAAATCAAATCTCCCAAAGTGTTTCAAACCCACGATACCTACCTAGTTATTTGTAACAAATGTCAATCAATATTCTGTTTTTTTTTTAATCATAATCATGTCACACACAGCATGGCGTTCACAATCTACCCGCCATTCTCGAAGAGTCTGCCTTTAAAGTCAGCCACAAGCATGCCAACTGGACGATGTCGACTTTAGCTGCCAAAGGCGAGCTAGGGTTGTCACCAAAATAATTTTAAATACTAATTATTTACAACAACAAAGCAAAACTTGACAAGTATATACATTTGGCTACCATTTCCAGTATTGCTCATGGAAATGGCATTTACTAGTAAATCTCAAAATCGGAAGCATTCACTTTCAATTTTAACGCACAGGTGACCACCCTGTTTAAATAATGCAATATACAGACATCGAATAACAACATACAGAATATTATGATATAACCGCAAAAAATAGTACCTAGTTGGTTTTGCTATGGAAATTGTATATTTGTTTGCCATAAAAACAATGATCTATTTCGCGGGTCAAACACGAGAACTCTAAATGGAAGATGACCGAATATACTTAGCATTATCTAATCGCGATGAGAATGGGTCATTATCAGTCAAAAAAACCAAAATCTTCTCATCTGTGATTAATAGTTAAGGGCTTATGTTTATATATAATATGTTTTTATCGCGTAGAGTTATAGAAGATGCGACGCCGTGTATGCGGATTCAACCAAAAATTAGGCCCTTAACTTTGCCACAGAAGAGTCGCGAACCTAAATCTGACAATGACTTGGATGGAGTTACAATTTTGCCATATAAATACGTCCAAGTTTGTCATATGAACTGACTGCTATTTAATTCCCAAACTCATCGCGGTCGAGTAAGGCCGGGTTTTATAAAGATGCGTTAGTGTACGACCAGGGGGCCGACTTTTGACTTTCGAGCGCTCGAAAATTAAATAAAAGTAAATACAATTGTAGTGATAAAATCGCAGGCACTTACTTTCTACCGATATAATTAAATACGAGTGGTCAATGCCACTCGTTTTAAAATTTTCTATCGCCATTTCAAAATAGCATTTCATAATTTTTGACTGTTTTCGAGTGAAAAAGTCGAGCGCTCGAAAGTCAAAAATCGGTCCCCTGAGTGTACGCTCCGCTACGAGCGTGCATTTATTATATCTCGTAACCGGAGCCTGCACTCGGCCCGTACACATATACCAAATTTGAGTAGCTCAGTACATTTTTTTTATATATCTACAAGCAGATCTTTATAAAACTGGGGGGGGGGGGTTATTAACCCTGTTTACCCTTTCGTCTGTGTTTGTTTTGCATGTTGCATCCTTAAATCTAATATCATAAACAAATGTTTATGATTATGTAATTATTATTAGAGAAATCGTATGCCATACGATAAATAAATAAATAAATGTTGCACACATTTTATGCCATCCTTTTTGGATGAATTTTAAGAACGATTTTATTTGCTGCATACGGCGCGAACGAGGCTTGAACCCAAGGTTTTACTAAACAAAACACATACGAAAGGTTACAGGAATACTCAATAACTTCTACAGAATATTCAGACAAAGATAACCTTCAAATTATCATAATTCAATACGAATCAATTTAGCTTTTGTTAAATATTTAAAATGGCATTGCAATTAAATGTACGAGTCAAGTCAGCAGCAGAAGTGGATATGGATATGCGTCAAAATGACTTTTTCTACTCCAGCACTTCTATCTGTCAATTAAATGACTGACATCGATATCTAAATCAACTTCATTTGAGTAATGGCAATGAAGAAGATGATGTCTTAATTATATTAATGTTTACAAAATAAAAATAAACACTAATTCTATCAACTTAATTTTATTTTTTGACATTTAGATTTACTTGAACGCAACCACATTTTTCGTAATTAAGAACTGTCTTATTGTTTCTTGTCTATGCTATCAATTTGATGTTCCGTCTTCGAAATTGAAAAACTTTTGCAAAACTGTTAAATATGGGTTTTAATTGGCTTTATTTTATGAATATACCAAGAAATATACTGCTGCTGTCATAGAAAAAGTAATGTATGCAACAGCTCATAATTGGTTCTTAATGAATAGCAATAAGAAGCCAATATTAAGCTTATATCTCTTATCTATTGTCTTGTAATACAGACGTGTGTAGATCATTTTGACCTCTTTCTTAGCTACTTCTGCTGCCGACAGCACATATTGCACTTTGGCGCCTTTCTAAGTCACAAGACAACGAATTCGCTAACCATGAAAGTAATGAATACTGTCAAAACATGTTTAAAAAACAACTGAACACAGTTTTCGGAAGATGTCGTGAAGTCGGGATGGAAGGTATTTGGTTGGGGTCGGATGTCGCGATGGAAGGTATTTGGTTGGGGTCGGATGTCGGGTCGGGATGGAAAGTACTTGGTTGGTGTCTGATGTCGGGTGTCGGGAAGGAAAGTATTTGGTCGGGTGTCGGGATGGAAGGTATTTGGTTGGTGTTGAATGTCGGGTATTGGGTCGGGCAGTCGGGTCAGCGGTGCCGGCTGCCGCGGCCCACGTCGGCGTACACTCAGGCCGTTGGCTACCTGTTGGATGGAATACTTTTATTAAGTATTGTTTGTGTGATTACATGTTATATCAGAGAGTGTTACATGTTATAGCTAGGTTCACTATAAAGATCTATTAAAGGTCTATTTACCATTAATTTCGCGTAGTAACTAACTACAACAGGCTCGTTATTTTAAAGAAACGTGACATTGCAGTATGTGGCATTCTTTGTAATTTACTACGTTTACTAGTTGTTAGTTAAGATATTTGCTGATTTACCATAATTAATTACATAGGTACCAATTTAAAAATAATTTGCCTCGATATAATAAAGTCGCAAAGGGCAAACATTTGTTGTAGAGCATGGATAGTTGTTTCTAAAGGCTTGGATGCTTCCTATGAGTTTAAATCTATTTAACACATTATCTAGTACCCATCAAACAAGCCTAGTTGAGCTTACTATGAGGCTAGTTCGTAACTGTTTAATCGTCTACAAAAAAAAATCTTGTGAGACTCGCCTGTGCTCGTGCGCCGGGTGTATGACGACGCGCTGGTAGTCGGGCCGCCGCTCCTGCCGCTGCCGCGAGCCCAGCTCGGCGGTGCCGTCGCGCGCTATGAACAGCTGGAGGCCGGACGCTGCGGACAGACAGACAGACATCATCATCATCATCATATCAGCCGAAAGACGTCCACTGCTGGACATAGGCCTCCCACAAAGAGTGCCACAATGGCCGGTCCTGCGCCACCCGCATCCAGCGGACTCCCGCGACCTTTACCAGGCCATCAGTCCACCTTGCGGGGGGCCTACCCACGCCGAGCCGCGCCGGTACGTGGTCACCACTCGAGAACCTTTCCGCCCCAACGGCCATCGGTTCTACGTGCAATGTGCCCCGCCCACTGCCACTTAAGTTTAGCAATTCGTAGGGCTATATCGGTTACCTTGACCAGACAGACATACGTGTTAACAATTACTATACATTTTATACTTGTACACCTTTGTGGCCCATTATTAGTGAAACTTAACAAACCTCTGTTAAGTGAAATGGGTTTTGACACTTTCTCACAATCATTAATTAAATGGGGTCATACAGGGAAAAACCTAAAGTCATCTTTTCTGATAGTTAAGGGCTTACGAGCATATACAAAATGTTTTTACGTCATACCTGGCCATAAAGTAGGAATTACCGCACGCTATGCGGCATATTCCATAACAGGCATGTTACTCAATTGACGAGTTTTGCACTACGAGTGATGATCCAGCACCGTAATGTGTGACTGTGTGTACCTAACTTAATTTTTATTTAATTGTATTTGAAAATTATGACTTGTAAAATGTACTTTTCCCAATAAATATCTGCATTCTGTATTCTGTACGTGCGACATTTGTCAAATTTGTTCATTTTCAAATTCATTTCGAACTAAACGTCAGCTCGACTGATATTAGAATAGAGGCCAAATCAAATTTCTTTGTTTTTCAGGGATGTTCGAAATTTTAATGAAATAATATTATCGAAATCGATGTTATTATTCAGCAATAATAACATTAATAACATTTTTACAGATAAGAAATATCATCTAACAAAACAGTCTATTTTTATGGTGGTCATAATGTGCGGTTCTTGAACGCACGATGGAGGGTTTATGATACTAGGATAGATGAAATAAAATAGGCAGCTAGCGGTGTGTAGTGTGCACTCACTCTCCGCGGAGTCGTCGACGGCGTGCTTGAGGTCGGTGGCGGCGAGCAGCTCGTCTATCAGCGAGTCCGGGTTCACGCGCGTGTTCTCCACGCGACACGAGACCACGTGCTGTGGACGTCAGTGAAGCACGGTTAGTTCGACATTAGGGTAGCTAGTAACCAAAGGGCCATGCGTCAAAATTGCCCCAAAACCAACAAACATCAGAGTTAGGCCATTAAATAGGTCTTTAAATCTAATTTATTTAATTATATAGGCATGAAGTCGAACTCCATTGCAGAACTGAGATATTCGTGTTTTTTTTTTGTGTGTGCTAGTCAGCGTGAATACGAGCTATCAGGCATGCACATGCCATTTAATCAACCCGCAGGTCATTTAAATAAATTAACCGATAATTATAATAACCGAACACGGCGTCGCGGTAGACCTCGTCGGAAATGGCGAGACGAGCTTGAGTTCTTTGACTGGTGGGAGACTGCCCAGGATAGAGATACGTGGAAGGAACAGAGAGAGGCTTTTGCCCAGCAGTGGGACACTTAAGGCTATTAAAAAATAAATGAGATAATAACTTGCTGTAAATAGTAATTGTATTAATAGAACCCAATAATTTGCTACAAAAATGTGTTTATTTTACACACTTCCCCACCCGTTTTCTGATACAATACACGCTGACTAAAATATGAATATCGCAGTTCTGCAATGGAATTCAACTTGGTGCTTGTTGGTTTTGGGGCCAAGCTCCATACGAAGTTGCCCATGGTCCTTTACAAAATTATCACGTAAAACATGAGCATAAAAGCTAGCGTGCAATAGCGTGGACAGTTAAATATAACTGGGCAAATAATGGTACGTATACACGAAATATTTAGCTGACAACATCCAATAAAACCGCCCTTTTTCGAACATAACAAATTCATGCTTGTCCAGTAAAAATATGCCTTACACAACAATGCCGAATCCATCTCACTTTATTATGACATAAGGTGTGTCCACACTGGACGCATGCTCAGCCGAGCGGCTCGCCGAGCCGTCCACACGCTCGCCCGAGCGGCTCGGGTGAGCTGCTCGCATGCTCGGCCGCGCGACGTCCACACTGAGCGCGCACGCTAAGGCGAGCCGCGCTCGCTCGGCTGAGCATGCGTCCATCGTGGACAAACCTATTTTATTTTCTAAATATGGTCACAAGTACGGGTTCTTCTCGGGCACGTTGTATAAGAGCGATTGGATATTAAGCCACTAGTAGCCGTAACACGCTGCGGACGAGTTCTTTCATACATTTTATATAGCACTAGCTGACCCCGCGAACTTCGTTCCGCCGTACAAAACTCATGAAACAAAACTATTTGTTTTCCATTTATTATAGTTATTCTGCTATTCAGGGCGAAGACAAATCCAACAAATCAACAATCATCAAAATCGTTCCAGTCGTTCTCGAGTTATAAGCAAAGGAACTAATACAACTTTCTTTTATTAATATAGAATGGGGAATGGATGAAAATTTAAGATGTGCCTGATTTTTTTTTGTTGTTAGGAATAACCTTCCTTAACACCAGAAAAAAACTGCAGACTTTTCAGGTGCGTCAATTATTTTTGAAAAATATAAACAGTTTCCTCACTTACGTTTTGGGTTTAGGACGGCGAATGAGAAACTTTCCTTGATTCGTCTCGTATAACAAAAAATATTTTGAATATCTGACCCTGGAAATGACAAATATAGCTGCTGCAGCTGTCAATATCATTGCCAGTGTCAGTTTACCACGGATTTTTAAGATATTTTTTGTAATATGAGACGAATCAAGGAAAATGTCTCATTCACCGTCCTAAAACCAAAACATATTGGAGGAAACTGTTTATATTTTTCAAAAATAATTGACGCACCTGAAAAGTCTGCAATTTTTTTCTGATGTTATGGAAGGTTATTCCTAACACCGAAAAAAAAATCAGGCCCTTCTAAAATTTTCATCCATTCCCCATTGGCACACGGGGCGTTTAGTGGTCGCGTCTGAGCCACAAGCTGAGTGGCTCGCGCTCGCTTCTATAATATATAATTATAGTGGCCGCGTGTAGTAGCGGCTCGGCTCGACTAAATAATGTACGACTCATCTAGCTCATCATCATACCTGTGCTAACTCGGGGCACGTTTTAGAGACTTGGCCCCGTAGAATGGATGGCGTTATCACGCGACAAGTGACAGGATAGAGCTTCCGTCCCTGGCTGACACCGTTCGATAGAACGAGACGACGCGCTTATCCTGTCACTTGTCGCGTGATAACGCCATCCATGCTAAGGAGCCTGATATCGATAAAAAAGATGTCGACATATTTATTAATACATGTGGGTTCATTAAAGGGTTCGATATCATATCTGTTTTATTTTGACTCAAAATTCATTATAAATATTTTAAGAATGCGCCGTTGACAACTGTGGACATTTTAAGTGGCTATTTTTATCTAGATGGGTAATCTTTAATACCGACGAATGTGGAAAAAATATTAATTGTATACTATGAAAATACTTATCGTTTTAATCTGTTTACTGTTTTTATTTTGAAATGAAGAGAAAATAAATATTTAAATCTATTTATGTTGCATAACATTTAGATATTGACAGTCACATCGATAAATTTTTTTGTCGATAAAATGTTTTGCTACTTGAAGGAAAACATCGTGAGGAAACCGGTCTAATCCCAGTAAGCTCTAGTTTTCCGTCTAGGTTGGAAGGTCAGATGGCAGTCGCTTTCGTAAAAGTAGTGCCTATGCCAAATCTTGGGATTAGGTGTCAAAGCGGACCCCGGGCTTCTTTAATGGCACAACCGGGAATAATGCGAGGATTATAAAAATATTTTGCTACATCACTTTAGTATAGGTGCCCCGAGTTAGCACAGGCATGTTCATCATAGTCGCGGAAGTGTGCGCAAGCGTTCCCGTGGCTCCGCCAAAGAGCAGGGCGCAGAACACGTGGGGTTTTAGACGGTAGTCCGGGCGGTTCCCGGGAATCCGTCATACCCGTCCTGGTTCCCCAGCCAGGCGGAATGCGTAAATTTCCCCACGAAAAAAAAAAAAAAGGTATGCTCAAAATCAAAGCTTCATCTACACTATGGTGTTACCTGCGCGTCGTCCGCTTGCTGCTGCGGCTGCTGCGCGGGCGCCCTCTTGCGGCGCTCGTACGCGGCGCGCGCGCGGTCCAGCGACCCGCTCTCGGACGCGCTCGCAGTCAGCGACCCCGACGACGGGTTCCTACGCAACCACATATATATATGTTACAATACGATTAAAATCAGTTAACGATTCTGATGTTAGCTACTAGTAGCGCCGCAAAGGTGTCAGAGGGGTCGGACGGGTATGCGGGAGGCTACTCGAGCCTAACTTCAGACACGCAAACTTTTCGTCATGATTGACTATAGACTATAGAACGTTCAGTTCACGAAGCCCACTACTAACTACTTGCGTAGATATACGGCCTAGGACCCTTAGCATAAATACTTGTAACTAATAAATAATAATACAACCGGGAATCTCTTTTCAAACCCCCTTTTATCTAATCTAATCCTACTTATAATATTATAAATGCGAAAGTTTGGATGTTTAGATGTTTGTTAATCAATCACGCTTAAACGGCTCAACCGATTTGGATGAAATTTTGCACGAAGATAGTTTGTGGCCTGGATTACAATATAGGATAGTCTATATCCCGGCTCCACATTAAGTCGCGGGCTGAAGCTAGTAATATTATAAATGCGGAAGTTTGGATGCTTGTTTCACTTTTCATTCACTTCAATATTTTTTATGCCAGTAAAAGTCCAACAAAAGGAAGTTCATTTTTGAAGTCCACAATATTTAACTTGTACATTATGCTCGCACCGCTACATATTACGTGAATTGCCTAAGCCTGAACTAGGATTATCCAGTATCTCGGGTAATGAGATGATGTACTAATTTATTTGAATACTAGCGACCCGCCCCGGCTTCGCACGGGTTTATATGTATAATACATGCCTGTATTATACATATAAACCTTCCTCTTGAATCATTATATCTATTTAAAAGGATCCGTTGCGTAGTTTTAAAGATCTAAGCATACATAGGGACACACAGACAGAGCGGGAAGCAACTTTGTTTTATACTATGTAGTGAAGACTTCCGCTAGTTATAAGTCATTATGCAATAGGCCCCTGACTCGCTCGAAGCGGAGCGTGCGGCGGGGCGGCAAGCATTTTGCATGTGTCTAACATTCACGCCGCACTCCCTACCCCCCGCTGCACGCCCAACTTGAGCGGGCTTTACACGGACAAAAGACAAACTAGAATGCATTGAGGAGTGGTGCGCTTCGTGAATTTAACGATCTGTCAATATTCGTGAACCTTGTCCAGCTAGTCTACTAATTGTCAAATAAATGTGTTACTTAATCGCCGCCACACGAATGCCGAAACTAGGTTAGCACTAACCAGGTACAGGGTCGTTTATAAGTTACAGGGCTCCAGCACGGCTATTTTTTAACGTTCTATTTTGAAAAAGACAGTCTATTTCTTAACGGTCTTGTGTTAGCCGTGCAATGGGGCGCTGTTAACAGTCTAGTTACTAGGCACACTAGACTCTAGTATGTGAACTGACAGGACCTAGACCACTGAAGTCACAACAGCAGATGCGCATGCGTGTGGCGGCGAGGCGTATGATAATAAAACGGAATAATTGCATGATTGAAAAACTTAATTTTCCATTTAACTTTGAAAAAAATTACATAAGACTTTGAATATAAATCTTTTTTTCGAAACGAAATAAGATTAAAATTCAAAAGTAGTATTTTGAAGTTCCAATTTCAAAAATGTAAGTATAGTAATTTTGTTTCGTGACTTAATTATAACTAATTGTAACACACAAAAACTCCACACGACTTTTACGAACATACAAACGAACGACATTTTGATCATGATTAAATTATGTAAGTATAATTTATTAGATTTCATTAGTAAAAAAATCTAACTACTAAATGCATAGGAAAATCGCTGACATGCTTGATTATTTATATTGTAATATATGGTTTATTTCCACCGACCGATTAGACAACGATGACTTGTATGTTGTACAGTCGCCATCACATACATCGGAGCAAACAAGCAGCTCACAAAAATTGGAACACACCTCTATTTTCAAGGCATTAGGATGCATGTGCCGATATTTTTGAACACCTATAGTGTACCTATGTATGTGATGGCGACTGTACATAACAGTTATGCGTCATAATAGAAGTGCTTTTTAAGTCTTTGAAATCATTAAATATCTGAACAGTGGAATGTAAATTATAGAAACATTTACCATCTCAAAATTATGGCACAATAAATAAGATCATAGGATATTTTTGAGAATGAAAAATGTACCCATTTTCAATCTGTGTACCTAATCGGAGGAAAACAACCTTCAGCACTATTTGTTATTCTAATAAAAATCACACCCCACTAAAAAGCTAGTTTAAATCATTTTAGATACATAGGTATGTATATGTACATTCACCGTAATACATCCTCCACATTTGCTCTACAGAATGGCATTTAAAAATAGCATTAATACCACAAAGTTTAAAGCATCACATAAACTCCGTGGTATAGCGCCTTGTCTTCGTGTACAGTGAAAATTTTGAGTAATTTAGCACAAACATACGTAATAAATTTTAAACTTTGTATAGATAGAAAACTTAAGTCCTTCTTGTGTATATAGTGGTGACGTATTCGAATAGACATTACATATGTAAATTGTCTAACACAAACATAACTAATGTCTATTCGAACGCGTCACCCCTACATGCAAGAGAATCTTTACTTAAGTTTTGTAACTATTTTACAATCGTTTAAAATTAATATAGGCTCAAGATTTCTATGGGGTTGTTACATGATTGGTGCCGCAACCAGGATGACTGGCGAGGGTATTAACATTGTTTGCATAGAAGGGCATCGTGGCAATACATATTTACATTAGCAAAATCCTTTTTAATAGCCGATTATCTCTGAAACTGTACGACCAAATTTGACGATGTTTTGAGAATTTGTAGGTCTTAAGCGAAATTTACACATGCAATGTAGTTTAACTACATTGCGGGGTTTGATAGATGAATTGAACTCAGCATCGTCGGTAACCCGCAATGTAATGAAACTTGCACGCAATTTCTTGCATGTGTATTTTGCGCTTTAACAATGATATAACCTTATCATAACGTGCCTGTCACATTGACTGACACATTAAACAGTTGATGAGTCCAATCGATATGACAGCTACGCCATGACAGGGTTATATTACTGTTAAATTTCGTTATCTTAAATCCACCCTTTTTTTACATTTTTGCAAGTTATTAATTTAAGGTTGATTTTTGTGGATGACTTTAATGTGTATGTACTGTAATTTGTGGTGAGTACGATGCGGGTAGCTATTATAATGTAGTAAGTACCTTCTATGCAAAATCAGTAAAATTATTGGTTTATCATTACTGGCAATGCGTTTATATAATATGCACACTTGTATATAAAGCGTCGTATGCGAAAGAAGCGATATTATGGAAAATGTTAAGAAATCATGCACATAAATTAGTCAAAAAGCCCTAAAGCGAAGACTTGTCAAACGAGCTGCAGTCTTATGAAGTTACATTGTTTGAATTAACATATAAGTTTGACGATTAAAGATAAATCAGTAAAATATCACTGCATTAAGTGACCATATTTGTACCGTAATACCTTCAGATACGGTCCATTATTGGTCACAAAATGACGTGTCATCTTGTTAACATCAATGCACAGTAGAATTTTAGATTTTATTAAAATATTTTAAAAAAAATGTTGATTGCAATGGATTATTTTTGTTTAAATCGTGTCGCTCATCATACAAAATTTGATGAATTATACATGAATTGTTATTTAGAAAAAATATTTGTTATTTTTTTCTTTAACTACACTCGAGGGTGAACGAATACGTACATAAATAAGGACATAAATTCTGAGAAAGACAATAAATCTGTACAGGACTCTATTGTCAATGTCAGAAAGGCGTGTACATATATTTATGTAATTATTTATGTACATATTCGTTCACCCTTGACTGTACATAAAATAAATACAAATTTTAATGTGTCATGGAAGATCCAAACTCCATTGAAATCGAACGTACAGTCGCCATCACATACATCGGTACACTATATGTGTTCAAAAATATCGGCATATGCACCCTAATGCCTTGAAAATAGAGGTGTGTTCTGATGTTCGTGAGCTGCTTGTTTGCTCCGATGTATGTGATGGCGACTGTACATTCTGTTGCACATTAGGCGGCTCGAGTCTAACAATGCCCAATATAAATGCCTAATAAATAGGCCACGGTTATATTATACAGTTTAAGCTTATAATATAAGCATTAACAACAATAATTTATTTAACACAACATTAACGATATTTACTTTCCTTATTGGAAGCCATTCAGCGAAACTTATCACGAACTAACGTTCACAAAAGAACATTTTCATGTAAAATGTCAAAATGCCATTGATAGGTACTTCAAAGTAATGGTATTATTATCCAAAATAATTGAGGTCTCAATATAAGCATTGATTTGTGAAGTATTATAAGGTTTCGGTGAATGGCGCGCTAAAGATTGAGACAGAACTGCATTAGAACCGCATTTAGCATGTGAATTGCACATCAACGGTGCAGTTGGCGTGCAGTTCGCACACAGCTCGCAGTCCGCCTCAACTAACAGCAAAAGCGGCACGTCTAGCTACACGAAATATCGAAACGTACGACATCTACTGCCTGCACGCACACACGTTCCATTTAGGGCACATTTACATCGATTCGATCTCTTATGGCTCTGACGACGATGTGTGCAAACATGCATTTGGACATCAGAATTCGACAGTTATTGATTTTTAGTCTATCTTCTAGGACATAAAGGACCATGCGTCAAAATGGTCTAAACACCAACAGCGGTCAGAGTTGAGTAATTAAATAGGTCTTTAAATCTATTTCATTTCGTTTAATGGGCACCAAATCGAATTGCATTGCAGAACTGAGATATTCATATTTTAGTCAGAGTGAATATGGTCTATGAGAAAACGAAAAATATTTCAGTTCCGCTATGGAATTCGACTTGGAGCCCATAAAACGAAATGAAGTAGATTTAATGACTTAACTCCCTTTCTGTTGGATTTAGAACCAGGCTCCATACAAAGTTGCCCATGGTTATTTGCAAAACGTCTGACGAATCTGCGACAAAAGATCACCAATCACATTTCTTATGCCAGTAACAGCGCCATAAAAAAATTATGATGGCATCGACCATCAAATTTGAGTTCGAGTCAACAAACTATAGAACAAAATTCGATTTTAATGTGAATCTTGGTATGGCTAGTTTGTCGTATAAGCCGAAACGGATCGATGTAAATGCGGCATTATGCGTAGTATACATAATGCTTTCGTCAGTACGACAACATGTGCTAGCTTACACATTAATAATAACGATGTGTAAAGTAGCACAATAAATGCCACATGCCATTATGTCAAAGGAATATAATTTAAAATGGCATAACACGTAGTTTGGTGTGGGCGAATCCTCGGGAAACTCGTAAAAAATATTCGAATGGTTTTAATTTATATTGTCTCTATATTATATTGTGATTTTTACAACGGTCGAGTAGTTGCAGTAATACTAATTGCGGTTACAGTCTTTTTTTTAAGATTTTGAATATGTAACGTTATTGAATCAGAAGCTAGTTCTAAGAGTACGAGTGCCGCCTCTTGGTCTCTGTCGAAAAAAAATTCTGAATTTGGAAAATCATCACAATAATTCTAACACGGCAAATAATTTTAGAGCCGCGACAATTTGCTCCGATCAGTCAGCAGCAGAAGCAACTAGTGCTCCAAGTGTACTCTAATGCCAACAGAAACAGGATCTGTTTAGGTAATTTTCATCGTATTATTCTGCTTTGCCACTTCTGCGACTGGCTACCAAAACAATAAAAAACGTTACAAAAACGCAGTAAAATTTTGTAATGTATGGAATCCCTAGGACGCGCCCACACCGCACGCTCGGGTACTGACAGCGCGGAGCTCGGGCGGCGCGGCAGCGAGTCGCGGAGCGCTGCGCACGCGGCGCACTCGCCGTCGCCACGTCTGGACAGTCGGGTCGGCGTTATACGGGAGTGTGAGCGGGACAACACTCTGTTTGAAGTTGCTTGCCACAGTGATGAGCCGTTGGGAGAATTTTTACTTGCCCAGGAGACGAGGCATTGCGAGATTAATTTGTTATATATATATGGGTCAATCACCAATTCGTTTTTATTGTGTACCGTTAGGCAGGAGACAATATAACCTGCGTTTTTGTATGTTTGACACCTAGCTCTGTCAAAGCAGCGAGGTGTGAAATAGAACAGCACCCATCTCCGGTGGAAATTCACCTTAAAACGGGGTTAAATACGTCAACAAAACCCTTAATTTGGTGAACCCTAAATTTGACAGAGTACATAAAAATGCATACATTTTTTAGTTACCTTTTTGCATTAAGTACTTCTATAACGATTTCTTGCGCTCTAAACGAGAGTTGAACGCACGATTTTATTTTATTTTGCAACGTTTAGAGTTAACCACCAAATGAAAGGTTTTGTAATCAGTCTTTACCGTAAACTTACAGTTTTTAAAAGTGTTTTAGAGACGTAAGTATAGCATCAGAAAAAGGTACTTCACCCATATGGCTCGCCTCTCCTCGCCGGTGAAAAACCTACATTAGACTCAGATTATATGCATCCGGAATGCTTGCCCTTGAATCCCCGTCAGTAAGGACTCCTACCCAGGTAGGGAGAAGCAGAGATTCTGGATGAGTACGCGCCTTATACGTATACACCGCAGTCCGTAATTCAATAACTCTTGCTGCGAGACCTATGTCGTGGTTCGTGACGTCACGTTACACCCACACTGGCATTGGGTGTGAGCGACGTGCAAGAGTATTTGAACGCCTTGATACAATGAAATTAGGCGCAAAAGTGTAAACATTTCTTCGGCATCAATATATAATGAATCAAAGGCCGCATAAATATCTGACACGCTCTTACGGCTCTAGGAATAGAGTTGTCATCAGATATTTTTGCGGCCTTTGTTCCATCATATATTTATGCCGGTGACTGTACGAGTGTGCGGTGCGCATGATCGTACAGCGTGACGTACCACAGGTCGTTCCACGCAATGCTAGGTCTGACACTGGTTGGAGCATAATAGATAGAACATTACCTAAATACCCACCTACAAAACTTTTGTACGAATGTAAAACTACAGTACCGGTCAAAAGTTTAAGTTCACACTTTGTTTTTGGTACAAATTTGTACTTTTGTGCGATAATGTTTTGCAGTTCAGATGTCGAAAATTGTTTCCAACTGATTCGTTATTGTTTACAGAGATGTGTTTGATTAGTCAGACACAATTTACGTAGATTTCTAAACAACTGATTCCCTAAAAACCAACATTGTATCTGATCATTGTACGTTTTAAGTGGCAAGGCCATATATGGCCAGGCTTTGCCGTCATTCCTATAAGATTTTAGGGAATGCGTTGTTTATAAATGTACGTGAATTGTGTCTAACTAATCAAACAAATCTCTGGAAACAATAACGGATCAGTTGGAAACAAATTTCGGCTTCCGAACTGCAAAAAAATATTGTCCAAAAGTACTCATTTGTACCTAAAACTAAGAGTGAACTTAAACTTTTGACCGGTACTGTACGTTAGGTAAGGAGTGAGGCTACCACAACTGACTATCTCCCTCGCTCTTTGCTAATTAGAACGAGGCGGTTACATTTTCTCGTCTAGCTTCGCATAGTCAGATGTTTTAGACCAATCAATTCAGTTGAATTTTTTGCCAGTTGCTGTCGATCCCTTTCATTTTCTACCATATCATTATTAAAATAAAGTCTTTATTACAACATAAATGATACAACTCCTACAACTATATAAAATGATCTTAAAATAAGAAATGATTAACACAAAACCCCGAAAACAAAATTAAACTGAAAAAGACAGATAATAAAAGAACAAACATGAGAGAAAGAGAAGCAGACAGTCCCGCTCGTGCCCTCAACCTAGTTAGTACGCGCAGATATTACAGGGATGGAGGGAGATGGATTTGTGTGGCCCGGTCGTCCGGTCGAATTGTCATTGTTGGGTGACCAATGTCATGTTGGTGAAACAAGGCATAAATCGGAAAAAATATTATATCAAAAAAAACATGTGAAAATAAACCGCAGACAATGTAGTGCATACAGTTTTGCACGAAAAAGCCAATTTAAACCTATGTATGTATTTCCTATACGGAAAACTCCGTAATATGCATCGGTGCACCATGTGCGAGAGCGAGACATCGAAGCGCGGCCTCTCGCTCCCACTTGTGACTCACCGCTGCCGCCTCAAAATAACCAAAAGTCACATTTAACTTTACGCTACTTTCCACAGCCGTAGAAATCGTGGCTTTAACGAAATGTACACTTTTAGTATTTCTGGACGCACTTAATGTTGGCAACACTGGAAGCATGATGGCACGGGGAGCCATCTTGGATAATGTCACCGGATGACTTGTGAATTTGATGTGCAGTAAATCGCAATCCAGTACCTAAACCACTGCTTTTATTGTTAAGAGCCCGTTCACGTGCACCCTAGCGCCACTGGTAAATAATTGATTAAAAAAAAGAAAAAAGGAGGCCGCTATATAGTGTATTTCGTATAGTACCTTGTGAATACATCAAACTAGTTTTTAGGGTTCCGTAGCCAAATGGCAAAAAACGGAACCCTTATTGATTCGTCATGTCTGTCCGTCCGTATGTCACAGCCACTTTTTTCCGAAACTATAAGAGCTATACTGTTGAAACTTGGTAAGTAGATGTATTCTGTAAACCGCATTAAGATTTTCACACAAAAATAGAAAAAAAACAATAAATTTTGGGGTTTCCCATACTTAAAACTGAAACTCAATTTTTTTTTTCATCATACCCATATGTGTGGGAAATCTATGGATAGGTCTTTAAAAATGATATTGAGGTTTCTAACATCACTTTATTCTAATCTGAATAGTTTGCGCGAGAGACACTTCCAAAGTGGTAAAATGTGTGTCATCCCCCCTGTAACTTCTAAAATAAGAGAATGATAAAACTAAAAAAAATATATGATGTACATTATCATGCAAACTTTCAACGAAAATTGGTTTGAACGAGGTCTAGTAAGTAGTTTTTTTTAATACGTCATAAATCGTAAAAAGCAATTTATTTAACGGAACCCTTCATGTGCGAGTCCGACTCGCACTTGGCCGCTTTTTTATGTTGCTGGATTCGTCGACCCATAGAACTTTGGACCCATAGATTGACGAATCCAGCAACGTAAAAACTATTAAGGTGGTTCGTCGACTATACAGAACGTTTTTTGACATTCGCAGGCTAAGGGCGTGATATTTTAAGAAACTTATGTAGGTAACAACCTTTCATAAATTGGCTTTCCATTTGTGCGAAATTTCCCCTTTTCTAGAATAAACTTGTATAAACTAGAATAATTTGTGAAATTAGTTTGTCACGTGATACTTCGGAATAACGGTTATTCTCAAAATTATTCAAGTTTATTCTAGGAAATGGGAAATTTCGCGCAAATGGAAGCCCGATTTATGAAAGATTGTTACAAAAGTTTCTTAAAATATCACGCCGTTAGCCTGCGAATGTCAAAAGACGTTTTGTATGGCCGTCGAACCACCTTAAGAAGTATTCAAAAGATACTTAAATACAAAATACCGTGTGTAGTGACCTACTTTTTTAAATATCTATCGTTAAACTTAAATAATCTCAATTATTTACCAGTGCCGCTAGTGTGCACGTGAACGGGCACTTGAGAACACAAGAGGTACGGACCAACGACCGGGCCCCACGCGACCACACTCAGCACAAAAGCAAGCCACACAGGGTCGACACTAACCTCGGATCCGTGTAACTGTGTCTGAGCACCTCACCCCGCCGCCGCTCCGACGCGTAGTGACACCTCTGTATCACCACCTTCATAGTCTTGTCGTTGGGCGTCGACGTGAACACATCCTTGTCTATGTTCTTGTTGGATAGACTCTTGAAACGATGGCGCACGTCGATAGCGCCTTCCGTCTCGTGGTCCGATGTGATGCTGTAGAACTCGTCCTCAATACAACCGGATAGCCGGTTGGCCTCGGAGACTAGGGAGCTCTTTCTGTGCGCCAATGGAGTTAGGAATGGGAAGTTGTTGAACAGTTCCTCGTTTCTCTTGTTCCTCTCTATCAGAGCCGGGATCATGTTAAGGGATTTCTGCTTGAAAATCTGGAAGTTCGTCAACGGCTGAACGGCGTTGCTTATCATAGTCGCCGCGGCTTTCTTCTTCTTGTCAAAGTATGTCGGCATGGCGAAGTGTTCGTTGGTTAACGTTGTGTCTGGGGTCTTATAGTCTTCTATGGCTGGTGATTTAATGGCGTGCCGGATGACGTCCGGCGGTCCGGTGAGCGTCGCGTTCGGCGTCAGATAGACGTCGGACGTGTCTGACGATATGGACTTCTCTAGTAGCAGCTTGGTGAGTGTTTGTGCTCGCCCTGTGTGCTTACACAAGCGACTGCGGGTGAGGGGACGAGGGAGGAACATAAAAAAAATATTGAAATTAATAAAGCTCACAATCGGTTAGTTACGTGTGTTGCGGGCAGCGTTTGACACCTATGCTTGACAGATAGGCGTCACTTCTATAGAACACACAGAGCACGTCTTTGGAGGATGCAAGGCTGCCGCGACACAGCGCAAGGGACGAGGCGCCGACTCGATCTTCATATCTTCTTAGAATTCGACAAGTTCAGAAAGTTATCGTCGTTGCCAGAAGTTTCGGCTGAAAAATATCTTCTCACTACTAAAGCCTACAAAGACAGACTTTAATGCAGTTATTTGAATGTGCTAACAGCGTGTATGATTTTGTAGATGACTACCAATTAAACTTGACGCAGACCGTAAGTCTCATCTGGCTGTCATAGTTCTATTAGACCAAATAGCTAGCCACCTCGGAAACTCCATACCTTAATCATAGATAAGATCTGCTGCACCTCACGCCAAATGCAGCTTAACCCCCGAACATGTCGACACAACATCATTGTTATTTAATACGCCTCATATGAGTTTTTCTGAAAAACATCTCGATCTGAAAATATATTTCACGAGCCAACGCCCCGTACAATCCGCTATGTGACCGCAGCTTTAGATCCTCTGTTTTTCACACGGATAGGAGGTAATTATAGGTAGCATTCAAGTCAAAAGTCTAAGAAATATTGTCATTGGTCATGGCACAAATTTTCCTTAGAGATCAGTTCAATTAATAACTCCAGTCTCTGTCATAATTTCAGTAAATTCAAAGAACTGTTTCAACCTATAGATCAGTAATAGACTCGTAGAGAATGCAATAGTTTTTATATGAAATATAAACCACTATCATTCATAAAAAAAAACTAGTTCAGAATATCAAATTTACTGCATCATGAGTGTAAAACATCGAAGGCAATTTATCATATAAGTTGCATCAGCCACAAGATAGTCTAAAAAAACACATTTATACAACAAAGAGGTAGCAATCAAGTCAAAATATATAAAAAATAAAACAATGGAAAGTTAAAATAAAAAACAAACCCTCCCCGAAAGTAAAAAACTTGCAGCACCCTCACTGGCAATGAGATAGTGAAGTTTAGCGGTAAAATATATTATTGATTTAAATGTTTGGAGTTAACATATGGATTAGTCTTGACCAAATATCCATGTTAACTAGTTTTTTTAGTTTTGAAGATCCGGATTTTTTTTTGTAGCAATTAATATTCCAATCCTCTTTTATTTGAGAATTATACTAATCATATTACTTAGTACAGTCGACGCCAAAAATATGTTTACAGTTTTCGCCTTATTACAATGGAATAAGGTGCAAAAGTGTAAACATATTTTTGGCGTCGACTGTACAAATAATAGGGTAAACCTTTGTCGTCTGTCGCGCCCCTGTCCCGTCACAGCGGCCATCTCATCTGGCGATAGGCTTATAATATACGAAGAATTCATGCTTTACGTCAGAAATAACCGCGATCATGCTTTCCATCACCTTAAAGAACCTGTCAAATACTTGACAGGCAGGGACATGATTCGTTGCGTAACAAATTTTGAATTTCCACGACCAATTGACGCTTAGTTGTATAAGATTGTTACGCGTCAGCAACGTAACGATATTGCGAGTCGATTATTTCCAAGTCGGATAACTCGAGTAGATTCCGCGGTTAACTCGGATCGAAACTCGACTCGTATCAAGTTGTGGCTTTAGCGGCAACAGTCGAGTCGACGAGTCGAATCGAGTTCGCCGCTGCCACGTACGAGTTATCCGACTGGCATTCATTATCCCATCCATATCAATTCTATAGTTAAGGGCGGGTTGCACCAACTTACTATTACAGACCGATCAACGTTAAATATGGCGCCAGCTGTCATTCTATTGAAACTTGTCAAACTTCTCTTACATTCAGATTTTAACGAAAACTGCTTACCGACGATTTGGTGCTACCCACTATAAGTATGATCTGACAGTTGCGTAATGCGTTTGTTACGTACGACTTGACTCGTTAATATTCTGATTACAGTTATTCGAATGCGACAAATCGACATGCCCATCGCTACGCCAAGAAACAACGCTTGATTTGAAGAATATCTTGGTGTCGATTTGACTAAACACGAATAGGTTTAATCCAAGATTAGTCGATACCATTTTGACATTAAATCTCGGACTAAATTCTTATTCCTGTTCGGTCGTATCGGACCTTCTCTTGTATACTACTACTCTAAAACGTATTACTTAAAAATTTGTTTGAATGAAAGCCAATTATCGGTCACAGGACGGCCCGCGAGCTATCTCGCGGCGACATAGACTATACAGACATAGAAAATAGGTAGTAAAAAACTTCGTATAGTTCCGTCTCTATTGCTCCCAAAAGCAAATACGAGAAAGATATACGAACTTCGATTTTCGTAGTAACGTCTGATTCTGCAGTGTAACCGTGTAACTTTTCGAAACGGCGTTACGAAACATCAACTTACTGTTTTATTTTTCGAAAAGGCACCCAACTACCCGGCATGTTGCTCTCCCTACGCCAGAGGCAGAGTATATGTATGGAAGTCAGTATGTGTAATGAGTCACAAATGGCTAACGACGTGATACAGGGGGTGGTGTACCTGTTGTGGTGGGGGCGAGAGGCGTCGGCCGAGTCGCCCTCGGAGCTCTGTCGCGAGTGCGCGGAGGCGGCCGACACGGAGCTACCGTATCCGGAAGCCTGGAAATAGGGGAAACCAAAACAAGAATATCATTAACTAATCTAAGTTCCAATTTCAAAATTTACATCGTACGGATTGGATCCTTTTCGCTAAACTACGTCCTTGTATGAGAGCAAAGCCACGGCGCCCCATGGTAACACAGCGTGCCAGGTATAAACCAGACAAATAAATAAATATAAATATTTGCGGACAATCTTACACAAATCGACCTAGTCCCAAACTAAGCAAAGCTTGTACTATGGGTACTAGACGAAAATATACATACCTACTTATATAGATAAATAAATACTATTTAAGTATTTATTTCTCTATATAAGACAGTTACTATAAGATTACAATATAAATTAAATTAACCTAATCTATATACAAACTAGACTTATAAATAAACTAAATATAAAATACCCCACCCAGTTCACCCGCTTGAGGCATGGTCCCTAGGACGCTGGCTGAATTGCCCCTTTGCACTGCTAGGCTTAGACGCTTATAAATACTTAAATACATAGAAAACATCCATGACTCAGGAACAAATATTCGTGCTCACACAAATAAATGCCCTTACCGGGATTCGAACCCAGGACCTCTTGCTTCGTAGGCAGGGTCACTACCAACTAGGCTAAAGCGGTCGTCACTTCATCATTCGTTACTTTATTTTGATTCTTGTGCGAACACGATAGAGTTCATTATGCAATGAACATTTTACGTGGCGCTAACATTTTTTTGCAGTTTGGCTCGCGCTCGCAAATAATGTCTGTATTCATAAGCTCAGAACAAAGGCCATTCACGAGCTCAGTTGAAATCGGCTTAACTATATGTGCGCTCACTTTGCTGCTACTGCCCTAGGAAATGTTGGACGAGTCACGTCGCTCCAAAAGGACTGAACTTAGCTTAGAATAGTATAGAGAAAATAATCCAAGAACTACTTTCCATTGAAATTCACTAGTTTTGGTTTCTATTTCAAAATGTTATTTGTGTACTACGACGGTGGCAGAGAAGCATACAACCAGCCTTATATCCCCACCCTTGCGACTCCAGGTGAATCAGAGGCGCGCTGCCGACCCATTATTGATTTGGGGATTCGTTGTCATCATCATCATCATCATCATATCAGCCAAAAGACGTCCTCTGCTGGAGATAGGCCTCCTCAAAAGAGTGCAAAAATGACCGGTCCTGCGCCACCCGCATCCAGCGGACTCCCGCGACCTTTACCAGGTCATCATTCCACTTTGTGGGGGGCCTACCCACGCCTCGTCTTCTGGTACGTGGTCGCCACTCGAGAACCTTTCCGCCCCAACGGCCATCGGTTCTACGTGCAATGTGCCCCGCCCACTGCCACTTAAGTTTAGCGATTCGGAGGGCTATATCGGTTACCTTGGTTCTGCTGCGGATAGCCTCATTTCTGATGCGATCACGCAGAGAAACTCTCAACATAGCCCTCTCCATTTCCCTTTGGGTGACTTTGAGCCTTCTTATGAGGCCCATTGTAAGCGACCATGTTTCAGTGCCATATGTCATCACTGGCAACACACACTGGTCATAGACTCTCGTCTTGAGACACTGCGGAATATTGGACGAAAAGATGTGCCGTAGCTTCCCGAACGCTGCCCAGCCGAGTCAGATTCGACGATTGACCTCTTTCTCGAAGTTGGACCTACCTAACTGGACAGTCTGTCCTAGCCTAGGTATACATAATCGACTACAACTTCGAGCGTAAAGTGTCAAGTCCTCCATGGCCTCCGCCATTCCCCCCGCCAGGATTCGTTGTGTTGACAGACAAATGCAGGCACTGGCGTAGCTACCGAATGGCTAGGCGGGGCAGTGCCCCGGGGGCCCCAAGCTTGGGAGGCCCCCAAAACTTCATTAGCAAACCTTAACCTTTTATAAAAATAAAACTAGCGAAAACTTCTCCCACCTTTGGGATAAATAGTTTAGGTCCCCAGTATTTTTGCCCGAGAGCCCTTGGTCAAGCTACGCCACTGAATGCAGGTCCCTCACTCTCAAGACAGCGTATACTCGGGCGAATCAGGCGACATTACTCACCATCACCACCACTAAACACAACACCAAATACCCACAAAGCTAGTAATGGTGTTGGTTGGCTCGTATACGTTTCCCTAGCCTAGCTTGAGTTTTCCTTGTTATTCCAATAAAATCCGTATTGTTGTAAAAGCGTATTGTTTTTTTTCTGACATGTAATTTCCTGGGTTCCATTTAACGTTTTTAAATATGAATAAAAAAGTTGCATTGGTGACAACACCGTGGGTGGGGAAGTACCTCCACCTTACAGAAGACCGCAGCCATAACAGCACCACTGCTTTGTAGTGTTGCTATATGTATGCATGCTATGAAGTATGTGGTGTTGTGTTCCTGGTGGCGAGTAAGGTCGCCAGAGCTCCCTAGGATGCGCTGTCTTGGGAGTGAGGGACCTGCATGTCTCTGTCTGCCAACACAGCGAATCCTCAAGTGAATAAAGGGTCGGCAACGCGCTTGTGATTCTTCTGGAGTCACAAGTGTCCATAGGCGACGGTACCTGCTTAACATCAGGCAGGCCGTAAGCTTGTTTGCCACCATCGTTGTATAAAAAAAAAACACGTTGTACAGTTGTTATTAATTCATACGTCGCACTGCAGCGGGCAATTTGCGGGCGCGTCAGTTGGTAGGTAAGGTTAACAAATAAATCAATCAATTTTCAAGTTATCAGAAAAAGGTATTTTCTCAAACATGCAATGAAATATTGACGTTACGTTCCTTATAATTGGCAGCGAAGTATCACGTTTCAGGTGCGGAGAGACGAGAGACACATAATGACATTTCATGCAAAATTGGAGGCCTAGGGCCTGCAAGATGGTCTTTTTTAATTTCCATTCCACATTAATTAGTGGCACAGCATCACGGCGTTCAGCCATTAAAAATACCATAAGCAACATTTTGCTTTTTGGTTCGTTGTGACATTTTGCCACTACGATTATTAAGAAAAACAACAAACGATGTTTGCTCCATTTTGCAGTTTTATTTATGTAGAATCGACTAGAACATAACAAATAACACATTATTAACAAATTGCAATTATTTTAAATTGCCAATTTAACTAGAAAAATACACATTTAAATGATTTAATCTAAATATTAGCGGTAAAAATGTCTACTCAAACCGCATAGGTGTTTTTTTAATCATATTGGAGGCAAAATTGATAATTTTTCATTCTGTAATTCTATTTTATTGGATTTATTGTGCGTTGTTGATTTTGTTATTTAATATGAGTTCCAACGAAAACACCGACTAAGAAATAGTACCTACCATATATGTATGTGTTAATTATATTTTTTTGTGTATACTAGAACTTTCTTTAGAAATTAATGTTTGATTTCTTGGAGTTTTTGTAATTTATGTCATTGCATGTTTGAGAAAAGCACTATACATACCTCGGCGGGAAAAGGAGTTGCCAGCCTCATAACCCCTTACTTTCCGGCCTCTGTAGTAATGTACTATTGTATAGGTACCTAGTATTTGTACTACGCAATTCCGAGTACCTACCTAGTAATTAATACTGTACGTTAGGTAGTGGTAGCCGAGTGTACGGAAGCAATTCTATTTGAAATAAAACAAATGATACAATATTGAATAGTATATAATTATTGAATTTATTCAAAACTTTTGGCAGTCAAGTTTCTTCGTCTGCTAGTAAAAATCAATTTCAAATTGGAGAAGTAATTAGCGAGTAGTTACAGCGCTCAAAATGCTGAAGTTTCTTTTTATTCACGTTATTTGTGGTCTCAACTTGTGATGGGTTGAGTGAGTGGGAGGTTTTTGCACATTATGTAAGCAATTTAAGATTGATTGAATTTTTATGTTTTCTTATTACGTTATAACAGGAAAAAATACTAGGTAAGTTACAAATACTAAGAACGTGTACTCGTAAATTTAGATGTAGGTATATTTTGTAAACCTTACCAATTGACGCGCCCGCAAAATACCCGCTGCAGTGCGACGTATGGTTATTATGGCCCCGGTCTTGTGACATCGTCCGGCTTGACCTGACCTATTGTATGTGCGCTCACCTTGCTACTACAGTCCCCCGAGGTGTTGGAAGAGTTGCGCGAGTGCGTGTGCTGCTGCAGGCAGTTGGCGCAGTTCGCGCCCGCCGTGAGCGTCGCCGCGCCTGTAACGTTCCATACACAGTCCATTAACACCCTGTATGGGGGGCAATGGTTACTCGCGTCCGCAGGAAGATTTACCCTCAGTTTCCCTGCACGTGTCCCCCGGGTGTTGCTAAAGAGTAATCAACTTCTGGCTGATGCACTGCTTATTCTAATAGCCTCGCAGCAACATACAGTTCTAACCCACGATGGTCTTAATATAAGTTTGTAACGAACTGTACCCATGCCATACGAATAAATAAATAAAAACACCCTGTATACCCTGTAGGGAGTACGCGCCTGCTAGTGCCTATGGCCGTTGCGTACTTGTAATACCAGACATTTTAAAACCAAAGAAAGACATACACGAATAGTAGTCTTGCAACGGGCCCTAGTTTGAGGGATCAGAGGCCTTAGCACACTAGGTTGTATCGCCACGTTTTACGGCGAAAATCTACTTGAACGTCACGTAAAACGAGACATAAAACCTATCGTGCTATGGCCTCTGCTGGTAGTAGACCCTAAGCTTCAGAAGTAACTAAGGGAAGAAAATAGAAGAGTAATCTGGTTTTTTCTTGCATGAAAGTCCGGAGGGCTTTGAGATTTACATCTGTAAAAATTCAAAGTGGATACGTATGGGAAGGATTAAGAGTCCGCAGTAAGCTCGATTCCCCATACAAACGTAGTTACGCTCTCATTTTAAAACGACTAGCTAGTTTGCTCTGAAACTTTGTACTTAGAATAAGTTAAGTACCATCCAGGTCTGTAATTAGAATTACTTAATGTAGTTTCAGATACCATAGTAAAAAATTTGTTAATTGCTAATGTTATTTAATATTTTATTCATTTATTTAAGTCAGGCAACAAGGCCCATATTACAAATACCTTAAAGACTAACATACATAATCAATATATTAATAAGACACCGAGGCAAAGGTTAACTTCAAAATGCACTTGCTTTAACTACAACTCGCAATAGCACATACCAGGGACTGATTTCGGTTACGGTTATACCGGTATTAAACCGGTATTCCATTACGGTACCGTTATGTCGTAAAGGTTATGCGCGCCGCGCGAACATAACGGTACCGTAACCGTTTTGAAATAACCGTAAGCGGTATCAGTTTTAAATGATACCGAAACCATTATAATACCGGTATTATAAAGGTTTTCGAGAAAAGTAAGCGAGCTGGCACTCTACAGAGGAAGCATTGGCTAACATATAAAGATAAAAAGACAAAACGGCAGTGACTTTGCCGGCGGTTTGGCAACAACGCCAGCCCAAAGTCGATATATCGGTACCTTTAAAAAGCGGTTACGGTACCGGAAAAAATTAAGGTCCCGCTACCGAAACCGCTATATGACAACCGATATGACGTCATACCGTTAAAATAGAATACCGGTATTTTTCGGTTATGCGGGACTGCATACTGGCACAGACGAGAGAAGAATTCGCGAAAGCATCAGTATTGATATCGAAAAGCAACCTTATTCGCATGGCAACGTTTCATAATGAGCAATTTTCAGTATATTATCAAAACAAATCAAGTTTCGATTATTTCCAGGCAACTAAGGCCCTGAGATAAATACCTTAGAATAACATACATACAAAAATATTATGACTTAACAACTAGATGGCTTAATGTAATGACACTTGACTTGTGTTATATCAAAGTGAATTCGTTTATTTGTAAAATTGTAGTTCAGTAGGAAAGCATCGTAAGGAAACCGGCCTAATCCCAATAGGGAACATTATGCAAAACTCTTCGTAGGTGGCGACACTAGCAGCGTTGACATTGTATCTCGTTCCCACTTGCGGTATTGTCTATGCAAGCATCCTTGTCACTCATTTGACAATTAATTATGCATGTGTGTGTGAATCCCTATATTCCTATACTGGTTTACTATTAGTGGTAGTGCTGCCTCTGGCGGCAGAACATTGCAGTAATGTTCCCTATTATGTCTAGTTTTACCTCAGTTGCTTTCGTAAAAATTCGCCTTCGCCAAATCTTGGGATTAGAAAGAAAGAAAAAAAGAAACTATGTTTGTAAAACTTGATATTTAAAAAGTGTTCGCCATGAATTTATTTTGAATAAATGCATTACTGCCAGCGCTGATCTTCCGATAGAACCATCGAGTGACTCCACGGTGGATATCAAAATCCAACAATAATTAGGTGGTACTATATATATATTAGGTGTCAAAGTGGCTCCGGGCTCGGTTACGGTACGACCGGGAATAACGCTAGATGGATGATGATGGTGGATTTTGAAACCTAGATCAATGGTCAATGGCAGGAGAATTGGAGGTCGTTGTTGTTCTACGTCCGTAGGAATAACCCTAGAAACCCTACACGTGACCTCCGGGTGGTGCTAAAGGAACAACAAACTCGGCAGCTGCACTGTTCCTTCTGAACCTCGCAGCGCACACTAAATAAATAAAATGGCAGATGACTCAGTTCCTACAAGTAATCATTCCCAACGATTTAGTTAATATTCGCATTGTTTTTTTTTCTTGTGTTTATATTCAGGTTTAGGTACTTATTTTAACTAGATTAAGTACTATCATTGTAATAAGCTTCGATTTGGCAAAAAATGACTGACAGTTGAGTTTGTTTCAGCGTTTCGTTTTAACAGTGGTCTTCTATATCAGAAACGCTAGTAGATTTTTAACTTGTTAAAGTGATATTGCGGCCAATATGCAGAATAAAAATCGTTGATTACTTATAAGCTTTATATTAACTTGACCTGTTCGTATGTATGTAAATATTTATGTATGTAAGTAAGTATGTAAGGTGTCCGTCAAAATTTGCAATCCATTTTTCAGTCACTTTCCGTTATTCGATTAAGCTGAAATTTTGGGTACTAGTATAGTTTAGATGACACTTCAATATTATGGTACCATCGAGCTGATCTGATGATGGAGACAGAAGGTGGCCATTGGAGTTCAGTACTTAACCGACGTAACCCTGTTGAGTTTGGGCCCGTTAGAATCGTCTCAATGAGAAGTTGACGATGGTACACAGAAAAGTAAAGTAGGCAATAAAAGTTTGTCTCAAAAATGAATTTTTTGACAGAAACTTATTTATTTTATGGTTACATTTACAGCTGGTGTTATAAGGATACCTAAAAGCCCTCATTGTACATCATCATCATCATCATCATATCAGCCGAAAGACGTCCACTGCTGGACATCGGCCTCCCCCAAAGAGTGCCACAATGGCCGGTCCTGGGCCACCCGCATCCAGCGGACACCCGCGACCTTTACCAGGTCATCAGTCCACCTTGCCTACCCACGCCGCGCCTTCCGGTACGTGGTCGCCACTCGAGAACCTTTCCGCCCCAACGGCCATCGGTTCTACGTGCAATGAGCCCCGCCCACTGCCACTTAAGTTTAGCAATTCGGAGGGCTATATCGGTTACCTTGGTTCTGCTGCGGATAGCCTCATTTCTGATGCGATCGCGCAGAGAAACTCCCAGCATAGCCCTCTCCATTGCCCTTTGAGTGACTTTGAGCCTTCTTATGAGGCACATAGTAAGCGACCACGTTTCCGTGCCATATGTCATAGGCTATCCGCACTCTCGTCTTGAGACACTGCGGAATATTGGACGAAAAGATGTGCCGTAGCTTCCCGAATGCTGCCCAGCCGAGTTGGATTCGACGATTGACCTCTTTCTCAAAGTTGGACCTACCTAACTGGATAGTCTGTCCTTGGTATACATAATCATCTACAACTTCGAGCGTAAAGTGTCCGATTGAAATGGGAGTTGGTACTACATGGACGTTTGACATGATCTTTGTCTTATCCATGTTCAATTCATGCTCATTGTACAGTCGACGTCAAAATAAAATAAAAAAAGATAATAATAATAAAAGATGCATTTTTCGCCTTATTCTAATGGAATAAGGTTCAATTGACGTCCCGTATAGGTACGTGGTGACGTCTGAATAGTCAGGAACCAATTGGCGGCAAAATCCGAACCATTGATCACCAAGTGTCGGTCAATAGACACATTGCATCGCTGCAATTGGCCTCAATTTGGAGTAAGTCACAGACGGGAACATTGTGTTGGTAAGTACATGAGACTTGCGCCGTTTTTTATTGGGTGAAGGATGCAGTGGTAAGGGCAGTGCTCATGTTGTTCAGTTTTGCAAATTATATATGCCCAAAGACCCGTAGCCTAGTGGGTAGTGACGCTGCCTATGAAGCTGAAGGTCCTTGGTTCGAATCCCGGTAAGGGCAAACATTTGTGTGGTGAGCATGAATATTCGTTCCTTAGTCTTGGATGTTTTCTATGTTTAAGTATTTATATATATTATAATGTATATCGTCGTCTAGTACCCATATTGCCTTTATTGAGCTTACTATGGGGCTAGTTCGATTTCTGTAAGACTATCCCCTAATATTTATTTATTTATTTATAATTTTTATATCTGGGTTAAACATGGAACTAAAAAAATGCTTAATGCTTTGGCATGCTTATGCTTGCATTTATTTATAAAGACCTATCGTGTGATGTGCCACATGTTACCGATGTTGAAAAAAATGATGCTCAGCAACTAATGAATTACACAGGGCATACAAAATACATCTATATTCCAAATTGCACACACATATATCCTATAGTTTTTGATTAAAATACCCGTGACATACTGACAGACAGACGGACATGACGAAACTATAAGGGTTCCTTTTCTACCTTTTTGGTACGGAACCCTAAAAATCGACCCCGTGCGTGTCGCACCCGGGCACGTAAGGTTCCCACAAACGTAACAAAGACGTTAACCGGGATTCGAACCCGGGACCTGAATAAACAATAAAGAGTAAGTTCGGCTTCGCAAGCTATATCTAGGCCCACATATATAACAAGCCCGGGTCGCCGTCGCCGGCGATGATAACTAATAGGGCACTTGCATCTTTTTATTCTATTACGAAAATCAATAGTTTATTTGTTATACAAGGGGGGAAAGTTGTATTTTACCTGCGAGTGTTCATTTGAAACACGAGCCAGCGAAGCGAGTGGTTCAAAAATAGAATCCAGAGGGTAGCGAGTGTTTCAACACAGGAGACGTAAAATAACTTTTCACCCGTGTATAACACAAATCTTTTCACCTCACTACAGCGAGGCAAATAAGAAAAAGGGTAAAAAAAGTTTTAAAAAAAGTTAAAAAAAAAAAAGTAATTTTTTTTAAAGTAAAAAAAAAGTTAAAAAAAAATGTCAAAATATAAGTACAAAAAACCAAAATAATCATGTAACGTTCTTACGTCATAGTATTTTTAACGTTCTACGTCTACTTTCTTCACATGTGGATAAAAAGCGATTTTCTCAATAGATATCAAACATACAAAAAGGCCTTTCCGAGCTAGTGAGGTGAAAAAGTATAATCCAGCATTAAAACAATTGTAGCATTAAAACTTTCTTATGATTTATTTTTCTGATGTTTTATGCATTAAAAATCTGCACGCGCCGGCACCGCCCGAAAACGCTCTATATTAAACGGGTTTATGCTATGGCGTCACATCATATATTCTCGGCGCGTTTACTATGGAGTAAGTAATTCATTTGCAATTGTGTCCACAAAATTTGCGTTTAAGTTTATACTTGTCATACAAAATATCATTTCTAATTTAATATTCTGTGTAACTGTTATGCTACTTTATCGAAAAAAAAATTGTAATTTTAACGTGAGATAAAACTAATACAATCGTTGTTTTTTTCTTTTTCTTCTTTCGTATGATATCTCTACGTATATCCGCATCGATTGAGTGCAATTTATTCGAAATTGAAGTCCCATGCAAGTTCCTCATTCCCGCGGAGCACTACTGGCACTGGCAGACAATAACAAGACTAAACTGATCGTATTAAAATACAATCTAAATACTAGCTTCTGCCAGCCATTTCGTAAGACTCGTTAATCGCCTTAAGGGATGTTTGCTTTTAGATTTCCACATGCGTACTATTAACTATTGCACTCAAAGAAACGTACCCTTCCGGGTTAAAAAGCATCCTATGTCCATTCCGGATCTTAAACCACTCATATGCCAAATTCCACCACAATCGCTTAAACGGTGAACAGCAGGTCGATCACGTAACGCATTGTACGCGCGTCAGGTATGTCTAAATGTCACTTTTTATATGGAAAAATCGCAGTTAAATTGTCCTAACGCGCGTTCGGAACGTTAGGTGATTAGCTCTCAACAGGTCAATCACGTAACGCATTGTACGAATGTCGGGTAGGTCTAAATGTCACTTTTTATATGGTAAATTGACAGTTAAACTGTACCGACGCGCGTTCGGAACGTTACGTGATTAGCTCTCAGGTCACAGATAGGCAGTTATTCTCGCTTTTATAGTATTAAGTCCGATTCATTCACTTGCTAGGCCTCAGAGTGCAACAGAGAGCATCACGTCAGATAAGTCATGAACCCGACTTTAGTATGGATGTGGATGGATATTGTTAACATTCGCAAGCCGCTGCAAAAAATCGTCGCGTGTATCAAGTAATTTATACAGCATTTGCGTAAGTTGCACTCGCAAAATTAATCGCATTTAGCACCTTTATTTCAATTTTGGTTTATTTATTTTCGTTTTCACTGATCTGGCTCTAAAGCGGATGGTAGTATGAAAACAAAACTTCAATTCGCACAGCAAAAGTTAATGGTTCTTCATACCCAGGCAATAGGTACAGCTTTGTCGATAGTCACGCGCTTTGAAGTGTTCTAAACACAGAACACTAAATACTATAGCGCGGGGTATGGCGCGCGATTTCCATCGGGACCGGTGTCGCCACCTCGTCCCCTCCACGTCGCCTACAACAACACGGCGATCGGGTCACGTTGGTGCGAAAGCATGAGCGCATGCTCAAGCTCTAGTGGCGCCCGTGCCACGCCCACATCGCCAATCTATAGTATTAAGTGTTCTGTGGTTCTAAACCAATGCCTTACTAACAAACGATCCAGCCACCTCAAACGAAGACTTGCTCAGTCCAAACAATGTTTTTTTCAAGTGTGCTTTACTCGTCTAGCGGGTGCCTATGTTGTAGGCGCTTACCACTAACGGGGTGGGCTACATATTTGGTTACGAGCGTAGCACGAAGCCATTCTTGGCATTGAGTACGATACCTCAACCCTCCTAATTAGTCAGGGCACAGTCAACCGGTGGGATCACTGACTATTGACAAAATGGTAACTTTTGCCCATGGCCAATATTCAGGTAGTATACTAACCCGGGTGGTCGATCACGTCGTCGGGGTCCGGCGACGGCAGCTCGCACGACGGCAGAGACGACAGCGGCACCGAGTGGCTGCCTTCTGTAAACAACAAGAGATGTTAGAGTTTGTGCGCAATCCACGTCGTCTACCACGTCACGGTTCGAATGGTAACACCATGCATGACAGATGGAGCCGTTCATGTGGCCGATCAATTTTTCCCATAAACTTCATTTCCCAAACGACGAAAATGTTAACTTTTCAGGACATGAACATTCCCCGTCATCCGTCAGTTCAAACGATAACGCCATGCCACCAGTCCCGACAGATGGAACCATTCCTAAAGCAAAGTCTTTTTCGCATAAGTTCCTTTCCTGAACGATGGATCCGTTGACTTTTCAGGACTTAAACAATTATTCGCGTAGAGCCCATTAGGCTGGATAACGCCATGCAAGTCAGACTAGAAGATCGACGGAAAGGCAGTAAGCATGCGAGAGGATCCCGATGGCACCATTCAGGCTCGGGATTGTATTTGTTTGTAACTTTTTGCACAGAGAACTTCTGAAACTGAAGGTCGCGGGAGTCCGCTGGACGCGGGTAGCGCAGGACCGGCCACTGTGGCACTCTTTGTGGGAGGCCTATGTCCAGCAGTGGACGTCTTTCGGCTGATATGATGATGATGATGATGATACAGAATAACATCCAGCAGGTGACTGACCGTAGTTGGACCGTTTGGTGAGCGAGCCGAAGCCGCTGCTGGGCGTGGATGACGTGCAGTCGTCCTCGGGCCCGCCGGCCGCGCTCTCCGACCCGCTGTCCGCCTTGCCGTCCACGGCGTCCTGCTTACGCTCCGGCCTGGGGGATAGATATGTTTTTTGTTTTTGAGTTCTATCTATATACCTACTGGACCCGCATTCAGAAAGCCTATTCATTCATATTCAGGTACACAAGCAAGCATATAGTTGGCTGCTCGTCTGTCTTGCTGTAGGTACATCGTGTAAATAAATCACTATTTTTTTAATTAGTGTTTTATACGGCATGTTACCAATTATTTGCACGATGTACAGTATGTTAACACGTTTAATTTACTTGTTTGTCCAATCAATCAGTTTCAGTACTAATTATGTAAATAATTCGGGGATAACACATGAAAAGAAGCGACGTTAAAAAGGCATTATTTTATCTTCTGTATCCATTTATTATTTCGCCACAAGTAAGAGTACTGAAAACAGCTTCGGCAAGACGGATTTATGTTCCTTATACCCCAAAACTCGAGAGTACCTTTTACATTCATCAAATAATGCAATAAATCACAACAAATACTCATTCAAAAACCATCGTTCATGCTTTATGATAAGGTAAAAAGTCGATTATATTCATCTTTTCTTACTGTTCTTCACAGAACACTCAAGTATCGTTAAGGGTAGATTATCGCCTCTTCAGTTATCGATTAAATATCGTGGCTTGTCCTATAAATTGCACAAGCTAGCTTCACTAACCGCTGTTATTGAAAAAGCATCCGTATTGCGTGCACTTAAAGTTCTCAGTTAAGATGTAAGTGGTACCTACTAATTGCTCCCAGGAGCAATCTGGTCTGTAATATGTATAATCATTAAATCGATGCTAGCGTAACCTAGTTAGGTTAGGTGCATTGAGTACATTCTATACCGTATGTCTAGAATCTAGATAACTAGGCATCCTTTGAATACGAGATAACTACCAATACAAGTAGACTACTGTTTATATGTTTGTCATTTTGCAAACCTATTTACATATTACTGTTGCCTCGTTTAATTACAATGAGTTTTATAATTCTTAGAAGTATTTACTTATGTACGTCCGTTTTGACGCCATCCTTGCTTATGGATATTACGAAATCATCAACTGTGCAAAACATACAGCCTCTAAAGGACCGTGGTATGTGGTGGTATAAAGCTTCAGCTGTTCTAAACCACAAAAGGCAGGGTAGACTGCAGTCAACCTTCCTAAGTCGTCAGTTCAGACGCGGATCTCGCATTTTGAAAAGCATGTTCATATCGCTGGGGCTTTCCGGTGCTACGTAAAGAACTCTGACTCGCCACTGAAGAGCGCCATCAGTCAGAGATCATTCAAAGTCACTGCCTCTGAATGGTCTCTTACTGATGACCCTCTTCAGTCGCTTTATACACTCGAGAGCAAAAGTTTCGAGTCGATGAAATACCGTCATATTTCCTAAAATAGTCCAAATGTTGTACAGTTTTTTAATCCTTTCATGATCTTTATTTAATTTTACATCTAAACTGCAGAGATAACAGTAAAAAAGACACACGTTTAAATCGGACTCGTAAAAACCTATGAAAAAAACAACGTTAACGGAGCGATATATCGAAAAATCGTCATTTTTGGATGTTGATATCTTTATGATAGGTTCCGGAAATTGCTAATATATTTGAGTATTACGAAAACTAGTATATTATGTAAATAAGAATAGTGTAAAATATTTAAAAAAACCTTTTGCTCTTGAGTCTAAGTATTTTGTTCTTTCTCATTAGAGAAATAGCGTTGTTGCAAGGCTACACCCAAGCTGGATCCTGAACTGTCTTCAAGAATGCGACATCGAGCCGACTAGCCACGTACGATCTTGTTTGGTCAGGTGGCCATACGTGTTCCATCCAGCGCTTGGGAAACTATAGGCACCTAGTCAGTCAAGTAACTTAAGTGGCAGTGGGCGGGGCACATTGGACGTAGAACCGATGGCCGTTTGGGCGGAAAGGTTCTTGAGCAAGGATTGTAAGTATTGTAACCGGTTTTTGGGGGGCTATGTCCAGCAGTGGACGTCTTTCGGCTGATATGATGAAGTAACTCACACTTTGAAGAGCGGGTCCCCGGAGATCATGTTCATCTTGATGCGCACGCGCAGCACCGAGTTGTCGAGCCGGCGGCGCGGGTCGTAGCCCTCGAGCAGCCGGCGGCGGGTGCTCTCGCCCGCGCCCGCCAGCTCCGCCAGGTTCACGTCGCAGAAGCCGAGCTTCTGGTATGAGCGACCACCTGGAAAGATATTGTTATTGGTGCTGTTCATACTGCTCGAGTAGGTACTATCGCCAACACAGTTAACTGACCGTCCGTGCACTTTATGTGCATTGTAATAAGGGTCACGAATGGTCAGTCCTGTCATCCCAGTTCAGTTGAGTATATACAGAAATATTTATGAGTCCGTTTTTTCACCTTATTGCGTTGTAATGAGATCAAGAAATAGACATATCTTTTTGTAGTCGACTGTACATATTACAAATACAACCTGTAACCTCTTTGCGTTTTTGAGGTTTTGGAAACCTGGGAACTGGCAACTCATTATAATTTAAACTGGTAGTTTGACTAAAGTATGTTTGATGAATATGCGTATAAGTCAATATATAGATCAATACTAATCAGTCAATATAGTATTATACACGGTGGTTTTTAATTCCTGATAAGGAGTAAATTTTTCTAATTCTGTAATTGATACCAAACACGATTAACTCGAAGTTACCTAAAACGAACGTTCCTTTATTCTGAAAAAACTGAATAAGGAATTACTTTACAATTCAAAATCATTGGCACCTTATTGGCAGTTTGCGAAAATTTGACAACACAACACACATAGTGTTTGACGTATCTACTTAACTTCAAGAAATGTAGGGTTGCAAACAGTCAGTGGATATTACTGTTAACTTCTTCTTCTTCTACCGGCCTTCTTCCCATTTTTAATTGGGGTCGGCTCTCCTAATCATTTTTCTCCAGAGCTGGCGGTTCTGGGTCATCTTTGGGTCAATATCATTTCTCTTAGTGTCGTTATCCACGGTCTTTATCCATGTGAGTCAGTGTCTCCCACGTTTCTTCGGCGCTGACTCAAGCTCGAGTATTTTTCTGGTCATGTGGTCCGCTGGTCTCCTCATGACGTGGCCATACCATCGCAGTCGTGTTTCTGCTAGCTTGTCTTCAATAGGTCTAACTTTAAAAGTTCCTCTTATTTAATGGTTTGGCACCTTGTCTAGAAGTGTGACTCCCGCGGACCATCTGAGCATTCTCATTTCTGTGACGTGGAGTTTGTCGGCTTGGTTTTGTTTAAGGGGCCAGCATTCTGAACTGTATGTTATTGTGGGTCTTACGGCAGTTTTGTAAACTTTTTCCTTGGTTCGTATGGGCATTCTAGCATCGCAGAGGACTCCGGTGAGCTCTCTCCATTTTTGCCAACCTACGTTTCTGCGGTGTTCAATATCCGCATCGATGTTACCATCGTTGGATAACACGCTGCCTAGGTACTTGAAGCTTGAGACAGTCTTAAGAGCAGTAGATTGCAGGTAGATAGTGTGGTGACCGCTGGAATCGACAAACTTGCAGTGCATGTATTCTGTTTTTTCTGTGCTGATTTTGAGTCCTGCCGTTTCTAGTGCCACTCGCCAAATTTCTAATGAAGCTTGGAGGCCCTCGGGATCAGAGTCGATCAGCACAACATCATCAGCGTACAGTATGTTCCAGGGTGTAGGTTGCTGGGCTTTGGAGGCAGTGTCATTAAATTTAATTAACTAAACTGTGATTTAAATGCATGAGACCTCATCTATTGAAATCCGTTTTGGCTGTTCGACTACTGATCACGGATTAAAAATCATCGCGTATAAATTGTAGTGGGATGACGGATACCCCAGTAACAATCGATGCAATATACTGCAGGTAAGCCACAGCGTTCTTTTCTATTGTTACTGTTTATTAATATTATGGCAATTATTTTGCTCTCCGCGCATCGCAGGAGAACAATGGTTGGCAAGCGGACTATGCAGCGGTACCTAATAATAATTCAGGAACTAGTTTTACGTGGGAAGTGACGCGAGTCTGCCCTTACGGCAAACGAAGAAACTCAAAAAGTGATCTAAAAGCTTCTATTAACATTCTGCTTAACGGCAGATGAGGAAAATATCTATAATAAAAGTCAAAACAAGCGGGATGGATTAGTAAACGTTATTTTACGAACGTGACTTCCTGTAATTACAACAGGTGAATAATCCTCAAGGCATGCATCCACGTATTTTGACTAAGTAAAATAACTGCCGGTTTTACACAGAGCTGAGCTCACTGAAATTCCCGTAAAGTTGTTCGCGAGTTGGGGCAGTTTAAATGGGAGCCTCACGCTCGCTGAGGCGCGCTCGAAACTATTCTATTCGCTCAACCACCGGGAAACTTGGTCTGACGGAGTTGGCCTTGGCCGAGACCGGGTAATAGGTACTGTTGTTTTACTAGAGCTAAAGCACAGACCAGTATAAAAGTACATATTAGATACAGAACGGACACGAACTACCCCTCCACTTACGTCGGTTACCTAGCCGATGGACGTCATTTCGGGGACCGATCTAGGACCGTTCAGTGCGGTGCGCAACGCTCTGCCGATGCCACGTTGACGTGTCCACCGACAGGTTACAGGGGTTGCCAACAAATTTTGGGGGAGATATAGTATTTCCCAGAAAAAAACTACAAAAATATAGTACCTACACTGTAAAAAAATTGGCCAATGGTGCTATTTAGCAGTGGCGGCGCGAGAAAATTTTCTATTGGCAACTCAAAACAAAAAAGTTATAAATTTGTTTAGAATATTATAGGCTTGCCTAAAAATTTCGGCTTGTATGGGCGCTCCCTTCGCCACTGCTATTTAGTAAAACCTCGGCAATTTGAAGCACTTCGTAAAGGTCCACCAAAATATAGTCTTTTCGCGTACTATATATTTCTTCAACAGTATATAGTACAAAGAGTCAAAATATAGTACAATACTATATAATATAGTACGGTTGGCAACCCTAGGTCACAACATTGGCATGTGCACCGCCAAGGCGCGCACAGCACATTTATCGGGACTGGCTGATTTCTATGGCGCCGTGTGGCTAAAGCTAAAAGCCAGATTCATACTTCTCTGACGTGACTTCAGGCAAAATTCCCGACGCTGGTAAAAAACAGGTTACGGGCGGGTTGCATGCCAAACATTTGCCGAAGGACCATCACCGTCACTCTTTGGCTGGGTCCGTCACCCAGCCAAAGAGTGTACAACATGTACAACCAAGAAACCAGTTACCATTACTCAATGACGTTTTACTTTACATATAACGCTATAATTAACTACATCATATCATTGCTGTTGTACTTGGACATCTGTGAAAAGATGATTTAATTCGACCCTAGTTCTCACGTTTGGAAAGACAGCTGTAAAAGTGGTTACTCACGGCGACTTTTTGCAGCGATTCAAACGCGCGTTTAACGGACGCGCGACTATCGCGCGA
Organism: Epinotia brunnichana; assembly: GCA_963854355.1. Lineage (NCBI taxonomy): Eukaryota > Metazoa > Arthropoda > Insecta > Lepidoptera > Tortricidae > Epinotia > Epinotia brunnichana. The sequence goes on along the minus strand of OY977935.1, from coordinate 81,871,695 downwards.
CGCTGACACTGGCCATAAATGTACCTGTACTGTATCGCGTTTGTAGCGTTACTAAAAGTCGCCGTGTGTAACCGGTCTATAGTAAACCATTTACAGATCACACGAAGATTAATCTCCGTTCTCGTAATGCCTATTCGTCAGCACGCATCGAACCTAAAACTACTGAAGTTTAAACAAAGCAACGACAAAGTACATGCGACCTTTTATCACGCTGATCACTGAAAGCAGTGCAAAAATAGAAGATGGCATGGTACTGTGAAAGCCTCCTGTTGCTATGACTTTGCATTTTTGCCGGGCCATATGTATTGACGAGTTGATCGCGTTTAGTATTCGAAGGATCACGTTCACGTCTCTTTGAACTTATCTGGTGTTTAGAAATGGGAGTTCATAGAGTTAAGTAGTCATTCATTTAACCTGTTTCTACGGTGCCATAATGCGAACAGCACAGCGCACGCGCGGGATAAACTAGTCTCTTTCTATGACTAGTACAGTTCTCTATGGGTCGTGTGTTCGGACAATATAGGGGATTTAACTGAAATTCCACGTAATGGTTAATCAACTAACTAATGTATCCTATCGATATGACAGCTACGTCATGTCATAGTTATATCTAACCTCGTAAAATGTTCCAAGCCCACGAACCATTAAAGTTGTGCAAGTTAGAAGTAGTCCATCCCCCTTGCGAAACAGACTGCGCGCAGTCTCGTAACAACCGCGCTGCGCGCGTCATCGTACTTACCCTTGCACTCCTTCCGCACGGACACCCGCATCAGCGCCGGCTCCAGCACGCCAGTATTCGCGTTCGCGCACATCTTGCACACGAACGAGAACTGCGCGTTCCATCGTACAGCGTGGTTGCGGACCTCCTCACTGCAACAATGACAAACACTAATTAATGATTTAGAAATATTTACAGGGTAGAGCGCCAGCGAAACATACAGTAAATTGAGCTCTAACGTTACACAAACACCCTCCCCCTCCCACAGCGCAGGAGACCGAGTTAAATGTACCTATATGTTTTAAAACAGTAAACAGGACTACAATTTGGTATGATCAAGTGGCGCGGCCTTCCTTGCGGCGCTTGGCAGCCGCCGTGCCATTCGCAAAAGGTCTTAAGTAAGTAAGTTACTTCAACAAATACATACTTTTTAAAAGGACCTTTCGAGAAAAATTATTGAGTCCTGTGGACTCGAAAATCTGGCAGCTTCCTCGCTCAACGCATTAGCATTGCGATTCAGCGAGATAACGTTGCCAACATCTTATACGGATTATACCGAGAGGTTCTATGCTTTCAGCTTGGTCCGAATATCGTTTCTCTGTCCAGTGTCCAGTCCGGTGTCTGTCCCGCTGTTCTCCTCTACAGGTCGCATTTCTCAACCATTCTCGTGATATTTTGTGAGCAGGTTCGTTAATTATATATTTTTTTAGTAGTGTCACTTTGTCGAAATTAGGAAAACATTTTTTTTTTAATGGCTGGCTCGCGAGTTCTTCATACTCACAGGCAGCATAATTGAGGCAGTGGCTACAGGTTAAGTTTTATTGTTAATATTTGTCTTAGTTTTGTTTCGTAAATATTTCTTAAATAGGTACAAATAATTTATATTCAAAATATAAAAATGTATCGAAACTTAATTTATGTATTAAGGCTCAAAATCGTACACATTTTTAGTGTACACGCTAGGTACATAGCGACTTATGACTATTATTGCACAGCGTTCATGATCAGATCAGCCTTGTGAGATTTCCCTACTCGAGCAATTACTGGAGGCCGAGCGCTTTCCACTGCCAATGATTTCCAATGATCGCTGATGCCGTTAGCACAATGTTATAACTACCTGGGATTATTCGAGTTGGCCGAATTGCATCAAATAGTTCATTTAAAAATAAAGTTTACCATCCAAGGCAGAAGATTCCCATTACAGTTTTATTAAAAATATTTGTGTTTTCGTAGAACCCGCCACAGGTTACCTACCTGTTGTGGCGGGTTCTAATGAATTATTCAAGTTACGTCAGAACATCATTGTTTTAACTGAACATGAAAAAAAACCGGCCAAGTGCGAGTCGAACTCGCGCACGAAGGGTATCAATAAAAATTTTATTTTGTTTTTAGTATTTGTTGTTATAGCAGCAACAGAAATACATAATCTGTGAAAATTTAAACTATCTAGCTACCACGGTTCTTGAGATACAGCCTGGTGACAGACAGACAGACGGACGGATGGACGAACAACGAAGTCTTAGTAATAGGGTCCCGTTTTACTATTAAAAAAGCACGGATGGTTATTTGATTATTTGCCGACCGGTTAGCCAGTGAAAAATTTTGATGGGCAACTTGGAACATAACAATTATGAAAGAGACTCTACTCTTACTCTTAAGAGTATATAACTAAAGGCTTGCCTAATAAGACATTTTAGGCAAGTCGGTGGGAATTGGGTTGTATGGGCGCTCCGCCACAGTGCCTACGAAGCTGAAGGTCCTGGGTTCGAATCCCGGTAAGAGCAAATGTTTGTGCGATGAGCATGAATATTTGTTTCTGAGTCTTTTCGATGGTTTCTTTGTATTTAAGTATTTAAGGTAAACGTCCGAGTGCTCGACGCGGTACTAGTATATGGCATGGGCACTTTATGTCAAAGCAATATGGGTTAAATTCGAACTAGCAGGATTTTTCTTCATTCAAATTTAAGCCATGTCACTTTGACATAGAGTGCCCCTGCCATATACTCGTACAGAGTCGAGCACTCGGACGTTTACCTTATATCTATTAAATATATCGTCGTCTAGTACTCAAAACACAAGCCTTTTTTGAGCTTACTATGGGACTAGGTCGATTTGTGTAAGATTGTCCGCTAATATTTATTTATTTTTATTTATTTATAGGTGCAGTGCTCATTAAATAATTTAAATGAAAAATATTTTGAACCAGATAGGTAAAAAATACTGTAGTCGGACGGTTCTGTTTTAAATTAAAAAATCTCGATGTATGAAGTTTTTTCTGACATACGTGAAATCAACAAGCAAAACAGGCGGTGCGGTGACCGCAACGAAACGCAGTGCAAGATGAAGTCATGTAAACAAACTGTGATCTCACAATGTTAATTGCAACTAATGGCTGATATCAGCGCTCCGCTCACATTTAGAACTGTATTCAGGAATTTAGGTTGGCTTGTCAAACAATTACGCATAAAAAATTTAACAAACTGTAGGTACTTACTCCAGTACCTACACGGTGCCACACTTCGCCCAGTTTTATGTCCTCGTCTTTGTTATCTTTTCCTTTCATATTTTGCAACAAAATAAAAGTTGCATAATTTTAAAAACATTAAGTGCATTTTCGTCGTTTTAACTAGTACAGACTGTACACGTTAAAGTTATAACTCTTATAACTCCTCCCGTTTGTGTCGAGGGTTATAAATGAAAGCGTTGCATCGGGGGTTCATTTTATAAAGCTACGGCTCTACAAGAGTTAGAGGCGATTTGACCAAACTGGCATAAGGACACATTCTGAATTAAAACGTCAAAATGGTAAACTCATCCCTCACACAGATCAGTACATCATGAACGAATATCAAATTCTTTGCAATAATATTTTAAACGTCAGGCTTTTTGCAGTCTGGAAAACTCCAAGCCGCACGGATATAAACCATTTATTCGCACCAACAAATCTACGAAAGCAAGACGCTCATGTAACCCAATCCCAACAAGTTATACCAACTCATAGATTTTCCCGAGCAGCTTGTTTGTTGTAGCCAGGGCATGTGTTCAGACAGGGAACATAGAAAAATAATTGATAGTTTATACACGTCAATTATTGATACTGTGTGCGAGGCGGCGGAGGCGAGTTCCAGAGCACAGGGCCGACGTAAACTGCATGTAGTTGGGTGGAACAAGTACGTCCAGGGCGCTCATGGTGAGGCGAGACTGTATTTTCAGACATGGGTGATGCATGGTATGCCATCTCATGGTCCCATTTATGAGGCTATGTATTTATACAAGGAAGGAGTTTAAAGCACGGCTTAAGTGGTGTCAAATAAACCAGGAACAAATCAAGATGGACATACTGGCATCACACCATGCGTCTAAGAATTTCCGGGGATTTTGGAAAGAGACAGATAAGCTTAGTCCTAAGTCGAGTCTTCCTATGAGTGTGAACGGAGTGTGTGCGCCAAAAGAAATTGCCAATATGTTTGCTGATCATTTCAGGGTTGAACCAGCAGTGATGCCTGAAGTGGCGGGGATGCTCGGTGCTCATACTCACCCAAGTACCACATCTATATATGTTTCGGCATGTGACATTGCCACCATTATTAAGGGAATGAAGAGGGGGAAATCGCCAGGGCACGATGGGCTGAGCATCGAGCACCTTCAACATGCGGGAACTCATTTACCGCGGGTGCTGGCGCTGCTATTTAACATATGTCTAAGACACTCATACCTACCTGCCGCTCTTATGCGTACCATAGTCGTTCCGCTTGTTAAGAATAAGACGGGGGACGTGTCTAACAAGAGCAATTATAGACCAATATCGTTGGCCACCGTAGTGGCAAAGTTGCTGGACGGCTTGCTAGATGGCTTTTTAACTAAACACATCAGGATTGACGATGCCCAATTCGGGTTTCAACCTGGATTATCGACGGAAACTGCTGTGTTATGCCTCAAGCATGTGGTTCGGTACTATACTGACAGGAAAACGCCAGTATACGCGTGTTTCTTAGATTTGACGAGGGCCTTCGATATGGTCTCGTATGATATGCTCTGGCATAAATTGCGCTGTGAGACATCTCTCCCGGAGGAAGTCACCGAGTTATTTAAACATTGGTACGACAACCAGACGAACAGTGTTAGATGGGCGGCGACGTTCACCGATGCGTACAGGCTGAGGTGCGGGGTGCGGCAGGGAGGGTTGACGTCGTCCAAACTGTTCAGTCTGTATGTGAATGGACTAATTGGTGAACTCAACAATGCCAGGGTCGGATGCTCGATAGATGGGACTTTCGTCAATAACATCAGCTACGCGGACGATATGGTGTTGTTGAGTCCATCAATTAGTGCACTTAGGAAGCTGCTCGGGATTTGTGAGAGGTATGCGGTCGCCCATGGTCTCAGGTATAACGTGCAAAAGAGCGAACTCATGGTTTTTAAACCAAAGAGTGGGACCGTTGGTACAGTGCCACCAGTGTATTTATACGGAGTTGCACTTCAGCAAGTCTCGCAGTTTAAATACCTGGGACACTGGGTGACCGAAGACCTGTCGGATGGATTGGATATGGAGAGGGAGAGGCGATCCATGGCAGTCCGCTGTAATATGTTGGCCCGCAGGTTTGCACGTTGTACGAAACAAGTTAAAGTAACACTTTTTAAGGCATACTGTCAAAGCTTCTACACGTGCAGCCTGTGGGTCAGATATTCCATTAGTACCCTTAATACCCTAAGGGTACAGTACAACAACGCGTTCAGGATGCTGATGGGACTGCCGCGCTACTGCAGTGCATCAGGTATGTTTGCGGAGGCCCGGACTGATGGTTTTCACGCCATTTTGCGTAAACGTGCGGCATCCCTGATGAGACGCGTGCGCGCCAGCTCCAACAGCCTCCTACGCGTTGTGGCCGGCAGGCTGGATTGCCCGTTCCAGCACCACTGGATGCAACTGCATGTGAATGGGATGCGGGCAATCTAGGCTGCGCAAGTTTTAGTACTAAGTTAATATTTTAGTTATCATTGTAATTTGTGTCCACTAACATTAGTTTAATAATAAGTGTTTTTATTGCTACTAACCACAAATATGGATGTACATGTCCGAAATAAATTTTTGAATTGAATTGAATTGAATAATATTGAATACAAGGCACACTTTGTTAGCAAAACAAGGATTTGACTGTTATTGTAAACTTCTATGAAGTCATTAGAGCCATGGAATTAGGTAACACTAATACGTATTCGCGGAACGCACGCTTTCGAAATTGAGCCAAACGGATATGAATTCAATGTAATATAAGATAATGTCTCCTTTTAATGGTGACTATAAAATATTGCCTTTGAGAAAAACGCCTTTTATCACAAATAACGGGGTACTTTCGTATGTTACCTTATATCCTATGAACGGAACAGTTCCGTTACGTTCCGTCGGCACATAAATTGTAATATATTTTAGCGTTATCCTGAATCCTTATTGCATCAAGTTTTGCCTCTAATATACCTATTTAAAAAGTCTTCTACTGTTTCACAGAGGTAGCACCCGTTGAGTTATATTTAGGAACCCAATGGTACCCATTAAACAAGCCGGAATCATACTTATCTGACGTGTCGTTTCGTGACGCGGTCGTTTTACCATTTTTTTTATACATTCAGAACAGTTAAATTGACGATTGAAATAAAGTGACAACTCCTGTTGTGTCAGGCGTCAGAACGCATCAGAGAGCATTACGTCAATGTATCAATCCGGCATGAGTATAATATATCACAAGTAGAATCACAACTATTCTCCTCAGTACCTATGGCCACCAGAGAGGCCATACTACAACATATCTGTTGCTGGCGGCACTGCAGGCCAAACAGGGACAAAAAAAAACTAAATTTTGTGTCACTGTCATACCTTCTTTGAAAGAATAACGACGACCAACACGGGTATCACAAGATTCGCAAGAAGACTATCCATCTCTAAATAAGTGTTCTAATTAGAAAGAGAGTGATAAGTATCTCTATCCGCGACACGGATCGCGCGCCGTCTTGTGATAACCGTGCTAAAGTTGATCAACCCTTACCCCCTGGCCACGACTTTGGTCTTAAGCGACCTGCGACCAGCGTTTTATCTATTCATTGCGCGTGATCCCAACTAACCACTGTGCGTTGCGCGTCTCGACCGCGCAATGAACATATAAAACGCTGGTCGCAGGTCGCTTAGGACCAAAGTCGTGTCCAGGGGGTTAGACGCTATTCCGCGTTTAAATAGAACAACTACACGGCGGCGCCGACATGCATTCAAACAATAAACTTGTTAATATACGTAATGTAACAAATCTCTGGAACTTCAGATCCGATTAAAAAAAATCTCGTTTATTGTCTCGTTTGTTTATTGCATCAAAAAGTACATCTGCAACTTACAGCTAACCGCCAAAGCGTCACAGATCTTAAGCTATATTATAAATTAAAACAGTACGCAAACAAGAGTAGGTAGTTACTTTCATATTAATCGGATAAGGATTGTTCAATAAAAACCTTGCATTCCTGCAACAAGCAGGCCAATCTCGTTGTGAACAGATCACAAGATCGTGTATAAAACGGATTTTCGGGATGGAATGCTATATGCTATCCCGCGGTTGCGCTTGCGTTCTTTCTAATACTCCCGTCATAGTGGATAATGAAATAAAACAAAGTAGTATTAGTAAACAAGTCAGTTGGCGGCGTTGGCGCTGCACCAACGTTCGGGATTCCTCTGACTCATTTGTATCAACTAAATATACAACAACCATGTGAAAACAATTTACAATGATCATGTCCGGTTTCGAGTGACTCTTCCCGTGTAGACCTTTGGGCTTCTAGGACTTATTACTTCGCATGAAGCATTAAGGTGGTATTTTCATACTATTGATGCTCTATATCTAAGTTTTTTTGCAATAAATACCTAAGGTTGATTTGTGTAAGATTGTCAGCTAATCTTGATTTAGTTTATTCATTTATATCAGGCAAGCCATATATACGAGTTTGACCTATTCACTATACATGTACTCGTATGATGTATAAGATTGGTTGGTGAGAAATAATTTGCCAAGCGTGTTGATGTTGAGGTCCAGGGCAAACAACTCCGATAAACAGGGAGATTCAGAACGGTCCCGCTTCGCATGGCTCTTATGAAAGATGAGATTCCTTCATGAGTAGGAATCCTCGCCGTATTACGAACCGAGTCATGTGACGGAACATTTGAACGTCACCTGAGAATCTTTTTATTGAAAAAAACCATTATATTCTGTAAAAGAATATATGGACACAAAATATTAGGATTATTACTGTTCTTTGACATTAAATGATTAAACTAAGTATATTATAGTTATTGGCATTATTTAATTTTCTTGTTATTTAGGTACAGGTACTCTGTATTCTGACGATCTTTTATGTGATATAAACTTAGTAATAAATATTTATTTTAGTATGGACATCAATTAGTTATAAGTATATAAGTTTATGTTTTTTTTATAAAGTTGAAATTTTATTGTAATTAATATTCTAGGTATTTGACGATCATGATATAAATTCATGATGATGATAATGATGAAATAAATAAATACATATAGATTAAGTAAGCTAACTTTAATTTATATTGTAATTGTATATTATGAAATAAAAAATCGAAATCGAAATCTTTGCCAACATTGTATAAAAAATGTCGAACTTACATTGGTTTGGCGTGCGTTTTGAATAAGCCCTGCCGTTGTCTAATCAGGTTAATCGAGACTATTTAGGTCGGCGCGAGTTTACGCGGCCGGACGCGTGTATGCGCATACGCACACAACAATGGAACAGACGCCTCATTCGACAATTCGGCAATACGAGACTATGTGCCGGTGTGTCATAGGGATGCCCCATCGATTAGATTAATTTGATTTATTTCATGATAACAAACTACTGTATTAATTCGCGTCAGACAAACAATAGACGGATTATAACGAACAACCTAGTGAAACCAGTTTTTAACCATGCCAAATAAGTTAAACACAAGCTCAAGTACCTAACACATATTCAAAGTTAATTTGCTTAAAACTCTTCAGTATATAATATATACGTGTCGCAATGCTGTTAATTCAATTCAATTTAATTCAAAGTTTTTATTTCGGAAAATAGTAATCCATGTAAAATGTTAGTAACAATGAGATTTATAAGGCTATGTTAGTACCAAAGAAATTAAATTAAATTAAATTAAAATTAAAAGTGGCGTGGTGCGGCGACTACAGGCGCGTGCAGCTGGACCCAGCGCGCGAGCAGCGGCGAGTCCCAGCGCTGCGCCAGCACGTTTAGAATGCTGTTTGAGCTGTGGCAAAGACGATTCTGAAGCGAAGCGCACCGCTTTCTTACGAGTATATCGATTAGCATACCTGTATTACTGGTTTATTTACAAATAATTTAAATAAATGAATGCTGAAGTTACCGTATATTGTAACAGCGGGCGTACCATGGTTGGCATTTTATCACATGTCGTTGTGGATAAGACATCCGTCACTCTCGCACCCGCATGAGGTACTTGTCATAACGTGACGGACGCCCACAGAAAACGAATATCGGGCGATCGTGATATGATCCAACTTTTCATACAAATTAGGATAATTGAAACATTTGAAATAAAGATCAGTCAATCACAAAATGTTCGACCTAGCGCGACTTGAACCCGCAATCCGCATATCATCTTATTGCCTTACCGGGGCAGATTGGCTTTAGCAATTGCTATAGATCTTATTTCTAAAGCCTCTGCTAGACGGTCGCCAACACGCCCCTCCGACCGAGCGACCTTGGTCCGCACCGACCGTGTAGATTGTTTGCAGTAAAATTTCATACTACAGCGGTCGGTGCCGACCAAGGTCGCTCGGTCGGAGGGGCGTGTTGGCGACCGTCTAGCAGAGGCTTAAGGGTGGGTTGCACCAAACCGTCTGCACGGCTATCACACGATGGCGCGCGAGCTCTCTCGATTTTGCTCGCACTAATAAGTCTGTTTGTACGTGTGGAATCTTGCAACTCAATTTTGAAGCAGATTTATCTTCAACCGATTCAACTGAAATTTTGGGCAAAAGGAGTTTGGATGATAATTCAATATTATGGTACCATCGAGCTGATCTGATGATGGAGACAGAAGGTGGCCATGGGAATTCAGTACTTAACCGACGTAACCCCGTTGAGTTTGGGCTCGTTAGAATCGTCTCGATGAGTAGTTGGTGACGGTATACAGAAAAGTGCAGTAAGCAATAAACGCTTGTACTAAAAATAACATTTTGGGCAGAAACTTATAACATTCATGACAGTAAACTTACATCTTAATACGCCTGGCTTACTTATAATAGCAAACTTTTGACACATGCCTGCGATTAAAACGTGTACAAAGCCCGTATACACTCAATAGTATAAAATACTCATTATCCTCATACAAAAAAATCCCATTGACTGAGCAATCATCTCGAAGGTCCTAGCATTGCTTAGCCAAGCATGCAAATGTCGTCACATAAAATCCAGGGTTCCTAATCACAACGCTCATCGCCACATCCCAGGCGACAATATAAGTGCGGCCCCTGACAATGACAGTGACACACAGTTGTCTAGTAGGGGTCTAGTTATACTGGTGAGGTGAACAGAGACATGTTGTGAATTGTTGTGCTAAATGGTTCACATTCTTTGCTATTATATTTATTTAAATAAGGTAAATAGTCACGAGCCGTTTCGCGGTCGGTATAGCTCGCCATTTTCGTTGGTAAGTCACTATTGGGACGCTGGGGCTACCTAATGCATCATCATCGCTTTATAGGTATTATGACGTAATTATATTTTCATCATGCTGGCTCGAAAACGGTGTCATAACACTCATACTCGTAACTCATAATACTCCGGTAAATCTAATTGTAATGAAATTAAATGAAATGAAATGTCGTTTATTCACATTAAACATATGGTAATATAAGGACAGGTGTTACAGTCATTTTCTGGTTCCTTAAGGTGGTTCGATTGCCATACAAAACGTTATTTGACATTCGCAGGCTAACGGCGTGATATTTTAAGAAACTTATGTAACAAACTTTTATCAATTGGCTTCCCATTTGCGCCAAATTCCCCCTTTCCTAGAATAAACTTGTTTAAACTAGATTAATTTGAGAAAAATGGTTTTCCCAAAATATCACGTCCTAAACCAATTTCTCAAATTAATTTAGTTTTTCTCAAGTTTATTCTAGGAAAGGGGGAATTTGGCGCAAATGGGAAGCCAATTGATGAAAGTTTGTTACATAAGTTTCTTAAAATATCACGCCGTTAGCCTGCGAATGTCAAATAACGTTTTGTATGGCAATCGAACCACCTTAATATGTTTAGCCCAAATAGGCATGTGAAATTAGCATTACGTTTGATTCATGCTTATCAAATGCAAACAAAATGTCTAAAAATACAATTAGTAATAATATGTCGTAGAATAATAATAAGCATGCCATACAATGTCACATTCATAAAAAAATAAAATACAAATAGAAGAGCTAGAATTAACAATTATGATATTAAAAGATTTGTTTAAAACTTAATAAAATTAACATAGAATAAACAATTAAAATTAGAAACAGGCAGCTATTCTTGTAATTATGTCATATTTATAGTTATTGTTATTGTATAGTTTTAGAATTTGTATGTCAAAAAGTAATTTATACTATAAAAACAATTGTCAACTAATATTATTTATTCTTAACTTTCTTTTAAATACATTATGTGGCAATGTTTTAAGTTCAGCTGGTATTTTGTTGAAAATTTTAACACACAAATGTTGTAAGCACTTTTCTCTCTGAGTACCAGTTTGTTGCTACTTGGTATTGCTAGCCTATATCGTCTATGTTGCCTAGTTGATTCCTTATCAGTGATAATAATTAAGTTTACACGACCGACCGGATTCGCCTAGTGGGTAGTTGTTCCTGCCTACGAAGCGGACAGTCCTGGGTTCAAATGCCGGTAATGTCAAATATTAGAGGAGCATATATAACAGTATTTGTTTCTGAATCTTGAATAACTCCTATCAAGTGTTTATATATATCGCGTGAGTGTATATATATATCGAGTGTGTTTATATATATCGAGTAAGTGTTTATATATAACCTCCTATAGCGCGTCAGGGCTGTAGCCGCACAGTGTATCGCACATAATGACGTTTCGTACATAGGTAAGTTCCGTTGTACGTAGTACAACATAATTTCTTGATCGCACACCGTGCAACCGTTATACGTTTCAATTTTACTTCTATCATTTCCTCTTTTCGCAACGCACTCCCACAGTCTAATTATAAATATTATAATTACTACACGAATCGTACAGTGGCCATCACATACACCGGTACACTATAGGTGTTCAAAAATGTCGGCACATGCACCCTAATGCCTTGAAAATAGAGGTGTGTTCCGATGTTTGTGAGCTGCTTGTTTGCTCCGATGTATGTGAGGGCGACTGTACCAGCCCTGACACGTGTATGAGATTGCAAAGTTCGTACAACTCCCTAAGCCATGCATGCAACGCTAACAACATAGAATTCAATATGGCGGATGCTTCGGTGGCATACATTTATTGCGTCTAGTCCGGATTCAAGGGCATCGGGAGAGTTTACATGTGACGTGACATGACGTATTTTTATCGTCCGGGCAATAAGTACAACAAATTTGATTCCTAGGCCATCATAGAACCTTGCCGTTGGAAATGCTATGTCAATACGGGTTACTAGGATTATTGCGTCTCTATGTTGCAGTTAAAATGTGTTTGTTTACATAAAAAAAAAAAGATAGGGTTATACGGTGGCCTATGACAGGGTTTTAGGGAGAGATTTCCAATTCGTCACATCTTTTATTTTTTATGTATGTTCCCTGATTCCCTGACTCGAAGACACCGGGACCGATTTGGAGAATATTTTTTTGTTTAAAAGGGTAATATCCTTCAGTGGCGGAGCGCCCATATTTAACGTGTGTAGGCGATCGATGGTAAAGTTAGTGTAATTTAAGCGTCTTACAAGCGGCTCTAGTTCATTAACAAAATCAGTTATAACAAAATCAGAAATAGTGGAACTCTTAGTTAATCTATGTTACAAAACCTGAATATGCATAGATTTTGATTTAGTGGAGGAAATAGGGGACTCCTACGGGGCGGCTCGTAATTCAAGTTTTTGTATAGGCCGCGCGCTAGCCAGCCCGCGTATGGTCTTTAATCCCTCAACCTTATATTCTCCTCGTCACACGAATTTCATCCCTTCGCTTCTGGTACAGTCAAGGTCACCAACATGTAGGTATATACCCAAAGTTGCAAAAATATGTATAGGTACCTTACTTCCGTAGTATCTGTATACATATTTAAGTAAGTTTGTGGTGTATACATATTGGTGACTTTGACTGTACCACGCTAGACGATAGGTTTTTGTTTCACAAGCTCGGTACATAATATATCCGTCATGAAACGAGACTGAGATGATATCGAGTGGGTGTCCTAACGGTTCAAGGACCGCAGTAGTACAGGGGTGACGACCTTGACGCGACATTCGCATCGATTCGGGGTTAAGACTCGGACATACACAACGTGACGCGTGAAATAACGAACACCCATGCACTCTACGCACCCAGAAGAAATGCTGTGTAACGTAAACGTAACGTACGTAATGTAGATGTAAATGTAATTTTTTCTAACGTGTGTTCTAGTGCATGTTGTTAGGGGAAAATGCTTCACTTTCGGATACCGGCGCCATATTTTAGTGTGTTGGTAGGCATGTCCCCTGGATTCCAAAACTGCCGGGAGACAATCTAGAAGGAGTCGGATTCCCCTGTAATGACGTCATCAAAAACGCCGCGGCCACGCTTGGAAAAGTGTAAATTAGGTACACCCAAACCATACAATGTACATAGACAAGTGAATGCAAATTGTCAATAGTTCATTCATACATTATTTTTCAATGTATACTCTAGCTAATGTACAATTAGCAAAATTATGAAAAAATCTAAGGACTTCCTTTGCGGCAAAACTAGAAAAGATACACGAATGTAATGTACAACACAAATGAAATCTAGTATTCAGCTTTACATTTTAGTTTTTTATTTTAAGACTAGAGCAAAATTGGGAAAATTGTGCTCAAAAAACCAACACCGCAAAGGGAGGTTTCCCTACAAGATTAATTTTATCGAAATTATAATTTTCCAGAAACTAGCAAGAACTTTTACAATGTTGTTAGACATGTTATGTGCACGGAAAACCGCAAAGGACAGTCTGTAAAGTGTGTAAAAATGACTTTTTTTTAAATTTTGATAAAATCGGTTTTTTTTCATTCAGAATCGAGAGCACTTTCGAACCTAATAGACTAATGACATAATCTTCATTGCCGCGGAGGCTTTTTGAAAAGTGGGATTTTTACCTGAACCATGTAATACATATTAACGTGTGTTATATCATGTAAAAGCTAAACAAATATGCTATAATTCTTGCCAACATTGTGATTCCATATATATATAAAATTAAGAGGTATATGCAAAATAGTAGACAAGAAAAGTTAAAAGCCGGGGCTCCCGCTTTTTGAAAAGTCTAAGTATATTAAACCCAAACTATGTACTTTCTGAATGCAAATAAATGTGATATTATATGAAAGCTAATAAAATGTGCTATAACTCGTTCTAACATTGTAATTCAATATAAGGATACGTTTCAGAGCAATTTAAATTCCCGAAAATCGAATGTTAGCAGGCTTTTCACTTTTCATCTCTACAATTTTGCAAATGCCTCTTAAATTTATGGATAATGTTGACAAGAACTATAGCATATTTGTTTAGCTTTTACATGATATAATTACATGGTTCAGGTACAATTCCCACTTTTCAAAAAGCCTCCGCGGCAATGAAGATTATGTCATTAGTCTATTAGGTTCGAAAGTGCTCTCGATTCTGAATGAAAAAAACCGATTTTATCAAAATTTCAAACAAAAGTCGAGTGTACAACTATCCGTAAAATGGCCCAGTTATACTTTTAATTTACAGTTTGTCTCATGAATAAAGGGGTTAGTATTTGCCTAACCTTTCCTAACCGAACGTTCGTTGGTTATGCAACGTCGAGATTCCGTCCACCAACAGCCCCCCTATTCCGTAACTTGTTTTAAGCTCACCTCAACGCTCACCCACAATTATACCTTGACACCGCGATGCGTAGTAATTAAGCGTAGGTAGAGGTCTAGTTTCGTAACGGGTGACCGGCAGGGTGAGCCGCATTAACGCGTAGCGAATAACAGCCCTGAGCAGAGCTCTCATCCCTCTCATGAATATAAATAAGAATTACCGCCGCCGCGCCGACAGTGTAACGGAGGCTTTACTTTCATTGGCTTTAGGTAAGCTACGTCTGCGTATAAATACGTTTTATTTGCGAATACTCTAGGACTTTTTTTTTAGAAAATATTCAATAGGAGTCAATAGGATTGTAATCAAGCGGTTGGAATAAAATATGAATTTATTTGAAAGAGCGAGCGAAGACATTCATTATGTCTCCGTTTCAGCTTCGGCAAAAATTATTTAGTACCTATGTCCGGAATTACCGGATATCCGGCTGTTCTTGTCTACAGGTCGCTTTTCTCAACTCGTGAAATTTTGTGAGAAGGATCGATAATTTTAACGTTTTTTTTGTCGTTAAATTTTGGGAAATTAAAAAAAAATTAAACACTCGCTTCTTCTACAATCTTTAATATGTTCAGGGCCGCATTGCATTGCACCAACATTAACAAAAAGCGGCTTCTTTAGAATATTGCTTTTGAATTTAGACATTAAATTGGGGATATACGCATTACGTGTAGGTATGTGAGGACATGATTACCATTAGGGGATGTTTTATGTAAGTTTTTAGTAAAAAGGGCTATAATTTAATATATCTTATACACCCTATGTCAAATCCTTTTTACTAAATAAAATAAAACATCGCGTTCTGTAAGTAAAAACATGCATGTTTAACATTCCGACTAGTACCCGGAAAACTATCAAATACCCGGTATTCAAGAAAAATATTTATTTTCTACCCAGTTGTAACCACTCTATATTATGTCCTCTTGCGAAGAATAGGTATTTCGGCTCACCTAATTCCGATCACTGATGATTACATACAAACTTACAAAGCTACAATCTCACAGACTTTTCCTTGTCATATTATTAGTATAGATAAATATAAAACTGCGATATTTCAGGGCCTTATTAACACAACTTCGACATCTAAGTTACTGAATCTACCGCATTAACTACCTTATCAAAAGGGCCACAAATACAACAAAAGCCGGCGGACGAGAGCGTGGGAGTCGAACTCGCAGCCGATTCGACCTTGTGGGGATTACCCGAGTCACGTAGTTGACACTGGAAATATTATATCAGCCGGGATAATCGTACAGATCGACTTACACGTGTAGCTCTAGGCTGGCGAGGTATTCACAAGGGGAAACCATATCACGCTTCTTGTGAATAAATACATTCATTCATTCATTATTTTTGACGTGTCTGGCAACGAGGCCGGTTCGAACTCACTACCTCCAGATTGAAATTCGCGTGCCTTACCGCTCGGCTACACTGACTCTTGTAATAAATCACGTCACTCAGACAAATATGAATCCTACTTTATTAACTCCATGTACTCGTATCGCGCGACATAACGACGATTACGTCATGTCTGACGTCGCTGATGACGACAGGTGTTGCAGGTAAATATCGCGATAATAGATGTCATTTATTTGTTTCGTTCGGTCCCTTTTTGCATTGCTTTTTTTTACGGCGTTTACTGATCCGATTCGGACCAATCTATACTTTGTCTACGCTAATAAATAATAATAAGACTCTCGGTAGATGGCCGGGTCAAGGGTCAGATACAGCGCGGCGGTAGGTACTCCTGGATACTGCGCGGATACTCAGGAGGTTCCTGTCTTTGCCGCCCTGACCACCGGTAGCTTAGGCCCCATCCCGCTACCGGCGGAATACTAGGTTAGGTTTTTATAATGATTTTATGTTTTGTATGTATTAGTTTTATATTTTACTTTTCATATAATTATTGTACAAACCTAACCTGAGGGAAAAATTGAAAAAAGATAAATAATACTTACATATAATAAAGAGGTAAAGTTTGTGAAATGTAAGTTTATAGCGTTTTAAGTTTATGAAAGCATAATATTCGGAACTAGGAAATCATATGATTTAAATAATCTTTCACCCGTATATAGAACGAACCTTCGGTATGGACAGAGGCTATGATTAATCCCGCAGATCTGCTTGGGTTTTCCGTTTACGCTGGCGGAACCGCGCGGGCATTACACGGGTTAGTAGTGGAACTACTCCATCGCAAAATTCGTGAGTTTATGTATCGATGGGTGTTTCACTACTCGTGTGATGGCGGCCGCGGGCGCGCCGGCGCACCTGACCGGCGGAAGGTCGCGCAAGGCCGGTGCGCGCAGATCGCGGACAGGCAACGTAATAAACGTCTTAGTGACCTAGGAACTCTTATGGTAGCGGTTGCGTGATAAAGGATATATATATATAGGCCTCCTTGCCGTATCCGACGACGGCGACCCTTACAATTTCCTCTGGTGAGCACGAATATGGCTCGCAAAGCCGAACTTAGTTTTAAATGTCCGGTCACATTGAGTGCAGTATAGCTGGCCCTGGCCTGGATGCAATATTTGTTGTGAAACAAATACAAGAGAAGTGCATCGAGCATAATCGTCCTCTGTTCATGTGTTTTGTAGACGTCGAAAATGCCTTTGAACGTGTCCCACGTATGGCTCTCTGGTTGATTTTAGAAAAAAATGGCTGTCCAGCTAAGCTAAGTAGTTAACCTACTTAGGCAATTCCACGTCAATATGACAGCCAAGGTTCAGCACAACAGTGAATTTTCGGACTCATTTCAGGTAACTATACTATCCTCAAACCAAATAGACGACTGGGATCGTATTGGCTCAGTCGTCCGTTTGGTTTGAGGATACTATTGGGACCGAGCGCGACGACTGCGCCACGTGACAGGCGGCCATTATGGACAATATTGTCACCGCTGTCAAACAAGAAGTAAGTAAATATTGTGAAAAATATTAATGAAATCTTGTGTTATTTTACTATATTACACAATTTTGGACAATGGTAGTCAGTAACATTATTGCCAATAATATTAAAATTGTTGTTTTCAGTGAGATTTTAGAGGTTAGGTAACTTACTTTTTTTTTCTTACGGCAAATATCCACTTATTTCTTTGATCTCGTTTCCACCATGGTCTTGGAAATTGGTAAAATTTACAGTCGCTATTCTTCTTGGTGTTATTACAATTCACAACAACACATCTTACCAGGACCATATTTTTATCTCAAAAACGATTAGAAAATGTTTACTGCAATATGGATATGACAGCTCAAGTCAGCGACAAAAATGACAATTTTAGCCGTAGCGAGCGCTGTGATCGTTTAGGCTACCCCCTCCACCCGCTTTGCACTCTGCCATCCACAGCAAGGATGCGTGATGGCTCCGTCTTTATCCGCGAACGGCATTCGAAGTTTTCCCTCTCTGTCGCATTTACGTACGAACTCGTAAGTATGACAGAGAGGGGAAACTTCGAATGCCTTTCGCGGTAGGCCCTCTGTATTTCTCCGCTGTAATGAGAGACGCGCTTGGCCGAAACAGCGAACCGATTCAGCTCCACGTACGATCAGACAAGGGAGTTTTTGATCTTTCGCGTTTTAGGGCAAAAGGGAAAATTCGCCAGGTATCGATGCTTGAAGTCCTGTATGCCGATGAGGTATGCATGATAAACGATATAATACAGCGTTCGTCCTATCGCGGCTTACGTGCCCTGGCTACCCCTGGGAATAATATAGTGAGTTTATGTATCGCTGATATGTAGTCACATATGTTATACTCGTGTTGGCGGCCGAGGGCGCGCCGGCGCATCTGACCGCCGGCGGAAGGTCGCGCAAGGCCGGCGCGCGCATATCGCGGACAGAGAACGTAAACGTCTCAGTGACTAAGGAGAACTCTTAAGGTAGCGGTTGCCGCGTGATAAACGATAAGATACAGCATTCGTCTTATCAATGGGGTTAGAGACAGTGTTAAACGATACCAACATAGGCCAATTCTAGTGCGATTGATGGAAAACCAATATGGGCCTTTGGGCCTTATCACAGTTGCGGCGTGAATGGACTTTCTGGATGGTTAAAGACTATATTTTATCCGCGGGTTTGCCTGCTTTATTTTCATTACGTATATTATATACCGTACCGTACCGCATACTTATAGCCGCGCGGGCAGCTAATAGTTGTTACTAAAATAATTGTGCACAGAATAGTCAGCATTTTTTCCTTTTAATTAGTGTTTCGTACCAAATGTGTTCCAACTGAACACCTATGCGATGACTCGGTGTCTGTCCGTATGTCACGGGCAGTTGTTTTTTAGAGAAAGAGTCTTCCTTAGTGATTGACTAATATTATTCCACCAATTGTAACCCTAACAGAATCATTGACTACAATATAATGGAGCCTAACTAGCCACGCATGGGCCAACATTTGAAAGTACATATTTCCAACCGAAGCAATTTCTAACAATAAGTGTCGAAGAGTCGAAGCGGCTATTTCATTTACACAATCTAATGATACGATGCTCCAATGCAATAGCACCCATAAAATTATTTGGCATGTGATTAAGACCCTTAAAGCTAATAAAGTAAGGAGCAAATTTCCTTGGTAAAATGAGTTGAAGCAATAACGATTGCAGGACATACTCACTTCTGTGTAATATAAGATTTGGCTTTGTTGTTAAGCTTACGGGACCTTCTTAAGGCGAGAGATAGTTCAGTTCACCAACTTATCTATATGGTCAACTCATCGGTGGTGGTCGTACTCTAGAATCCAGATCGTACTCGAATCGTATCTGCACGACCCTCAGTCTGTCTCTTGTCATACCTATACCCTATGTCCCTTCTAGGGACAATATAAAGCATTAATAAATGTAGGTATATGAGTATGTTTAAGACTTGAGATTGATGAAGCTCTGAACCAGGCATTTTATTTTCATGCCGACACGTATGGGTCATGGATCTACCTACATATTATGAAACATTTTCGCTACAGAGCGGAAAATGCTGCTACAAGCTACATCATATAGCGCACGGACTGTTGCTAGATTTCGAGCGGCTTAAGTAACAACTTGTTAAGGAACTACACTGGGCGTGACTATCAAGAATCCATATAAAAACACTTTGTTGCGTCGAGTCACGGTTGATATTCACAAAACCCACTAGCAAACCAGGGCTGTTATTTGGAACGCGTTAATGTGCCTCACCCGTCACGCCTAGCGAAACTAGACCTCTGATTACGCTTAGTTACCACGAATCGCGGCGTCAAGATATATTTGTGGGTGAACGGTGAGCAAGTTACAGAATAGCGGGGCTGAGCGGCTACCGCGAAACGCCAGTATCTGTCGTGTCTCCATCTCTGTCGCATCATATTCGAATATGCGAGTGCGAGTGATACACGAACGAACTTCGTAGCAACCGTCCGGCGTAGGATGGATTATTCATAGTCGTTACGAATACCTACTATACCTAGCCTAATTTTGTAACTACGATACGATAGCCACCAAGTGCGTACAGTCAGCGTGATCATAAGCAGACATCGTAGCCTACGGACACTTGTAACTCCAGAATAATCACGAAAGCGGTCGCCAATTTTTTCATTTGAGGACTCGTTATGTTCACAAGTAGACAACTTTTTTTTTTTTTATACCACGTCGGTGGCAAACAATCTTACGGCCCACCTGATGGTAAGTGATTACCGTAGCCTATGGACGCTTGCAACTCCAGGGGTGTTACATGCGCGTTGCCGACCCTTCAAGAATTTATACACTCCTTTTTTGAAGAACCCCATACTGTAGTCCCTTGGGAAAACCTCGGCACACTGCAACCTCGGGAGCTCTGGCAACTTCACTCAACTCCCGAATAGCAACGACACATTTTTCTTGCCTTACTAAGATTAGCCAAAGTCACGTTGAAGAGTTAAAAGTTAGGGAAACAGGAATAAGGACATTGGTAAAGGAACGGAAATTTTGAAAGGCAAAGGATTGGGTTTAATGGAAATACATAATTAGAAATATATTATTATAGTTTGATATCATATGTTTCTAGGAAAACTGGCAACGACACATACCTACAGAGCATGTTGTGGTATTATTCTGGCTGTGGTCTTCTGTAAGGTGAAGGTACTGTACCTTCACCTTACAGAAGACCGCAGCCATCACATACATCGGTACACTATATCGGTACACTATAGGTGTTCAAAAATATCGGGACATGCAGACATGCACCCTAATACCTTCAAAATAGAGTTGTGTTCCGATGTTTGTGACGTGCTTGTTTGCTCCGATGTATTTACGAGTATGTGACGGCGACTGTACCTCGCCAGACAGGCTGCTTCAGATATATCTAACTCTTACCCCCTGGCCACGACCTTGGTCTTAAGCGACCTGCGTTTTATCTGTTTATTGCGCGTGATCCCAACTAACCACAGTGCGTTGCGCGTCTCGACCGCGCAATGAACAGATAAAACGCTGGTCGCAGGCAGGTCGCTTAAGACCAAAGTCGTGGCCAAGGCGTTAAGGTCGAAACGCACTGAAAGCGGTGGCGATGCGGCGCGGTGCGCTGCGGAAGCGGTAGGTTGTTATGTTCGAGCTAATATGAAAGGGTCCGCACAGAATACCGCGGCGGGACGCGGCGCGGCGCGGTATTCTGTGCGGACCTTTTCATATTAGCTCGAACATTACAACCGGTACCGCCTCCGCACCGCACCGCACCGCGCCGCCACCGCTGTCTGTGCGTTTCGACCTTTAAGCCCTATATTTATATAAGCAGTAAGCAATACAATTTCAGTCACCTTTTTACAATTTTTTAAGGTATTCTGCTCTATGACACATAAACTCGCTTGCCTACCTGTTTTATAAATAAATTACTAGGAACTATTCATTAAAGTTTTGGATATAATATGTTTACGGTTTAATATTTTAAAATAATGTTTGTCATATTTTTTAAACTTTCTTTTTATAACACACCTTCTGTCTCGTGGCTCATTATAATTATAGATAACATGTGTAACTGATAACTCCATGAGTTCCAAGATACAGCCTTGTTTGGGACTCACACGTGTGTATGTAACACGTGTCTTTTGTGTAATAAAGTTATTCTTATTCTTATTTTTATGAAGCGCGACCAACGCTTAAACCCATGTTTTCTTTTAATTTTGTCAATTTAAGGGCTAACTAAACATATTACCAAGGACGATTGGTGAGGCGATTGGAGAAATTTAGTAAATAGCCTAGCTGTTAGAAGCACGTACCCGCGAGCAATCCCGCGAACTAGACAGCTTTGTGTACTTATATTAATTTTAATATCTAATGAAACTAACGTCTACAAGGGCTACTGTTCAAGGTCAACAACCAAACGATCAGTCCACGAAAAACATACACCGATTTTCCAAAATGTTGATCTCTCAAACTTGCTATTGAGCCTCTCGCTCTCGTGGAGATACATAGTAACTCCGATCTCTGTTCGTGGTAGGCGAACCGAACTAGCGCCGTAGTAACCTCGACAAGGCTTGTATTATGGGTTCCATCAGGCGACGATATACTATTTATTAGATAATCCCTTGGCCTACCTCTCCTCTAACAACCCTCTACAAATATAACTAGTTGTGATTAGCTCTTTTATTTCAACCGCGGCTATTTATATTACGAGCTACGATTAAAACTAGTCGAATCAGGCACACGACACGTTCAGTGACGTCACGCGAGCACTAGCGTGACGAATGTGCCCCGACGTCACGTCCGTAAGAGGATTAACGTTAATGCGCGTAGAAGGACAGTGCTCATTACCAGTGGCATAATTCGCATAACATCATTATTTCAATTGAACAAGTTTCTGTAAAAATGCAGTTTATATTACTGCTGGCTGTAGTAGTTTTATGACTGTTTTCGGTGTGAAGACAATGTAATATTGGAAATTTGGGAGTAGAGGTCACAGAAGGTGTTCATCAAGGCTTGGTTTTTTGGTTGGTGTTAGACTCACCGAGGCAGCGCAAAATTCAGCTGCGTGGTCAGCATTTATATATACTGACGATGTTGCTATTCGTACTGAGAGCCGTATTAAGAGACATAAGAGAGTGCATGTTATCCGAAACCGATGTAGAGGACAGAGCGAAGTGGAAAAGTAAAACAAGGTAACTGAATTAGGTACTATTATTATTTAAATTTCGTTATTACTTATTTCTATTTTATTAGTTTAGTTAGTTATTAAGCTAATTAAGCATGTAAATTGCAGTGCCCTTGCAGGGCTCATAGCTGATCTTATTTTGATATACCACCTTATGTATACCTATGAAAGCAATAAATTACTGAATTACTGAAGGTAAGCTGACCCCACCATCATGTGGGATATATAGCTACGAAGAGACAGAGGTTACGGCGCAGCTTGGGTAGACCCCCCCACAAGGTGGACTGCTGAGTCGTAGGAGTCCGCTGGATGCGGGTGGCGCAGGCTCAGTCATTGTGGTATTCTTTGGGGGAGGCTTATGTCCTGCAGTGGACGTCTTTAAGTTTACCAAGCGAACATTTCACACCTAATCCCAAGATTTGGCATAGGAACTAGTTTGACGAAAGAGACTGCCATCTGACCTTCCAACCCAGAAGGAAAACTAGACCATATTGGGATTAGACCGGCTTCCTCGCGAAGTTTTCCATCACCGAAAAGCTAACGGTAAGTATTCCGTAAATAACCACGACCGCCGCATGCCTGAACCACTAGGCTCCGTAGCTTTTTTATCATTTAGGTTTTTGTATTATTAAGATTATATGAAGGGAAAAATATAACGATACCCATCCTCCATCTAGCGTATATACCTCTTTTTATTTTATAAATCATTTCTTACCATGTTTGTAATTTAATTTCTTTCGTAGGCAATTCTTTTGTTTAAAATTCCTATTATACTTTTCTTTAAGTATTTTCTTTCAAATAAAAACAGAATTATAGAACTCAGTACACGTGATAAAGAATTATCGCTGAAAAGCAAACGCAAAAGTTATTTTTTTTTTATCGTATGGCGGTTACACACTGTTACATGTATGTATTCGTATTGATGTCGCTGATAAGAGTTCCAGTGTGCGCTGCGAGGTTCAGAAGGAACAGTGCAGCTGCCGAGTTTGTTGTTCTTTTAGCACCACCCGGAGGTCACGTGTAGGGTTTCTAGGGTTATTCCTACGGACGTAGAACAACAACGACCTTAAGCAAAGTTTGCAAGGCCAAAAGGCCAACGTCATATTTTATGAAAGATTGTACAGAACCCTCGGTGCGCGAGTAAGACTCGCACTTGACCGGGTTTTTTTAAACTCTGTGTGACACATCATAAGACTAATAAAATAATCAACATCTGCCCTCTCCCCTCTTGTTTTATCACGTACACCGAGCCTTTTTTCACTTAACTCGTCCATGCATGTGAAACGGGACACTTGTTAAACTCATCATATCAAAACAGCACTGGTAGACCAATCAAATTAGCTAAACCCGGACATAATTCGATAACTGTAATTTTCTTTTTCTATGATGTAAAGTATTGTTAGTTATAGTTAAAATAAAAAGAATTAAACATTTTAGGGTTCCGCGTCATTGTAAAAAAACCAAAAATCTAAATTTTTAACAAATTCTGATTAAATAAGTGCAGCATAATATGTAACTTTGTAAAAGTGCCTCTATTATGATATGACGCTTGCATTCCAGTTAAAGAAATCAAAATTAATCTAATTAATCAACCGGGACTATCAATAATAAAGAAAGTTCAGTAAGTTACACATTTTCTGGCGTATCTTACCAGAAATTATAGATAACTGCAATTTAACAAATTATTCTGAATAGTATATTATGTGTGTTGATAAATTATTAAAAATTAAACAGATTCTCTTTGCGGATTTCTAAAATCACAAATATTGGTAGTTTTTGGAAAACCAAAATACATAACTACTTGGAAAGTGTTTGATTTATGCGGTCAACATATTATTAGTACTATAAGAAACAAATTAAACAAAAAATATCCACGATTATTAATTAATTCATATTTTTTCGTACTTAAGTTTTAATATGAACCTTATCTCTTGCAGAATAAGGCCGTCATTGCTTTGCGCCTCAACTACCGACCGTGCTGTCGCGAGTCGCAGGCATTCAAGGCCGAAACGCACTGACAGCGGTGGCGAAGCGGCGCGGGGTGGCGCGGAGGCCGGTACTTGTAATGTTCGAGCTAATATGAAAGGATCCGAACGCTTTTTTCCCGGCCGGTATTCTGTGCGGACCCATTCGTATTAGATCGAACATTACAGCCGGTACCACCTCCACACTGCGCCGCGCCGCCGCTTCGCCACCGCTGTCAATGCGTTTCGGGCTTTCGGCCTTCATTTATTATGGATAGGTCAATGATTGTCAAACATTTATAAACACGAACGTGGCGTTTACCACGGTTCGGCTAGGGTGGAGATTTATTGAAATATTGTGTTCATTAGATCGATAATAACTAAGTTGTTCAGCATGAGACATAATTGTCGTGGAATGTCGATTACCTATTTATAAGCACTCAGTCTTCTGTATAGAATTATTTAAATAAAATATGTTACTTATGTGGGTGCAGAAAGGGGCATTATTGGAATGATTCTTATTCGAATAAACATTTATTCGCGAATAATTTATTCGTCTACACTTTCGAATGACGAATGATTTATTCTCATTTCATTCCAATAAATCCACGAATAATATTTAAGGATGCGGTTGCTCGTTGTAACACGTACACGAATTTAACACGATCACTACAAGTGTACCTATTTTCAAGTATTAATACCCTTTTCTACAAATTAACAATATTTTTGTGAGTTAAATGAGTCACTTCATGGGGCATTTAACAGGTTTGTTTCAATATGTCATGTGTGTGGGCTTGTCCATATATTACGTCGTCGTTTTTAGGGTTCCGTACTCAAAGAGTAAAACGGGACCCTATTACTAAGATTCCGCTGTCCGTCTGTCTGTCTGTCTGTCTGTCCGTCTGTCACCAGGCTGTATCTCACGAACCGTGATAGGTAGACAGTTGAAATTTTCACAGGTGATGTATTTCTGTTGCGGCTATAACAACAAATACTAAAAAACAGATTTTTTTATTTTCTTTTTTTTTCTTATAAAATCTTACACAAATCGATCTAGTCCCAAACTAAGCAAACTACTATGGGTACTAGACGACGATAAACATACTTATATAGATAAATAAATACATAGAAAACATCCATGACTCAGGAGCACATATTTGTGCTCATCACACAAATAAATGCCCTTACCGGGATTCGAACCCGGGACCTCCGGCTACGCAGGCAGGGTCACTACGAGGGTCAAACTGAAAGTTTCGGGAATAAAATAAAATATGCAGTAACATTGATTTAAGTATTTTTATTGTTTTTCAAAGTATTCTCTTTTATATTTTATGCACTTTTCCATGCGTTCAAACCAGTCGTTAAAACACTTATTGAACGCTAAAAAGAGTAGACAAAATGGCCATTTTAAAAGCCTCCACTGCTTCTGCCGGTGTCTGAAACACCGCGCCCACCACGCAACTTATCCTTGATTTTGGGGAATGTGAAAAAGTCGTTGGAACTTAGGTCAGGGCTGTATGGAGGATGGTCCAGTAGTTCGACTTTTTCACCTTCCAAGTACTCATTTGTTTTACGAGCGGTGTGAGGGCTGGCATTGTCGTGGTGAAGGATGATGCGGCGACTAGGCCTTTTTTCCTAAGTTCAGCAAAGACACTCGGCAAACCAATACTTGTATACCAATCGGCTTTGACCGTTCTACGATCTTCAAGTGGAATAGTAGCCACGTGACCCGATTTGGAGACAAACATAGCCACCATCTTCTTGGCCTTGCTGCGAGAGCGAATAACTTTTGTTGGCTTGAAGCTCGTCTTCCTTACCCCATACTCGAGATTGGTTTTTAGTTTCAGGCTCATATGCGTATATCCACGACTCGTCACCTGATACGACCCTAAAAACTGCATTTGAGCTTCCTCCGTTGAATTTATTCAATGTTTTGCGGCACCAATTGACACGAGTCGTTTTCTGCTCGTCAGACAATAAGTGCGGGATCCAACGGGGAAACAACTTTCGCACGCCTAGTTCTTCCTGTAAAATAACTTGTATCTGACTCATTCCAATCCCCAAAGACTCCTGAATTTCCCGATATGTCACATACCTGTCTTCTTTTATCAGCTGACTCACAATGTGGACGTTTTCTTGCGTAACTGCCGATTTTGGTCGACCTTCACGCGCGTCGTCCGTGAGGGATACTCGGCCACGTTGAAATTCTGAATACCACCTGTATATTGTCGTCTTTGAAGGTGTTTCATTACTAAAAGCAGCAATCATCCGGTCTCCACATTGTTTTTGTGTTCATCCACTTTGAAAGTCGTAATAAATTTTTACGGGACAATTCCATCTTCAGCGGCAACTCAACAACTCGAGAAAACAATTGAAACTGAACCATTGTTTTGTTAGGGTTCCGTACTCAATGAGTAAAACGGGACACTATTACTAAGACTCCGCTGTCCGTCTGTCTGTCTGTCTGTCAGTCTGTCAGTCTGTCTGTCTGTCCGTCTGTCACCAGGCTGTGTCTCAACAACAGTGATAGTTTGACAGCTGAAATTTTCACATATGATGTATTTCTGTTGCCGCTATAACAACAAATACTAAAAACCAGTTTTTTTTTTCTTTTACAATCTCACACAAATCGGCTTAGTCCCAAACTAAGCAAAGCTTGTATTATGGGTACTAGACGAACGATAAACATACTTATATAGATAAATAAATACCTAAATACACAGAAAACATCCATGACTCAGGACTTGGCCGGTTGTTTTTTGTCAATTCTTGACCCCCCCTCCTATCATCATCCTGTTAATTCCTAAATGGACACTACCCGCCTTATAAAATGACTACCGTCATCCAATAGACCACCCCCCCCCCCCCCCTGTTTTGAAATGACGTAATTTATGGACAGCCACTGTCTATAATTGGATCAATGTTATGTTATTAGAGGCGATTACGCATGTAAGATTGTTCAACTATATACCTGTAATTGTACATTGTATGTACTTAATCATGTTATATTCTGATCTGTGTGTTTTTAGGGTTCCGTGCCTCGAAATAGAAAAACGGAACCCTTATAGGATCACTTTGTTGTCCGTCCGTCCGTCTGTCAATACCCTTTTTCTCAAGAACGCGTGGAGGTATCAATCATTAAAAGTTTGAATTCCTGTGCATAGTGTGTGCATACATTATTTTAGAATTAATATTTTTTATATTAATGTTGCTGTGCCCTAACAGGGTTATGCTGGAACGCCTGGAACTGTATTTATATGTAACATCTTGTAAGACCCATACTGCAACAAATAAATGAATTAAGCTGAAATTTATATCAAATACTCAGGTTTACTGTCTTTTGGAGCTGTGAAAAAATCAAACTTCTAAGCCAACGCAATCAAAAGATACAGCCGTTTATGCCGCAAATTTCCGCAAGTTTTCGAAACCCGCAAGGGAATCAAAACCTACTTCCCGTTCACTCAGAAACTTGAAATTTGGTGCGAAGCAACGCCCTATAGCACATATAAAGGAAAAATAGCAAAAACCGTAAATTTTTAGTTACATCACTGAAAATTGTATGTCCAGTATATACTGACACGTACTAAGTATGTGAATACATACTTAGTGAGTGTCAGTTTATAGTGGACTAGGTTTTATTGTACGGGGTGGTCCGGAACCCTCGGTGCGCGAGTCTGACTCGCACTTGACCGGTTTTTTTTTCACCCGTGGTAAAGCCGAAATAGTAAAAATAAAACAGGTAAAATAATTACAATTAATATCCGTTTCACCATGCACGGCGGTGTTAATTGGTACCCTTGATGAAGCGGTAACCTTTTTCTAACAAATTTAGAAACTTGGTATCTCTGTTCTGTCTGTAGGAAATTATTACGTTTTTGAGATATATTCCATTAAAAAGCATTCCTACAATATTCGTTCAAAATATTATTCCCGAAAAGCATTACGAATGATTATGCGAATGAAGAAGTTATTCGCGAATAAATATTGGCGAATAATTATTCGAAATATTTATTCGTCATTCGCAAATAATCCTATTTATTCTTAAACGTTATTCGTATTCGAATAAATTTATCCCATCTCTGGGTGGGTGACAATAAGCATATCTTCTCTTTTTTTTGGCGTTCTGGCCTGTCGGCTCAATTTTGCCAATAAGGATATCGACTACCGTAGGCTCAAAGGGCGTAAGGGACGAAATGCCCATGCCCATATCCCGTGAACTCTCAATCTTGAAATTTGGTACGAAGTATTTATAGCACAAATAAAGGAAAAATTGTGAAAACCGTAAATTTTTAGTTACATCACTGAAAATTTGATATCCAGTATAAACTGACACGCACTAAGTATGTAAATACATACTTAGTGAGTGTCAGTTTATAGTGGACCTGTTTCTATTGTACGGGGTGGTCCGGAACACTTGACCGGTTTTTTTTATGCTAACCACGATCATGACATCATCTCTTTCATTTACTTAACAGTTAAGAGTTTACTTATGTTTTCGATGATAAAAGCAAATCAATCGTTCCTTACGCCCTTTGGACCAGAGTTTTCAAAGGGCGTAAGGGACAAACTGTGATTTTTTCATTAGAGCTAAAAATCCTACAATTAGGATATTCCGTTATATTTGTTTTATTTGTACACGGCGCGGTCGGTGCAAACACGTAATTGAAATAAACTCGTTAAGACGGGTTCGCCGTGCGCTCGCCCGCTGGCGCCCCACTCTCTCCCCGCCTCGCACCCACCGCATGCATCTGGCTCCACGACAAGGTCGCGAGTATTTTCAATTAAATTTTCAATTTCTTAAGCGTGAAATTAACATGCTTGATTTTGATGAAATCATGATTATCGTTCACAAAAGGCTATTAGTAAACAAAAAAATCATAGTTACTATTTATAATTACTGAGAAATACATTATTATTAAAACGTTACAAATAAATGTTTAAATATTGTCTTAAATGTCTAAAAAGACGCAATATAGCTTAAACAGATAAAAACATCATAGTTACCATTTTGGCTTGTCTAGATAATGAGATCAGAGGAAAACTGTGAAAAAAAACGTATATGCGAATTTGATTTCAGTTTAATTTTGCTATTAAGTGATTGAATTTGAATGCATCTCAAAGTTATACTAACAAG
This sequence comes from Epinotia brunnichana, assembly GCA_963854355.1. Lineage (NCBI taxonomy): Eukaryota > Metazoa > Arthropoda > Insecta > Lepidoptera > Tortricidae > Epinotia > Epinotia brunnichana. Next base: position 81,841,658 of record OY977935.1, on the reverse strand, counting down.
GTACTTGGTTACCTTTTTTACTTTTAGGAAAAAGTTAGGTAGTGTACGTTAACTCGTGTTTTTTTTAACTACGGTTACGATCGCGGATTTTTTACTTAATATATTTCATTAATATTTGATACTGAATAGTAAAATCCGATAAAATAATAAAAACAACGAGTTTACGAATTATGTCCAGGGTAAGCTAATTTGATTGGTCTATGGTGTTTTTTGATGCAGTCATACCGGGAAAGTTAACTTTATTGTGTACAGCATAGGGTCTGTGTTGTACTACGACATCGGGAGTGCATTCGGGTGATATATTGACTGCGGTTCGCCGCACATGGCTACTCTTATGGTTTTGGAACGTTATTACCGATTCTCATAATAAGACTGGATGAAGTTGCGCGGCGCTATGACTACACTTCTTTTTTTTTTTTTTTTATTATAAAAAAAACAATTACATTTAACAAGTTTCATTAAGCTCGCCAAACTGTGACGTTTGATGGCGAGAAACGCTCATGTTTTATACTATAATAACTTAATAACCTATTTAAATCTAACAATTTTTAATGAGATTTACATTCTAATCTAATTTAGTAACATTTCCCTTATAGGGATAAGTTTGCCTCTTATACAATTAAGTGCTTACGCCATGCATTTAACTTAACAAAAAGAAAAAAAATCAACTAAGCATGTTCCTTAAAGTTTCCTTTTAGCTATAGTCGACGGTGTCTCGCTATCCAGGAGGAAGCCCTTTAACTTTGATTTTAACACAGTTTTGCTTACTTTGGGAGTTTCTCTTAAGATATTAATTTTGTTACATATTTTTGGTACAATATATTTAGACATTCTTTCACCATAATAGTTTCTAGTTTTCAGTTGTACTAGTTTTCTTTCTCTAACCCTTCTTGTATTAAATTTATTACAAATTTCTATTTTGTGATCATCATTATAATAATGTTCTAACCCTATTAAATATTCAACCTTTTTATCAACCGGTAAGATCTTACATAAAGGAAATAACTTGACATATTCTTTGTTGCATTTTTTCCTAACTTTTTTGCTAACGAGGAACTTTATTAATCTAGTTTACCCGACTTAAAAAAATCGGTTCTTTATTCGTCGGAAGTTAATGTTTTTTATGTATGTTCCCTGATTGACTCGAAGACGCTGGGACTGATTTAGAATAGTACATTGCGATGTGCGAAAAGTATGTAGTTACGCCACGAGTACCGACCGAAATATCGCCTACGGCTCGTGGCAAGACTCAGGACGAGTGAAGAATGACATTTCCGCACGTGTATCGAACGACGTTTTTTAATACAGTTGCGAAAAAATAAGAAGAACAACAAGTAAGGAACAACTGTATTAAAAAAAATGTTTTTGAACAACTTCATTATTTTTCAACTGTATTACAATGATTTTACAAAATTAATAATATAAAAGTTTCGAATTCCTTACTTGTTGTTTTTCTTATGTTTTCGCAACTGTATTAAAAAACGTCGTTCGATATACGTAGAAAAGTAAAAAGCACTAGTTCGGGAAAACCAACATTCCGCACGCTAAACAGCTATGTAAAGTAGCAGTTTTTGAGCACCTGTATTAAAAAAAATCTTTTTTTGTTCGAAAGGGTATCTTTCCCAGGTGTTCCCATGGTCGTTAGATCAGGATCTGATGATCGGATCCTGGAGAAATCGAGGGAACTCTTCAAAGTTTGTAGGCACATAAGGCAGATGATTGGCCCATAGGCTCCCTGCCTCAGCATATTTGTGACTACGCGATGCAGGCCAAACAAAGCAAAAAGGCGCACCAGATGAGTGTAATCTAACCGTACTCCTCATTCCATTTAACATTAGGTTTTTAAGACATCGGTAATACGCTAATTCTGGCTTCAGTTCAGTCCATCATTCTGTACAGACTGACGAGAGAATTATCGTGTAACCCTTGGAAATGTCAGAAAACTGACATGAGATTGACCATCAGTCCGTCAGTCCGAGGGTTACACGATCATTCTCTCGTCAGTCTGACCGGAATGATGGACTGAACTGAAGCCAGAATTAGCGTGTAACCGATGTCTTAAGGACAAATTCATCTACGTTTCTTCGTCTATCTAGGATATGAAAGGGAAATATTGTACTAGTTTTACATATTTCAATTCATAAGGACTTTTCAATCACAACAATACTAAAGTTTTTGCGTTTCAAATTGTTTTTCCTTGCAATCGCATGAAAAAGAACGCACGATTTTTCTAGAATCCATACTAATGTCTGTCTGTTACCTCTTCACGCTTAAACCGATTTAGGTCAAATTTGGTATAGAGATAGTTTTTATCCCGGAAATCATCCCCTAAGATGGTGAAATGGGGGGTGACTGTTTTTTATGGAGCTATGATATACTTAAGCGAGTTTCACGCGGATGGAGTCGCGGGCAGAAGCAAGTAGGGTACCTAATAAATGCATCAAACCCATATCATTCTGTCACGTCACGATACATCAGATTATGCATCAAACCGGCTTCACACTCTATGTAAAAATCAGAGTAGGTATAGAGATGTAGGTATGCAAATGGCGCATGCATCCACTCGTGCACTCTCATTAACTTCATGTGTGCATCCTGCGCGCCTGCCGTTGAGGTGGATTAATCTAAACGTATGGCGTTCAAGTAGTCCGGGCAACGAAGCGTCACCATCACCACTTTATATTTATGTACAGTCGCCATCACATACATAGGTACACTACAGGTGTTCAAAAATATCGGCACATGCACCCTAATGCCTTGAAAATAGAGGTGTGTTCCGATGTTTGTGACGTGCTTGTTTGCTCCGATGTACATATGTGATGGCGACTGTACCAACGGAGATGTTATTTTTTTGCCTCCAATTTTACTATGAGACGAAACAAACTAGTAGTACGTATAGCCATTCTAATTGAATGGAACAAGCAGACACAGATTACATAGTTCAAACACTGTATCCCGCTACTACGGAAAGCGAATAAAAAAAAACCGGTAATTTTTTCATACAAAAGGTAGCCTATGTCGTCCGGAGCATAATTTCCAATCGATTGATATCTCATTCGTCAAAACCGGTTCAGTATCTTAAAGGCTGCGATGTAACACACGTACAGTCGCCATCACATACATCGGAGCAAACAAGCACGTCACAAACATCGGAACACACCTCTATCTTCAAGGCATTAGGGTGCATGTGCCGATATTTTTGAACACCTATAGTGTACCTATGTATGTGATGTCGATTGTACCTAAATACTAACATAGACTGCTAAAACATATCCCTTTCTTTCGGCTCTGCCGTCGTCGCGTAAAATGTAGTCGTTGACTGGAGTAGCGAGCGGAGACGGATGATATACTGTATGCATTATGGCTGTTAGGAAACTTCCTTCCGTTTAAGATGATGCAACACGCGATAACTACACATATTATACGTATACGTACGTATTAATGATCATGTGGTGTAATTGAGTTCAATGTTGTTGCAATAGAAATAATACTGTACCTACTTATATCAATGCCATATATAATCAAGTTTGACAGTCTACATTGGAATACATTTACATCTGTAATACACCTGATATATCCATACTATTCATTACTATAGTCTTAGAATAATAACGCATAGAAACGCAGTTCACGCGCAACGGTGAGGCCACTAAAACTCGGCCATAAATGGCCCAGTACCCAGTACGCCGATCGGTGGAACAAAATTGGTGCGTTTGTGTGCGTATTGGCGCGTGTGAATACGAGTTGATCACACCTACATGAATCCATTTTATGCCTCACGCTTGGCGCGTCGGCCGTATGAAACTATCCTTCTATGCGTTATTATTCTAAGACTATAGTATATACAAGATGATCATTTACTAGGAACCGTGAATCGGTACGAAACATGTCGAGCGATACTCGACCTAAAATACGTGAATGACCCGTTTTCAATATATATATTTTATATGTCTTGAGTTTCACAGGAGTTTTCTATATAAAATGATCATTTATAATAAGTAATTACTTATGATTTTGTCGATCTTTTACACCTACATTTATGCTAAAAGTGGCACTGGAACACAAGTTTCATGCGATCAAACTATACTAATACCCAAAATTTCAGCTTAATCGGATAACGGCAAGTGACTGAAAAATGGATTTCAAATTTTGACGGACAACTTACGAACAAGTCAAGTTAAGGTGGTTCGATTGCCATACAAAACGTTATTTGACATTCGCCGGCTAACGGTGTGATATTTTAAGAAACTTATGTAACAAACTTTCATAAATTGGCTTTTCATTTGCGCCAAATTCCCCTTTTCCTAGAATAAACTTGTATAAACTAGATTAATTTGAGAAATTGGATTGGGACGTGATATTTTGGGAAAACTATTTTTCTCAAATTAATCTAGTTTATACAAGTTTATTCTAGGAAAGGGGGAATTTGGCGCAAATGGGAAGCCAATTGATGAAAGTTTGTTACATAAGTTTCTTAAAATATCACGCCGTTAGCCTGCGAATGTCAAATAACGCTTTGTATGGCAATCGAACGACCTTAATATAAAGCTTGTAATTGTAAAAAGGCCTTCGAGACCGAAGACGCTGGCGGTATTTCCTCGCTGAATTGCAATGATGATGCATTGCGCGAGAAAGCCGCCAGCTCTTCGGTCACCAGTTACATCAACCAGACGTTTCGTGATTTCCGCAAATAACTAATGCGCACAGGGCCACAGACTGAGGGTTCAGGGTTTGGTACAAGCATTTATTGCTACAGTACCTTTTGCACAATCATCAACTCATTATAATTGAGAGGGTTATAATGAGCCAAAACACCGATATATTGTCTTGTGTAATTGCAGGATACCTATCGCCGTCTCCAGCACCGTCATCCGATCAGCTCGGTGGTGCTGTAATAATGCGTTGTCACCGATTACAAGTATGCTCTCTGCTCAGTCTGATACCGGTAAGTGGGTGAAAAATGGGCTGCAAATTATCATGGACAACGTAATGTTCATACGGACTGTGCAGCTTGAATAAAAGCTTCTATTATTTATTAAGATCCCGTTGGTACCCGCTGCTGGGCAAAAGCATCGCCCGTCCGTTTTCAGACTTCGCGATCCTGAGCAGTCTCTGGTCAATCCTATAAGTTAAGTCTAGCTCGACCCGCCATCGCCGACACGGTCTGCCGCGTCTCCGTTTCAAGCTGTCGGGCTGCCAGTCAGTGGCGATCTTGGCCCAAAGCTCGCTCGGCATTCAGCTTTTACTTACTTACTTACTCCTTTGGCGCAACGACCCGAAGTGTGTCTTGGCCTCTAATACGAGTGCACGCCACTGATCCCGGCCTTGAGTGGTTTCTCGGCAATCGCCAGCTTGGAGCTCGCGAAAACTCTTTTAACTACGCAATCGTCTCCCATTTGCTGAGGTGACAAAGCCACCGAAGTCTAAGCGACTTAGTCACACAGCTTTTAATAAGACAAAATGTATTATTCCAGGTCAACTAGTTATTTATTTTCAATAACGCATTTTATTCAGTATCGCGTGCTACCAACCGATGTCGTCGCCCCACTACGGAACGAGGTCAGCACGCCGTGCGAGAGTATTCAAACGAAATAACTATGTACGTATTCAATTGACGGTTGTTACGTTGTTCCACTGAGTTCTATTTGTTTGTGTAGGGGTTGCTTCATCAAGTATCAAATAGTAATGAGGTTCGGCGACCGGGGAGGTTGTTGGTCTTCTGTTTTATTTCTAGCTGGTGGTAATTTAGAGTAGTTTCTATAAAATCGTGACTTGCCTTTCCGCTAATCTTAACGTTTTTCGGTAGCATTCTCTCAGTTACATACTGTTTATACGTATCGCGGTCATTAGGGATCAAGATTCATCGCGATACGTATAGATTCTTATTCGATTGCAAGTTATTCTAAATAATGGCTCCTCACTAGTTTTTGTGGGAGTGGCTGCTAGCAGATCTTCCCTAGAGATGAGACTACGAATAAACCTAACCGGGATTGAGTCACCTTGCTTTAGCTTTAGCCCGCGACCTGGTCAGCGTCGAAGTCGTTACGTTACCCTAGCTCAGAGCTTAGAATGTTTAGATGATTGCTATTCAATTCTCGCAAGCGTAGTCCTAATTATCGCTCTCCCATTTCACATCCTTAGGGATGATTTACTGGATAAAAAGTATATGTCTATGTTCTTCTCCCCGGTTTAGACTTATCTGCATACTAAATTTCACCTCAATCGGTTCAACGTTGAAACGTGATGAAAAGGTAACAGACGGAGTATAATATTATCTCGGATATGTCTTCTGTTGCCTTTGTACTTCTTTTTTTTGTCTCTGTTTTCACTTTGCAATGTTTTATGTACATGCAATAAAGTAATACATACATACATACATATGTTCAATCTATCAAGTTTATATTTAGACCTACCCAGTGTCTCATAAAGAATCCATCATCCTCTAAATTCAATACGCTGATCTTTGACTTCTTAATTGAAATAATTTCGCGCAACACCTCACCTTGAACTGCAAAGAGCGCAGCCAGGAATAGAGTGATCGCTAATTCGACAATTGAATCAATTCTGTACCTACAGACTACTCGAGCATATTTCTCTACGCTATAATACTGCTTTTTACTAGATGTTTATGGATTAGAATAGCGTGAACACTAGCAGGAACTTAGATCGTTTTGGCTTAGGGGTACATATGCGGGAATCAGGAATCGGGACAAGTTCATTAGTCGAGTCAGTACTGAGAATTTGAAAACCAGTATTGCCAGTCGTAGCAATTGTTTTGACGAACGGTTAGCGTGTCATGTAGGTTAGTTTCCTCGTTCAAATTATATTAGTGGAACGAATTTAATAACGAGGAAGCGGCCCGCTAAGGGCTTGGCCACGACTTCGAGCGGCAGCGGTTCCGGCGAGAGGCTGCGGTCGGATCTCTCACTCCCACGTATGTCGTACCGCTGCCGTAATAGTTGGCTCAATTGACAACATTTCATAACTTCTAGCCCTTAGTTCGATTAGCTCATTGTATTCTACTCGAAAAGAGGAACACGCTGGTAGTTTTATATTTCCAGTATTATTTATGATCATTTTTTTACGATTTTTTAAAAATGCATTTATAGCAAATCCAATTCTACTGCAGAATGGGCACCTTGCTTTAGTCTTGTTTTGTTTTGTTTACATATATTTACCAAATTAATATGTATGTACTCATGTACATTTTTAAAAATTCGTTAAAAATTGAACATTGATTATAAAACATTTTGGACATATAAAACTACCAGCGTGAACCTCTTTTCGAGTAAAATACAAGGAACTAGTCAAATCATGGACTTAGAATTATGAAATGTTGTTAATTATAACTTGGTTTTCTTTTGATTGAATATCGGTTAGCTCTTGACCAACATCACGCCTGTTGGTAAGCGACGTCGCGATCTAATGTTTCCCTCTGGGTGGCAAATTTGTAGCTATGCGCGCTACAGGCCAAACATGGATGAAAAATAAGTTTCTGTCAAAAATTTCATTTTTGGTACGAGCTTTTATTGCCGGCTGTACTTTTCTGTATACCGATACCGTCATCGACTACTAATTGAGACGATTCTAACGAGCCCAAACTTAACGGGGTTACGTCGGTTAAGTACTGAATTCCCATGTCCACCTTCTGTCTCTATCATCAGATCAGCTCGATGGTGCCATAATATTGAATTGTCATCCAAACTATGCCTTTACCCAAAATTTCAGCTCAATCGGTTGAAGATGCTTCAAAATTGAGTTGCAAGATTCCACCCGAACAAACATAGTAACATAGGTACATAGTTAGTAAGGTACATACATACATTGCAAGTTAATAGAAACCTTGTAAAAAGAAGCGTGATAGACCGTTGAAATGTTCACGTGATGATGTATTTCTGTTTCCGATATAATAAAAAAGCGGCCAAGTGCGAGTCGGACTCGTACATGAAGGGTTCCGTGAAATAAATTGCGGTTTACGATTTATGACGTTTTAAAAAAAAACTACTTACTAGATCTCGTTCAAACCAATTTTCGGTGGAAGTTTACATGGTAATGTACATCATATATTTTTTTTAGTTTTATCATTCTGTTATTTTAGAAGTTACAGGGGGGGGGCACACATTTTACCACTTTGGAAGTGTCTCTCGCGCAAACTCTTCAGTTTAGAAAAAAAATATATTAGAAACCTCAATATCATTTTTAAAGACCTATCCATAGATATCACACACGTATGGGTTTGATGAAAAAAATATTTTTGAGTTTCAGTTCTGAGTATGGGGACCCCTAAAACTTAATGTTTTTTATCGATTTTTGTGTGAAAATCTTAATGCGGTTCACAGAATACATCTACTTACCAAATTTCAACAGTATAGCTCTTATAGTTTCGGAAAAAAGTGGCTGTGACATACGGACGGACAGACAGACAGACGGACAGACATGACGAATCTATAAGGGTTCCGTTTTTTGCCATTTGGCTACGGAACCCTAAAAATACCTACAAAAAACAGAATAAAATAAATATTTAAGGGGGCTCCCATCTTCAGCTTCATTAATACAGTTAAGGAAAGTTGAAAAGAGACTGCGCGCCGCCGGAACCGCCGCCATGAGTGAATGCGCCGGAAGTAGCGTCGGAGCGGCGCGAGCGCCCGAATCGTAACGGACCAATATGAATAAGGAACGTTCTTAATTTGAAAATTTATGGGATTGTACCGTTATGGACTGAGTGCAACCAGGGTTAAATTAGAATTGGAGCAGGTGGAGGCATAAAAGTTGTGTTCTATGAAAGGGAAGAATGTAATATATAATTGTATGATATATCCCGGAAAACGAGATTCGAATCTGAGTTTGAATTAATACGCGCTGCCAACAAAAATATATTTACACTTGTGCAATTGGGCTAAAAATGAGGTCAAACGTATACAAATAAATATTATTAATTCCGAATGCCTCGCTATACGACGTCGGCTGGGTCAGCAGTAAATAGGTCCGAGTAATCAATGGAAAGCAATTAATCCGAAGTGCTTAATGAGCTCTGAGCTGTATCAATTTGGCCTAGGCCGTGGCGAGGCGTCAAACGTTTTGCTTACTTTGTCTTCAAGTGCCATTGAGGAACATGAATTGTAAAATTATGGGTTTTTTTTTAAGGAGGAGGTGGATGTGTAGCGCGGGCAGCTAGTAAGAGCGTCCGCACATTACAGCCACTAGAGTTCGCCAATAAACGCGACCACTGGTATAGCGAGCGAGAGCAACTCCTGAAGCTTGCGGCTCGGAAGTCGGACGCGACCACTAAACGCTCGGGGTACGCCTATGCTAATATACAACATATATGAAAGGACTCGTCCAGTCTGTGGCGGCCACGAGAGGCTCAATGTGCGGCAGGCGTCATACATTATAAACATATGTATAGACCAATAGGAACCATTCAGGTCTCAAGAACTCATATTCGACACATAATATTTGCCCTTAAATTCAAACTAACTTTGCATGTACAAATGTCGACACGTGCCGCCAGCCACGTCAACTTGGCTTCACATGTCTAGCAACATCGCACGACACAAGCTGTCATAGTTCCACGTGACGTGTCGAGCGAAGTCCGGCAATATTGCGTCACTTTACCCGACGTCGCTGGCAACATTGCCCCCTAGTGAATCCCTTTATACAATTCACAAAACAACGCTCCATTGATATATATTAAACATCCAGATATCTCAATTAGAACTAACATCCAACATCCCAAAGCTGATTTGAACATTAATCTCCCACAAATTACATCTGAAATGTTCCGGCAGTTTTTGTAAGATCAAAGAGTCTTCATAAGATGGAAGTCGTACAAATTTAGAAGCTAAAGCGGTATATACGCGGTCTGTATACAATAAAGAAACATTGGAATTCCACCGTCATAATTTAACAAGAAATTAAATCAGAAGCATAATTTTTACTTTAATGTCAATGTTGCAAAGACTTAATTTATATTATTCTCCTAATTTTGACTGTGACGTCACGCGTGTTGCGCATTGTCACCTTCTTAGGTATTTTCATAATTTTAGAACTCCTTTTCCGGGTACTCAAACTACCACAACAATTTTTTGAAAGAGGTTTCAGCAATCAAGAAATAACAAACATATGAAGCTACAGACATATTTGCTTTTGGGTTAGAGGTACCTATAGGAGCGAGTCGCAAGTCGCAGAATAAACATAAAACATGCACGAATACAGATAGCCTATAAAACTAATCTAATTCGGTCTCTCTTTAAATATCCTCAAGCGTACTACGGCCCCGAAATGGGAACAATAAAACTGTATACTAGTAAAACAGTAATTAAACAATTTACGGGTCTTCTACGTAGTGTCATTAAAAAAGTCCATTAACGCTACACTGTTACGAGTCAGGATCAGATTCAGTCGTTTTGTAACGAAATTGACCCCATTTATTTTCCACAAGACTTAGCACGCTAGTAACGAAGTACACATTTAAAACAGTTTCTACTGTTAGATATCGGGTCGGTTGTTTCAAATCGTAGGTAATCTTAAGATTCGTAAGACTCGTTGTGATTGTTTGCAAGTTTGAAAGTTTTATATAGGATGACAGCTGTCGGCGCCATATTTAACGTTTACCGGCCTAAGGGCGGGTTGCACCAACTAACGATTGCAGACCGATCTACGTTAAGACGCTGTCAACACCAAAAACGCGCACACTGTCTATTTGTATCGGAGTAAACGAGAGCGAGTGTTACTTGAGCGGTCAGGTTTTAGACAAAAATAATGAATAAAAATTGAAATAAAAAAAAGTGTCAATTATTTGTGAAATATGGCTCGTCAGCGGTTTAGGTATGAATATGAGGACTTCATGTTTTAAATTGCAGACCCATACGTCAAAAAAATAAGGACATAGAACTGTTTAAGCTGTGTTGTTTATTTTAAGACCAATCTTTGCAATTATTTTCTATCGCGCCGATTTCATCCAATTATGTTTCGAGTCCGTCTACGGTCTTGGAAATATGATGATATTAACTTATATTTTTTTTATGTGCTCGAACAAAACGTTTTTCTTAAACAACTGCTTAAATATTATCAATTTCAACAAATTTGGTCTTGTCAGCCTCTTAAATATGGCGTCGGCAGCTGTCATTCCATAGAAACTTGTCAAACTTTGCATATATTCAGATTTTAACGAACACCGCTTACGATTATAGTTATTTTGGTGCAACCCACCCTAAAGTGTAGTTGCATGCAATCCTCCTTTAAGGATCTTCACTATAAAGTAGTTAAGAGTGATGATAAAATCTGAAACCACATTAATACTGACACAAAACTTTACAAACCTAGATTCTTTACTTTTCCATCCTTAGTCAGAGCTAGTGCAGCCAAGGCAGACACTATTTTTTATTCCGGCGACGCTTTTGTCTGCGAAGGCATCAAGATGATTTTAACCAGCTCAAACTAGAGAATTTTACAGAGTAAAAGATACTTAGCTTAACACACACACACACATAACTTGATGAAAGCTTAACAAATAATGCGGTCGCGCATAATAGAAACGTAGAGCAAGGATGCTTTCTATCAATATTCATTACATTATATATAGGTACATCTACGTCACGGCTGAACGTCGCGCAGAACTGCTAATTGGCAGTAAATTAGCTGGGGCCAGTTAGTTCCGTCGAATCCGACCCGAGTACTACATTTAATACAATACAGGCGACCTGGGGCGCCTATAGACTGATGGCCTTATTCTTGAACGATCGTCAGATGATTTAGTTAAAAATGCCGTAAAAATTCCCTAGATTTTATTTGGTTACAGGTTACAGAGGTTTTTTCAAGTTTTTAACCCCCGACGCAAAAAAGGGGTGTTATAAGTTTGACGTGTCTGTCTGTTTGTGTCTGTCTGTGGCACCGTAGCTCCTTAAGGAATGGACCGATTAGAATGCGTTTTATTTCATCCGTTTTTGAGATATTGAACATTGAAATTAAAATGTCGGGGGTTTTTCAAATATCTAAGTTGTCAGTTACTTTATATGAATAAGGGGCTCGTAACTACCCGGTAGTTGGGTCGTTCTTCTTTTGTTTGTCCTTCGTCTTATTATGGCATCTCATTAGAGTAGGTATTGAGGTTTATGGTCTGATAATGTTCGAATAAACGTTCATATTTATTTTATTTCTAAACATTATTTAATCTTTTGCTTTCTCTAACCAGATTTTTTTTATACGTTAGTTTTTCGTAGAATGCCGTGACAACTGGTAAACCAAAATGCGCTCTCCACTGAAAAAGCCCACTTAGTCAAATTATTTAAAAATAAAACCAACGGGGAAAGGAAACTTTCATTACCATCACCTAATGAAAATCAAATGCATTTTTTATAACGCACAGCAAATTCACATTATCGATAATTCGAAAACCAAAAACAATAAAAACGTCGGTTCATTGTCGGTAAAAAATAAAAAATAAACGGCCAAGTGCGAGTCGGACTCGCGCATGAAGGGTTCCTTACCATTATCTATAAAAAACTATTTTATTCTGTGTTTTTTGTATTTGTTGTTATAGCGGCAACAGAAATACATCATCCGTGAAATTTTCAGCTGGAACTATCACGGTATCATGAGATACAGCCTGGTGACAGACAGACGGACGGACGGACAGCGGAGTCTTAGTAATAGGGTTTCCCGTTTTACTCTTTGAGTACGGAACCCCAAAAAATCATGACAACTCGACACGTGAAAATTAAACCAAGAGCGCTTAGTAAATTGGCCATAAAATAACCATCTGTACAGTCGAGAGTGAACGAATACGTACATAAATAATTACATAAATATATATACACGCCTTTATGACTTTGACAATAGAGTCCTGTACAGATATTTATGTCCTTATTACGTACCTAATACGTTCAATTCACCCTCGACTGTACATTTTGTGCATACTGTAATATTTGCTTTTCGCACATTTTGCGTGTAGTGGAGGAAGTTATGCATCGCTCCCATACATAACCCAATTTTTTTTATTAAGCTATATGCTTCATCATATATGTTCCTTGAGTAATTCTAAGCATAACTAGTCCGGGAGGCAAAAAGAAACGTGAGGCTAGTCGGGAAGGGGGGATACAAAGATGGCTGCCAACAGTCGTCTTTAAAAAAAATCTAGTCTCGTCCTGGTGGCAACTGAAGTTTTGAAAACAATGGGATTAACCTGGAAGCATATACTTTCAATTAAAAAAATAATGGTACGAATCGGTTCATAAATAACGGAGTTCTGAGGTAACTCACATTAAAAAAAAAAAAACAAACAAACAACCGAATTGAGAACCTCCTCCTTTTTCTTGAAGTCGGTTAAAAATAGTCCCACCTGAGCAAGTAATAAGAGAATTGATTTGGACCATAGTTGGGTGACCTGGACTATAGTTTTGAAGTTTTACGGTAGCCAAATTGTCGTGCGTAAATCGACATGCGATTTCAAGGAAAACCATTTAGAAACACAAAAGCATTAGTATTGATAGGTTTGAAAAGTACCTACTTAATGCTCGAAATAACGTAGTAGTAGTAAACGAAGAAACGTAGATGAATTTGTCCGTTAAAAGTCGAATGTTATATGGAATGAGATATAGCATCATCAGACAATGGTGCATACAATTTACATGGCGATTTAATCATGTGACTAGAATAAGTATTAAATTGTTATCTCTGATGCAATACTAATACGCACGACATTGTAGATGTAGCGGCTCCCATATTTTGCATTTCTTTTTTGGCAAAGGAAAGTACTACCGCTGCTCGAAATTCAATTTGTATAGACCAATCTTCGACCCATCGAGCAAGTGCAGAATAAGTAGAATAATGATCGTTTTTTTTCGACCTCGTGTATTATTTCCTTAACTCGACCCTGAGACTCAAAATAACCAAAAAAACCTCAGACTTAGCATGCTTGACAGCTAAGTGTCACTTAGAAACACAGCCAGCCGTAGAGAGAGGATTTAATAGATGGAGTTTTAGCAAATGCCCAAGGGATGGAGGTAAATTAACCTGACTAAATTGAGAAGACTTACATCCTTGACATCTCAGTTCCTATAGGAACTGACAAAGCTGGTGACAAAAAAAATCCTATACGCGATAGAAAATATGACATTACTCACATTACATACTCTTTTCCTCTATCGCACTCGCAATATTTGTGCGATACCTAATACATAATATACGAACTTCGATGTTCAGGAGTTCGAGGTAGCCCCCCAGTGTTTACAGGTGCATCGTTCCGTAACAATCATTAGGTAATCAAAATCATACGCTATATTAACTAAGCAAACAGCAACACTCGATGAAGATCCTAGTAACGTCGACCGAGAATTCATTATCGCGTGTCCCTTAAATTCATGTGTGTGTAGAGATCGCTTTTTTTCTAAAATACAAGAATTTCAAAGCAAATATTATCGCTTATGGTGGAACAGTTTCAATGGAATCACGCGTCAAAGGATTTTCGGCTGTGCATGTAAAGCTGCCTAGAACGAACGTAATGAATTGCCAATATACAACATACGTACAATATCAAGATTATCTACGTTTAGTTTTTAAGAATAGCATCACACTTTTGCCGTGGATGCCGTAAGAGTTGAAGTGTATTGTAATAGGTATCACTTTTTCTCATTCTAGAAACATACAGTTGAGTTGCTAGATGTGGCATTAAAAATTTCGTGAGCTTTGCCTACTACTTTTAAGAATACAGACGCGATTTTGTGTACATACATGTATGTATATGTTACCGTTAAATTATAAACACCGTCAGTTTATCTTACTAGCGATATTAAAAACTGCCGAAAAATTGTGAACCGTCAAAACCGTTCACAATTTAACGCATAATTTTTCGTTAGTTTATAATCTATCAATGTGATATCGTCAAATTGTGAACTATGATCAAATTTGCATGCTACGGAACGCATACAAAAAGAATAGGTAGGCTAGGTTAGTTAGGTAGCTTCAGTTGCCCGAAGGGCCAGAAGGGATATTTTGATTGAAACTACATGCTTAGATTGCCATTTGCCAAGAATTACAAAAATCACACATACAATATAACACAAAATAACAAAAACCACACAAACAACATAAAGAAAAAACACACACACAAACAAAACGTACACTTATGACATAACTAGCCTAAGTCTAGTCAAACAAGCCCCCGCGTGTTGTACCCGGTGCAAAGGTGCCTATCACACTTGCCGCGTTACCACGTTGAATGGCGATTGACAATCTTTGCACCAGGTACAAACCCGCGCGAGCATCGGACCCTCTGTCTTTTATTCGACGCCCCACCTCCTTTATGAACGCTAAAGCCTCAGACCCCCAGCACCCTGTCGTCTCAAAATCTAGAGGTACAAAATAATAACAATAAATAATACAGTATGAATATAACTAGCCAACTGTATTAAGAGCAGCGCGAACTGCCAACAAACTCTCAAGTAATCATTTAAGTGTCTTTTTAAGAAATAAACGATTAAACATGTAATATTATTGTACTGGCAGGTCAACGTTGAAGCTCGAGATACAAGCACTAGACTGTCAACTGTCAAAGGTGTGTAAACTCAAATCATTTTAAAACAGGGGGGGGGGGGGGGGGGGGGTCTGACCGTCTTTTTTTTTCCTACCTAGCTTCTTAAGTTGGGCACAGCGCGCTACTAACTATCCTAACTAAGCTTAAGCGAAAGGGTATCTTTATTAAAACATCATAAGGCACAGACATAACAGTGCAAGAATATACATAACAGTGCAAGAATATTCTGACCGTCTGACCAATGGATGACATTATATTAGGCGGGGAGGATCCATTCAAGGATAGTTAAAAAACAAGGGGGGTTAATAATCGATGACATAATATATGGACAAGCCCAAGTGTCTAAGCATCGTGCTTCAGAAATCAGTGAAGCGCCGTATCGTATGCTTTCTCCCCTGGGTGACCAATCAACCACCACCAGTATCAATCGGACTAACGGAATGACACATAGTTGTATGAGATCTCGGGCTCAAGCAATAATGGAGACGTAGACGGGTAGAACAATCGCACTCCTGAATGCAGTCCTAAACGTAACATATGGATGCTCGTTTTCGGGCCGTTTATCAATTAGTGTTCAAAGAGGCTTGTACAAAGCCACAGCACTGGGTTGAATTGCATAGGCTTTAACTGAATAGGTTTCAGTACAAATGTTCCACATTGGAGTCTGTTAGGTGAATTCGGACGCACGTCGAAAACTCGTTGGGTCGTAACGGCTCTTATTCATAAAACCAAACTACCGTGTCGCCACAGCCGAGCCAGCATAATTCTGACCTGACATACCGTTGCTAGGTGGGTTTATCGGGTAGTTCACGGAGAAATGCGAAACGGTTTGTGAATAGAAATAAAGAAAATAAGTTTATTTCGCAGATACAAAATAGCTCAGACCAACGGGCGTTCTGTATCGGAACGGAAGGCACTATTACACGGGTACACATTGGATGTAGTTTCTAGTAGAGTAAGCGCTCTTAATGAGGACCCGATGTGATGAAAGGCTGAAAGCTCTTGCAGTTGCAATTGGTCCTTTAGCTTTTTGTTTTCTCGTCCATGCATTCAGGCACCTTCAAAATACTGAATATACCTACTGATAATTAGCTTCACTGCCCCATTTCATGAAACTCAACCATGCATATGTGCCGCATTGCAGCACAATTACCTAACTCCGTCCGTGTCTCGCACAATGTTTTTCATAATTTTGTGAGGAAAAAACATTTTATATAGAACTAACGTGAGTTTCAGAGTTTTCAGACATATTGAAATATAATGAGCGATATTCGAACTTAAAGACATGAGCAACCCGTATCATGTAATAAAAAAAAATACTATACTGATCGCAAAAATCCATAATAAAATGTCAGTCGTCCATTTTGTTTAATTTGAAGTGAGACGTGTAAGACAAATAGTACATTATTGCCGAGGCTTGGAAAGGAAGGTGTTGTCTTTAACCCATAAAAAAACCGGCCAAGTGCGAGTCGGCTAAACTATGTTATTCTGTGTTTTTAGTATTTGTTGTTATAGCAGCAACAGAAATACATCATCTGTGAAAATTTCAGCTGGAACTATCACGGTATCAGTGAGATACAGACTGGTGACAGACAGACGGACGGACAGCGGAGTCTTAGTTATAGGGTCCCGTTTTACTCTTTGAGTACGGAACCCTAAAAGTTTCTGTCAAAAATCTCATTTTTGATACAAGCTTTTATTGCCAACTGTACTTTTCTGCATACCATCATCAACTACTCATTGAGACGATTGTAACGAGCCCAAACTCGATGGGGTTGTGTCGATTTATTGCAGAGTTCCTATGGCCACCTTCCAGCTCCAGCATCAGATCAGCTCCAAGTTATCAAAATGTTGCATTGTCATGCGATATACATATGCTAGCAAAATTTCAGCTCAATTGGATAACGGGAAGTGACTGAAAAATGGATTGCAAATTTTGACGGACAACTTATAGACCAATCAAATTAGCTAAACCCGGACATAATTCGATAACTGTAATTTTCTTTTTCTATGATGTAAAGTATTGTTAGTTATAGTTAAAATAAAAAGAATTAAACATTTTAGGGTTCCGCGTCTTTGTAAAAAAAACAAAAATCTAAATTTTTAACAAATTCTGATTTCATAAGTGCAGCATAATATGTAACTTTGTAAAAGTGCCTCTATTATGATATGACGCTTGCATTCCAGTTAAAGAAATCCAAATTAATCTAATTAATCAACCGGGACTATCAATAATAAAGAAAGTTCGGTAAGTTACACATTTTCTGGATTATCTTACCAGAAATTATAGATAACTGCAATTTAACAAATTATTCTGAATAGTATATTATGTGTGTTGATAAATTATTAAAAATTAAACTGATTCTCTTTGCGGATTTCTAAAATCACAAATATTGTTAGTTTTTGGAAAACCAAAATACATAACTACTTGGAAAGTGTTTGATTTATGCTGTCAACATATTATTTGTACTATAAGAAACAAATTAAACAAAAAATATCCACGATTATTAATTAATTCATATTTTTTCGTACTAAAGTTTTAATATGAACCTTATCTCTTGCAGAATAAGGCCGTCATTGCTTTGCGTCTCAACTACCGACCCTGCTGTCGCGAGTCGCAGGCATTCAAGGCCGAAACGCACTGACAGCGGTGGCGAAGCGGCGCGGGGTGGCGCGGAGGCGGTACTTGTAATGTTCGAGCTAATATGAAAGGATCCGAACGCTTTTTCCCGGCTTTATTAGATCGAACATTACAGCCGGTACCACCTCTACACTGCGCCGCGCCGCCGCTTCGCCACCGCTGTCAATGCGTTTCGGCCTTCATTTATTATAGATAGGTCAATGATTGTCAAACATTTATAAAGACGAACGTGGCGTTTACCACGGTTCGGCTATGGTGGAGATTTATTGAAATATTGTGTTCATTAGATCGATAATAACTAAATTGTTCAGCATGAGACATAATTGTCGTGGAATGTCGATTACCTATTTATAAGCGCTCAGTCTTCTGTATAGAATTATTTAAATAAAATATGTTACTTGTGTGGGTGCAGAAAGGGGCATTGTTGGAATGATTCTTATTCGAATAATTATTCGAATAAACATTTATTCGCGAATAATTATTCGAATAAACATTTATTCGCGAATAATTTATTCGTCTACACTTTCGAATGACGAATGATTTATTCTCATTTCATTCCAATAAATCCACGAATAATATTTAAGGATGCGGTTGCTCGTTGTAACACGTACACGAATTTAACATGATCACTACAAGTGTACCTATTTTCAAGTATTAATACCCTTTTCTACTAATTAACAATATTTTTGTGAGTTAAATGAGTCGCTTCATGGGGCATTTAACAGGTTTGTTTCAATATGTCATGTGTGTGGGCTCGTCCATATATTACGTCATCGTTTTTAGGGTTCCGTACTCAAAGAGTAAAACGGGACCCTATTACTAAGATTCCGCTGTCCGTCAGTCTGTCTGTCTGTCTGTCCGTCTGTCACCAGGCTGTATCTCACGAACCGTGATAGGTAGACAGTTGAAATTTTCACAGGTGATGTATTTCTGTTGCCGCTATAACAACAAATACTAAAAAACAGATTTTTATTTTCTTTTTTTTTCTTATACAATCTTACAAAAATCGATCTAGTCCCAAACTAAGCAAACTACTATGGGTACTAGACGACGATAAACATACTTATATAGATAAATAAATACATAAATACATAGAAAACATCCATGACTCAGGAGCACATATTTGTGCTCATCACACAAATAAATGCTCTTACCGGGATTCGAACCCGGGACCTCCGGCTACGCAGGCAGGGTCACTACGAGGGTCAAACTGAAGAATATAAAAAAATATGCAGTTACATTGATTTAAGTATTTTTATTGTTTTTCAAAGTATTCTCTTTTATATTTTATGCACTTTTCCATGCGTTCAAACCAGTCGTTAAAAATTTCAAAGCCTCCACTGCTTCTGCCGGCCGCCGAAACACCGCGCCCACCACGCAACTTATCCTTGATTTTGGGAAATGTGAAAAAGTCGTTGGGACTTAGGTCAGGGCTGTATGGAGGATGGTCCAGTAGTTCGACTTTTTCACCTTCCAGGTACTCATTTGTTTTACGAGCGGTGTGAGGGCTGGCATTGTCGTGGTGAAGGATGATGCGGCGACTAGGCCTTTTTTCCTAAGTTCAGCAAAGACAATCGGCAAACAAATACTTGTATACCAATCGGCTTTGACCGTTCTACGATTTTCAAGTGGAATAGTAGCCACGTGACCCGATTTGGAGACAAACATAGCCACCATCTTCTTGGCCTTGCTGCGAGAGCGAATAACTTTTGTTGGCTTGAAGCTCGTCTTCCTTACCCCATACTCGAGATTGGTTTTTAGTTTCAGGCTCATATGCGTATATCTACGACTCGTCACCTGATACGACACTAAAAACTGCATTTGAGCTTCCTCCGTTGAATTTATTCAATGTTTTGCGGCACCAATTGACATGAGTCGTTTTCTGCTCGTCAGACAATAAGTGCGGTATCCAACGGGAAAACAACTTTCGCACGCCTAATTTTTTCTGTAAAATAATTTGTATCTGACTCATTCAAATCCACAAAGACTCCTAAATTTCCCGATATGTCACATGCCTGTCTTCTTTTATCAGCTGACTCACAAGGTGGACGTTTTCTTGCGTAACTGCCGATTTTGGTCGACCTTCACGCGCGTCGTCCGTGAGGGATACTCGGCCACGTTGAAATTCTGAATACCACCTGTATATTGTCGTCTTTGAAGGTGTTTCATTACTAAAAGCAGCAATCATCCGGTCTCCACATTGTTTTTGTGTTAATCCACTTTGAAAGTCGTAATCTTTTTTTACGGGACAATTCCATCTTCAGCGGCGACTCAACAACTCGAAAAAACAATTGAAACTGAACCATTGTTTTTTTAGGGTTCCGTACTCAAGGAGTAAAACGGGACACTATTACTAAGACTCCGCTGTCCGTCTGTCTGTCTGTCTGTCTGTCACCAGGCTGTGTCTCAACAACAGTGATAGTTTGACAGCTGAAATTTTCACAGATGATGTATTTCTGTTGCCGCTATAACAACAAATACTAAAAACCAGTTTTTTTTTCTTTTACAATCTTACACAAATCGGCTTAGTCCCAAACTAAGCAAAGCTTGTATTATGGGTACTAGACGAACGATAAACATACTTATGTAGATAAATAAATACTTAAATACACAGAAAACATCCATGACTCGGGACTTGGCCGGTTGTTTTTTGTCAATTCTTGACCCCCCCTCCTATCATCATCCTGTTAATTCCTAAATGGACACTACCCGCCTCATAAAATGACTACCGTCATCCAATAGACCCCCCCCCCAGTTTTGAAATGACGTAATTTATGGACAGCCACTGTCTGTAATTGAATCAATGTATGTTATTAGAGGCGATTACGCATGTAAGATTGTTCAACTATATACCTGTAATTGTACATTGTATGTACTTAATCATAATATATTCTGATCTGTGTGTTTTTAGGGTTCCGTGCCTCGAAATGGAAAAACGGAACCCTTATAGGATCACTTTGTTGTCCGTCCGTCCGTCTGTCAATACCCTTTTTCTCAGGAACGCGTGGAGGTATCAATCATTTAAAGTTTGAATTCCTGTGCATAGTGTGTGCATGCATTATTTTAGAATTAATATTTTTTATATTAATGTTGCTGTGCCCTAATAGGGTTATGCTGGAACTGTATTTTATATGTAACATCTTGTAAGACCATAATGCAACAAATAAATGAATTAAGCTGAAATTTATATCAAATACTCAGGTTTACTGTCTCTTGGAGCTGTGAAAAAATCAAACTTCTAAGCCAACACAATCAAAAGATACAGCCGTTTATGCCGCAAATTTCCGCAAGTTTTCGATACCCGCAAGGGAATCAAAACCTACTTCCCGTGAACTCAGAAACTTGAAATTTGGTGCGAAGCAACGCCCTATAGCACAGATAAAGGAAACATAGCGAAAACCGTAAATTTTTAGTTACATCACTGAAAATTTTATGTCTAGTATATACTGACACGTACTAAGTATGTGAATACATACTTAGTAAGTGTCAGTTTATAGTGGACTTGGTTTTATTGTACGGGGTGGTCCGGAACCCTCGGTGCGCGAGTCTGACTCGCACTTGACCGGTTTTTTTTTTCACCCGTGGTAAAGCCGAAATAGTAAAAATAAAACAGGTGAAATAATTACAATTAATATCCGTTTCACCATGCACGGCGATGTTACTTGGTACCCTTGATGAAGCGGTAACCTTTTTCTAACAAATTTAGAAACTAGGTATCACGGTTCTGTCTGTAGGAAAATATTACGTTTTTGAGATATATTCTATTAAAAATCATTCCTACAATATTCGTTCAAAATATTATTCCCGAAAAGCATTACGAATGATTAATGCGAATTAAGAAGTTATTCGCGAATAAATATTGGTGAATAATTATCTCTGAATCTTGAAATTTGGTACGAAGTATTTATAGCACAAATAAAGGAAACATTGTGAAAACCGTAAATTTTTAGTTACATCACTGAAAATTTGATGTCCAGTATAAACTGACACGCACTAAGTATGTAAATACATACTTAGTGAGTGCCAGTTTATAGTGGACCTGTTTCTATTGTACGGGGTGGTCCGGAAACCTCGGTGTGCGAGTCTGACTCGCACTTGACCGGTTTTTTTTTATGCTTACCACGATCATGGCATCATCTCTTTCATTTACTTAACAGTTAAGAGTTTACTTATGTTTTCGATGATAAAAGCAAATCAATCGTTCCTTACACCCTTTGGACCAGAGTTTTCAAAGGGCGTAAGGGACAAACTGTGATTTTTCATTAGAGCTAAAAATCCTACAATTAGGATATTCCGTTATATTTGTTTTATTTGTACACGGCGCGGTCGGTGCAAAACACGTAATTGTAATAAACTCGTTAAGACGGGTTCGCCGTGCGCTCGCCCGCTGGCGCCCCACTCTCTCCCCGCCTCGCACCCACCGCATGCATTTGACTCCACGACAAGGTCGCGAGTATTTTCAATTAAATTTTCAATTTCTTAAGCGTGAAATTAACATGCTTAATTTTGATGAAAACATGATTATCGTACACAAAAGGCTATTAGTAAACAAAAAATTCTTAGTTACTATTTATAATTACTGAGAAATACATTATTATTAAAACGTTAAAAATAAATGTTTAATTATTGTCTTAAATGTCTAAAAGGACGCAATATACCTTAAACAGATAAAAACATCATAGTTACCATTTTGGCTTGTCTAGATAATGAGATCAGAGGAAAACTGTGAAAAAAAAAGTATATGCGAATTTGATATCAGTTTAATTTTGCTATTAAGTGATCGAATTTGAATGCATCTCAAAGTTATACTAACAAGGTACTTGGTTACCTTTTTTACTTTTAGGAAAAAGTTAGGTAGTGTACGTTAACTCGTGTTTTTTTTAACTACGGTTACGATCGCGGATTTTTTACTTAATATATTTCATTAATATTTGATACTGAATAGTAAAATCCGATAAAACAATAAAAACAACGAGTTTACGAATTATGTCCAGGGTAAGCTAATTTGATTGGTCTATTACATTTATATACATATTTACATACATACTTACTAACAGTGCAAGTTAATATAAAGCTTGTAAAAAGGAGGAAGTTCTCAATTCCATTGAATTTCTTTTTAACTATATCCTATAGAAACTGTTCTATCGATCGATACCAATTTCCACAGTTTAACTTGTTTGATTGAATAGGAAAAGGTATTCAGTTTCAAAGGGTCTTAAAAATATAACTGGAACCGCAGTCGCCTATTACGGCAGGGGTGCGATTAGGTTTTGTTTTTTTTAAGGGAGGAATACCATAAGTGTAAGGCAAACTGAACTTTATTCATGCCACGCCACACGTCGAGAGTGGCAACGGCGACCTCTTGACATTTGGGGCGTCAGCGACCCGGCTAGCGACAATCGTTTGACGCACGACCGGTGACGTCCCAAACAATGACCACACGAACAAAGCCTTTGTTTACCCTTCACGTGGACTTTGCAAAGAAATGCAGCCAAAGAAACGTCAGCTGTACGACGGCTCGCTGTCACAAAGCCAAGCGTATACGTTGTCAATACTGCACAGTGCATCTGACTTGTACGGTCAGGTGTGTACGCGTGTACGCTATTCTAGTATTAATTTTCTAGCAGTTAGCATCATAATCGCATAGTTTAGGACATGACCAGAAAAGTTGCAACATGGAAATGTTTTAGTCGCGCCTTTTCACGCGTCGCGCGCCTTAAGCTAGCGCGCCTACGAGTATACCTCGCACGAGATTAACTGCAAGTATCATTCTAAGCTTTCTGGTTTGAAAGAGACGGATAGTCTTTTGATATACATACTCGTATATGTATAGCGCGAAATACGAAATAGCTCGAATATCTCGTCTGAACGAAACAGTTTCGTGAAAATCGTGGACGGTTTTGAGCCGTGCGAACACTGTAAACGTCTTACATATCCTATACAGAAACCTACGCTGTTTGTATTTATAATATACTACCCTGCTAAAGGAAAAAGGACGAAAACCACTGAAAGTGCTATGAAATTCGAATCTTTGTAATTTAGCAACATTCGCGGCAGAACATACGAGAGGATAATACACACCTGCGCCGATTTTTCTTTATTTGTCCAGGTCTTTTGTTCAGTGTCTTATTACAGTTATTACGTGTTTGTTGACACTCAAATACATGAATACCTGTAAGGGTGGAAATTCTGTACAAATGTATTGAAGGCAAAAATGTATTTAAGAGAACTATATTGAGAGTGCTCTGGTTTGAAACAAAATGTTTTTGTATCTCACGAGTGGGTTCTCGGAATCGCTTGTTTGTGGAGTCTGTGTTTTACCAAGAGTGAAAAACACAATTTGGTAAATTAGTTAAGATTGTAAAGTGTTATCATGTAGAGATAAAATTAAATGTCAATTTTAATGGATTTGTAAATAACTTAGATTTTATTCGTTAACGTTTATCGAGCTTGTTTTTGAACGAGCGAGCGGAGCGAACGAAGTTCCCCGTTTCAACTAGGGCTAAAATTCTTTCGTATGTCCGGCGGTTCTCCTCTACAGGGCGCATTTCTCAACCGATTCTCGTGAAATTTTGTGAGCAGGTCCAATTATTTTTTCATCAATTCTGTTTTTCAGAATTCATTTTTTTTAAAGATGCTCGCGAATTTTCCATCTCGCAGAGCAACTAGTTGTACAATAACGTAAAAATTGTATATAGTAGGATATAAAGACGCATCGGAAATATTTGGGTGGAATGTAGTCGTTAATTACTCGTCAGTAAGACATTAAGCACTTACTGATTAAGTGTAATAGCAAAATATCGTCGTTCTAAGAACACATTACGAGTATTCAAGTTTTTAAATATTATTATTTATTATCATTCCATACCTACTCGTACTCGTCTCCGATTGATAAAACATAATTTACTTTAAAAAAAAGTTTTAACTGACTTCAATTCAGTGCTTCACCTTATTTGAAGAGATCCCTCGATTTCTCCATGATTCCATCATCAGATCCTTATCTGATGGTAGGGTAGGACACCCTTTCAAAAAAAAAAAATCTTACGCCCTTGTTTTACCAATGTTTTTCATCAAATTTGCGAGGAAATAAATATCCACAAAAGACAGAAAAACCTATGTTTTATACATAGCGCATCAATCAATTGTTGCCGAAATTGACAACTTCACTTCTAGATCAATGCGAGTGGAGGGCGGAGCTTCAATATTTCAACCAATCACAGAGCATGGAGCATGTGGTTCTTGCAGGCCACGGCCTGCTCGATTTTATTTTCCAACCAATCACAGAACAGAATTCTTTCCGTCCAGATTTGCTTAACCAATCAGATCACACACAAGCTCATTACTCCCTTGGCTTGGGACCATTATTTCCCGCGGGAACAATTTAGGCTATTGTCCTTCGGTATGGTATACAGGCAAGGAATAACACTATTTATGAGCAAGTGTGATGGAAAAGATAATGTTAAACTAAATTTGAGAGGCATTTAAGCTAAGCTAGGTTTTATTTACTTATTTCATCGTATGGCATACATTATTTGGCCTCTTGAGTTTGTCACTCTTTAGTACCACCGAGTGTCCCACGTTGCCTGCATCTTTGCTTAACCTGCGTTATCGTTTCCGATTCGCAGGCGCCGCTGGGCTATGAACGCTTCTTTCTTTTACTTATATTTATACGGGTCTTGAAGCCTTAGCTCAATAAGGTTTCAAAACAAATAATTTCTCGCCCCGCTTCGCCTGTAACCAGGCCGGTGGAAGACACGAATAGTGTAAACAATGACCCTGGACGGTTAGTAACATGTTAGGCGCAGACGTTGAGCGTTTCTAGGTACAATCTGTTTACACAAACCCGACTCCTGTTTAGCGGTTGATAGGAGACGGACACACGGATGGGTGGGATGTCCAACAGCAACTTTCAGTTGGCGGATACGAAGGCAATCTTGCACGGCTAGCATGCTGGGCTCATCATCATCATATCAGCCGAAAGATGTCCACTGCTGGACATAGGCCTCCCCCAAATGCTGCATGCTGGGCTAGTGCAAGATAAACTGCCTGTCTTTTTCTAAGTCTTGCAATTAGAATGATACGGACACACACGTGCACATAGCCCAAATGTATGACCTTTGTTTCATATCCAAAAGTCATTTATAGTGAGAATTTACTTCTTTGTTACATAATAAAAATGTCTGCCTATCTGTTCCGGAGAGACAACAAGAAAGTAGAATAATAGCCTGCCCAGAGGATTTATTTCTTTAATTTTTTTTTATGGAGAGCGTATTTCTCGTGTTTAGTTTATTATAATTAAAATATCAGTTAATTATACACTAATAAAAAAATATTTCATTTATATTTTTCACTTAAGTTTTTAATACTGTGTAAATATGGATATATTTAAGTAAATATGTATTAATACAATAAAAGTCATAATATTAGATAAGTTTACAAGTCAATAAAACTTAGTCAAATAACCCGCCCCGTGTCATTCCGGGTGCAAAGTTTCGGGTCGATGAAATACCGTCATATTTCCTAAAAGAGTCTAAATGTTGTACAGTTTTTTAATCCTTTCATGATCTTTATTAAATTTTACATCTAAACTGCAGAAATAACAGTAAAAAAGAAACATACCAGGTTTAAATCGCACTGAAAAAAAAACCCATGAAAAAAACAACGTTAACGGAGCGAGATATCGCAAAAATCGTCATTTTTGGTTGTTGATATGTTTATGATAGGATCCCGGAAATTGCTAATACATTTGGGTATTACGAAGACTAATATGTTATGTAAATAAGACTAGTGAAAAATATTTAAAAAAACCTATTGCGGTTATTTAATTTAGGGTGACCCGAAACTTTTGCTCTTGAGTGTATAACATACGATAAGTGTCAAATGATCACAAGCAAAAATTATATGCTCTTATTAGGACGGATTTTTTTGCAATCGTTTTTTTGTCAAGATTTACTCTTGCAGTTTTGTTCCTATAATTGTTTAATTAATGTTTTTACTGTGTCTTCTTCTATCTATAGATTACGGTTCTACAACCGGTGCGGTTTAACATAAATACAAGCGAGCACCTACAACTTACGAGGATTGTGAAGTGCCGATACGTAGCGCGAGTGCGCGAGTAGGTATTAAAAAAATGCTACACACACACACACACACATACATAAGGCCCGCGTTACGCGGGACTATCCTCTCCTATTATTTATTAAGTAAAGTAAAGTAAATATAAAGATTTTAGATTTTAGGTTAAGCTAAGTAAGTTTGTATAATATGTGTACACCTAAAATTAAATTATTAAGATTAACATGTGGAAGAGCGGGGTCTCTTAACACAAGCATATTTTAATGCTTAAAAAGAGGCACCAACTCCAGACTATGTAAATATTTTAAGATACTGAATAAATGCTTTTTATTTATTTATTTATTTAATTGCCTACATTTCCTTGTTGAAATATTGTTTCGGCTGATAAAGTTTCTACCCCCCTAATCCTTTATGATTATTTTTTTTGGTATTATTGGATTAAGTACACTCCAATCTATGTCTGTACGTTTTCCTTTTTAAGTAGGTATATCAGTTTAAATTCATAAAAAAAAAGCGAAAGACAAGATTTTTAAGTCAAAAATATAGATTTTTAGATGATAATATTAATAACTTTTAACGTATGCAATATTTCTTAAAAATCAAAACGTACAGACCTAGTTTTTAACTGACTTCAAATGTGTGTATGTTACGCGATAATTCCGTAACCTATGAACCGATTTGAAGAATTCTTTCTTTGTTTGAAAGCATATACTTCCAGATTGGTCCCGTTGTCACCAAAATCTAGTTCTGATGATGGGATCCTGGAGAAATCAAGGGAACTCTTCAAATTTTATAGGCAAACTTGAAGCTATTTGGCTACTGATTTGAAGTCGGTTAAAACTTTGTTTTGAAAGTCAATTATTCATATTCATTATATCTACAACATGTCCAAAAACTATAAAAATCGAACAATGTTTACGGGGCGAAAAACGTTAGCGCTTATTGTATGAAAATTTACAGGTTCACAATCCTCTTAAGAGCTAGATAGCCGTTCAGAACGCAAGTGTGTCAGACAAGGAAGCGCGTACGCCGCAAATAGTACTAAAGAGAAACAATAGCGCGCGCCAGTGCTCCCAGATCAGGCAAACAAACAATAAGGAATATTACGATTTAGGTCATAGCCAAGTGGTTAGACCACCCATGTCCATGACTCTCTTCCTAGCTATGAATCCCACGTGTTTATTTTTGTTTAAAAATAAAACATTCGCGGACAATATTACACAAATAAACCTATACGTATCGCGGCGAATCTTGATTACTGTAATTCGAACTTAGGACCTCTAGATTCGTAGGCAAGGACACTACCTACTGGTTACTAGACTAATAACCTGGTCGTTAAACATGGTTGGTGGTAGGGTGGGGGTCAGTTTTCAATGTTAATCTTCGCCACTTCGCTCCGTCCTCGACATCGTCTTCGATCTTTCCATTGTTTTGGGTCTACACGTATCCACTACGTGTATTGGTAAAGCAGCGTTGGTTGCTACGAGAGGTAAGAGAAGAGGTAGACCAAGAAAAAGGATGGATTGTGAGAGAAGATGAATAGGATGGACACTTCCTTCACTCCTTTCACCCCGTCCGTCACCTCGTTTCTCACTAGTTACGAGTTGACGTGCGATAGAGAGCTGCTGGTATGAAAGAAAAAGACATGCCGCGCCGACCCCAATTAAGTGCGATAAGGGCAATCGAATGACGGTTGCTACAAGAGGTTACATAGTGCCAAGTCACGCACGCGCCACTCAACGTCTCCTATCACACTCGTGCTGTCCCAATTAAAAAGAGACGGGTAGATTTTCGCGTCGCGTCGCGGCGACATTCGTGCTAGCCACGCTAGTCCTACCAGTAGGATCTCCAGATGGCCGAAGCATGCTCATGTCGCTAATAAATTCCCCGCATTGATTTATTAGTCTATTACCTGCTCGATCGATGCACGAGTGCGTTCGTTAATTGCGAGTGGCACGGAAAGTGAAACTTTAATCACGAGACTTTATTATTTACGAACGTCAACTCAATTTACATCACGGTGGCGCCAAATACCCGCGTGATTATGAGCGGGCACCGCTGCGCTGCCTGGGAACGCTTGCAATTCCAGGGCTGATATTCACAACCACAGATGTATGAATATAAGGAGATCGGTCATGCCGGCCGATTTGTATTGAGTACGCCGGTCGCAAGTTCATTAACCCACACAAAGCACAAGTAATTGACAAGACAGAGCACGCACACATCTATAGCACACACACTTGTATACCTACGCTCTTATAGGACAATACACAC
This sequence comes from Epinotia brunnichana, assembly GCA_963854355.1. NCBI lineage: Eukaryota > Metazoa > Arthropoda > Insecta > Lepidoptera > Tortricidae > Epinotia > Epinotia brunnichana. The sequence goes on along the minus strand of OY977935.1, from coordinate 81,812,136 downwards.
GCATCATAGCAGGCATTTTGGGAAGAAACGTAATATTCTGTGCCATCATCACGCGTGCACACTCGGCAACAACGGACGGTGAACTAGCGGCAGAGTATGCCCATTGAGCTAACAACTGCGACGCGGCCGCCGGCGGCTTGTCCTCTCTCTAGTATTATATGCTCTGAGTTCACAACGTTTTAACAGGTCCCTCTTGCCACTTCGGCTAAAGTCACACACCTCCAAGGTTCAAATTGGCTAATTGACAATTGTTTTTCACGCTGCCATTCAAACCTGTTTTCTGAGTGGATCAAATGTTTGTATCGGACTAGCCACAATTAGAGCACGTAAAAGACAAAAAGAGGGTCAAAGGCGGACCTCGCTGGCGACAGCCGAAACGACTCGTAGAAATTGACCCGTAACCGTTGTACCAAAATGAACGTATATTAGTATTCCGAAAGGCGACAGATTCTAAATGGACTGTATCAAATTGAGTCCTTACGCGGGTCGCCGTGATTTTGCAGAAGAAAGGTTAATGTTTGAGCAGATTGCGTATCGGCTTACCTGGAGGTCTTGAAGGCAGGCTCAGCATCCGATGAAGGCACTCCCTAAGGCTAAGCCCAGCGCTGGATCCAGATAAGCGGCACCCCTGGTTCTACCACTCAGATGCACACACAGATGTAATATAGCCGAGTCGCAATCTCTTGATGAGAATTTGATTGGAAGCCGGTGAAATGAGTCACTGCCTTGGCCCAACAAGCCCAACAATCACAACTTGTGGGCGTTTATAGACTTAAAGCTCGTAAATAACGGACGAGCAGCGAGTTGTCTCTCACTCACTCACGTAAATTGCTGTTTTGGACGATAAACTGCGTTAAATACCTTTCCTATCTTTTTATGATTTTAATTATGTTATTAATTTGTAATTTAGTCTTTATTGTAATCATTTGACGGTTTACTATCAATATAGCAACACTATGTTACACCTACATAACCTACATTTCAACATGAGGAAAGTACCGAATTCACACGGACGCGGCTGACACCGCCGGACAGTGACAATAGGGTATTTGACAACAGTGAAAATAAATTGCTTTTTCATTAGCAACAGATAAACATTACGAAAATACTCGGAAAGTATCAATCTTTCATTTATGTTTGGTATTTTAAGATTTTTAAATTCATAAATACTAATAATAAGGACGTTGGTTTATTGTGACGTCACAAGCGTGTAAATCTCTACAGATTCCATACTAACGGAGCGTTTTTGACGTTTCATAAAAAGAAGCTGATTTGACTTTTGTCAAATACCGTATTGACAATATCGTTCGCAAATCGTCGCGTAACTGGCGTAGTACGTCAAGTACGTGACACAAAAAGCGACAACCTTAGACGAAATGGCACGTGCTAAGCTACGCGTTAAGGGGACGTTCACGTGCTCACTACCGCCACTGGTAAATTGAGATTATTTAAATTTAACGTATACGTATGCGTCCAAAGTTAAAACAGCCGTTTTTCTTTGAGTTCATAGATCGACGAATCCAGCAACATTAAGACTAGTTTGATGTATTAAGTATCATATTACAGGCTTTTAAAGATGATGATGATGATGAGCGGTGAGGTGAAACCAATATCCTGTCCCGATCAACTTGATGCCTCTTCTTCTAACGCAGAGGGAAAACCGGACCTTATTGGGATTACACCGGTTATCTCACGATGTTTTTCTACACCGAAAACGTACGTTCGATGGGTTTTTTACAGTTAGATTCGTCACATGCCTCATCAGTCGGTTACAGTGGCTCACGATTCTTTGACAAACTATGGACGATTTTATTGTGAAGTTTATCACCTGTCACTTTTCACCCTGTCACCCCGCATCACCAATAAGCGACGACATAACGATAAACATAGTAAACATAGTTAAGCGACACTTATTTAATCGTATGGCATATATTATTTTTTGGCCTTTTTGAGTTTGTCACTCTTTAGTACCACCCAGGGGACACGTGCAGGGTTGTGGTAGGTAGCTCCTGCGGACGCGAGTGACAGTTGTCCCCCCTTTGTCAAGTGAGTGGGCAACTCGACTGTTAGAGGTTCTTAAGCCGCCCGAAGGCCTCTAACTCGGCTTAACGACTCCTGTCATAGACAGCAACCGGGATCAACTGCTTAGCGTGCCTTCCAAAGCACGGAAGCGCTCATTTATAGTAACCACTCAAACAGGCGGTCACCCATCCAAACACTGACCCCTGCCGTCTTTGCTTGACCTGCGTTATCGTTTCCGATACGCAGGCGCCGCCGGGCTATGAACGCTTCATAGCGACACTTGTTAAGTAAGTATAAATGTAAATAGACCAATCAAATTAGCTTACCCTGGACATAATTCGTAAACTCGTTGTTTTTATTGTTTTATCGGATTTTACTATTCAGTATCAAATATTAATGAAATATATTAAGTAAAAAATCCGCGATCGTAACCGTAGTTAAAAAAAACACGAGTTAACGTACACTACCTAACTTTTTCCTAAAAGTAAAAAAGGTAACCAAGTACCTTGTTAGTATAACTTTGAGGTGCATTCAAATTCGATCACTTAATAGCAAAATTAAACTGAAATCAAATTCGCATATACGTTTTTTTTCACAGTTTTCCTCTGATCTCATTATCTAGACAAGCCAAAATGGTAACTATGATGTTTTTATCTGTTTAAGCTATATTGTGTCTTTTTAAACATTTAAGACAATATTTAAACATTTATTTGTAACGTTTTAATAATAATGTATTTCTCAGTAATTATAAATAGTAACTATGATTTTTTTGTTTACTAATAGCCTTTTGTGAACGATGATCATGATTTCATCAAAATCAAGCATGTTAATTTCACGCTTAAGAAATTGAAAATTTAATTGAAAATACTCGCGACCTTTTCGTGGAGCCAGATGCATGCGGTGGGTGCGAGGCGGGGAGAGAGTGGGGCGCCAGCGGGCGAGCGCACGGCGAACCCGTCTTAACGAGTTTATTTCAATTACGTGTTTTGCACCGACCGCGCCGTGTACAAATAAAACAAATATAACGGAATATCCTAATTGTAGGATTTTTAGCTCTAATGAAAAAATCACAGTTTGACCCTTACGCCCTTTGAAAACTCTGGTCCAAAGGGCGTAAGGAACGATTGATTTGCTTTTATCATCGAAAACATAAGTAAACTCTTAACTGTTAAGTAAATGAAAGAGATGATGTCATGATCGTGGTTAGCATAAAAAAAACCGGTCAAGTGTTCCGGACCACCCCGTACAATAGAAACAGGTCCACTATAAACTGACACTCACTAAGTATGTATTTACATACTTAGTGCGTGTCAGTTTATACTGGACAATAAATTTTCAGTGATGTAACTAAAAATTTACGGTTTTCGCAATTTTTCCTTTATTTGTGCTATAAATACTTCGTACCAAATTTCAAGATTGAGAGTTCACGGGATATGGGCATGGGCATTTCGTCCCTTACGCCCTTTGAGCCTACGGTAGTCGATATCCTTATTGGCAAAATTGAGCCGACAGGCCAGAACGCCAAAAAAAAGAGAAGATATGCTTATTGTCACCCACCCAGAGATGGGATAAATTTATTCGAATACGAATAACGTTTAATAAGAATAAATAGGATTATTTGCGAATGACGAATAAATATTTCGAATAATTATTCGCCAATATTTATTCGCGAATAACTTCTTCATTCGCATAATCATTCGTAATGCTTTTCGGGAATAATATTTTGAACGAATATTGTAGGAATGCTTTTTAATGGAATATATCTCAAAAACGTAATAATTTCCTACAGACAGAACAGAGATACCAAGTTTCTAAATTTGTTAGAAAAAGGTTACCGCTTCATCAAGGGTACCAATTAACATCGCCGTGCATGGTGAAACGGATATTAATTGTAATTATTTCACCTGTTTTATTTTTACTATTTCGGCTTTACCACGGGTGAAAAAAAAAACCGGTCAAGTGCGAGTCAGACTCGCGCACCGAGGGTTCCGGAATACCCCGTACAATAAAACCAAGTCCACTATAAACTGACACTCACTAAGTATGTATTCACATACTTAGTACGTGTCAGTATATACTGGACATACAAATTTCAGTTATGTAACTAAAAATTTACGGTTTTTGCTATTTTTCCTTTATGTGTGCTATAGGGCGTTGCTTCGCACCAAATTTCAAGTTTCTGAGTGCACGGGAAGTAGGTTTTGATTCCCTTGCGGGTTTCGAAAACTTGCAGAAATTTGCGGCATAAACGGCTGTATCTTTTGATTGCGTTGGCTTAGAAGTTTGATTTTTTCACAGCTCCAAAAGACAGTAAATCTGAGTATTTGATATAAATTTCAGCTTAATTAATTTATCTGTCAGTGCTAATTATTACATTAAATAAAAAAAAATATTTGTATACTGCAACAAATATTTTTTACAAGATGTTACATATAAATACAGTTCCAGCATAACCCTGTTAGGGCACAGCAACATTAATATAAAAAATATTAATTCTAAAATAATGTATGCACACACTATGCACAGGAATTCAAACTTTTAATGATTGATACCTTCAAGCGTTCCTGAGAAAAAGGGTATTGACAGACGGACGGACGGACAACAAAGTGATCCTATAAGGGTTCCGTTTTTCTATTTCGAGGCACGGAACCCTAAAAACACACAGATCAGAATATAACATGATTATGATTAAGTACATACAATGTACAATTACAGGTATATAGTTGAACAATCTTACATGCGTAATCGCCTCTAATAACATAACATTGATCCAATTACAGACAGTGGCTGTCCATAAATTACGTTATTCCAAAACAGGGGGGGGGGGGTCTATTGGATGACGGTAGTCATTTTATGAGGCGGGTAGTGTCCATTTAGGAATTAACAGGATGATGATAGGAGGGGGGGTCAAGAATTGACAAAAAACAACCGGCCAAGTCCTGAGTCATGGATGTTTTCTGTGTATTTAGGTATTTATTTATCTATATAAGTATGTTTATCGTTCGTCTAGTACCCATAATACAAGCTTTGCTTAGTTTGGGACTAAGCCGATTTGTGTGAGATTGTAAAAGAAAAAAAAACTGGTTTTTAGTATTTGTTGTTATAGCGGCAACAGAAATACATCATCTGTGAAAATTTCAGCTGTCAAACTATCACTGTTGTTGAGACACAGCCTGGTGACAGACGGACAGACAGACAGACTGACAGACTGACAGACAGACAGACAGACGGACAGCGGAGTCTTAGTAATAGTGTCCCGTTTTACTCCTTGAGTACGGAACCCTAACAAAACAATGGTTCAGTTTCAATTGTTTTCTCGAGTTGTTGAGTTGCCGCTGAAGATGGAATTGTCCCGTAAAAATTTATTACGACTTTCAAAGTGGATGAACACAAAAACAATGTGGAGACCGGATGATTGCTGCTTTTAGTAATGAAACACCTTCAAAGACGACAATATACAGGTGGTATTCAGAATTTCAACGTGGCCGAGTATCCCTCACGGACGACGCGCGTGAAGGTCGACCAAAATCGGCAGTTACGCAAGAAAACGTCCACATTGTGAGTCAGCTGATAAAAGAAGACAGGTATGTGACATATCGGGAAATTCAGGAGTCTTTGGGGATTGGAATGAGTCAGATACAAGTTATTTTACAGGAAGAACTAGGCGTGCGAAAGTTGTTTTCCCGTTGGATCCCGCACTTATTGTCTGACGAGCAGAAAACGACTCGTGTCAATTGGTGCCGCAAAACATTGAATAAATTCAACGGAGGAAGCTCACATGCAGTTTTTAGGGTCGTATCAGGTGACGAGTCGTGGATATACGCATATGAGCCTGAAACTAAAAACCAATCTCGAGTATGGGGTAACGAAGACGAGCTTCAAGCCAACAAAAGTTATTCGCTCTCGCAGCAAGGCCAAGAAGATGGTGGCTATGTTTGTCTCCGAATCGGGTCACGTGGCTACTGTTCCACTTGAAGATCGTAGAACGGTCAAAGCCGATTGGTATACAAGTATTGGTTTGCCGAGTGTCTTTGCTGAACTTAGGAAAAAAGGCCTAGTCGCCGCATCATCCTTCACCACGACAATGCCAGCCCTCATACCGCTCGTAAAACAAATGAGTACCTGGAAGGTGAAAAAGTCGAACTACTGGACCATCCTCCATACAGCCCTGACCTAAGTCCCAACGATTTTTTCACATTTCCCAAAATCAAGGATAAGTTGCGTGGTGGGCGCGGTGTTTCAGACACCGGCAGAAGCAGTGGAGGCTTTTAAAATGGCCATTTTGTCGACTCTTTTTCAGCGTTCAATAAGTGTTTTAACGACTGGTTTGAACGCATGGAAAAGTGCATAAAATATAAAAGAGAATACTTTGAAAAACAATAAAAATACTTAAATCAATGTTACTGCATATTTTTTTTTATTCCCGAAACTTTCAGTTTGACCCTCGTAGTGACCCTGCCTGCGTAGCCGGAGGTCCCGGGTTCGAATCCCGGTAAGGGCATTTATTTGTGTGATGAGCACAAATATGTGCTCCTGAGTCATGGATGTTTTCTATGTATTTATTTATCTATATAAGTATGTTTATCGTCGTCTAGTACCCATAGTAGTTTGCTTAGTTTGGGACTAGATCGATTTGTGTAAGATTGTATAAGAAAAAAAAAGAAAATAAAAAATCTGTTTTTTAGTATTTGTTGTTATAGCCGCAACAGAAATACATCACCTGTGAAAATTTCAACTGTCTACCTATCACGGTTCGTGAGATACAGCCTGGTGACAGACGGACAGACAGACAGACAGACAGACGGACAGCGGAATCTTAGTAATAGGGTCCCGTTTTACTCTTTGAGTACGGAACCCTAAAAACGACGACGTAATATATGGACAAGCCCACACACATGACATATTGAAACAAACCTGTTAAATGCCCCATGAAGTGACTCATTTAACTCACAAAAATATTGTTAATTAGTAGAAAAGGGTATTAATACTTGAAAATAGGTACACTTGTAGTGATCGTGTTAAATTCGTGTACGTGTTACAACGAGCAACCGCATCCTTAAATATTATTCGTGGATTTATTGGAATGAAATGAGAATAAATCATTCGTCATTCGAAAGTGTAGACGAATAAATTATTCGCGAATAAATGTTTATTCGAATAAGAATCATTCCAATAATGCCCCTTTCTGCACCCACATAAGTAACATATTTTATTTAAATAATTCTATACAGAAGACTGAGTGCTTATAAATAGGTAATCGACATTCCACGACAATTATGTCTCATGCTGAACAACTTAGTTATTATCGATCTAATGAACACAATATTTCAATAAATCTCCACCCTAGCCGAACCGTGGTAAACGCCACGTTCGTGTTTATAAATGTTTGACAATCATTGACCTATCCATAAATCCATAATAAATGAAGGCCGAAACGCATTGACAGCGGTGGCGAAGCGGCGGCGCGGCGCAGTGTGGAGGTGGTACCGGCTGTAATGTTCGATCTAATACGAATGGGTCCGCACAGAATACCGGCCGGGAAAAAAGCGTTCGGATCCTTTCATATTAGCTCGAACATTACAAGTACCGCCTCCGCGCCAAGCCGCGCCGCTTCGCCACCGCTGTCAGTGCGTTTCGGCCTTGAATGCCTGCGACTCGCGACAGCACGGTCGGTAGTTGAGGCGCAAAGCAATGACGGCCTTATTCTGCAAGAGATAAGGTTCATATTAAAACTTAAGTACGAAAAAATATGAATTAATTAATAATCGTGGATATTTTTTGTTTAATTTGTTTCTTATAGTACTAATAATATGTTGACCGCATAAATCAAACACTTTCCAAGTAGTTATGTATTTTCGTTTTCCAAAAACTACCAATATTTGTGATTTTAGAAATCCGCAAAGAGAATCTGTTTAATTTTTAATAATTTATCAACACACATAATATACTATTCAGAATAATTTGTTAAATTGCAGTTATCTATAATTTCTGGTAAGATAAGCCAGAAAATGTGTAACTTACTGAACTTTCTTTATTATTGATAGTCCCGGTTGATTAATTAGATTAATTTTGATTTCTTTAACTGGAATGCAAGCGTTATATCATAATAGAGGCACTTTTACAAAGTTACATATTATGCTGCACTTATGAAATCAGAATTTGTTAAAAATTTAGATTTTTGGTTTTTTTACAATGACGCGGAACCCTAAAATGTTTAATTATTTTTATTTTAACTATAACTAACAATACTTTACATCATAGAAAAAGAAAATTACAGTTATCGAATTATGTCCGGGTTTAGCTAATTTGATTGGTCTAAAATAAAATTAAGCATGTATTGCATATTTATTACCTATGTATAATTTTAATAGAAATACCAGCAGAGAAATCTTTAACTCATTACAATCTTTAATATTTAAGATTAGTAGTTAAGCTCTAAATATTGTTACATATATAAAAACGCAATAAACAGTTCAAATTTTTATTTTAATTTATTTTTAACATCAACAACGGAAACAGAGTCAGTGACAGTGACGCCCGCGTAAACACGGCACGTAAATGCACGTCTATTAAGAGGGCGCTCGTTTTTTGGTCAGGAATAAGCGAGAATGACGGATTTTTGACGTTGTAATTCTAAGAAACGGAGAGCTTTTTCTAGATCCTGATTACTTATTTGCATAGGTAAACTCCTCATATTGGTCCTAGCCGCCTCCAATTTACGAAGAACTGAATACTTTAACCGAAAATACCCGATTACCGACAGTAGTTTTCTGAAGAGAGCGCAGAGTCATAAGTTTGAGCCCCTAATACTCCATGATGCTATATGAGAACCTACTTGTTTTTTTCTATTTTCACTAGCGTAATATGTTGCCATTGCTCCTAGCCGCCTCGAATTTTCCTTATTCTGCACGTATATATATGTAAACTGTTCTCAATTACACCATATTTGTCAACAAAATCGTACTGAAAACTCAAGGATTTTCTCATTATTGTTGAATAATTTTTGTATTGAATCTTACACAACATTAAAGTTCATGCTTGTACCAACAAGATCCAGTCCAAAAAATATAACTTTTGTCAAAATTTATATTTATAAACAATGATTCAAAACTAGTATAAATTTACCGTCGCGCGGGAATTTATCTCAGTACCGGCTGAATAGCCCTCCGAGACAGACGTGTAGTGTGTTTATTTGTGGCTATTCACGAAGCTAACCGGCCACTCTTCAGATAAAATAATCTTATTTTGATCTCCGACTAGGCATAGTTGTTACCAACCTCGGGGTCAAACTATACTGGGGATGCATTCGTGAGGCTAATCGAGACAAGTTATGAATTGCATATCTGCCATATATGACGTAGTGTAGCGAAAAGGCTCAAACCCACCGGATACGTAACATTTAAAATTGAACCTTCTACCTAAAACAAAAGTCATACATTTCAATGGTGATGTCTTGTGGGTTGGATCCTTTTGTCTAAACTACGCGTGCTATAGTCAATTATTATTGTACGAGTGATCGTGGTACTTGATAGATTTAATTTATTTACTTGTTACTATCAGTCCACCTTGTTAGTATGTATGGGAGTTTGGGTGAAATCTTCAAATTAGGTACAATTGCGTATCTTCGGTGACATAATATCATAGAGCTGGTCTGATGATGGAGTCGGAAGGTGGCCATAGCAACTCCTAAACTCAACAAGATAAAGCCATCGAATTTGGGCTCATTTATTTGGTCATGGCACGGCAAGACTTTGGTGCTGGATAATTTCCAGAGTCTGATGATGGAGCTATAAGGTGGTCATGGAACTCCTAAACTAAACTAGATAAACCCATCTAGTTTGAGCTCATCTGTTTTGTCTTGGTAAACACTTTGGTGATGGATGATTTCCAGGATCTGATGATGGAAGGTGGTCATGGGAACTCCTTAACTAAAATAGATAGACCTATCTTGTTTGGGTTTGTGTGATTTGTCTGTACAAGTACCCACGAACCAGCGACATAATAGGTATGCAGGGTTATTGAAAATAACAAGATGAATAAAAAACTTTTTAAAAAACAAGCTTATATGGCGTTTGTTAAGTACAGCACGATCCTACCTTGCATTTAGTAATTATTTTCGTTTATATATAATAATAACACACACCGGGGGTTTACACTGGAAAGGAAGATTTTTACGTGGTTTTATTACATTTCCGAGTCATCATCATCATCATCATCATATCAGCCGAAAGACGTTCACTGCTGGACATACGCCTCCCCCAAAGAGTGCCACAATGGCCGGTCCTGCGCCACCCTCATCCAGCGGACTCCCGCGACCTTTACCAGGTCATCAGTCCACCTTGCGGGGGGCCTACCCACGCTGTGCCTTCCGGTACGTGGTTGCCACTCGAGAACCTTTCCGCCCCAACGGCCATCGGTTCTACGTGCAATGTGCCCCGCCCACTGCCACTTAATTTAAGCAATTCGGAGGGCTTTATCAGTTACCTTGGTTCTGCTGCGGATAGCCTCATTTCTGATGCGATCGCGCAGAGAAACTCCCAGCATAGCATAGCATAGGCTCAAAGTCACTCAAAGGGCAATGGAGAGCCATTGCCCTTTGAGTGACTTTGAGCCTTCTTATGAGGCCTTTAGTAAGCGACCACGTTTCCGTGCCATATGTCATCACTGGCAACACACACTGGTCAAAGACTCGTCTTGAGACACTGCGGAATATTGGACGAAAAGATGATGTGCCGTAGCTTCCCGAATGCTGCCCAGCCGAGTCGGATTCGACGATTGACCTTCCCTTCGACATTTCCGAGTATCACTCTTTATTTCGAAATAAATGTTTAAAAAACCGGCCAAGTGCGAGTCGGACTCGCGCACGAAGGGTACCGTACCATTATCTATATCTTTAAACGGCAAAAAAATTGCTGTATAGGAACCCCCTGTAGCCTAGTTAGTAACTTGGTAGTGACTCTGCCTACGAAGCTGGAGGTCCCGGGTTTGAATCCCGGTAAGGGCATTTATTTGTGTGATGAGCACAAATATTTGTTCCTGAGTCATGGATGTTTTCTATGTATTTAAGTATTTATTTATCTATGTAAGTATGTTTATCGTTGTCTAGTTCCCATAGTACAAGCTTTGCTTAGTTTGGGGCAAGGTCGATTTGTGTAAGATTGTAAAAGAAAAAGAAACAGATAAAAACTAAAATAAAAATAAAATTATGTATTCTGTTTTTTAGTATTTTTTGTTATAAATAGCGACAGCAGAAATACATCACATTTCAAATCTCTATCTATCACGGTTCATGAGATACAGCCTGGTGACAGACGGACAGACAGACGGACAGCGGAGTCTTAGTAATAGGGTCCCGTTTTACTCTTTGAGTACGGAATCCTAAAAAGTGACATAGGTTTTATGCTCAGAACATAAAAAAAGGGAGAAGTGCCGTACTGCTTAATTTCAACCAAAACCGATGTCCCCAGTTTTCTCCCACCGCAGCGCCCACAGGCACACACATTGAACCGTGTAAAAACAAAGATTCGGGCGTTGCCAGTGAGTCTACGGCAACATGCAAACAAGGGCTGTGATTGGCTTAAACGCACTACACTAGGGGGGCGACAAACGTTAAAATTATGTTTTATCGACATTGATATTAAAATTAATAGTATGTTAAGATATTGATGGGTAACAACTTCAACGACATGGTAAGTTTATGTGGTGGTATTTAAACTTCTAGCTACAAGTTTAAATAACACGGGTTGTTAACTTACCATAAATCGCAAAAGTAAAAAATATTGACGAATACCTACAGAGTAACATAAACGGCTTTTTATAAGTTCGTGTTCACATACATTTAAAACTCTGGTCACATCGATATTTTTACCTGTAGGTACCAGGCCGATCCGACTCGCATTTTGGCGCGAAATAATATGTCCATTACTCATATTACGAGATTTAAGGCTAAGGGCGAGTATCCACCAAAGATGTGCAAAGATGTGTTACCATACATTTTACACCTAGGTTTCAAGCAAGCGAGGTGTCAAATATTCGAAAAGTGTACGGCTCTTATTAAGTGGTTGGAAACATTTTTCTTGAAAATGTTACGAACACATTAACTCTTCTCTGTACAGGAAATCAGTTAGGACCTCTGCCAGTAGCATCTATCCATTTTTTTAGTACCTACTCGGATTCTTTGGAAAACTGTAATAAGAAACCGAGATTTCTTCTTCATTTATCACATTTCAAATAAAAGTAAAAAATACTCATTTAAAATAAATAATTGGTAATAATATCACATTTAAAGTTGTTCTGAAGCCATTTGCAACTAAATTATATACTTGTACATACAATTTTAATATGTCTATTTACCGTTCATACTGCAACTTAGTGAAAATCTTATTAGTAGGTACCGTAAACATTTTGTGCCTTTTAATCTTATTAGTATGTTATTAGTTACCTTTAAGATAGGCACCCAACCAAAACAAGTAATTAAATAAAATAAAACAGCGAAAGTAGTTGAAATAAAATAACTAGTATGATATCGTACTTCTATTTTATCGATTACGCGTAAATTGTAACTGCACTTTGGCACCGCTCTAGTTTGCGACGCCAAGCAGCGGCCGTACCACTAAAAAAATCAAGCATCGTCCATATCCATAGTGGTTTAATACATTGCGCCGTGGTTTACTGTATTGAACGTTCAATGTACAACGCATAGAACAAAAATATGCTTTTTCGTTCGATATGTTAGTTCAATCCCGAGAAATGATGCGGCGTTGCGTTTATTTATTAAAATATTAGTTTTTACTGACTTAAGTGAAAATACTAATACTCACATGTGGTGCGTGACTCCACCATTCATGTAGGTTTTAGTTTCATTCCTATTTTTGCATGTAACCACGCTACAATTCGGCATTTTGAGTAAACGTGGAAAAACATTTCAGATTCACGGCAAATTGCGACTAACATGCGGTGGGCAGTGACATGCCCATTTGGCCATGTCGCACCGACACGCGCCAAGCCCCCGTTTCATATCTATTCCTTTTTATCATCTGAGGTTTTAGGCTTTTGAATAAAATCACGCATTAATTAATTGTATTCTAGATAAAAAGCTGTGTTTGTATAATTTATAATTTTCAGTTCCTTTGGTAAGAAACGGACATAGCAATTTCTATGAAGGGCAGTTTTTTTTTACTGTCCATAACAAAAAAAATTTTGTTCTAGAACATCATGTTAGCGAAGTAATACTTACCACTTTTTAGTGCAAGTATCAATATCGGTCACGGAGTGAATTCCAACGGTGCGCTATACAGATATTTGCAACGGCAAGCTCCGCGGTTAGTTCTATCCCGATCGCACTTACATATAGCTAGAAAGGGACGGCACCCGCGGCTGGTGCGATCTCGCTGTGCATGTGGGGGTTAGGTACGTTTGTGTGGGTGGTAGTAGTATTTACACACACAAACGCACTACGCGTGTCAAAATACCGAATTCTGAGCGAGCGCTTTTTTGAAGAGCACTCTTAATAATCGCGACGCGAAGCCAAAATATCATAGCTGGATTCACGGTGTGTTTATTTTGATATTTTTGATGCCGACTAGTTGGATTCAGATGGAACTTTTTAGTTGAATTAAATTACATTCAACGCCCGTGCAGTTATCAGCGTTCGTTACTTTAGAATATAATAGATAAGATTAATATAATTTCGGGACAAATAATAGTATATTACTGCAGACGCCGGGAAATATAGTGATACGAAGCCGGCAAGCCCTTTTCACGGCTAGGCATGTACTTACAGTGCTTTTCTCAAACATGCAATGAAATAAATAAATAAAACTATAAGAAATCAAACTAATTTTCATGGCTGAACGCCGTGATGCTGTGCCACAAATTGGGTAATAAAAATTAAAAAAAAAATACTTCCCGGCCTAGGCTTTCAATTTTGTATGAAATTCCTTTACAGTTCTCTCGAGTTGTTCCGCCCGAAACGTGATACTTTGAAGCCTGTTATAACGCACGTAACGACGACATTTCATTGCATGTTTGAGAAAAAGAATATTTAGAACATAAGTTATGTTCTAAATATTCTTATCTATGTTACATAACATAAGCACTTTCAGTTTCTATCAATTTTCTGATCTAACTCAAAATTTGCATTTGAAGTCACTCAGTCATTATAAGAACCTACCTACTAAACGGATATGAATTTATAATGTACCTATTTACATTTCGTGTCATTCACACTACAGTTTTGTCACGCCAATTCCGACTGTAATTTTTTTGCACTATCATCAAACTATTCACCTATGGATTGAGCAACTATAATTTCGTTCCGAAAGTAATGTGTGGAGAATAGAACCCCAAATCGTATACATATTTTTAGACTCGAACATACAGCGGGAGAGTTTAATGATTACGTTACTCGGACTCAACCTGTGTCCACGTCAGCGCGCGTCACTGCGAATACTCGTTAAATGGCATTGAGCCAAAGCCAATGAACGGATTCGGTGGACTTCCTCTATAGGCTCAAAAAGGGACTTAATATGGTAGGGCTGTTGTCATGAAACGAGACCTCGGTTCGTAAACTGCGGTGGGGAAGGCAAGGGGGAAACCATCTCACTACAATTATTATCATTATTTTGACGAGAGACATCATTCTGTTCTTGACACGTTTTATTGTTATTGACCCTGTACATCTCTTCCAATATTACACTAATGATCCTTTTTTTTTGTTTTAACGCTTAGAGACAGTATGTACATCTCTAAGAACATTAGAATAATTATTAATTGTATTTGGACGCTCAGAGACCTTATACATATCTGGGTTACTAAATTAATATCATAAACTTATTGTTAATTCTGATACAGACCTAATATCGAATGTAATGGATAATATTTTACAATTTTGGATTTTATTGTTTTCATTTAGTGACATTTAGTATGTTAACCGTTTAGGAACTTATTGGTTAAAATCTGCAATTTTTAAATGATTATTGTGTAAGATTATTAATATTATATTGTAAAATACCATTCGACATGTAAAAGTGCCCTTGTGGCCTATTTGCAGAATAAATAATTGATTAAAAGATTACACTTCCCTAAATGGGAGTAATGGATACTACCCAATACAGTAGTTGACAATATAACCAGTCAATATCCCCATTTACCCTGAGAACTTTACGGTTTCGCTCTATGAAAACACAACAATATATCGATATCAGCCATATTTTTACACCATAAAATTGGTTGGGTAGTTTGACTAAATATTCATTAATAATCCACCTAAATTTAATACCGCAACGGTAAAAAATAATGAAAAGTAATCTTTATAAATTCCGTAAAAATCAGGCGAAAATGGTATAAACTTTCTTTACTTTATAATTGACTACGTCTATATGTACGTTCTTTGGGATACGCGCATTATCCACTTATTTTTGTTAATGAATAAACCTTTCTATAGGCCAGATGAAATTCAATATTATCTCAAGGTCGTAAATATTTAATTAAAATGCTGTTATTTCCTGATGCATATATTTTTGGGTTCAGGTAGTAAGTCTCCAAATTTAGTTACTCAAACATGTTATCATTATAAAAATACTGATAGCATTTTTGCTTGCGGGTTAATTTTTTTTTCTAACTTCCGGTCCGTATAATTATTGACTTCATCAATAGTAAAAGTTTTTTTTAAATAACAAAAGCCGTATACAAATAATTAGCCTGATATTGAATTATTTCCAAAAAACCGTAATTTTCTCAGGGTAATTTGCCAGAAAGCAGTATAATAGAGATTGCCTCGTTATCAGCAAGGTACGGTCGGCCGCAGTGCGGCGTGCAGAAGGCCGCCACCATGGCGCGTCGCCAAACGCCATGGTCCACGGGACCCTGACTGGACTATTGCGGAAGTCTAGCGTATAATCCGCACTCAAAGGGGTTTTATTATACAGACATATAGCTTTGTAATTCAGATTTTTTCCCGTTTTAAGCCACCGCATGCCGACGAATGCGGTGGCTTAGAACGGTATCAGTAAGTTGTCGACTGTCAGTCAAGATTGGACTGTGCGATATGTAAGTAGGTATAGGTACCAGTGGCGGTGCACCCATACAAGCCGATTCCCACCGGCTTGTCTACAATTTCTTTTTAGGCAAGCTTAAAAATTTATTATTATTTATTTATTATAATTATATACTCTAAACTCTTTCATAACTTTTTTGCTCCGGGTTGCCTATCGAAATTTTTCACGAGTCGCTTAGCTTTAATCGGTCAGACTCATAGCTCAGCGATTTCCGCGCTCACCGATTATCAACCTAACCTAACACATCTCTGGTGGAAACGCACCCTAATTCCGACCAAAAGCGCAGCAACTGCATTGTAAATGACGCGTAGCCAGTGACGCTGAGCTATTTGGAAGCGATGTTAAATGTCAGTCGCCCGTGGACGGTACAATTTGCGACCCCTGCCCTATTCTTAAACCGGTTACTAGTTGTCTGCGAGCTCCTGACTAGTGTAATATGACATTCATCTTAACTACTGCACGGAACCAGGACAGGAGCTAAATTAGGATCCATAATTCGTATCCCAATTCTATGTTAATGTGTTACGCACACTCGTATTGATACGGTGGGCAGCGTTTATGTATGAGCGACGCGTGCGGCGGCGGTAGACTCACAAATTGAAACAACACTGCGTGGGAAAACCTCCAACAAGGAACAAGGTCGACCCAGGTCAACATCGCGGGGAACTATTGCAAAGCGGGCAAACCCATGGTTCTGAAGAAACATTCATTATATCAGCCGAAAGACGTCCACTGTTAGACATAGGCCTCCCCCAAAGAGTGCCAAAATGACCGGTCCTGCGCCACCCGCATCCAGCGGACTCCCGCGACCTTTACCAGGTCATCAGTCCACCTTGTGGGGGGCCTACCCACGCCGCGCCTTCCGGTACGTGGTCGCCACTCGAGAACCTTACGGGAGAAGAACAGAAGAAACATTACGGGAGAGTTTTCCAGGAGTGATAATGTCTCGGCTGAAATGATGATGCGTCTTCGGAGGTTATAGTTACACGGATCACGGTTCTGGGACCGAGAGATGTCATCATCATCATATGAGCTGAAAGACGTCCACTGCTGGACATAAGCCTCCCCCAAATAGTACCACAATGCGGTCCTGCGCCACCCGCATCCAGCGGACTCCCGCGACCTTTACCCGGTCATCAGTACACCTTGTGGGGGGTGGTCTACCCACGCTGCCCCTGCCTGTACGTGGCACCCCAAGGGCGTTCGGTTCTACGTGCAATGTAATGGGACCGAAAGATGTATGTAACCGTAAATCTTAAAATGATTGCCTATAACTAGGTCCTTTGCTGCCAAATATGCCTCAGAGGTCAGACTTAAACTGGTTTGTTGGCGACCGGTAAGCGCTGTGAACCAGCTTCCGGCACGCGCAGGATGCCGGCGGTTAGGTCGGTATGCGCGGACGCATTGTGTTGTGCAGGTAATTTAGTGCAGCCGAGAGCCGAATTGAAGCAGTCGTAACCTAATATAGGTAACCTAGCTTGCTATACTTCCAGGACGGTTTTCATGATGTGATCATTTGAGGTACGGCATATTACTGTGGGGTAACTCAAAAGATATCAACAGGGTTCATAGGTCAAAAACAATGTATACGTGGTATCTGTGATGTAAATTCTTTGACCTCATGTAAGCCTTTATTCAAAAAATTAAATCTTCTCACTGTACCGTCCTTATATATTTTAGAAATAGGTATATTTCTCAAATCTCAATCGTATAATTTTTGTACCATAGACAAGGTGTGCCATTTTAATATTAGATACCCAAACAGATTATTCTTTCCAAGACTAAAAACAGAATTATGTCGGAGAAATTGCTTTGCAATGGCCATACGCATTTATAATAGGTTAACAGATGAGCAGATGACATTAAAGCATTGACACTCAATAAATTTAAAATTAAATTATTTCACTGGCTAAAAGAAAAGGCATTTTATTCAATGAAGGACTTTTTAAATGATTGACATATATATTAGGTATAGTTGTTATTTTCTAAGTCGTCCGTTCTGCACTCAAGACCCTTTTATGCTACCGCAAATAACAAATAATACCAAGTAACAAATCAATGCATACAAATAGCAACCTTCTGTATGAAGTCACAAGGTCGATATAGTAATAGATTTACTTGTTAGTAAAGGCATTGTGTCATCGAAATGGATACTCAACCGGTGGTCTGCGTTGCAGCGATGTAGTGGGTCCACAATAAATGTTATTGTAGGACTTTTTTTAATTATACATGTCACAGATTCAGACTCTGACGAGTCTGACGACTCGAGTATCAGTACGAGCACCGAAAATAATTAAAATAAATGTTTTTTTAGTTTTTTTTTCAATTATATTTTGTTGAACATCAACTTTATCATTGATGTATTATTTATTGTTCCAGTCATTATGATATATTTATTATATTTGTATGTACGCTATATATTTTTTTTTACGAAACAATATGAATAAATATATTAATATGAAATTAATATGTATGTGTTTTATTACTTTTACATAAAATAAACATTCCCTAATACAATAAAAATACTTGATTATCAAACAGTTAGCCGAACACTTTCCAACATTATCAATTAGTTGTAAAACTTGTGGACACACTACATGGCCGGCGACCTACCTGAGTGCGGCCTTTGAAGTCCTAATACTGCAATATCGACCTTGTGACTTCATACAGAAGGTTGCTATTTGTATGCATTGATTTGTTACTTGGTATTATTTGTTATTTGCGGTAGCATAAAAGGGTCTTGAGTGCAGAACGGACGACTTAGAAAATAACAACTATAATGGTATTGATGTAAATTTTTTGTGTAAACTTTTGATTTTTTTATTTTTTTTGACATTAACTTTCTAATTAATATAATAATGAATTTATAATTTTATAATGTGTTCAAAAATTTTTGCATGCAACTTTATGGTTAAACATGTATTCGCAACTTAATTATAAAATACCACCTCTTGTATACCATGTTTAAAGCAAATAAATAATTTCATTTCATTTCATTTCATGATGTAGGAACTTCTGCTACCAAAATTGGGAAAACTGACAGCGCGGCAGACATTAGACAACCGCAAGCGACCTTTCTTGTGCCAACCGTGCAGGAGGTGTGTCTGCTCTATCTCGACATATGGGCATTTTCATACATATCGTGTACCATTTACATTATTGTTAAAATTCGAAAAGATAAACTTTTTTTATTCTTTATCGCGAATTATAACTTTCGGTACATAAAAATATACAGTTTTCTTGGATGTCGTTTAAATACGTTTTATGGTTTACTCGTATATGGATCGTCGTTGACATATTATAAAAAAATATTCCGCACAACTTTTTGTGCGAATATTTTTTTTATAATATGTCAGATTTACGACTATCCATATAATCTCTTTACCTAGTCGGTCCTAAAGTTCTGTCACAAATGTTTTGCCGCATAGTAATTAATACCAAGAATATTTTTATTTAATGCTATATATGGTTTGAAAGCTCATTAAATACTGATAAATTAGAACGATTATTGGATTTTAATGCTTAAAGCCATATTACACAAAGGCTAGTTTCTTCAGAGATTTTGCACTTTTTTAGGCAATCAAAAACACGGACGTGATTCACTGTACCTATCTTTTTTCCATAATTCTTAAAACCTTACAAACTTACGTGAGATTTTAGTCAGAACCCCTCTCTGAACCCTCCCTCCTCCATTTTGAAGCATAAAATAAGTAAGTTTGGATAAAACTCATTTTCATATTCACATTTTACGTAGTGAACTTGGTGCCCACAAGATCAAATTTACGCGTTTTTCTGAAAACTTAAAAAGTACGTAAAGTTCTCGATGGGAGCAGTTGGAATTGAAAGCTAACAGAAAATCAAATGCTAGTTGCTAAGCATGGTCTAAAATCGAGGTTTCAGAATAAATAAAAAATACCTTGTTGGTCATCTGGAACACTGTTTTTTTATTCAATTTGTTGTAAGTGGTATTTCTGTCAGATGCGGCGTGTTTTGGGTTCACGATTGTCTCAACTTACAAGGTTTTTTTGTCATATTGCGATAATTGTTCAAAGTTTATTGTATTGCATTTAGATTCGTATAAAATAAGCTTTTTAATCATGTATAATACGAATATGAAAAAGTTTATTGCTGAGTTTTATCTATCAAAAACCTTGTGACAGAACTTAAGGACCGACTAGGTAGATGACGCCTTTATTTAGAAGAGAGATTCGTAGAGAATTCAAGATTGCGCGCAATATATCAAATTGAAAATGCACATGCGCAAAAATAGATGTGCATAGCAGTAACCAAACTCTATACAGACGTTTCAATCGATTACTATTTTAATCGAATCTTGCTGCGTATTACAACTCTCATTGCTGTACAATTTATAACTGAGATAACAGGTGTTACCCGCGCCAAGCTTCGATAAAAGTAGTGTATCCGCACAATTTTTCAACAATATTAGTCTCTCATGATTCATGAATGTTTGTTAATGAATAAGAGTTTACATTTATGGCAAATGTCGACTCCATAGCTTGCTATTAGTCTTACCATGCGACAAAAATTCCGATGCCTACTCATGAACGAAGCGATCGGTGCAGTTTGAAACTAAACCGACGCTATGTGACCGATCGGGTCATAGTCGCTGAAAAATATATGTTGAAGTATATGTATATTACAATGTATTAACATATACATAAGATAGGTATGTTAGAGCGGGGCAAATTCTGTAACATCTTAATCGGCAGTCGAGGGGTACGATTGTAACGAAACATGAGGTACATCTAGGTCTGTAATTAGTTTATATGGTTCCAGTTTATAGAAAAAAACGAAACACAGCAAAAACAAGTCTTGTGTGAAAAACTTATTTTGCTGTATTTTTTTTACCACGGTATCTGAAGCTTAGGGGGTGAAAGTGCCGAACGAGCTTTGGGCTAAGATTGCCACTGACTGGCACAAACCCGACAGCTCAAAACGGAGACGCGGCAGACCTCGTCGGCGATGGCGAGACGAGCTAGACTCCTTTTTAAAGGATTGGCCTTTTTAAAGGATTGCTCAGGAACGCAAAGTCTGGAAACGGAGGGGGGAGGCCTTTGCCCAGCAGTGGGACACAGCAGGCTCTTAATAATAATAATATTAAAAATCTGAAGCTACATAAACTAATTACAGACCTGGATGGTACTTAACTTATTCTAAGTACAAAAATTCAGACCAAACTAGCTACAGTCGTTTTAAAATGAGAGCGTAACTAAGTTTGTATGGAGAATCGAGCTTACTGCGGACTCTTAACGCCCCAGTTGACTTACTGCTTTAAGCTAACTACGAAGCTACAATTGGAAGTTTCATTTGCTCAACGGCGAAGAAAAATACTGCCTAGCCACAAAACGTCTGCACTCGACCGTGACGTAGCCAGCGTAATTTGATCCTGCGATTCCTAACAACTTAAGCGCAATCAAAGGTAAGTCATACTGGCTGGTTGGAGTATGAGTTTCATTGCACACATAAACCCCGCATAGGAGTTCGACGTATGATTGCAATTTGAATGAATGTTTGTTTACTGGAATTGCGATTTTTAAATGTATATAAGATGTTATTATAACTCGTGTTGAACAATGTGCGAATGAATAATGTGCGTAGGTACACACAATGTTTGCGCATCGGAATTTACACGATCAATTGTGCAAACTAAAACACATACTATGATCTACTAATCCACACTAACTATTATTACAAATGCGAAAGTGTATCCGTCTATCTATCTGTCTGTTATCTCTTCACGCTTAAACCGCTGAACCGATTTAAATGAAATTTGGTAGGTATATAGATAGTTTCAATCCCGGAGGACATAGGGTAGTTTTTATCCCAGAAATCATCAGGGGGCGCCCTTAGGGGGTGAAAGTTTGTATGAAGCTACGATATAAACGAGTTCCACGCGGACGGAGTTGCGGGCAGAAGCTAGTTAATAATATAGATGTAATGTCTGTGATATGTACGAGTATGTTTGTATGTAGTGGTAATCTCCGAAACAGCATCAGTGTTGCGGCTTCACTGGCGTTATTCTTTTCCAATTTGATTCCTAGGCCATCAACATCATATAGAACCTTGCCATTGTAAATGCTATGTCAATACGGGTTACTAGGATTATTGCGTCGCTAATGTAGCAGTTAAAATGAAAGGGTTCTACGGTGGCCTAGGAATCAAATTGGTTGACCGTACATACATTGCAAGTTAAAAGAAAGCTTGTAAAAATGGCACGTACATATCTCACGTGACCTATATCGGAACACTGGTACTCGCTTCCCCGAGAATCTAAACGGCTGCTTCGGCAACGTCAAGTCAAGACGGATTAGGTAAGCTCAGCTTGTTTGCTGGATAAGATCTAGGTTTAGTATCCTTGGAGCTGGTGCAACTGACTTGTTTATTTTTTTATTTAAGGATTGCCAACGGAGTTCACTATGTAACATTTTAAGAAAAAAACAAGCACTTTGCAATGACTAATTGTAACCCTAATAATTGGCAACCACAGCATGCGCTGCGTTACAATTTTTAGCATTAATAAACTAATTATCTAGGCTTATAAATAAAAAACTAAATCATATCAGTCAGACTAATGCTTCAAGGTTCAACAACAAATCCCTGATTTTGCATTTGAAGCGCTATTTAGACGAAACCGTTGGCTACATGGATTATTACTAGAATTTAAGTTGCATTAGCGACGTTACTCGCGTCTTTGACGAGCAGCTTATTTGACTTCTGAGAATAGTTGGTATGGTTGTTATTTTCTAAGCCGTCCGTTCCGCACTAAAGAACGCCGCACTGCAGAACGGACGGCTTAGAAAATAACAACTATAGCAGTACAGATAAATTGTGGTTAGATAACCAATAAACAAAACGCACGAAGTTTACTAGGTAAAGAACCAGCTTCAACTTATTTTCGTCATCTTAAAGTTTTTTAAATACGTTTCGTCTGTGTCGTCGTCATCTGCTAAACGGATGCTGTTTAACCATAGAAAATCGTAACATCACTTATTCTTTCCCAACAAACTTCATAATAACAGAGCGTTTTGTTTGACGTTTCATAAAATAATTTAATTCAAAAACTAAGTTTTAACCGACTTCAATTCAGTACTCTGCATCAAATGTGCCTATGAAGTTTGAAGAGTTCCCTCGATTTCTCCAGGAACCCATCATCAGATCCTGACCTGATGAAAATGGGACCATCTCAAAAAATCAAAATCAATTATTTATTCTGCAAATAGGCCACAAGGGCACTTTTTCGTGTCAAATGGTAATCAACAATATAATATTAATAATCTTACACAATAATCATTTTAAAATTGCATCTGGAAAGGATACCCTTTCAAACAAAAAAAAAAGGTTTTTCCAAATCGGTCCAGGCGTATTCGAGCAATCGGGGAACATATATGAAACAGAAAAGATTCCGACGAATTGAGAACCTCCTCCTTTTTTTAGGGTTCCGTACTCAAAGAGTAAAACGGAACCCTAATACTAAGACTTCGTTGTCCGTCCGTCCGTCCGTCTGTCTGTCACCAGGCTGTATCTCAAGAACCGTGATAGCTAGAGAGTTGAAATTTTCACAGATTATGTATTTCTGTTGCCGCTATAACAACAAATACTAAAAATAAAATAAAATATTTTTTTAAGAGGGGCTCCCATACAACAAACGTGATTTTTTTGCCGTTTTTATAGATAATGGTACGGAACCCTTCGTGCGCGAGTCCAACTCGCACTTGGCCGGTTTTTTGAAGTTTGTTAAAAATAGGGCCAATTAAAGATATTGCAATTTAGTTTTGTCATATCACGCCTTAATTATTCGAAAAGGGGTAAAACCACGTTACAGGCGTGCAGGCACCATGCGTGCCACAAGGGAATTAAAACTTAATACCTACGGTTTTTCCAGCGAAAAAAAACAGCTAAATTCACCACTATCGACGTGACAGTGTTGGTGACAAATCAAAAATCCGATGAATTGAGAACCTCCTCTTATTTGAAGTTGGTTAAAAATGTTGATTTGAGAACATTCTCATTGAACTATAATTTCAAAACTGCATAGATAAGAAATTTCAAGTTACGGTTTCAGCAAACGTCACCAAGTCGGAACTCCGGTTGTATACAAGTGAGCAGCCAAGAATGCCTAATCTGTACGGAATTAACTCGTTAATTGGCCGTCTGGGTCGTTAGCGATAAGAGAGTTAGGTATTCGTTAACGTTCCAAACCCGAAAGGCTCGAAAATAGTCGCTAAAGGCTGGTTACAATCAGTAGCTACGCAGATTAACACGCTCAAAATTAATTACACATTCCTTAGTCCTTATTATCTTGACATTAGAGGTATGTGTGAGTACAATATTAGACAAAATGGGCCCAATTTACGGAAAGGAGTACACTCGACTTTTTTAATTTTGATAAAATCGGGATTTTTCTACTCAGAATCGATAACACTTTCAAATGTTATAGGAGAAAAAAGTGCCCCAAGATTATTTATTCCATTCCGTTACCGTTTGCAATGTTTGCATACTAAGCTCGTATGATGCCTATGATGGTAACGGAAAGAAAAACCAAAAATTGTATGTAACACAAGTTTTAACCCGCGGCTTCGCCCGCGTAGTAAGTGTGATTTTTGCAATAATTGTCGAATTGTTACGCAGGCAACGGCCTACTACTACTTACTTTCCCTATGAATATTATTATGAGTCATTAACTCATTAACATCGAACCAAAACCTGAACAGAGTACACAGAAAATAAAAAGCAAACGATAAGTATTAGGTACTCAAAAACGGATTTCAAGCAACATTCAAAACGAAGTATCCCAGTAAACTATAAGTATTGCTCAAAGACGGAATTCAAGCAAAAAAACACCAAAAAGAAGGTAGGTACATATCGCGCTGGGCTCCTTGGTGCATATATCAGTCGTTGGCGTTGAACCTGCGGTGCGAATAATATGCGTCGTTGGCGTTGAAAAGGTCCAAATGTCATTCTTACTTCACACAAATATGCAAGTCTATAACTTTCCAAATGTACGATTTCCATACAACGGTTCAACCCCTATTTCACCCCCTTAAGAGTTGAATTTCGAAAAATCCTGTCTTAGTACACGTCCACGTACTGTAAAGAAGATATGTTCCAAATTTCATGCTTATACTTTTAGAGGTTTAGGCTGTGCGCTGTCTGTCAATGTGAACTTAATCCCCATCTTAACCCCTTCAAGGAATAAATTAGAAAAAATACACTTGTCCATGTTTTTGACTGTACATTAGGAGCTTGTGAACGAAGTTTTAAACGTCTAAGTTTAAAAACGACATGTTTCCCATACAAACTTTTAACTCTTTTTTAGCCCGCTTAGGGGATGAATTTTTATAATAACGCTAAATCATTTGTTTTGTTTCTTAGTAAGAAACCTTCATACAAAGATTCAAGTCTATAATTTTCCAAATGAACGATTTGCATACAACGGTTCAACCCCTATTTCATCCCCTTTAGGGTTGAATTTCGAAAAATCCTTTCTTAGTACAAGTTCACGTACTGTAAAGAATATGTGTTTCAAATTTCATGCTTATATCTTTAGCGGTTTAGGCTGTTCGCTGTCTGTCAATCGACCAGTAACGCAAGAGTTTTATATATGTATAGATTTTGGACACTATTTTTTTACTATAAGGTTCGAAAGTGCTTTCGATTCTGAGTAGAAAAAACCCGATATTAACAAAATTAAAAAAAAATACTTGAGTGTACAAGTTTCTGTAAAATGGCCCAAATACAGCCGTAGCCAAAAGTATTGAGCACCCATGCGTTTTTCATACAAAACTTAAACATTAAAAGGTGCATTTATATTTTATTACAAAAAGTTGTATATCTATCGGAAAAAAAATCATATTTCTTGAACTTAATACAATGAATCTTTTATTGTAAAACCCGGCTTTTTCTAGCTCCGGTTTTCACATGCAAATAGCTATTTCAAAATAATATATATTAATGATACTTATTATATATTACGTCTTCGTGTATTTTTAACCCCCGACGGAAAAAGAGGGGTGTTACAAGTTTGACGTGTCTGTGTGTGTGTGTGTCTGTCTGTGGCATCGTAGCTACTAAACGAATGGACCGATTTGAATGCGGTTTTTTATCGGAAAGCTGGCGTGATCGAGATGGTTCTTAGCTACGTTTTAACAAAATCGGTTCAGCCGTTTTCAACTTTTCTCAGTTGTAGTTAATTGAAATTGAAAAGGAATACTTTATTTATAAGTTACAAAGGAAAAAGTGGGGTGTTCAATACTTTTGGCAAAGGCAGTAGGTATGCTTCTGATGTACTGATAGACTTGAGCATTTAACAGAGCCTAGCATAGAGCAAAACATCGCTACGAAAGTTTTCAAGATCATTCTAGAGAATGCTAAAGGATGTAGGATGCCGGCTAGGAGGGGTTGAGTAAACGGGGTGCGGGAAGTGTGGGCGGAAAGGCTTATTCTTCATAGTCTTATTACATGGACCTATCATATAACTTAGGCTCGCCATATATACAGGCATTCCAACGCCAAATTCACACGAGTGTTTCCGACCGTAGCAACTCATAAATAACCTTAGTCAGAACCTGACTATAGGGACTATATTTTAACCTGAACAAAATCAATTATTTTAATTAAATTACCAGTTTGGTCAAACGTGATTTTACTTAGGGACTGGTGACGCTGGCGTGTCGTCATCGGCGGGAACCCCGCGACCTACTTGCGTCGTCGGCATGTTAATTGAAGGACGTGGTTCCGTCTTCCACGGGAAGTGAACGGTTGAATATGAACGGGGTTCTGATCGGAAAACATGTGGCTATACTAAACTATATAATAATAGGTATATACTATTATCAAACGCTCGTTGCGCACGGAGCCATAAAATGTGGGAACGGGACGCCTTGCGTTCTCTGTCGCACCAATCATGGCAGGTAAGTGCAACAGTGAGGGCAACAGAGGTGTCCCGTTCCTACGTTTTATGGACCCGCACGCAGCCAGCGTTTGATGAAGTATATGTCGATTTTTCGTACAAAAGGTAGCCTATGTCGCCTGGAGCATAATTTCGAATCAATTGATACCTCATTCATTAAAATCGGTTCAGTATCTTAAACGCTACGGTGGAACACACGTTAATCCTTCCTCTCTGCTCTGCCGTCGTCGGGCAAAAACCGAATTTCCTAACTTCAAAACGATATTTTTTTCTTGAAATAACTAACATTTCGTTAAAGGTTATTTATTTGACAAAAACCTAGAAAACGGAATTTAAAATTCAGAAGTGGAATTAAAATCCTCACTGAAAAGGTACGCCATTTTATTACATAGGGTGCAATTTTTGAAATCGTATTTCATTAGTTTCAGTTAACAAATAAATATAAATACCGAGAAATATGTTTATACCGCCACAGATGCTACGGAAAAACCAATATTCCAACGGCGCAGTTAAAATATTTTTAAATTTCTGTTCTTTTGTACCGATTTCAGTTAAAGACTGAATGCTAACCGCATACCGCATTTCAATACGAGTGTAAAAATCTATAGCGGGTTTAATTGAGCCGTCAATCGAAATGGGTTTATTACCGGTTTATGTTAGAATTTACGATCGCCACCGGTTACCGGATTACCAATTCCCGGTAGTACAGTTTATATGAACCTACGCAGAGAGATTTCGTAAACTCGAGCGGAAATTTGTACTGTTATTCTTTGTATGAACTAATACGGCCAGCGTCAATGTATAAACATTTTTTGCTTTAATACAAAGGAATAAGGCAAAAATGTACACATCTTTAACCAGTTCTTCTTTATGTTGTTTTTAAAACACTTTTGAATACTTCCTAAAACATTTTACATAGTAACATCAGTGTTACGAAAAGTTGGGACTGCGTGTACGCCTCAATCTGAGCTAATTTTACTACCATGATATTATTGGACGTCATTATTGTGAAAACACCTAAGGCATATACATATAACGATTACATGATTCATTAATTATTACTTTCGCAAAGCCATAAAATAAATCAAATCGCATCGCACACACCGGATTACTTCTCTACATATTAAGAAAGAAAGAAAGAAAACATTTATAGGTATCTGAGCAGTCGATTCGAGACGTAATATATGCAGGTGTAGAGATAGCATTTCTTCATGATGGGTTCATGGCTTGTCATAACTTGGGTGTCACATCGACTGGTTAATCAACCAGCTAATACCCAATCTCATGACAACCAAGTCATGACAGGGTTTTATCACTCGTCTCAAAGTATATATCCCAGACGCACGACAGATCAATCGTGGGTATACTGCCAAAACCACATATGGTTTTGGAAGTATAGCTACTTATAGGAACAATAGCTTTGCCTCCCACGTTTTGATTTTGAGTGTCGTACGTGAGCCCGCCAAGATTTACCGGAGGCTCTACAGCAGCGGTCAGCAACAGACGGCCCGCGAACTCCTTACTTTTGCAGCCCGCGCGCCTAACTGGCAGTTTTGTACCAGTTATTAAGCAGTGCGGGCAGCGTCAATACCAGGAGCTCTTGTGGCCCATGGTTAGTAAAAGGCTGCCGATCGCTGCTCTATAGCACGGGTCTTCAAAAAAGAGCAATTCACAGCCCCGCGGGACAAAAGAACATCAAATTGCCAGTATTTCTATCACTTACCGGCTGGAGTGATCTTGAAAGTTCCCTCCATCAAGCAGCCTGACCTTCGCGAACAGCACGGCAGATACGAACGGAACCTCGGTGAGCTCCTCAAGGCAGCACTGCACGCCAAACTTGTAACGCTTCTTCTTGGTCATGAAAGCCATCACTGCATCCGTGGATAGTCGGTCGGCACCGGCACGGAGCGGGTTGAGTTCAGGTGCTTGGCATCTCGGGTGTGGTCTGGAAGAGAAGGGAACGAGTTAATAAAGGTTGTAATGGGAGTAATGAAGTTGAGAGGCGCATGTGTCGGCCAAGAAAGTGGTCTACCAGTTTTGACTAAAGTTTCTGTGACATCCAATTATCGCTAAGGTTATACTGTCAAATATTATTTGCAAGTGGAAATCGACCTTTTTGTTTCATGCATGACGTTCAAATGAACCTCGACCACATTTCCACACCACATTTTTTAGACCACGCTTTTGGCCGACGTAAACCCCAAAGCCTGATAGGGATTTGGTTGTCAATTAGTTTGTGAGATTGTTATTATCATTGTAACTTAAGGGTGAATGGCACCAGAGAAAAGCTAAAGTGTGTTTTCATACTGTGCAGGATGGTAGGCAGGTGTTCGGTTTAAGTAATTCCTTGTAATAGTTTAAGATATTTGAACAATAAAGATTAAAGATCCTTGCCAGCTACGCGCGCTAAACACCACGCCATAATCAACACGCTACAAGAGGCGCGGGGAAACACGCCGTAATTAAATGACCACGCTAAACGAGGCGCAGTGAAGCGGACCAGGTACCCCTCCCGCGCGACAGTATAACACACTACCCCCGCCTCACAGGACACAGTCCACACCGCGCAGCGCAACTAGCATCATCTCCAGTACAGAAGTAAAACCGGTGTTTTACCTCGACCCAACGTTAACAATCTCGCGTCAATCACTTGATGATCACACCAGTGCATAGGTGCTCGGGCACACATACCCCTATTTGACATGTAGCATGATAGACAACACGTCGTCACTTAATTGTATTCACAGTTTATCACATGGTACGTAACGAGACATAAACTACTGATTAATTTGAAGATTTAATCCAAGTTTATAAAATCACACAGCATTCTCGAAGAGCCAACAGCCCACGTACTTCATTTAGTATATGAACCCGAACAATGTAGAACACACACGTTGAATTCCTAAACATGTAGGTCAAACCACGACCTAGCATCATAAGCTATATAAACTTATGTCACATCACATACGGGCAGAGTTAACAATAGGCCGAGGGACGCTATAAAGCCGCATTTACAACAACTCCAACGCCTGCCTCGGTTTCCATATATCGTTGCCTTAAGGCGAGGCAGGTTCATGGTCTTCTCTCCCTCTCACTGAGCATAAGCGAGAGCGAGATGGAAGTGCGTGTATCGGAAGTGTGTAACATCACTTTTTAGTACATATTAATAGATTTTTGGCATACTGGATCATTTATCAAAAATCTGTCCGGTTATTACACTAGAATAAAAAAAAGCTATCCTTTTTATAAAAAAAAAAACATAGATTGTCTTTGAAAATGACGAGATCTCGAACATTTAAGTTTATTTTTATGGTGATATTTAAGATTTTTTTACAGAGTTACCAAGCTATTTTTTGGGTTCCGTAGCCACATGGCAAAAAACGGAACCCTTATGGATTCGTCATGTCTGTCTGTCCGTCCGTATGTCACAACCATTTTTTTTCCGAAACTATAAGAACTATAATGTTGAAACTTGGTAAATAGATGTATTCCGTGAAAAATAGAAAAAAAAAACAATAAATTTTGGGGGTTCCCCATACTTTGAACTGACACTCAACATTTTTTTTTCATAAAATCTATACGTGTCTATGGATCTATGGATAGGTCTTCAAAAATGATATTGAGGTTAATAATATATTTTTTTTCTAAACTGAATAGTTTGCGCGAGACACACTTCCAAAGTGTGTCTCGCGTTTTTGCCCCCCCCCCCTGTAACTTCTAAAATATGAGAATGATAAAACTGAAAAAAATATATGATGTACATTACCATGCAAACTTCCACCGAAAATTGATTTGAACGAGATCTAGTAAGTAGTTTTTTTTAATACGTCATTTACCGTAAACCGCAATTTATTTAACGGAACCCTTCATCGGCGAGTCCGACTCGCACTTCGCCGCTTTTTGTTAATTATGTTCGGTTATATTACTTCTTTGTTTCTTTTTCAGTCTACAGTAATTTTTCTGTATAGTAGAATTCTTCATTATTTCTTCACACTGGAAGCTCAAAAATCAATCTTTTCGTCAGATCGTGAACCGGCCTCGCCTTAAGGGCCATTTACATGGTGCAACAAGACGCATGCGGGTTTCAATACATTGCAGGGTTTGATTGAATTCGTCGTATACCGATATACGCCGCAGCCTCGCTATGTAATGAAAATCGCATACGACTTGTTGCACCATGTAAATGGCCTTTATAAGACAACGACATACGGGAGCCGAAAAACTTTACATATTCGTTGCCGGAGATGAATTTCGTATGAAAGTTAAGAATTTCGGAGCAGTGAAGCGGAACAAAAGTTTACAATTAATTCAAAAGCAGACTTTCGTAGAACTTTCAGTCAAGCACAAGTATGATGGTTGCCATTTTATTAACCGACTTCAAAAAAGGAGGAGGTTCACAATTCGTCACATATTGTATTATTTTACGTATATGTTCCTGAGTAAGCGGTTACCGCAGCAGCCTGTGGACGCTTGCAACTCCAGAGCTGTAAAACGCGCGTTGCGGACCCTTTCAACACGTATACTTTCTCGAATAAGCCTATTATTTAGACCCCCTTATTATCAATGTGACTATTGGGAAACCTCATGTTAATTCATATCGTTGTGTTGCTATATTGATAGTCATCAACTCATCATCATCATATCAGCCGAAAGACGTCCACAGCCAAAATGACCGGTCCTGCGCCACCCGCATCCAGCGGACTCCCGCGACCTTTACCAGGTCATCAGTCCACTTTGTGGGGGGCCTACCCACGCCTCGCCTTCCGGTACGTGGTCGCCACTCGAGAACCTTTCCGCCCCAACGGCCATCGGTTCTACGTGCAATATTGATAGTAAACCATCAAATTAAAACAATAAAGTGTAAATATTATTAAAATCATAAAAAGAAATGAGACTTGACAGATCAAAAAAAAATGTGTTTTATAGGCTAAGAGCAAAAAAGATATCAATAGAAACCTAAACGCACTATTTCACGAGTAAAACAGCAATTTAATGTTTGTGACATCATAATACTATGCCAACTTGTATGAGTCATTTCGGCTGTCGCCAGCGAGGGTCCACGTTTGCCCCTCTTTTTGTCATTTACGTGCTGTGCTAATTGTAGCTAGTCCCATACACGCCTCGCCTTCCGGTACGTGGTCGCCACTCGAGAACCTTTCCGCCCCAACGGCCATCGGTTCTACGTGCAATATTGATAGTAAACCATCAAATTAAAACAATAAAGTGTAAATATTATTAAAATCATAAAAAGAAATGAGACTTGACAGATAAAAAAAAATGTGTTTTATAGGCTAAGAGCAAAAAAGATATCAATAGAAACCTAAACGCACTATTTCACGAGTAAAACAGCAATTTAATGTTTGTGACATCATAATACTATGCCAACTTGTATGAGCCATTTCGGCTGTCGCCAGCGAGGGTCCACGTTTGCCCCTCTTTTTGTCATTTACGTGCTGTGCTAATTGTAGCTAGTCCCATACAATCATTTGTACTGGTAAAAAAACTGGTTCGAATGGCACCAAGAAAAAAAAATGTCAAGTGGCCAATAGGGGTGAAGACTCAAAATGCATTATAACTCCAAAAGAAAGAAGGTCAAAAAATATGCCTAGTGACGAAAATACCATTCAGATATCTCAAAAAATTACGAAGCTACAACAGTTTTAATATTGCTTGTTAGAGAGAGACAATGGTCGTGGATGGTGACGTCACGATCCCCGATCGCCATAGTAAATGCAAGACGCGGGCGAAGCCGCGCGGGCAGCTAGCCATAAATAATAATATATATCAATGACACCCCCTTTCAAATATTGCATTATATATTGCGTGCCCATGCTTTTATTCGACGATGCCTAACCCTAATTTTATTAAGATTATTATGCGGTTAAGTAATAGGTAGAATTTATTTTTGCAAACAGAAAAACGGTTTTTTTTTCTTTTAGAAAACAAAGCTTGTTCATAGCTAAACCGAACTGATGGATTTTTTTCTGGCTGTCATTGCATTACACTACTTAGCATAAAAAGTACAAAAAACTGTACCACGACTACGGAAACTAACTGAAAAAAAATAGTTTTTTTTCCACACGGAGCATATCACGGAGGTCACTCATAAAAATCGGTTCAGTATCTTAAACGCTACGGCGGAACACACGTAAACACAAACATAGACTGATAGAATCATATCTTCCTTTCGGCTCTGCCGTAGTCGGGCAAATAGCCATTAAACCAGCAATAAATTCTGACAGAACAATCAAAGATATCTGACTCAGCTCGATCTGTAGACGTTCCCCTATCCTAGGTCTGTCGTCGCGTGTCGTTTAAGTATTTAAACACGTTTCTGTCAAAAAAATCATTTTTTCGAACAAGCTTTTATTGTCGGCTGTACTTTTCTGTATACCGTCATCAACTACTTCATTTATACGATTCTAACAAGCCCAAACTCAGCGGGATTACGTCGGTTAAGTACTGAATTCCCATGGCCACCTTCTGTCTACATCATCAGACCAGCTCGATGGTACCATAATATTGAAATGTCATCCTAACTATACCTATACCCAAAATTTCAGCTCAATCCGTTGAAGATATCTGCTTCGAAATTGGGTTGTTAGATTCCACCCGAACAAACATAGTTACATACATACCTATTTACATAGTAGCATAGTTAGGTACATAAATTGCTAATTAAAATAATAATAGAAAGCTTGTAAAAATCAATGTCCTCTTAGTTATCCTTTAACAGTTTAACAACAAGTTTAACAGTACATAGTATCCAAAATTATACAACAGCAGTGACACAAGTAGTAATCAAATTAATGACAATTATAGACTATGTCAAACTAGACACGGAGTTTCAAATGTGACGTGGATTCAAATGTACATAAGCCCTTCCATAAGCAGTCGTTGATACCATTATGCATCTACGGGTTAAAACAAAAGCAGAAAATAAGGTTACTAAAATGCTACCGAACTTTTCTGAAATGTTATCGCGCATCGGAAAGAGAAAGCAACATACATGCACCTGGGTGCGAACGGTGTAGAGAAAACTACCCAAAACTGGATTTAAATTTCCTTCAAGGCTTCATGCGCGCGACCCCTGGCATTTAGATGGGGGGGGCAGTTACATAACTGTCGTCAATTTGGAATAGTGCCACTGGATGCATCGCAGTGTGTGATTACTGATTATATAGAGTTATGTAAGGTTTTATTGTTATATTTACCTGCCCCCCTAGGTATTCTGCAACTTGTTTTAAGCTCACCTTAACGCTCACCCACAATTATACCTTGACACCGCGATGCGTAGTAATTAAGCGTAGGTCTAGTTTCGTAACGGGTGACCGGCGGGGTGAGCCGCATTAACGCGTAGCGAATAACACCCCTGAAATTTGGGACTGTGTATTATCGTTCTAGAGCCGAGCATAAAGTTGACATGCGACTTTCTGTCTGTAGGTCACGGATCGAAACACAGGGTTTTTTTTCAAAAAACAGTACCAAATATTATTTGGAATACGAAAGGAGAGTTTTTGCGCGCTATATTGTCTGCTAGTCCCCTAACTGCCGAGGATCAATCTTCGCCTGCGTAACCGGCTACTGCTAGCTGCTCCAGAGGCGCGCACCATAGCGCGCAAAAACTCTCCTTTTGTCAGAGCTCCACAGAGCCTTAATGCGCTTCTTGCATCAGCATCGGATGTGGACGTCTTTGGAAGCAGTTGGGGAATTGTGTATCGTGAATGCTTTAGGTACTGTTAGGTGATGGATAGATGTAATTCTTCTGTCATACGTGAAAATGTACATACCTAATTTGTAATTCACAGTACCTTAGTTTTTAACTATAATGCTGTGTTTCTATTTTAAATAAAGAAATTTGATATTTAACAGTGGATTTTCGGTGAAGTAAAACATCGTGAGGAAACCGGTCTAATCCCAATAAGGTCTAGTTTTCCCTCTGGGTCAGATGGCAGTCGCTTTTGTAAAACTAGTGTCTACGCCAAATTTTGGGATTAGGTGACAAAGCGGACCCCCGGCTTTGAGCACTACCGGGAAAAAAATGCTGAGAGGACGATGTATCGTAAAAGTTTCACAAATATTACCCATACGTTTCAATGGTGTCAGCTTCAGTACAAAATACTCTCGAGATTAATCAAAGTGGGTCAAAGTGGGAAATTCGATCAGAGATCACCATTTAAAATTTTCATTGAATTCATTATGTTCACATTGAAGCTCACTGGGGTTGTCTACTCATCCCCGTCCATAAATAAATATTAGGGGACAATCTTACACAAATCTAAATAGTCCCATAGTAAGTTCAATAAGGCTTGTGGCCATGTTTCGATATATATAATACATTATGTTACATATAAATACTTAAATAGGTAGAAAACATCCAAGACTCAGAAACCAATATACATGCTCATCGCACAAATATTCGGACTTGGGATTCGAACACAGCACCTGCAGGTTCGTAGGCGGCGTCACTGCCCACTACGAGTATGCTTGAGAATTATAACTATTTTAAAGAAAAATTGACATGTAATTGGATATTATCAATAAATATGAATAAGATACTGCTTTAGTTAAGATATATTTACTGTGACCACGATATAAAGTAGTACGACTTACGATTCAGCCTTGACCAAACCAGACGCCCGCTAAGCCCGGACATCAATCCGAGTTGGTTATTGCCGAGGAAAAATTGATGCGAAACAGTAACGTTTTGGAATGTTGGCGATGCGCCAGACATATCACCTTGAAACAAGCGGGCTAGGGCCTCTGGCTAGTTTTGGGTATACAGGGTGTCTGTATTAGTTTAGGTTTTTGCGGGACAGGCGTAATCTACTAGGGGGGACAGCTACGTTATCGGGATTTCATTTCATTTTATTGAACGAGGGAGCGACGGGAACGAAGTTCTTGTTTTCAGCTTGGGCCAAAATTCTTTCGTATGCCCGGATGTCCTTCTCTACAGGACGCATTTCTCACCAGATTTTCGTGAAATTTTGTGAGCAGATCAATAATTTCATTTTTTTTTGTCGGTTCAGTCCTTCGACATATAAAAAGATGAAATTAATTAGTCAGTAATTTTTGAATTACAAAACTGCATAATCTCACTTCATTTCAGGGCAGGCAACGGCAGCCCCCGACGAATTTTTGTGGTTTTGTAATTATATACCTACCTGGCTTTTTGTAATTATAATTTTTTAAGACGAGGGTGTTTCTCAGTAATGAGGGAACGACTGAAGAGAGTTATTAAAGTACACTTTAAAAAAATAGGCAATATCCGTTAAACTTTCCACCCTGTATAATGAAATCCGTGCAGCCGTCTACTCTCGAGTCAGCAGTTCAGCACACAGTTCGAGTCGGGTAATCCGTGCAGCCGTCTACTCTCGAGTCAGCAGTTCAGCACACAGTTCGAGTCGGGTAATTGCGAGGAATTTGCATCACACAGGCGCGACGGGACATCAATCTATATCAGGTGCGATTGGGGTCAAACCACAGATGTATGAATATAAGGAGATCGGACATGGCGCCAAGTAATTGACAAGACAAAGCACGCACACATCTAAAACACACACACTTGTATACCTACACGCTTATTTGACAATAAACGCGCATCATATCAGGTATTTTGGGAAAAAAGGTAATATTCTCTGCGATCAGCACGCGTGCACAGTATGGCAGTGTATGCCCATTGAGCATACAGCTGCGACACGGCCGCCGGCGGCTTGTCCTCTCTCTAGTATTCTATGCTCTGAGGGTCAAACTGTCCTTAGATTTACATGACAAAGTGGATAGTTCATTCTGTTCTTGACACGTTTTATTGTTATTGACCCTGTACATCTCTGACAATATTACATTAATGATCCTTTTTTTTCTGTTTTAACGCTTAGGGACAGTATACATCTCTACAAGAACATTAGAATAATTATTAATTGTATTTGGATGCTCAGAGACATTATACATCTCTGGGGTACTAAATTATATCATAAACTTATTGTTAATTCTGATACAGACCTTATATCAAATGTATTTGATAATATTTTACAATTTTGGATTGTTCTAGTTTTCATTCAGTGACATTTAGTTTGTAACCATTTAGGTACTAATTAGTTAAAATCTGCAATTTTAAAATGATTATTGTGTAAGATTATTAATATTATATTGTAGAACACCATTTGACATGTAAAAGTGCCCTTGTGGCCTATTTGCAGAATAAATAATTGATTTTGATTTTGATTTTTTGATTTTTGAGTCAGTAAAGGCTGACATTTATAAGTACAGTTGACGCTGGAGATATGTATACATTCGTGTCATTCTCAAGCAAAAGCCCTTTTTATACCAAGAGAAGAAATGATCTGGTATATTATATTCCGACTCACAAAACTACGTTTTCAAAAAAATTCATAAGTGTACTTGGCCCAACGTTATACAACAAACTAAGCAAACAAATTCACCTACGGTCACTTAATCTGCATTCCTGCAAAAAAAACGGTGGAACAGCACATACAGAACTTGAGTTATGAAAATACTGAACAACTACTTAAACACATGGTGTAACACACACACGCACATACATAAACATACACACACACGCGCATCACACACATATACACACACACACGCGCATACATACACACGCATACTCACACACACGCATCCATATATAAACTATATTACTACGGTTGTACAACATTATTTAAACCCCGATACGTTATTACAGTGTAAAATTATGTTAAGTTTTTAAATATACTACTTGTTTACTTCTCGACTCGTCACAGCGCTCGCTTAGGAGTCGTTGCTAGGCTATTGTTCACCAATCTTTTGTAAATGTACCCACATTTAACAAGTTTGCTACCATTTAAATATATATGTTTTTATGGGTATTAATAGTTAAGGAAAGTGAATCCTGATCCACCGTTATACAGTTCACACTAGTACGGGGATCAGTTGAAGCTTACTTGGCTCATACTTAGTTACCTTCTTGTACTAATATTAAAATGTAAGCATAAATATGTACACGTATTACTTTAATAAACGTTGTTTGTTTGTTTGTTGTTTGTTTATACCATCTTGAGATTTTCCAATGACATAAAGTTGGCCTTGGAGGTCGTAGCAGTTGAGCTAGTCAACTGACGTAGCGAAACGACGCGAGACGAGAAACTATGCCTGCAATGCAATATCTAATTTGCGCAGTGTATATTACATACGATAGGCATTGGCAGCAATTAGCTGGCTGGCTGTTTGTTCAGGTTGAAAGATCGGATAGCGGTCGCTTGGTAAAAACTAGAACCAATCTACCAATGGACATTTCGGGATTAAGAAGCAAACTGACCCCAAGCTTGTTCAGCACGGTTAGGCGGTCATGCGGCTTGCGGAGCCGCGTACAAATTTTCGCCGGACGAAGGTGCGGTGCAGTGTGAAGTACCGTGCGGAATTTATATACAAACTGAGGAACTGGCATACAACGTTGCGAACCGTCGCTCCGCAAGCCGCAGCGGGATGTGGCGGCAGTGTGATTATATAAATCATCTCTTTCTAAGTGTTCTTATTACAAAGAGAGTCCTGACGGGCCTAGAGTAAGTTGAGCACAATCAGAATGCAAATGGGCCACATTTAAACAAATATATAATAATCATTGTACATAATTTGGCCTTCGTTATCAAAGCATGACGAATATACTCCAGTAAAATTAGCAAAGGATGGGGGCATTGGGGGCGTATAGCTGTAGGGCTGGCATTGACGAATAGATACTCCAGTAAAAATACGGTTTTGTAAAACATTAGTTTACAATAGCGTCTTTTTTGTCTATTTCACTTTAAAACTTTATCCGTAGATGGTTTATTTAAGAATCCTACAAACTTTCCACCCGGAAGTAATTTTATACACCTAGATACCTACATAATTAACAACTTAGAAAAGTTGAAATGCCCCCGCTATTTTCATTTAAAAGTTCAATATCTCAAAAACGGCTGAACCGATTTGAAACGTAGCTAAGAACCATCTCGATCACGTCAGCTTTTGGATAAAAAAACGCAAGCAAATAGGTCCATTCGTTTATGAGCTACGATATTACCACAGACAGACAGACAGACACGTCAAACTTATAACACCCCTCTTTTTGCGTCGGGGGTTAAAAATAAAGATTGACATTTTTGTTTTGAAATCGAACGAAATAAAAGCAACTCTGTTCCAATTTAGAATGACATAAATTCCATTGAAGAGGAGGATGCCTAGAGCGTAAAAGATATGATGATATATTAGCAACTAGCGACCCGCCTCGGCTTCGCACGGGTTTATATACGTTATATGTATAAATACATGCATGTATTATACACATATAAACCTTCCTCTTGAATTACTCTATCTATTAAAAAAACCGCATCAAAATCCGTTGCGTAGTTTTAAATATCTAAGCATACATAGGGACAGACAGACAGCGGGAAGCGACTGTTTTATTCTATGTAGTGATGTTCGCGACATCCCTGTTAGAATGAGTCAGACTTGACGCCGGCGGCAACGATAACATGGTAATGTGGGCCGCAATTCATACTACATTACATATATATATAGAAGGTACATATGACACCAATATAAATGACATCTATTAAAAAATGTGTAGCCGAACACACAAGAGATTAGAATTATTCTTCAAGCCTCACACAGACTGGCGCGGCCTGCGGTGGCGGTCAATAGTAAATTTGACAATAACTGTAAAATTTTCTATTGACCGCCACCGCCACCGCCGCTCCAGTGTGTTTCAGGATTCAAAAAGGCCACCAGGACCAGAACAAACGTATTAGTCTGAATTAACTATAAAATAAATAAATAAATATTTGCGGACAATCTTACACACATCAACCTAGTCCCAAACTAAGCAAAGCTTGTACTATGGGTACTAGACGACGATATATATACTTATATAGAGAAATAAATACTTAAATAGATAACCACATTAGCTATATACCACATTATCCCATTATTTATCAAAATGTTTGTTTATTTTTTATACTACGACGGTGGCAAACAAGCTTACGGCCTGCCTGATGTTAAGCTGGTACCGTCGCCTATGGACACTTGTGACTCCAGAAGAATCACAAGCGCGTTGCCGACCCTTTATTCGCTTGAGGATTCGCTGTGTTGGCAGATAGAGACACACCCTAGGGATCTCTGGCGACCTTACTCACCACCAGGAACACAACACGACATGCGTCATAGCATGCAATAAGAAGGCCCGCGAGCTGTGCCGCGGCGAGAAAAAATATTCGTCTCTTTCTAATTAGAACGCTCAGATAGAGACGGATAGTCTATGTCGGCGCGACACGGCTCGCGGGTTGTCCTGTGATAGTCGTGCAGAGCGTTTTAGACCTCTCATAAAAACTTACCGATTTCACTATCAGTCAATACCGTCTTAACCAGTTTCTGTGTTGACTGACTGATTTGATTACACTGTTGTATCTCTGTCTCCCAGACCAATCATAACTTAACTACTTTCCAAAAAAAAAATTTAGTCAGTCAGTTACATTATCAAAAAATAATGGACACGGTTTTTTATTTCGTCAATCAAACAAAAAATGGTGAAGATATAGCCCGTTCAAGTTCCGCGTGACGTCACATTATGGTACACTTTTTAGCATAATGTAACGTCACGCGGAACTTTAACTTTATCATTTTTTGTTTGATTGACAAAATAAAAATATGTGTCCAATATTTATTGGTAATCTCTGACGGACTAAATAGAATTATATATTTTTTACCCAGGAAAGTACCCAAATTGTCCAAGACATAAATGTCATCAGCAAGGAAACTTCTAGAAATCGACGGGGGAAACGGGCCTGGCCACCGGCGACACTAGCCGTGTCTCACGGCACATCACGTGCCGGCGATTTCATTACGTTTGTAATTTCCACAACAATTGCAATTT
Organism: Epinotia brunnichana; assembly: GCA_963854355.1. Classification (NCBI taxonomy): domain Eukaryota; kingdom Metazoa; phylum Arthropoda; class Insecta; order Lepidoptera; family Tortricidae; genus Epinotia; species Epinotia brunnichana. The sequence goes on along the minus strand of OY977935.1, from coordinate 81,771,218 downwards.
ATTGTTTGGCGTGTCACGATACTCACGATACAACTGGTTGCAGTTTGCTCAAATAATACTAGACTTTATTCTGTAGATGGATAGCAATATAACATTGATATGCCGTCATACAGCTGTGTCGTTATTATGAGACGGTATAAAAGTCAAATTCATTCCACATCACCATAATTCTGCGTATCCTTTTAATACACTGTCACCTAGAATCTGACCACTTGATCCACAGGCTACCAACGAGGTCACAGGTGACGAGTGAACGATTAGAAATGGTGGTTAGCTGTGATATCGAATAAAGAGCCACCCATCCAGAAGCGGCAGCTTCAGCACGTCATCAGGGTATATTAACGGTGAGACAGGCGTATCAATAAAAGCTACATTAGACATAATATGACGAATATGTGACATAGCTAGTACGGTCGGCCTCACAAGGGGCCGTATCGCAATAAACGTCATGTTAAACTGCCATATGAAGTTGTCAAACGAGTGAAAACGACTAGGTACTTAGGTGTTCAGCAACTTATGAGGCCGACTGTATATACATTACATTTTCTCCATTAGCAACCTAAGCCCTTTAATCCTTTCTGGACACCGTGATAAGCTAGACAAAGGCAGAATTAATTTTATCTTTAATATATTTGCGATGACATTACGTCTGAGAGGCAGGCAGGCAGGTAGGCATTATAATGGCTGCTTACACAGACTAAAAAGGATTTCCACCCGAGAAGTAAACATGATCATTGAGTTGAAAGTCAAGAGATCAGTAGCTCTATTATAAGTTTTAACGATACATATACGTTTTCGAACGCGTTTGCGTTTAGTTTAAATTTGTATGGAAAACGAACATACATATATGTATCGATAAAACTTATACTAGAGCTATACAGTCAGAGAGTCTCATACAGAGAGAATACGTCATAGTAACGTCGGTCGTCGTATTAACTTCAGAAATATGTCTAAAAAGTTTTCAGTATATTATGCCCTTGCCAACGGCATGACGTGTTCATAAAATGGGTTTGACTCTTCTCAAGTTTTACGACTAGGCGGGTTTAAGAGCATGAATTGGAAAATTACAAGATTCAAAGGCTTATACTGCCAAAACAGGATATAGCTTAAAATCTTTCTCGACAGTCGAAAAAAACCCATAGTTAAGTCTTTACTTCCTTATTTGTATCAGCCAACTATTAGACGACATAATCATGTTAAAATGACGGTATTTTACCAAGTGTTAAACGTATCATAGCACCAAAATGAAAAAAAGTCTCACTAATTTAGATATTTCTTGAACATAGTAAAAAAAAAAGTTCCCGAACGTATCTCTGACCAAGAGGCATCCCTTTAAAAGGTTGAAATCAGAGTAGGATTCTGGAAGCATGTAGTCAGTCCGAGCCTATAAAGCCCGACGCAGCGTAGGAAAACTCACTTTCCTAACATCACTGAATTCTAGTACTGTTCCCCTAGCATGACGTAATGTGCTCGTCGTGTGTCGCTCCGTGCTGGGCCGGTGACGTAACGAAAACAAAACGGACATCGGGACAATGTCAATGTTATTCAATGTGCTCTGAGGTCAATGCGCTGGTGTCCACAAGCATGGCTGTACGCAAATAATCAAAGCGGCCGGGGTAAGGTCATATCGCTTCTAAATCGCCATCTTCTGTTATAATATAATATAAAACCTAGCCTAGCTGCTCGTCCCTACTATGTCTGAAATTAAACGCGATCATACTGGCTAGGCTTAAACTGTGTTAAGACGAGAATTCTCATTCATTCATATCATAACATAACTATATCAACGATCGAAAATTCCTATTTTTATTGCACATAATTTGTACATATCATAAATGAAATCACATTGCATTATTTTTAGAATTATCGAAAGAACGCTCAAGTATATGTTCAGTCAGGGGTATTAATATACGTACAGTCGCCATCACATACATAGGTACACTATTGGTGTTCAAGAATATCGGCACATGCACCCTAATGCCTTGAGGTGAGAGGTGTGTTCCGATGTTTGTGGGCTGCTTGTTTGCTCCGATGTATGTGATGGCGACTGTACATAAATTATATGTACATTAGGTATATTAATACCGCTGACTGTTCATCGCCGCGCACACTACATATAGAATACGCGTACGTTAATTTAGTTTCAAGCTCCCATAGTTCGAAAGATATAGCATGGGCTTGTGACCTTAAATTTGTTTACGATGCCATTCGAACCAGTTTTTGTAGATGAACAAATGTTTGTATGGAAGTTACTAAGACTACATTTAAAGGACATTAATACCCAAAAAATCGACTTAAAGACGGACCTCGCTGACAGCAGCCGATACGCTTCATACTGATTGGCTTTAAAGTATGACGTCACATCGTGCAATTTGTACTAACCGTTGCATGGAAAATGAAGTAAATTGCTGTTTCGGTCGCGAAATACTGCGTTTAGGTCCATAGTTTTCATACAAATTTGTTTCTATAAAAGCGTAAGGATTCTATTGGTACCTTTAAATTTAATCTTGCCAATTAATAAAAAAAACTTTTTTTTCTAAACTTTCAAGGTTCAGTTCTGGTTTACTATCCATTTAGCAACACGACGTTATCAATTATATTATTTATTAGTCCGAGGTATTTATTACTTCATATAATCGTACACTACACACTCGGACTAATTAATTCATATAATCAGGATAGAACTTCACTTCAGGCAACTTCAGGTAAGTTCGTTTAATCCTGTAATTATAACACCACACAACAAGCCTATTGTAATCTTAGTCAAACAGTTTAGTTCGCGAACTCTATAATATGTATAACCGTCAATGGTTGAGGGCTGTTGACGTTTATTGAAACAAGTACGTTTTTTGCGCCACGGCCTGGTTAACAGCGTCTATTGAGGAGGAAACAGCTCGCTTAGTTCATGGTCAACAAAACGATAGTGACAAACGTCAACATTTTTAACAAAAGCACCACCGTAGCCTAGCCAGTTGCAACTGTAGGGGTCACACAATTAATAGTAGCGCATACTGTAGTAGAACTCAACCCGTTATCATATCAGGCAGATGCACTGCCAACTAGTCTAAGGGTTGCTACACACGTAAGTAGCACAACCACACGACCACAACACGACTACCACAACCGCGGCGGGCATTTGTATTGAAAATTGATAGTAAAAATCACACTTACCACATTTTGCAGTCATTATCGACCGCGTGTGATAACGAGCAAGCAGCACCACAGAATAAGTAATAGTAGCAGCACACAATTCACACGTAACCACCGCTTGACCGCATTTTAACGCTGCGACGTGGTGTGGTTGTGTTGTGGTACGTGTGCAACAACCCTAAGGCCTTCGCGACGACGATGACGATGTACGACGCACGCCGCGTACATCGTCAAGTTGTATGGAAGTGCAGGGCTGTTATTCGCTACGCGTTAAGTAATGCGGCTCACCCCGCCGGTCACCCGTTACGAAACTAGACCTCTACCTACGCTTAATTACTACGCATCGCGGTGTCAAGGTATAATTGGGTTAAAATTTACATTAGGCTTTGGATGTTGATATTTTTTTTGTGGATAGTACTCATAAATAGAAAGCTATTTACGAAATTTCAGGTTGAGCAAACTTACGGTTCATGAGGTATAATTTTTTTAAGTTTTTTTTTTCATACAAATTGGAAAATAACACGTAAATTGTCATGTCAGACGTCAAAGTTGTCGTTTCACATTCCGTTAACCATCGAGGGCATCGAGGCGTATTTGTATTCTCCATAAAGTCGGTTCTGGCGCTTCGCCGGCCACTACAGCGGCACGCTCGCTTCGCTCGCTCGGCTCGCGCGCTGTAGGGTCACTATTCAACCTAACACTCCTCCTCGCTTCGCTCGTCGTCGTACCTACACCGACCTGCCTATCCTGCCTTAGAGTAGAATAGGTAGGTAATCCGATGTACAGAGGTAAAAACATGACACAACATTCAATTTTGCGTGTTAAATTTTCCAATTCGTATGAAAAAACATTACTTTAAAAAATTATAGCTCATAAACCGTAAGTTTGCTCACCCTGAAATTTTGTAAAAAATATGAACATCCAAAGCGTGGGTCCCTAATGGAAAGTCTATCCCTTAACGCCGTTTACGGTCAGTGCCGGTATTTCGTTACAGTGACAGCACGTGTTTTGGATTGCCTCAGCGGAACTTTGTTATAAATTGTGGTTAAGAAGAGATAACGGTACGTTTTTTCTAGTACTATAATCTGCAACTAATGATCTTTCTTATGGTAGTATTGTTTTTTACCTAACTTATTTGTATACGTCGCAATCGATTAAAATGTAATTGAAGTCATGTTCCGGCCAGCTTGTAGCTACACTTCGCCTGCCCCTAGGGTTGTCAATCCAAGTGTGTGATAGAAATATGAATGTTCACGTACACGGTACGGTAGGTACGGTATAGTATATTTTTAATTCATATAATATTAATATTTTTAATTCATGTTTATCTTTACCTACTATTATGATAGAAGGCTGTGATGATTGAGATGATTAGTTAGATTAGAGGTAGATACTCAATTTTTAATGTTACTGATTTGCTGATTGTGATTTTATCATAATATAAAACAAGATAGTACTTAATTTTTCATGATATAACTTTTTAAATTTTAAAACAAGTATATTTTACTCGTCCTATAAGATTACCTTTTTTTTGTTTCGAGTAAGTTATATGATTTTTGACAGCCCTATCGAAAAAACAGTAAATGTATGAAACTAACTTCAGATCGTTACCTGTATTCGCCTACCATCGTTTTTTTTAATATATGACTTAGGTACCTGGGATAGTTAAGGCCCATAATCGAATACACTTTAAAAATTAATAAGATAGCTGGCGCCAACTTCAAATTTTGTCTATAACTGACGCTCCGGCAGTATGTAGGCGAAGACAGGGCATTTTGTCTACACTTCGCCTACCACCTTTACAATCCAATTGTAGCCATTCCTTAGCGAATTTTAGACCTTATGTTACGGTAAACTAAAGTCCCATATAGATTAATTAGTTTTTTGATCTTAACAAGCAATAATTTACTTTAAAAACAAAGTTTTAACCGACTTCAATTCAGTACTCCGCCAAGCCACATGAACATTTCCACATTTCTTTTGCAATTTACCACATGAACTGATTTCCGAGAGCAAATGCGTTGATTATTAGAGAAAAAAACCAAATCACTGTATGTGGGCCGATAAAATTTGAGGACTTCGTCGATTCCTCAAGGATCTCAGTATTACCCTTGGCACTTCATTGTTTGCTATTTCAACGAAATCATATCAGAATCTGTGACGTACTTTTATAGTTTAAAGTATATCATTAAGAAGTTCCACAAGCCATCTTTGGTCTTCATCATCACTTCCACCATTACCAAATTCATGATTTCCGGGTGTAAATACACGAGTTACGAGTATAATAGAAAATACTGAAATTACTACACGCGTGCCTAATATATTTGAGGAGTTCCCTCAATTCCTCATGGTTCCCATCGTCCAACTGGGGTTTTGAAAACAATGGGACCAATCTGGAAGCATATACTTTCAATTAAAAAAAGAATTGTACGAATCGGTTCATAAATGACGGAGTTCTGAGGTAACAAACATTAAAAATACAAAAATTACAAAAATACATCCGAATTGAAGACCTCCTCCTTTTTCATGAAGTCGGTTAAAAACACGTGTAAATCTGTGAGGAATTTTCAAAAAACTGCGAAATCCAGGCGAAGTCACGGGGTATGTTACTTGTAATTTTGAATAAAAAATTACTAATAATATTTAAATGTAAGTTTTAAAATGTTTGTATGATCAAAAAATTTGGCTACATGTGCTGATCATGACTAAAACACTGTCCATCTAATGTTGTACCATGTCTCTAGCAAATAAATTATTTACTTTAAAAACAAAGTTTTAACCGACTTCAAATCAGTAGCCAAATTGCTTCAAATTTGCCTATAAAATTTAAAGAGTTCCCTCCATTTCTCCAGGATCCCATCAACAGAACTGGATTTTGGTGACAACGGGACCAATCTGGACGTATATGCTTACAAACAAAGGAAGAATTTTTCAAATCGGTTCATAAATTACGGAGTTCTCGTGTAACAAAAACACAAAAAAAAATACTGACCAATTGAAAACGTCCTCCTTTTTTGAAGTCGGTTAAAAGCACCTCGCACGCCTGGACATTTTCCTCACACGCCACTTCGCTACTCGCACCTCGCACCAGCTATGGTATTCCTCGCCCTTGAAGGCTTGGGCAGACGCGACATGCCGAGCGCGACGACACTGTTTGAAGTGGTCTATACGAGTATAAACTTGTATAGTTGTTATTTTCTAAGCCGTCCGTTCTGCAGTGCGGCGTTCTTTAGTGCGGAACGGACGGCTTAGAAAATAACAACTATACTTAGGTACATTACATTACAGTTGCTACTAATACCAGAGCTGGTGCGGAGTAGCCAAGTGTCGTGCTAGGAAAAATCCACCAATAGCAAGAGATGCGGGAGCGAGGCAAGCAATGCTATTGGTGGATTTTTTCCTCGCATTGTCGTCTCAAATATATGAAAACACAACATCTCTGGTGGCTATTCACCCAGACTGTCCGTCAAATATTGTAGTAGTCACTTTCATTTCAAAACCTTTACCAAACAGGCACTTAAACAAATCGACATTTGTTCCAGGACATACACAAGGACGAATATACCTCGAAGACACGTGCTCAAGTCATGTTAGTGCAAAAACGACCGTATTAGGGCATTTTTTATTTTTCTTGTACCTTGGTGTTTTTGGCTTGTCCAGTGCCTTTGACACCCTACAAATACGAAACACGTTGAAAAATTGTACTTGTAGCTATTTTAAAACGTCAATAATATATCTAAATCGTATAAAAACCCAAAAAACCTATCATTTAGCATTAAATTTACCCCATTTTCTTGGTTCTTCTGGCTGCCGACCCTCGATTTTTGCCTGTCCACCTGCGGAAAGCCAACTTCAAGTATCGATTCGAAGTATTAGGACTTGTATATTGTGGCTGGAAATACTTGTTTCTGATAGTGGAAAACATGAACTTTCTTAAATCAACCTTATATTTATCTCGCTTGAGTATTTTTTACATAATAAACTAAAATTAATCTTGTCCAGTGATTTTGGAAAAGTGGACATGTCCACGTTCCGTTACGATGATTTTGTAGGAACGAGGTATTTTTATTACCAAATTAGGTGTTTATTTTGATCTAGGATCACATATCGTTACGTAACATCATTCGTTTTGTTTACAAACTGTCAGTAGTGGCTAGAAATCGCGGGCGAACGGTGCGCCGAGTGGTGGTCCCAAAAAATAGAGTCCTGGTTCCGTTACGAGATTACGAAGGTTCCTATTATTTTTCTGCTAATGCGACTCAATTATCTTAATGTGTCATTAATGTCATTATCATTGAACATGATTTCAGTAAAATACTATTACAATTGTTAAAAACAGTATATTAAACACGTGTTTTCATCTGCGAAGTATTCATTCCATTACGTCCATTCCGTTACTATTTGTATGGTAAAGTAGCCCTCTTAAGTAATGGAAGGACGCCTATTCAAATAAAATGGTACACTTTGAAAAAAAATGCCCATTAACAGTCCAATCGTATCGCCACCCAATTCCGAATAGATGAGCCAAGGCCGTCACGTAGCGTAAAGGAAAATAGGCTGATGCGGAATCGAATCAGGACGAGGCAACCTCCAAAGAAAAACATAAGAAGGATGTAGGTTATCGGGAGTTTTAAAGGCGTTTTTCCTTTGGATCGAAAGCGGCTCTATGTAGAAAGGTCGTATAATGTATGGGGTATCAAGGCGTTTATGATGCTTTTGAATTGAGACAGCGTAAGGTTGACCTTGGATCTCTGTTCCGCAACCGTTGGCGACCTTGGAATTTGACGGTTTCTAATCGAGATTCGGTGGAGCGGTCTGTAGGTACGTAATTGAATGTAATCGCCGAGGACGTCGAGCTAATTTATGATTATGTAGAACTGACACGGTTCAACAACTTGACAATAATACACCATTCGACTTTTTATGAAACTTTATTAACGCTCGGTTAGTATAAAGTTTGTAAGGAAATAGGAACAACTGACTGACGGAATGATTTTTTATGGTCAAACACCGTCCTTTTATTCATATAATCTATACTAATATTATAATGAGGAAAAGTCAGTGAGATTGTACCTATGCAAAGTTTGTATGTTATGAGTAATCTCCGGAGTCCTCAGTGCTTGGATCTGTAACGTTGTTCAGTTAGACAAATTAAAAAAACCGGACAAATTAAAAAAAAAAAAATCGGACTCGCGCACGAAGGGTTCCGTACATATTTATTTAATTCTGTTTTTTGGTATTTGTTGTTATAGCGGCAACAGAAATACATCATCTGTGAAAATTTCAACTGTCTAACTATCACGGTTTATGAGATACAGCCTGGTGACAGACGGACAGACAGACAGACAGACGGACAGCGGAGTCTTAGCAATAGGGTCCCGTTTTACTCTTTGAGTACGGAACCCTAAAAACGGCGAATGCTCGATGTTCTGTTACATGTGAATGCTGCACAAGCAAGTCTAGCACCTTTAGATCACCTATCATTATCACCTGCATCGACACGTATCGCTGCAATCAGTCGCCGCGTGTGACCGATCTAAATCAACGGGAGCTGAAGTAGGCACTCTATCGATATATTTTTAAAAGCAACTCGCTATCTGCACTGCACTTGACTTTATCACGACGGCGTTCTGAATGCGACACAAACACAAATGCGAAAACATCGGAGTAGCCAACAAAATGCTAGCATTTTCACTGCGAATTAACATGAAATTGTAAGGTTCTGTACAGGCAGCATCATATAGTTTTAGTAGCATAGCAGCTTAGCAGCCAAAGTAGCCAAATATTTCGGTACACGTCTTTATTACTTTAAGAATAAGGGTGTGTTACGATCTCAGAGCATAGAATAAATACTAGAGAGAGGACAAGCCGCCGGCGGCCGCGTCGCAGTTGTTAGCTCAATGGGCATACTCTGCCATACTGTGCACGCGTGCTGATCGCAGAGAATAATACGTTTCTTCCCAAAATGCCTGATATAATGCGCGTGTATTGTCCAATAAGAGTAAGTACGTAGGTATACAAGTGTGTGTGTTTTAGATGTGTGCGTGCTTTGTCTTGTCAATTACTTGGACTTTGTGTGGGTTAATGTACTTGCGACATGCGTACTCAATACAAATCAGCCGGCATGTCCGATCTCCTTATATTGACACATCTGTGGTTACGATATATTTGGCTACTCTGGCTGCTACTAATACGACCCTGACTGTACAGGACAGTATGACCATGGGCATGAAAAAAAATGTTCCAGAAACGAATGTTATGCTTGTGTCACATCACAATATTTAGTTGGAGCATGGAAGTGGGCATTTGCCATTCCAGCTCGGTTATCACAAGACGGCGCGCGGGTACTTAGTCTCTCGGCGAGACAGACTATCCGATTCTTTCTAAAGCCCCTGCTAGACGGTTGCCAACACGCGCCTCCAACCGAGCGACCTTGGTTGGCACCGACCGCTGTAGTATGAAAGCTCCAAACATCTGTCTACACGGTCGGTGCAGACCAAGGTCGCGCGGTTGGAGGGGCGTGTTGGCAACCGTCTAGCAGGGGCTGCAGTGTTCTAATTAGAAAAAGACGTATAGTCTATTTCGCCGCGTCAGAGCTGGCGCGCCGTCTTGGATAATCGTGTAGGCGAGGCTAAATAATATAGTGCTTTTCTCAAAAATTGGGGATGTAAAAAGACATGAAAATATTATATACCTACGACTTGTGCCATCGTATTTTACGGCTGCTTTATCTTTTTTTAGACGTCAATCAACGCTTCGTTATCCTTATTTTAACTATAAACGGTAAAATTTGTTCATCTTCTTTATCTCTGTATGATCATGAAGAACAGGTATATTCTCTAGGTTGACCAATGTACATCTCGTTACGCCACTATGTCTATGATCTACATAAAAAAATAGGTTCCTATACAGGTAGTTACTATATAGGTAGTTTTATTCCTGCTGCATAGCAGTTTGTATGAAGTATCAGCGCGGTCTCGTTTCTTTGTCTGACTGTACTATCGGTCTGTACGGGTACACCCCTCTAGTGTCATTTTTCGAATGAACTCTATGTGTGTGCAGACGATTTTGGTGAGAAAGTGTGAACCCGTACCCTTGGGCGATAGTACTTACATCTCCGTTGCGCAACCATTTTAAACAGCTCAACAGTTTCAAACTTAAATACCGCCCGAATTGTACTCTCGTCTAAAATCAAGGAAGCAAAATGATGGAGTCGCGACAATAACGTTTTTTTCGTCCCCATTATCCGACGAATTCTCGCGGATTGTCTTTTGTCAGGGTTACACGTGAACAAAGGTAGTATGTACAATGGGCAGCTTAATTGCATACGCCAGTTCAGACAGGCGTCGGCGTCGTGCTAATTGGAAATAATTGTCTTTAACGCGATCTTTATGCTCAATGCCAGAACTTTTGTTTGGATATGCGGATATTCAAAGCCATAAAACTGTCTGGTTTTGGGTACTAACGAGCACTCATATATTCCTGCTACGTATAAAATACATTTATAAAAACACGCCTGTATTCCCAAAAGGCAGAGCACAGCATTTCAATTTCCAGCGCCACTTTAATTACTCAAACTTGGGTTAAACCGAATTCTATATTTATTTATACTTAATGACGATTCTAGACAGGCATTAGTGTATCAGAAGAATGTAGTTAAGTGACGTGATGACGGTCCAATGATGGTCAAAATATAACCACAAATATGGAGAATCTTTAGCCACTTCCAGGCTCTGCATTTCTCTCATGGAGACGTATTTATTTATACTTTATTGCACAAAATACAAAAAAAGTACAAATGGCGAGCTTAATGCCAAATGGCATTCTCTACCAGCTAACCATTGGACGTATAACTCTGGACTAAATGATGCTTTGCATAAGGGACATAAAAAAATCAGGGTGTACCGCAAGGGCATACACTTGGCACAAAAGTCTACTCGCGTACCTCAAGGACATATACTTGGCACATGTCTATATCGCGTCATGGGGTGTTACCTCAAGGACGCATAGTTGGCACTAAACTCTAAATCCATTTGAAACGCGCTCAAATAACGTTACCAGGCCGATGCGGAACGAAAGCCCGTCTCGGCAACAGAGCTCAATCGATTATCGTCGCTGGATGCTCGAAGATGTGAGGTCATCCGCACTGCACAGTGCATAGCAACACGGTAAGCGACTCCGGTCCGAAGATGGATGGAGTGCTTGGTAAGGTCACGGCTAGGGTTGCCAGACGTACTATATTATATAGCATTGTACTATATTTTGGCTTCGCGTACTTTATAATATACACAGCACAAAAATCACGCTAAAATACTATATTATTATCATAAATTCCAAATACATAAATTTCTGTAAAAAATCATGTTTTCTACTACAAATAAACAAATACTTTATTTTTAAGACCTTTAACCCACTATGTACTATATTTGTCCAAAAAAACCCTAGTCACGGCAATCCAGTTTAGAGCCTATGCAGACTGTGTTTTTATGGTTCCGTAGCCAAATGGCAAAAAACGGAACCCTTATGGATTTGCCATGTCTGTCTGTCTGTCTGTCCGTCCGTATGTTACAGCCACTTTTTTCCGAAACTATAAGAATTATTACTGTTGAAACTTGGTAAGTAGATATATTCTGTTGACTGCATTAAGATTTTCACACAGAAATAGAAAAGAAAAACATAAATTTTGGGGGTTCCCTATACTTAGAACGTAAACTCAATTTTTTTTTTCATCAAACCCATACGTGTATCTATGGATAGGTCTTCAAAAATGATATTGAGGTTTAACTGAATAGTTTGCGCGAGAGACACTTCCAAAGTGGTAAAATGTCCCCCCCCCCCCCCCCCGTAACTTCTAAAATAAGAGAATGATAAAACTAAAATAAATATATTATGTACATTACCATGCAAACTTCCACCGAAAATTGCTTTGAACGAGGTCTAGTAAGTAGTTTTTTTTAATACGTCATAAATCGTAAACAGCAATTTATTTTACGGAACCCTTCATGGGCGAGTCCGACTCGCACTTGGCAGCTTTTTAAGCGTCCCGTCGACGCGCGTTTGTGTCAAATCACAAGTAAATTGACACAAACGCGCGTCGACGGTGTGCTTAATAAACGCAGTCTGCATAGGCCCCTAGGGTGGGTTGCACTTACCAGTAATCATAAGCGGTGTTCGTTAAAATCTGATAGTAGAGATGGAAAGATTGACAAGTTTCTATGGGATGACAGTTACCGGCGCTATTTAATGTTGATCGATCTGTAATCGTAAGTTGGTGCAACCCGCCCTTAGTTGCAGAAAATCAGTAGGTAAGACGAGCCACCGGGTGAAGCGGTCAAATAGCATGTTTGTATGTAGGGGTAATCCCCAAAACTAAAAAATCATCCAATTCTTAAAAATCTTTTACTATTTACGTTCTTTGCAATACTCAGGCGGAATAAACATGAAACAATGTATAGGTACAGTCGCCATCACATACATCGGAGCAAACAAGCACATCACAAACATCGGAACACACCTCTATTTTTAAGGCATTAGGGTGCATGTGCGGATATTTTTGAACACCTATAGTGTACGTATGTGATGTCGACTGTACTTGGGATTATTTGAGTTGCCGAATAGGGGTGTAGACACTAAATAAAATAATCAATAATGTTGCATTTTCTCGAAAAAGGACTTAACATGTAGTCAAATGGAGAAAAAAGCAACGCAAGAGGTTAAATAATCACAAAGTTGTAAGCGTCCAAAGTTTTAGGAGGGGGTATGTTCTGTCCATTTTGCGCAAAACGCACTTTCATATGAAACGATTGTCATTTACTATGACGCTAGACGATCGTGACGTCACGATCCCGGAGCGTTTTCTCTCTCTAACAAGCAACATTAAAACGGTCGTAGCTTCGTAATTTTTTGAGATATTCGAATGGAATTTTCGTCATTAGGTATATTTTTTGCCTTCTTTCTTTTGAAGTAAAAATAAATTTGGAGTCTAAACCCCTATTGAATCAAAGCCATTCAAAAAAACAACTCTACTGTCCAAGGTAAATTATTAAATAATCTCAACCATACAGAAATAAAAAAAGGTCGCGTAGGACCGGTCATTTTGGCACTGTTTGGGGTAGGCCTATGTCCAGCAGTGGACGTCTTTCGCCTGATATGATGATGATGATGATGATGATGATACAGAAATAGCAAAATATGCAACATATACGGACACCACCACGAACTATAATTTTTGTCCCGTCTAATGTCTAGTAATGTGCCGTTACCGGAAATATTCCTGAAATTTTCTGAGTGAGGCAAATTGAGAAATATTGCCGAGACCGATGGTCTGACATTTGGTGGAAGCGTAGATAGAGGATATAAATTATATCCTCTATCTACGCTTCCACCCTATGACGTCCCAGCCTATACCCAAAAGGGACGATGGTAAATTAAGCTTAGTAAATTAAGAAGTATCAGAAGCTAGTACATTCTTGACGTCTAATGTAATTTAAAATTTAGTCGGTGACGTCATGGTGGTGTCAGTTTCAGTACAAATTTTGACCGCCGTGTGGTGGCAAACAAGCTGGTGGCAATCAAAAAATCCGTATAAATACGCGATGATGGACAGAAAATATGACACTGTATCTCGTTCCCACTTGCGGTACTGTCTATGCATACATATTTGTTACTCATGTGTGTATATTGTGTGGGTGAGTCCCTCTATCCTATTCTACCTCTATGGGTGGAAGTGAATCTGCGGGAACTAAAAACCGAAACGTTAGCTGGCAAGACATTGCAGGAGCGATCAAAGTGGCGTGGCCAAGACTAATTTGGATCGTCATGCCAACGCAGTTAGTTACATCTCTAGTCTAAAACCGAAGGACAAAGGTATTAATAGCCCACGGACGGCACTTATTGAGCAACTGACAGGTGGTGAGTTATTGATATCGTTTTACTGTGGTACGCGCATTCTGCGGCCTCCGTGCGCCAATTACGGCCGATGTTTTGCATGCGGCTTTTTGGCGTTATCATACAATACTATGTAGTCTTTGCGGTGGGCGGATAATGGCGTTGTATGCACTTGTGCAGTAAAACCTAAGACAGACAACACAATACGCATAACTCGCATTTTATAAACCATCTGTCATTGATAAACCTAGCTTGACTCTAGTAGGCCGATATTTTTATTCATACCATGACAGTGGTAACGGGCATACGGGCCGCCAGATGTAGACGTAGCCTGTGGACGCTGGCGTCTCCATAGGAGCCATGAGCACGCTGCCGATCTTTTATTGATTTGAGGATTGGCTGTGTTGTCATCAAGAGACAATTACCCTTTAACTCTCAACTCAACAAAGACAGGAATTGGTTCAGTGAAAAGTGATACATTCCATTGGTCAGTATTTTACTCTTTTATGGTGCCACGTTTTCAAAGTGTTCGCTTTGCTTCAGTCAATTGGCGATAAGACTTAAGTACATGTAGTGATAACGATGAAATACCTGTAAAAGTACCCAAGGGCGTGCGACTCAAAAGGTTCCGTGCAGAAAATGAAACATTACAAGTATTTCATTAACGGTTGGTAAATTAATACGATACGAAACTGTAATTTATGTTTCAATTTAACTCAACTTAACTACGTCTTTTTAACAATACTAATATTATAAAGAGGAAAGGTTTGTGAGATAGTATGTAAAGGGGTCAGGAACCGATTAAGCGATTTCAAAAATTGTTTCATCTGCGTATAGATTGGCTTTTCTGGGTGGTTATAGGATATATTTTATCCCGCGGGTCTGCCTGCGATCTTTGCAATACGCGGGCAAAGCCGCGCAGGCAGCTAGTACTCTATTTCACGAAGGTCTGTCATACCCTCTGTCACAGCAGTGTGGGGACTAATGCCCGTTCCCTCTGATTCATGAGCGGAGGCCTGTGCCCAGCAGAAGGATGTATATACCCGATGATGATGATACCCTTCTGTCTGTATCTACGCTACGCTCTTGTTGAGATAGGAGATGTACCGGGCGATAATCAACACTTTACGAGGAGCGAAAACCTTTTTTGCGATAATCGAGCTATTTCAACCGCCGTTGCGCGTTCCCATAATCACACGTGTTTACACGTGGCATGTAAAGTGAAACAATGATGTTTTGCAGTTTGTTCAAGTGCTACTCGAACAATTGGTAATCGGGCGATCGGCAATGACTATTGTCGGTTGTCGAGGCGAGCTGATATGATAAACAAACAATCGTTTGTAACTGCATTTTGTGAAACTGCATTTATAGCAAAGGCAAGTTATTAGATGTCATGTGACATTACGTGCGAGAGTGACATGACTCATGTCACTCTCGCACGTGAATAATGGCGGCCAAAAGGTTAAAATACGAAGACTCCGCGTTTACAGTGACGCGGGTATTACGTCACGTTTACACACAAAACAGAAAAACACAAAAACTATGCACAGTCTCTTGGTCTCTTCTACCTCCAGTCAAGCGTAAAAATATGGGTGCATATAACTTACTCATAAATATGTTCCATCGCTGTTATGTCAGCGGACTAAGGTTTTGGTGCATATTTATGAGAAAATTACATCGATACATATTTTTGCACTTGGCTACACATTTGGCACTATTTCGATGCAGATAATTTCCATACATACATTAATATCGGAAGGCGCAGCGTGGGTCGACCGACCCTACACAAGGTGGACTGATGACGTGGTAATGGTCGCGGGCTCGCGGGAGTCCGCTGGATGCGGCTGGCGCAGGACCGGTCATTGTGACACGCTTTGGGGGAGGCCTATCATAGGCCATCAGTGGTCTTTTGGCTCATGGATGATTAATGAGTACTCTAGTTTTCCTCGGTTCCTTAGTAATCCTAGTCAATAATGTTAACCGCATACGAATAGTAGAACGCTGTCGTCATCCGTATTACATTGTAGTATTTAAGTACGCGTTAATGGCCAAGAACCATTTGCTGGACTCTCACAGGGAACCATAATATCGGCCATTAAAGCCTACGCCAAAACCAAACACCAACATGAGTGGAGGAATGAGGCTGGCTTAAGGCACTCTAAGATCTTCATAGAAGGAGTGGACTCCGGCTCAACTCAGAATTATATCTGGGGTGTTCACAGGTCACTTCGGGGTCAAGGATCTAGCTCTTGGCCAAGATGGGTCTATCGGGTAATTTAGACTGTAGAATGTGTGGCGAGGAGGATGAGATCATGGAACGCTTATTGTGTAAATTTCATGCCCTTGTCAGACAAAGAATGAATTACTTCGGTAACGGCTATCAACAACCAAAGGAATCCAAGGTGCTCCCGCTCAACTGCATCATCCGTTTTGTGGAAATGATGGAGCGAGCTTGGGAGTAGGCATAAAGGTGAGGGCATATGCACAAAAGATCCCACCGGGTCGAAGTGTATCCGAAAGGGCCCTCATCTAGATAAGATAAGATTTAAGTACGCGTAAACTTTTTTATTGAGTAAGAGACATAACAAGCATTAAACGGATAAAAAAAATGGTTTCTGGAAAATTAGTAATATCCATAAATTGAATCTTGTAAGGAAAAGTCGCTTTGTGTTGTTGGTTTTTTTATTTTTTGAGCATAATTTTCCCAACATGTTCTTGTCTTAAAATAATAAACTTAAATGTAAGGCTGAAATACTAGATATCATTTGTGTTTTAATTAATTTCGTGTATCTTTTCTAGTTTTGCCGCAAAGTCTGAAAGTCCTTAGATTTTTCTTTGTTTTTTTTATACTTTAGCTAATAGTACTTAAACTAGCGTATGTATTTAAATTTAATGTATGAATGAACTATAGACAATTTATGTAGCTTTAATTTATCACCCCATATGTGTACATATGTACGTTGCATGGTTTGGGTGTAATTTACACTTTTCCAAGCGTGGCAATTCAAAGATTGCAAAGCAAAGAAATTAAAAAACCTTAAAGTTTTTTTTAAATGTTTGAACGCCAAGATGTTGTGTGCAATAGGGGTGTAGACTCAAAATTTATTATTACTTCAAAAGAAAGAAGGCAAAAAGTTATGCCAAATGACGAAAATGCCATTCAAATATCTCAAACAATTACGAAGCTACAACCGTTTTAATGTTGCTTGTTAGAGAGAGAAAACGCTCCAGGATCGTGACGTCACGATCGTCTAGCGTCATAGTAAATGACAATCGTTTCATAGAAGGTGCGTTTTGCGGAAAAGACACAGAACATACACCCCCCCCCCCCCCCCCAAACTTTGGAGGTTTATAACTTTGTGATTATTTAACCTCTTGCGTTTCTTTTTTCGGCATTTGAGTACATTTGTAATCCTTTTTCGGAAAAATGCAACACATTATTATTTTATTTATCGTCTACACCCCTATTGAAGATGAAACAAAATATGCAAAAAGAGCTCTTTGTAGGCAGTTCTCCAATTTTATAAGTTTCATTATGGGCCTCTCGTCTCACGGAACCTGAAGCGAAATTATCACTTCGCTGCCTCTCGCTTTCGCAATAAGGAACGTAACGTCAAAATGCATTGCATTTTTGAGAAAAATATTAATTAAGTTTAAAATGTATGTACATGTACACCTACACAATTGGATGCCAAACGCAGATTTTAACAATATTTTTGTTATACTAAATGTTTGTCACTTTTTCCTTCCTGTTCAATGTCCATTAACTAAAGACGATTAGTAATTTACTCATTAATTGGTTTAACCATTTTTAATTTAAGGATAAATGTACAAAGATTAAAACTAATTTGTTAATCATTACTATGATTTACCAAAACATTTTTCTCAATGCCTATTCTAAAGGCTTAATATAAATATTTCAAAATTCTAAACACTTTTTCGAAGTATATACATACTATTTATTTAGATTGTATAATTACATAATATACTAAGAAAACAACGTTTTAACCGTCTTCAATTCAGTACTCCGCTTCAATTGTGCATATAATATTTGAAGAGTTCCTTTGATTTCTCCAGGATCCCATCATCAGATCCAGACCTGATGACCATGGTACCACATGGGAAGGACACCCTTTCAAACTATAAAAGATTTCGACGAATTGACAACCTCTACTTTTTTGAAGTCGGGTAAAAATATATATATAGCATAATAACTATTTAACTATTAACCTTTTTAACCCGCGACGCAAAAAGGGGGGTGTTATAAGTTTGACTTGTCTGTGTGTCTGTCTGTGGCATCGTGGCTCCTAAATGAATGGAACATCCGAAAGCTGACTGATGGTTCTTAACTACGTTCCAACAAAATCGGTTCAGCCGGATAATATCGGGGGTTTTTCAACTTTTCTAAGTTGTTAATTATCTATCCATGTAAAACTCAATCTCATATCAATGCCATAATTCTAACAGGGCAAACTTGTCTCACTTTATTATACTGGTTGACCATACATATTACATCTCTGCGGACACTTGACAAAATTCTCCGGAGGTCGCCCGTAACAAGTTTGTCATCAGTCAACGAACAACCGGTACCGTTTGAGCGTTACCGTAATCTAAAACCAAGGTCATCGGGACTATATTTACTAACCAACTAGAAGATTGGCAATATCGGTATAGAAGACTTTGTGTATCTATTTGGTTCGGCGAAGGAAAACATTGTGAGGAAACCGGTCCAATCTCAACCAGCAGCGCGCGATATAGAATATCTATCTCTTTCTAATAAGAACGCTTAGAAAGAGACGAATATTCTATGTCGCCGCGACACAGTTCGCGGGCCGCCCTGTGATAGTCGTGAAGGTCCAGCTTTCTCTCTCGGTTGGAAGCTCAGATGGCAGTCGCTTTCGTCAATCTTGGGATTAGGGCCGCGGTTCTTTAGGCTGCTACCGTGAAACGATAGAAGAATGATGATGAATGAGTGGTTACTGGACTTTTTATAAAACTGTCATCTATGGACAATTCCAACCCAACGAGTGTAATAATAATAAGTCTCCAATGAGTCTTCTACCTTGGACGCTAAGTGTTGCTTTTTGAATGGACTATACTTGAATGCAATTCGGCCAACTCAAATGATCTCAAGTATAATCATAGTATAAATGGGGCAAAGTATGTAATCTTCATACAAACGCACACAAACAAGCCGCGCGCGGTGCGTTTGTATGAAGATAACATACTTTGCCCTCTTTATACTATGGTATAATCGTAAGTTACGTCCATTAAAATCTGAGTGACTTTATTCTATGGGATTACAGCTGCCAGCGCCATATTGAACGTTTACCGACCCGTCGTTGCTTACATGAATCAAACCATCCCCCTAAAGTCGTGTTGTATCGTATTGGACCCTTGTTTGATCAAATGATATATATATATATATATATATATATATACAAGGCGACTGACGTTCTTGATACATTGTCCCCTAAAACTCTTAAATACCATTTAAGCTGGTTTCGTTCGGATCAACATTTAGGTACCTACAGCATGGTTGTCATGCGCAGTAGAGTCAATTTAATCCAATTGGAAATAATTAAAATAAGCTCATTTCCTATTTAGACATATACACCGTCGATTTTTACGATGCTTTTGCTCTGGTGACCTTAGGACTCACTACCAGGAAAAAAACACTATTTACATAACGTTATTCGGATGCGTTGTTTCGTGAGGAGCAACCACTGTGTCGGATTCATAAATATATGTACAACCAAAAGGTTCAAAAATATATAAGTACTTCTTCTTCTACCGGCCTTCTTCCTATTTTTATTGGGATCGGCTCTCCTAATCATTTTCCTCCAGAGCTGGTGGTTCTGGGTCGTCTTTGGGTCAATATCATATCTCTTAAGGTCGTTATCCACGGTATTTATCCATGTGAGTCGGGGTCTCCCACGTTTCTTCGGCGCTGACTCAAGCTAGAGATTTTTTCTGGTCATGTGGTCCGCTGGTCTCCTCATGACGTGGCCATACCATCGCAGTCGTGTTTCTGCTAGCTTGTCTTCAATAGGTCTAACTTTAAAAGTTCCTCTTATGTAATGGTTAGGCGCCTTGTCTAGAAGTGTGACTCCCGCGGACCATCTGAGCATTCTCATTTCTGTGACGTGGAGTTTGTCGGCTTGTTTCTGTTTAAGGGGCCAGCATTCTGAACTGTATGTTAATGTGGGTCTTACGGCAGTTTTGTAAACTTTTCCCTTGGCTTCGAATGGGCATTCTAGCATCGCAGAGGACTACGGTGAGCTCTCTCCATTTTTGCCAACCTACGTTTCTGCGGTGTTCAATATCCGCATCGATGTTACCATCGTTGGATAACACGCTGCCTAGGTACTTGAAGCTTGAGACAGTCTTAAGAGCAGTAGATTGCAGGTAGACAGTGTGGTGACCGCTGGAATCGGCAAACTTGCAGTGCATGTATTCTGTTTTTTCTCTGCTGATTTTGAGTCCTGCCGTTTCCAGTGCCACTCGCCAAATTTCTAATGAAGCTTGGAGACCCTCGGGGTCAGAGTCGATCAGCACAACATCATCAGCGTACAGTATGTTTCAGGGTGTTCCAGTTCCAGTTCCAGGGTGTAGGTTGCTGGGCTTTGGAGGTCAGGTAGTCCATTACAAGGTTAAACAGTAGAGGGCTGGGGGCCGATCCTTGATGAACTCCTACTTCTACTTGGAACTCGTCGCCCATTCCCAAAAATATACAAGTACATAGGTCTAAATTCTTATTTATTTAGTAAGCTTGTCTGCCTGCCACCTGTCAGTGTCAACTGTCAATGTCAAGTCAATGGCGCTATTTGTGCTGCAACAGATTGTGTAGGAGTGATATGGCTGCGTTCATTGATCGCTGTATTGTTTTTATATTTATAACTTTTGTCCCTTCTCCTGTTACGCTAAGTTTTTATTATCATTTTTGTTGTTTGTTATTGCTGGATTAAGTTATCCACCGAGGAGTCACTCGATGGTTCTATCGGAAGATCAGCGCTGGCGTATGCCAGCATTATGCTGAGATATAACCTTTCGTGACAAAACGCTTTTGTCTCGCATAAATGTTTCTTTCTTTCTTTCTAACTAGTACGAACTAGTTTTTGTATGGGCCGCGCGCTAGCCCGCACAATCCGCACGTGCTCTACCGGCCCAGCCACGACATTGCGCGAATTGCGGCGCGGCAAGCGTTTTATCTGTTCATTGCGCGTTCGAGAAGTGTCGCACTGTGGTTAGTTGGGATCACATGCAATGAATTAGAAAACCCGCCGCCGCTCCCGCCGCCGCGCAGTGTCGTGGTCGGGCCGTTAAACCGACAGCGGCAGCGATCCTGTGCTCCAATCGCCACCGCTTAAGGTGGTTTGATTGCCATACAAAACGTTATTTGACATTCGCAGGCTAACGGCGTGATATTTTAAGAAACTTATGTAACAAACTTTCATCAATTGGCTTCCCATTTGCGCCAAATTCCCCCTTTCCTAGAATAAACTTGTTTAAACTAGATTAATTTAAGAGAAAAATGGTATTTCCAAAATATCACGTCCCAAACCAATTTCTCAAATTAATCTAGTTTATACAAGTTTATTCTAGGAAAGAAGAAATTTGGCGCAAATGGGAAGCCAATTTATGAAAGTTTGTTACATAAGTTTCTTAAAATATCACGCCGTTAGCCTGCGAATGTCAAATAACGTTTTGTATGGCAATCGAACCACCTTAAGGCTCAACCTTTCAAAATTTCGTAAAAATGAGTTGTTTAGTAACCACTTTATACATTCATTATGATGTAACAATTTTATTACCGTCGGAAAAAATATATCATAATCTGCAAGATATGAGAAGTAACATAGTTTTAGTAGAAATCCATTTTAACAAAAAAAAAGTGGAGAAAAAAAAATCTAAAGTGAACCTTATTATTTCACTTGTAACCAGTTTACTGCTCCATTTTTTATCAGAAAAAGATGAAAGTTTATAATCTTCTTCATAAAGTAATGGACAATAACTTTATGTTATTACTTACTTAAAACGTTTTCTTGTTTTCTGAAATATTCCGAAAAACATGATGTCCGCGCTTTCGTACACGCACTTCCATCTCGGTCACGCGTATGCTCAGTGAGAGGGAGAAGACCATGAACGTGCGGAGCCTTAAACCGTGGCCAAGCTCACGGTACTCAGATACGGAGAAATTTGGCCACAACGTAAAACGGAGGCAACCCGTCAATACAGTAGGAAGTAAACAATGCAATTAAACCTACAGGAACCGTTTATTCCGCTGTGTGCAACGTTTCACATTTCCCGTACGCAGATTGGGCAACCGGTTACAACAGTTCCGAGATTCTGCTTCCCATGTTTTTATACAGGGGTGGGATGTACCATCGACAATAGGGGTTATACCTACTCTTACAATTTAGATATTTCACATTTTTCGCCATATTTACGTGCGATCTTCTTCTGATTCTTGATCAGCACAACTTTCTCGACCGTGTGCCATGCATTTTATCGTGTTAAGTCATGAGACGTAGGTATTATATTGGGAGCGGGCTTACGGACTAATACGAATATGACAAACTTCATTCTTAGATAGAGGCCGTTAGATGTCCATTTACTTTGTGGATGATGCCCTGCCACGCAAGCATACGAAGCAGGAAACAAATTTAATGGCCAAGGGGCAGTGTTTTTCAACCTGTGGGTCGCGACCCCCAGGAAGGGGGGGGGGGGGGGGGGGGGGGGGGTGTCGCGGCTGCTTGAATTTTGTAAATAAAACATGTAGGGATTTCATGTTTGTAAAATAGAAAATATAATTTAGGAACAGCGCATAGAGGGGGGTCGCGAAATATTTTCTTACTCTAGGGGGGGTCGCGACAAGCAAAAGGTTGAAAAACACTAGCCAAGGGAGTATACACTCTAGGGGGGTAGTAACCAGTTATTAATTAATGTATATCATGTTATGATTCCACAAGGCTTAGATGTAACTGTTGTTTTTATTACGTGATTTTTAACCGACTTCACAAAAAAAGAAGGAGGTTCTCAATTCGGTTGTTCTTTTTTTTTTAAGTGTATTACCTTTTATTTGAAAGAAGATGCTGCCAAATTGGTCGCATTGTTATCAAAACTTCAGTTGGATGATGGGAATCAGGAGGAATTGACGGAACTCCTCAAATATATAGTTAATATACCTAAGGCACGCATGTAGTAATTTCGGTATTTTCTATTACTTATAACAAGTGTATTTACACCCGGAAATCACAAATTTGGTGAAATGGAACTGATAATGACGTCCACAGATGACTTATGGAACTCGTACTTAAAACTGTATAAGTACTTTACAGATTCTGATATGATTCCGTTGAAATAGCAACTAGAGGTAAATGAAGTGCTAAACGTCAAGTGTGCCAAATCGGCGGAACTCCTCAAATATTATCAGCACACATTCAGTGATATGGTTTTCGTCTCTAATAATCAACGTATTTACAGGAAAACTGTTTATGTGGTGTGGTACCGTGGAAAGGAAATGTGGAAATGTTCATGTAGCTTGGCGGAGTACTAAATTGAAGTCGGTTCAAACTTTGTTTTTAAAGTAAATTATTAAACAGAGACTCATTTAAATATATTTCATTCATACGCCTCATATGTGGTGTCGGGTCATCATTCATTATCTTATCATAGTTGCTGATTCACTTGTACATTCTAAGGGAATGTTACATTACAGGTTAAAGCTCACAGAATAAACAGGAGCGTTTTAGTGAGCATCCTGGCGATAGTTCTAGCGAGCATTCTAACGAAACGCCAGTAAATTTGTTTCGAGCTATTTGCCGAGTCGGGCAATTTCGTTATTGCTCTGCTCTCTCTCCGCTCACACCTCCCGCACCAATGGACAACATTTCAAAATATGTAATGATGCCAAAATCGAAAACCATTTCGATAATGTTTTCTTTTGTATTGTTTTTTATAGAAAATAAATGGGTTCACTAATGTTTCCCAACCTAACGTTTGCTGGCAACCTGATTCATTTCGCATCTTTTCATTTCCCAACCTCTTAATATTTATGAAACTGTTAAATATTTCAGGATTTTTATAAACTAACCTAACCTGTAGGGTTCTACACGATGGCCCTGAAATAAATCCTGAAATATTTACAGTTTCAGAGTCTAGGAAATGAAAAGTTGCGAAATGTATCAGTTTGCCAAACGTTAGTTGCGAGAAGAAGGTGGTCCAAATAAATGAAATAATAAATGAAAAAAAAATATATGATACCTGAACGTAATAAAGTAGTTTTCAGTCTTTTTCTCCCTCGTTTTTAAGAAAATCGCGAAGTTGTATAAACTTGGTTTGAACCGTGTGTGACGTCAATCCTACGTCTGTCATATGAAAGGTGTGTCAAGCTGCCATACAGAGCCGTAGTATTGACGTCATAATTTACTTACGATCTTCTGGAATTCGCTACTTTATAATTTAATATTTCTGAGTGAAGATTTAGTGACAAATAAAAAAATACACGTCCCTTAAAAAAACGTTTTCTAGCGAACTGAATCATAAAATAGCCCACTTGAAAAAAATAAATGTTGTCAATTGCTAAAGTGTTCACTAGAATGATGGTGAAAATGTACGTACCGATCGATGTTTGGTCCTATGCTGTTCGTTGTTCAGTACGACAAATTTAAAAAACCGGCCAAGTGCGAGTCGGACTCACGCACGAAGGGTTCCGTACCATTATCTATAAAAATATTTATTTTATTCTGTTTTTAGTATTTGTTGTAGTATTTATGTTATAGCGGCAACAGAAATACATCATCGGTGAAAATTTCAACTGGAACTATCACGGTATCAGTGAGATACAGCCTGGTGACAAACAGACAGACAGATAGACAGACAGACATACAGACAGACGGACAGCGGAGTCTTAGTAATAGGGTCCCGTTTTACTATTTGAGTACGGAACCCTAAAAACGG
The DNA here is from genome assembly GCA_963854355.1 of Epinotia brunnichana. Taxonomy (NCBI): domain Eukaryota; kingdom Metazoa; phylum Arthropoda; class Insecta; order Lepidoptera; family Tortricidae; genus Epinotia; species Epinotia brunnichana. Next base: position 81,746,219 of record OY977935.1, on the reverse strand, counting down.
CGAATGCTCGATGTTCTGTTACGTGTGAATCCTCAAGTCTATTAACACCTTTACACCACCACCTACCCCCCGTGGGTGTCGTAAGTCTACCATAGGAATAGGGGTCGTGTGTTGTGGGCGAAAGGCTAGCGGCAGTTTACTGCAATATCATATTATATTCATATTTAATCTGTTAAACCTACAATTGCTAGTGGCGCTGAAAACATTTCGTATTTTCTGCCTATGTGCCTTCCTACGAATCTGAAGGTCCTGGGTTCAAATCCCGGTAAGGGCAAATATTTGTGTGATGAGCATGAATATTTGTTTCTGACTCTTGGATGTTTTCTATGTATTTAAGTATTTATATCTATTAAATATATCGACGTCTAATGTCCATAAAACAAGCCCTATTGAGCTTACTATGGGGCTAGTTCGATTTGTGTAAGATTGACCCCTAGCATTTATGTATTATTTATATTATTTATTATATGCTCTACCTACCTACCCCTTTTGGAATACAGGCGCGAACATAACGTTGTTAAATCACTTGCAATTGAGCGGTATAAACAAGCTGCGCAGATCAGTCGAAAGGACGCGCGCGCAGCAGTCAACGACCTCGGGGTCTATAGTCTAGACCATGTTTTTATGTGCCCCTAATGATAGGCCAGCATCCGATTGTGGGACAAGTTTTGAAGACTAAGGCCCGTTTAGATTTTTCTTGGCCATGTAGACTGGACAATCTAGAAAATGACATGTGTCCCGTGACTTGCCTCAAATTTGATCAGGATCAGATTGGAGGCAAGTCCGACTTTAATCTTTATAAATGTTTATTAACGACTTCAATAAAGAAGGTTCTCAATTTGTCGGAATCCTTTCTTTCTTATGTATTGCTCCCCGATTACTCAAGAGACACCTGATTTGGAAATAGAAATATTTTTATTTGCAATAAATGTGGCACATAATGGTGTTACAATTGTTGTGAGGCCATACATTTAGGCTTTAAGAAGCCATGCAAAATACAAAGTACCTACAAAAAACACATGCTGATAAAAAATTAAAACAAGCGAAAATAAATTAATTCAATATAAAAGTATTTATAATTAAGGATGCAGCGCGAAATATTCTTTTAAAGAGTAGTGGCATTGATTAGCTAGTATAGAATACAATTTAGTTTTAAATTTATTGAAGGGTAGATCTGTAATATCCTCGGGTAGATTATTGTATATTTTAACGCACATGGCGTAGCTGCAACGGCTTTTCATTGCAGTGTGCATTATAGGCAGCACTAGTTTGTTTGGATACCTCGTATTGAAGACATTGAAGTGCGTCGTTTCGGATTTCTTTTTAAATAAATCAGGATGCAACTTTACGAATACACAGGCTTCGTTAATATACTTATAAGGAGGGTACCGTTAACAACTTCAATTTTATAAAAGTGTCTTTACAAGATGTTCTTCGCGAAATATTGGCTATAGCCCGGATACACTGTTTTTGTGCTACAAAAATGCGATTTATGTGTGAGGAATTTCCCCATAGCAAAATTCCGTGACGTAGGTTGGATGCCACAAATCCATGATAAGCATTAAGGGCAGTTTTCCTATCAGTTATTTTTGTTAATCGCCATAACATAAAACATACGCAAACCTATTAATTTTTGAGCAGACTTTATCCACATGCAATTTCCATGTGCATCTATCATCAACCACAAAACCCAGGAATGTAGTACTATCACATTCCATTAAGGTCTGGTCATTATAAGATTTATAAGCAATATTGAGTTCTTGTTTTTTACCTCGTTGATTAATAAACTGTATATATTTTGTTTTCATTACATTCACTTGTAGATTGTTGTCATTTAACCATGTCATTACGTCAGCAATGGTATCGTTAATTACATTATTGAATTTTTGTGTGAATGTATCAGGAATTACAATAAAGACTGAATCGAAAAGTATAAGGACAACTTTAGCTGGCCGCCATTGTAGTTTTATTTGTTTTAAAAATATGAACTTCGCTTTATTTCATAGATGCTATGGTATTGAACTCAATTACTTAATTATTTTTTTCACATTACTTTTAATTTCAAAAATGAGAGGCCTAACACCCGATCAACGAAAACGAATTGTGGACAAATACATACGAGAAAAGGGTATGTCCATGAGAAAGATCGCAGAACTCGAGAAGGTGAGACGTTCAGCGGTTTACAATGTCATTAAAAAGTACGGGGAAGACTACTCTTTTAATTACAAGCTGAAAAGTGGTCGAAGAACTGGCTCACATAATTGCTATATCGACTCTAAAATATTGCAAACAATCCAGTCTCGCCCAGTGCTTCGATAAGAGATGTGGCTAAAAAGTGCAGAATTTCTGTAGGAATGGTTCAGAGAGCCAAGAAGCGTAACGACTTGGTAACTTATCGAAAGCAAAGGAAGCCTAAACGAACTCCAAAACAGGCTGCAAATGTTAAACTTCGTCTTCGAAAGTTAAACGACACGGTTTTAACCAAAAATGAACATTGCATAATTCAAGACGACGAAACCTACGTTAAACTGGATTATTCGAGTTCTACCCGGTCCCCAGTACTATACTGTTCGCAAAGGAGAACTCGTGAGTGAGAACCAAACGTCAATTTATGCCGTAAAATTTGGGTCTAAAGCAATGGTATGGCAGGCCATATGCGAATGCGGCATGAAATCGACGGCGTTCATCACTACTTCCACGATAACTACCGATCTTTACATCAAGGAGCGTTTGCAAAAAATGGTTTTGCCGCTGATTCGACGCCACAGGGGCTCTGCTTTATTTTGGCCCGATTTGTCTAGGTTCCACTATGCTGCCCGCACCAGAGACTGGATGGAAGCCCACGGCGTGCAATATGTTGATAAGAACATGAATCCGCTAAATTACCCAGAGGTACGTCCCATCGAGGAATATTGGGCAATCATGAAGAGTACACTTCGGCAACGCTTCTCGGCAGCGGATTCCGTAGACAGATCTAAAAAAGACTGGCTAAAAGCATCGAAACGGCCACCGTAATCGTTGTCCGGAATCTGATGAGAATGTCCGAAGTCAAGTGCGAAAAGTCGCCCGAAAGCAAACATAATAGGTACATTAGTTAACAGTAAAACGTTTTGAAATGTATTTCAAACATAAGCCAAGAACATACGTATGTAAAATAATAAATATTTAAAAAGTCATTACATATTTCACTTGTCCTTATACTTTTCGATACAGTATTTAGATATGTCGTCGGCAAATAAGGTACATTCATGTTGTATAATACTATTAGGCAAGTCATTAATGTATATTAGGAAGAGCAATGGGCCTAGGATAGTACCTTGTGGTACTCCTACCCTATTGTATTTCGTGCCTGATTTATGTCTATTTTCAATTTCTCCATTGTCTATTCCTACTATTTCTACTGTTTGTCGACGACCACTAAGATAGCTTTGAAGCCATTTGCAGACCAGTCCCCTCATGCCATATTTATCACACTTTTGAAGTAGCAGATTATGAGAGACATGGTCGAATGCCTTAATCATATCGAAAAATATAGCTTCTGTTTTATTTCTTCTCTCTACGTTATCGATAATTTTGTTAACTAATTTGAATGCAGCTAAAGTTGTGGACTTTCCTTTTTGGAAGCCATGCTGTTGGTCACATATTATATCATACTTATTAGCAAAACTGATTATTCTGGAAGACATGGCTTTTAGATTTTAGCAAATATAGGTATGAGTGTGATTGGTCTGTAGTTGCTAAGAAGTTTCTTATCTCCTGCTTTAAATATGGGTTTTACAATAGATATACGAGGGCGACACTGAAAGTCTTTAGAACTGGCCACTTGTAATAAATATAATAAAAAAATAAGTTCAAAATTTGAAAATGGAACTCTTTCTTAATATTTTTGTGTACGAATTCCACTCGATTGTCATTTGTTTTACGATTTGGCGGCAAATTGAAAATTGTGTGTACTACGTGAGCATGAATTTAACGCGAGAAAATTTTCGAGCAATGATTTTTTACGACTTTCGATGTAATTTAAGTCAACAAGAAAGTTATGATAGACTTCGATTGGCCTTTCACGATGAAGCCCCATCTCGTGCTACTATTTACAACTGGTTTAATGAATTTAAACGTGGCCGCACTGATCTCACTGATGATCTGCGTGAGGGCCGGCCTTCTACGGCGACTACTGAAGATAACATCAGTGTTGTGCGGCGTATGATAGAGACTGACAAAAGAGTAACCTATCAGCAGATTCGTACAAGCTTAGCCATTGGTATGAGTCAAGTCCACAAAATCCTCCATGAACATTTAGCGGTGAGGAAGCTTTGTGCCCGGTGGATACCTCATAATTTGACAGAAGCCCAAAAAGTCCGTCGTGTTGATTGGTGCCGTGAAATGGGTCAAAGATTCAACGGAGGTGACTCAAATGCTGTGTTCGACGTAGTTACGGGTGACGAAAGCTGGATTTACTGTTATGATCCTGAAACTAAAAGACAGTCTGCTGAGTGGGTGTTTCCTTCCGAGGAGTTGCCTACTAAAGTGAAGAGAGGTCGAAGTGTGGGAAAAAAGATGGTGGCCTCGTTCTTCGGAAGGACTGGTCATTACGCAACAATTATTTTAGAGGATCAAAAAACAGTTACTGCGAAGTGGTACACTAACAATTGTTTACCACTTGTCTTGGAAAAAGTTCGAGAAAAACGGCCTCGCAGTAGGATCCTGCTTCACCACGACAACGCCTCATCGCACACCGCCAAGCAAACGATCGACTATTTGGCGACGGCAAACGTGGAATTACTGGGTCACCCACCTTATAGCCCCGACCTTGCACCTTGTGATTTTTATTTATTCCCAAAAATTAAAGAAAAACTTCGAGGAAAACGTTTTATGGACGCCGACGAAGCAGTGGCTGCGTTTCAAAAGGCCGTCGAAGAGACCCCTAAGGACGAGTGGGCAAAGTGCTTTTCTCAGTGGTTCTATCGAATGCAGCGATGTATTGATGTGAAGGGAGGCTATTTTGAAAAGATATAATAAAAGTAATAAGTTGCTTGATTGCTCAGTTTTTGATTTTCTAAGAACTTTCAGTTTGACCCTCGTACTTCAAAATATCCGGAAAAATACCTTGCTCAAATCAAAGGTTAGATTAATCAAATATGATATTACAGGCGCAATACAATCAGAAGTGAACTTGATGACGATTGTAGGGATGTCATCATAACCCACCGATTGAGTCTTACTGAGGTTCTTTATGATTTTGGACACCTCATTTGGGTCTGTGGGAGAAAGAAACATATTTTCATTATTACATTTTAACGTGTGAATATACTTTTTTTAAATATTTGTACTAGAATTAAGGTTTTAATGCGTAATACTGATAAAATAATCATTAAAGGGATTTGCTATATCTATTGGTTTGTGAAAAACTTGCTTTTGATATGTAATTTGATCAATTTTGTTTTTCTTATTGCTGTTATTATGTCCAGATTCTTTCTTTATTATAGTCCAACTGGCTTTAGAAAATTCTTCTTTTGTTTAAAAGGGTATCCTTCCCTGGTGGTCCCATGTTTGTGGCGACAACAGTCGCACACTTATTTAGCGTGCGAAGATTGCACATGCATTGGCCGAACGCTTAGCAATGCAGTCTCCGGCATCCGTCGGTAATGTTCGGGACCAGCGCGAGCGCAGGTGGCTCGGCTGCCATCGGCCGTCTCCGCTGCTCGCTATTGTCCGCTATGCTCTGACGCGAGTCGCACGCTCGCTTGGTTAAAGAAATCCGTTCTTCTTATTTACGTGTCGGTATTAATTCGCTTCTTGCTATAGCTTGCCGTGTTTTCCGTTCTTATGTTTTACTCGACTTATTCTTAACGCTTGTGTTATATCGTGCCTTCCGTGTATGACTGTAATGCGTACATATTGTGTTTAGTCAAAGTAAACTGTGTATATATTGACTTGAGTGTTTCTCTGTTCTCCGAACTATACAATCAACTTACCTGTGAATAATAGTGCTACAATTGGTGACCCCGACGTGATCAGTACCTTGGTTTCGTGGACAGTGTAGTTTTGTATTATATTTCGTGGGAAAATGCCCGACGAAACTGCTCAAAATGCTAATATAGCAGCGGCGGCGGAAACATGCCGAGTGGGTGTTCGTCCACCTCCATTTTGGCCGGAGGAGCCCGCGTTATGGTTCGCGCAAATGGAAGGCCAGTTTATGTTATCGAATATAACGGCTGATGCAACTAAATTTTATCACGTAGTAGCACAGCTCGACCACCGATATGCAAAAGAGGTGAAAGACATAATTACGACGCCGCCGGCCACAAATAAGTACGAATCATTAAAAAATGAGCTTATAAAGCGCCTTTCGGCGTCCCGCCAGCTAAGATTAAATCAACTGCTACGGAATGAAGAACTCGGCGACCGGAAACCCTCACAGTTTCTTAGACACCTCAGAGACTTAGCTGGTACTGATGTAACTAACGACTTCCTCAAAACAATTTGGTCTGGTCGTTTGCCAGCCAATATTCAGACCATCGTAGCTTCACAGTCGGAACTGACATTGGAAAGTTTAGCAGATATAGCTGACAAGGTGTATGAAATCGCTCCAATGGGCCCACCGCAGATAGCTAGTACGTCAGCAAGAGCACCATCTTCTTATGTCACTAGTGCACAGTTCGATCAAATGGCACAACAGATAAGTGAACTTACAATGCAAGTAGCTAAGCTCACAAGCACACGTGATTCGTCGAACCATGCACCTGCACAATATTACCCGCGATCACGCTCTCGTTCAAGAGGTAGGCCAGGGCGTGGCCAGTCCAGGTCAAGGACCCCACAGCCACCGCCGGATCACCCCCACTGCTGGTACCACTTTACATTTGGATCTCGTGCAAACAGATGTCGGTCACCCTGCAGCTGGGAGGCGGAAAACGCCAGGAGCAGCCGGAAGTAGCGGCCAGCGACTGCTCAATACAAACAGGCCGGCTATTTATCACTGATCAAACTACAAAAATGCTGTTTTTAATAGATACAGGCTCCGATTTGTGTGTCTTTCCGCGGTCCGCCGTTAAAGCGCCTTGCATACCTACAAAGTATGACCTTGTAGCTGCAAACGGAACGGTAATCAAAACATATGGTCCGATACAACTATACTTGAATCTAGGACTCAGACGTACTTTTCCGTGGAAGTTTACCATCGCGGACATATCTAAACCGATAATAGGCGTGGATTTTTTGAGTTTTTATAACCTGCTCGTAGATTGCAGACACCAGCACCTCATCGACGGGACGACCTCACTCTCTGTATCAGTTCCACGCCAGAAGGTGCTGGAGAGCATCGCTTCAATCAAGACGGTTTCCGGGGAAAGCGAGTTCCATGACCTGTTGCGACAATTTCCGGATATCACACGCCCAACAGGTACTGTAGTAAAACCCAAACATAATACACAGCATTTCATCAGGATCACTCCGGGCCCTCCAGTCTGTTGCCGGCCGCGGCGTTTAGATGTTGATCGTTTGAAGGCCGCTAAAAAGGAGTTTGAAGACATGATGCAAAATGGCACCGCGAGACGATCAGAAAGCCCTTGGTCTTCTGCCCTGCACTTAGTCAAGAAGAAAGATGACGGATGGAGACCTTGCGGGGATTATAGGGCTCTTAATGCGCGTACTATTCCGGACCGATACCCTATACGCCACATACAAGATTTTTCACAACAACTGTCAGGTTGCTCTGTATTTTCTAAGATTGATTTAATAAAAGCATACAACCAGATACCTATTAATCCTGCTGATATACCTAAAAGCGCCATAACCACGCCATTTGGGCTATACGAATTCCCATTCATGACCTTTGGACTGAGGAACGCGGCTCAAACCTTCCAAAGGTTCATTGATGAAGTGCTCACCGGCTTCGACGACTTCTGTTTTGGATATCTGGATGATATATTAGTATTTTCCCCATCTGCGAGTCTACATAAAAAGCATCTGCATCAACTATTTGAGCGACTTAGCGAGTATGGCGTTTTGATTAACTCCGCCAAGTGCGCTTGGGGTCAATCAGAGGTAGCTTTCCTTGGTTATAACGTATCTGCAGCAGGAATACAGCCGTTCGATGTCAAAGTACAGGCTATACAGGAATTTCCCAAACCAAGAACTGTAAAGGAGTTGAGAAGGTTCCTTGGTATGCTAAATTTTTACAGGCGGTTTATACCACAGGCGGCTAGAACCCAGGCTCCGCTAAACATTTTGCTCGAAGGACCAAAAGTCAAAGGAGCACAACCGGTGAATTTTACTACAGAGCAGCTCAGTGCCTTTAACCAATGTAAAAAAACACTTGCGGAAGCCACTCTTCTTGTGCATCCAGATCCCAAGGCCAAGTTATCCATAGTTACAGATGCATCTGATGTCTCCATTGGCGCAGCGCTTCAACAACGCAATGGTTCATCATGGGAGCCTCTCGGTTTCTTTTCCAAAAAGTTAAAGCCATCACAAAAGAAATATAGTCCCTACGACCGGGAACTATTGGCCATATATGAAGCAATCAAGTATTTTCGTCACATGATAGAAGCAAGAAACTTCACTGTGTTTACCGATCATCGACCACTTACGTACGCTTTCGTCTCCCCTAGAGAACATACCACTTCACCACGACAATACAGATACTTCGACTATGTTTCTCAGTTTACAACTGACATCCGGTATGTACCTGGACCGGAGAATATTGTAGCGGATGCGCTATCCCGAGTAGAAGAAGTCACATCGACCGTGGATTATCAGGCACTTGCACGATCTCAGGGGGTAGACCCTGAGCTGCAAAGTCTGCTCCGCACTGGATCTTCACTCAAATTAGAGAAAATTACAGTACCAGACTCTGACCTCAAAATCTATTGCGACGTGTCCATACAACCTCCTCGACCATTCGTTACTGCGAGTTTCAGAAAACAAGTCTTTGATATGCTCCACAACTTGAGCCACCCAGGTAACTCAGCTACAGTGCGGCTGGTAACACAAAGATTTGTTTGGCCGGGGATTCGCAAGGACTGTAGAGAATGGGCTAGGCTGTGCCAGAGCTGCCAGCGTTGTAAAATTACCCGTCACACAACTGCTCCTCTCTCCTCTTTTCCTATCACTTCTTCGAGGTTCAGCCACATCCATCTGGACCTCGTGGGACCATTAACTCTGTCTTGTGATTACAGATATTGCCTTACCGTCATCGATCGTTTCACTCGGTGGCCTGAGGCTATACCACTGAAGGATATGACAGCAGAGACATGCGCGGCCGCCCTGGTGTCAGGGTGGATATCACGATTTGGCTGTCCGGAGCAGATTACGACGGACCGTGGTGGCCAGTTTGAGTCTCATTTGTTCCGAGCTCTTACCACTATGGTCGGTGCGCATCACTTTCGCACCACCGCCTATCATCCTATTGCTAATGGTATGATTGAACGCCTCCACAGACAACTGAAAAGCGCCATCATGTGCCACGATAACTCACAGTGGACCGAAGCCCTGCCGCTAGTCTTATTGGGTATCCGAAGTTCCTGGAAAGAGGACATCGAGTCGTCGTCAGCTGAATTGGTGTACGGTGAGGCACTTCGTCTGCCTGGCCAGTTCCTATCGCCGTCAGCCAACCACACAGTTGAAGACCTTACCTGCTTCACGTCGCGCCTACGGTTGTACATGTCGAAACTTACTCCAAAATCAGCTAAGTGGCATCGTAGTACTCCATTCTACTTACCTAAAAATCTAACAGACTGCTCTCACGTGTTCCTGCGCTTGGATAGAGTCCGAAGACCTTTAGAACCGCCGTACGCTGGACCTTATAAAGTAATGGAACGGAGCGAGAAGTATTTCAAGGTCTTGGTACGAGGCACGGCAATGAACATCTCCATCGATCGGTTGAAACCTGCCTTCACGGTCAACGATGCCACTGAAATACCCCTCGCCCCTGAAATGCCTCCTACATCTTCACCCGAGGTTACCGAAAGACGCACCAAGAGCGGTAGAACGGTACATTTCCCAGATTACTATCGACCGTAGTCACGGTCTCAGCGGGGGACCTATGTGGCGACAACAGTCGCACACTTATTTAGCGTGCGAAGATTGCACATGCATTGGCCGAACGCTTAGCAATGCAGTCTCCGGCATCCGTCGGTAATGTTCGGGACCAGCGCGAGCGCAGGTGGCTCGGCTGCCATCGGCCGTCTCCGCTGCTCGCTATTGTCCGCTATGCTCTGACGCGAGTCGCACGCTCGCTTGGTTAAAGAAATCCGTTCTTCTTATTTACGTGTCGGTATTAATTCGCTTCTTGCTATAGCTTGCCGTGTTTTCCGTTCTTATGTTTTACTCCACTTATTCTTAACGCTTGTGTTATATCGTGCCTTCCGTGTATGACTGTAATGCGTACATATTGTGTTTAGTCAAAGTAAACTGTGTATATATTGACTTGAGTGTTTCTCTGTTCTCCGAACTATACAATCAACTTACCTGTGAATAATAGTGCTACATGTTCATCAGGTCAGGATCTGATGATGGGATCCTGGAGAAATCGAGGGAACTTTTTAAATTTTATAGGCACAATTGAAGCAGAGTAGTGAATTGAAGTCGGTTAGAATTTTGTTTTGATAAGTTAATTATTCATCATCATCATCATTACTTAAGAGCCTTGCTCTTGTCGGTGGAGTAACCGCCACTTTTCTCTGTCCATTGCCAGCCTCTTGACTTCCTCATATGACTCCACATCAGCGTTATCTTTTATTTAGCCTAGGCCTTCCTCTGTCTCTCTTGCCTTAAATGTTACCCTCCAGGATGTTTAGGAAGAAACTGTCGTGCCGTATCAGGTGGCCCACCATCTTGTCTCTCCTATTTCTATTACATCCTAGCAAACATCTTTTCTCATCTACTATCCTTAAATTCTCTTCGTTTGTCTTCCTCTCCGTCCAGCTAATCCTTTCCATCCTTCGCCAGCACCACATTTCAAAGGCCTCTAGTCGTTCTCTGTCTCTCTGGGTTAGCGTTCACAACTCGCTTCCATATAAAGCAATGCTCCAAATGTAAACTTTAATCAGGCGCTTTTAAGAGATGCTTTTTGTTATTAAATGCCTTTTTGGCCATAGCAATCCTCTGTATGATGTCAGGGGTGCACCTAGATTCACCTAGAGTAAATTATTATATTATAAAAATAACGTTTAGTAATTTTCATTCACCTTTAATCTGTATGCGCTTTATCGCGTAATCATATTTCATCAAAAACAAAAGGGCTTATCGTTATCATTGCAGTGAAAGAGATAAGTATGCTTATGTATGCCTGATCCGGATTTGCGTTATAGTATTATCTGTGGAATTATCAGTCACATGCCCGCAGCACCTGTTATTATTGTATTATGTTTAATGATAACATACCATGTACACTCAAGAGCAAAAGTTTCGGGTCGGTGAAATACCGTCATATTTCTTTAAGTAGTGCAAGGTTGTACAGTTTTTTTATCCTGTCATGAATCATGATCTTTATTTAATTTTATATCTAAACTGCAAAAATAACAGTAAAAATCATTCGTCACTTTTGGATGTTGTATTTTTATGATAGGATCCCGGAAATTGCTAATACATTTGGGTATTACGAAGAATATCGAGTATGTAAATAAGACTAGTGTACAATATTTAAAAAAACCTGTTGCGGATATCTAATTTAGAGTGACCCGAAACTTTTGCTCTTGAGTGTATATCTGATTACAGTTTGTTTTGTACGCCGACAAAGGCAAATGATGATGAGTAATATTTATGGAGTCGAATAGTAGATTGTACCCATCTCCATAAGCATCCTATAATCCGCAATACTATCTGGCCGGTAGGGCAATAAACGTCCGCTACCGTTAGGGGTGTAACATGTCGATAACTTATAATGTAAACGTCGATATAATTATTATGTTTTCAAATGAAATCTTACATCATTATTGATATTGTTTTTAAAGTTATCTAATGAATAATACTAAATATTTAAGATATTTCTTAAATAATTAGCTAAATACGTGATTAGGTAAGTAGATAATGAGAAATGCATCTATTTAAGTATGTATATATATAACAAGGTGTAGTTCCCCACGCCACGTGGTTGGAAGGTCTACCTTAATGAGACCAGGGGACCGATTTTTGACTTTTGAGCGCTCGTAAATTAAATAAAAGTTAATACGATTGTAGTGTCAAAATTGCAGCACTTTTGCGAGTTATCGATATCAATCAAAAATTGGTCCCCAGTACTAGCTCGGTAAATATGCGAACTCAGCACGTTTCTGGCGCAGGTTAAGGGTGAGCCTGCTTTTGTCTGTTAAGCTGTCAAACAATGAATCCTCAAATCAAAGGGTTGGCTGAGCGCTTTGTAACTCCTCTGGAACCAATCGCCCATATGCTACGGTGTCTGCTAACCATACACTTTATACTATAGAATGGCGTTGTGGGCGTGGCACGCGCGCCACTTGAGTTTAAGCATGTGAGTACTGTGGCCGACAGCGTCATTGTTTGCAGCCGTCGTGGCATAGTAAAAGGTGTGACCGCTACACAAAAAAAACGAGTTTTCGCTACTCGTTAGAATTTTTATCGTGGATCCTGGATTCCGAAGCAGTAGCAGAGGACGCTTCCAGAAGACGATAAGATGCGGACGCTCACCGTTGCCTATAGGCCACGGGTCTTCAAACTTTTTGACTCAAGGGCCACACTGCACTGAATATAAATTCGTGCGGGCCAAGACTGATGAGTGATGACAAATGATTATTGGTTTGTTTTATTTCTAACTCGTGGGCTCTCCCGCTTTTTAGAAAGGCTCGCGGGCCGGACTTGGCTCGCGAGCTGTACCTTTGCAACTCCATGGGTGTCTCATGTGCCCTTAAGCCCCTTAAGGGTCGCCAGGACGCTCGGCTCTTACGGAACGTAGTTTAGTTTTCATTTTAAAACGACATGCTAAAATAACATGAAACTTTGTATACACAATAAAATCCGCCATGTCTAGGTCGGAAACTAGTTTATGTTGGTAGAAATTAAAATAGAAGAAAAATAATAGTGCGAGTAGAATGTTTTTCCAACGAAATCTCTAATCAGTTCATTTACATATTTACACCACTATATTTGTATTATAATTTATAGCTCCAGAAACTAGTTTCCGAACTAGAAGTGGCGGATTCCATTATGTATAAAAAGGTTCATGTTATTCCTGTAAGCAGTTTTAAAATGAGAATCAAACTACGTTTGTATGGGGAGTCGACTTGAGTCGATCTTACTGGCGACTCTTAAAACTGTTCATTTATTTTTCATATAGTAAACCTGTTGTTGACATTGGCTGTTTCTTTAAATTATCTAATCTGTCTCCACCACCATATCTAGGTCGAAATAGAACAATAGCAGAAACGAGTTATAAACTGCGTGACGTCACACCGATATCACCGTTTCCCGTATCGATAAAACAGTTACTTATTGTTGAGCGATAAAACGAAACGGCCTTGGCGACGAATATGTCCTAAAAGAAGCATTCATATAACTCTTATGTGCGCCAAGAAGACGGTAAAGTTATTTTGGCCCTTTTGATGACATCGACGACTGTATTTTTTTTTTGAAATAAATATATAATAAAGATATTGCGCAAGGGCAGGTCGTATCGACACCGCTATATATGGCGCCGGCAGCTGTCATCCTATACTGTCCAAGTTCCATCATCGTAACTTACGATTACGAACGGTTTTAAGCAAGCGAGCCGAAATGCGCACTAATTTTGCTAGCATCAACCGTAAATCTACTTAATTTGGTATAAGCAGATATTATTTTAGTTTTTAGGACTTATATGGGATTTTTTATGCCTGCAATAAAACATTAATAAAAAAAAATATATACATATATATATATATATAATTTTCGCACTTTTTTTGGTAATGTCAACATAAATCCAAAACTGTGCGGTTTTTTTTGATAATATCTATTAGTTTTTTAAAGTATTCTAAAATCGCTACATTTTGTGACCAGAACCAGCTCTCCAAATTTTTTTTGTTAAGCCATTTTTAAATCGTTATAAATCCTAAACAGTTATTTTATCTAAAAAAAATGTCAAGGAAACCTATTAATGATTTTGAAATACCTATTCAACGATACCAAACATAACATAGTTCGTCGACTTTATTATTTTTCTTTTTTTAAATATGACGTCTGGTGGCCGCCATTTTGAATTTTGATTACTGTTATGTCTTCAGTGACACTCGCAAGATTAAAACTAATCAATTGATGTTTGATTCATTAAAATGGACCCACGCGTTAGATCTCTAGAGTGCCACAAAGGAACAAACAAACATACATAAATACATAGACTGGTACTTTTGGCACTCTAGAGATCAAACCCGTTAGTCGATTTTAATGAATCATACATCAATCGATTTGTTTTGATTTTGCAGGTGTCAATAAAGAAATAACAAAAATCTAAATTCAAAATGGCGGCCACCAGACGCAATATTAGAAAAAAAAAAAGTTTGCGAACTATGTAATGTTGGGTATCGTTGAATAGGTATTTTAAAATGATTATTAGGTTTGCTTGATATTTATTTGGATAAAATAACTGTTTAGGATTTATAGCGATTCAAAGTTGGTTTAACAACCAATTTTTGGAGAGCTCTATCTCGGTAAGTATTTAACATACAGAGCTGGTTCTGGTCACAAAATGTAGCGATTTTGGAAAACTTTAAAAAACTCATAGATATTATTAAAAAAAACTGCACAGTTTAGGATTTATGTTGACAATACCAAAAAAAGTGCGAATATTTCGTGGTTTTTCGAGTGCCACAAAGTTAGCACAGGTCTTTAGAAGCTGCAAACTTGGATATACATTACTGGTAGTGGTCCTAACAACATATTAAATAAGTTTCTGTCAAAAATTTCATTTTTGGTACAAGCTTTTATTGCCGACTGTACTTTTCTGCATACTATCATCAACTACTCATTGAGACGATTCTAACGAGCCCAAACTCAATGGGGTTGTGTCATTTTATTGCGGAGTTCCTATGGCCACCTTCCAGCTCCAGCTTCAGATCAGCTCCAAGTCATCATAATATTGCATTGTCATGCGATATACATAGGCATGCAAAATTCCAGCTCAATTGGATAACGGGAAGTAACTGAAAAATCGATTGCAAATTTTGACGGACAACTTACATACTTACATATTTACATACGAACAGTGCAAGTTAATATAAAGCTTGTAATAAAAAGCAGAACTAGCCGTTAGCTTGCGATTTTACATGTCAAATACGACTGGCCTATAATAGAGTTGGCCGAATTGCATCAAAGAAGTCCAATCAAAAAACAACTCTACCAACCAAAATTGAAGTTTCATAATTCCAATAAAAAGTCAGCAAAAATAATCCCAATCATACTAGATATCAATTTTTGAACACCCAAAGGGAAGACTCTTGAGCACTTGGCTGGGTTAACTAGACCTGTTCGTGTGTTAGTGTGGGACCAATCTTGGAATGACTAGTTGATGACGATATACAGAAAAGTACAGTTGGCAATAAAAGCTTGTACCAAGAATGATTTTTTGACAGAGACTTATTTATTGTATGCAGCAACCCTGCCAGTGGCCATCTTTACACATACTCGTATGCGAGCGCCCGCGCCGACCGGTCGCAGTGAAAGTGTGGAAGCGATCCAACGGCTCGGGTTTTTCCAGGAAATAGGAGTTTCTTGATCGTTTCCGAATGTTTGAAAGGTCGATCAAAGTTGGACATTACCTCGTTCGACCTGCGAAACTTGATCGAAGGTTCCCAAAGACATTTGAGAGTGGTTTTTATTATTATTGTTGATTTATGGGCCTTAGTATGCGGCTTCGACCAGCAAGTGATCTATTGTGGCAGCCCTTTTTAGGGTTCCGAAGCCAAATGGCAAAAAACGGAACCCTTATGGATTTGTCATGTCTGTCTGTCTGTCCGTCCGTATGTCACAGGCACTTTTTTCCGAAACCATAAGAACTATACTGTTGAAACTTTGTAAGTAGATGTATTCTGGGAACCGCATTAAGATTTTCACACAAAAATAGAAAAAATAACAATACATTTTGGGGGTTCCTCATGATACAATTATAACTCAATTTTTTTTTTCATAAAACCTATATGTGTAGGGTATCCTAGCCAAGTGCTCAAGAGTCTTCCCTTTGGGTCTTCAAAAATAATATTGAGGTGTCTAATATCATTTTTTTATTAACTGAATAGTTTGCCCGAGAGACACTTCCAAAGTGGTGAAATGTGCCCCCCCCCCCCTTCCCCACCTGTAACTTCTAAAAGAAGATAATGATAAAACTAAAAAAAATATATGATGTACATTACTTTGCAAACTTCCACCGAAAATTGGTTTGAACGAGATCTAGTAAGTAGTTTTTTTTAATTCGTCATAAATCGTAAACCGCAATTTATTTTACGGAACCCTTCATGGGCGAGTCCGACTCGCACTTGGCCGCTTTTTTTGTAGAGTAATAGTAATAGTAATATAGTATCACCGTTATGGCCCGTTGCCTCCAGGAAATTCCAGAATTTCCAGATTCTTTGGGCGGTGATATTGTACCTTTTCTGGGTGCCGCCCCTAGGTAGGTACTTCTTTTGTGCATGAGTGGTCCGCAGGAGCAGAGTATATGCATGCTGTTTCCTGTCTCCTGGCAGAACCTGCATGTTCCGCCCTGTTTCATAACCATATTAAACAGGTGTATGTTCAATTGCTTATTGTGTAAATGTCATGCCCTTGCCAGACAAAGAATGAATTACTTTGGTAACGGCTATCCGCAACCAAAGGAATTCAATGTGCTCCCAGTGCACTGCACAATCCGTTTTGTGGAAATGATGGAGCAAGCCTGGGAGCAGGCATAAAGTAGAGGCAAATGCACAAAAGATCCCACTGGGTCGAAGTGAATAAGATGTTCAATTTGCAATGTCCTGTCAGGATTCTCATCACTGAGTCTTGAGAGAGGCAAGTAAGTCTTGAGGAGGGTAGGGCGGGCGAAATTTCATCTACTCATATACCGAGTAGCCCTACTGGGGAAGTCCTCCTCACAGAAGACCGTAGACATGGTAACACGACTACTTGTACTGTAAGTATGTGATGTCATGTTCCTGGTGGTGATTAAGAACACCAGAGCTCCTGAGGATGCGCTGTTCTGTTCCACTATACCTTTTTCTTTTTAATCTCTCTTAAGTGATATTGTGTTTTGTTTCAATATTTTTGTTTCACATTATTCCTCATTTTTAGGGTTCCGTACTCAAAGAGTAAAACGGGACCCTATTACTAAGACTCCGCCGTCCGTCCTTCCGCCCGTATGTCTGTCACCAGGCTGTATCTCACTGATACCGTGATAGTTCCCGTTTGAAATTTCACAGATGATGTATTTCTGTTGCCGCTATAACAACAAATACTAAAAACAGAATAAAATAAATATGTTTATTGATAATGGTACGGAACCCTTCGTGCGCGGGTCCGACTCGCACTTGGCCGGTTTTTTCTTTTGTAGTTTTATAACCTGAACTTTGGCTTCTATTTGAACTAATGCAAATTAATGGGTTCAGTAACCAGAACGTAACCCTTCAAGTCCGTCTGTTTGTGTGTACGTGCGTCACTACTACTGCTTAGGATGGACTAAAAATGTTCTCGAAAACATAATATCAACGCTTCAATTGCCCGCGGTCATGTCTCCGAAACGTTTTTTTTCTTGTTTACTGGCCAGAGATAATTCGCGTCGGCAGTGTTTTTTGCTCGTAAACATTTTGGAGACGAACGCACAGCCAGACAGCCGAAAGATAATAGGGCTATAATATAACTACCTGCCCGTGCGGCACCGCCCGCGTATTGCACAGAACTCAGGCAAACCCGCGGGATAAAGAATGGCCCGCGTATTGCACAGAACTCAGGCAAATCCGCGGGATAAAGAATGGCCCGCGTATTGCACAGAACTCAGGCAAACCCGCGGGATAAAGAATGGCCCGCGTATTGCACAGAACTCAGGCAAACCCGCGGGATAAAGAATGGCCCGCGTATTGCACAGAACTCAGGCAAACCCGCGGGATAAAGAATGGCCTAGGTCCAGCCAGACGGTCACGCACGCACCTATTCAAAAATAAGCTAAAAGCATTTTTGCTGCGGAAGTGTTTCAATAAAGATGAGCAATTCTTATTGTTTAAAAAAAATTTTTAGGTATAATTAGGTTAGGTTGTTGATTGACATCAAGGTGGTTCGATTACCATACAAAACGTTATTTGACATTCGCGGGCTAACGGCGTGATATGTTAAGAAACTTATGTAACAAACTTTCATAATTTGACGACCGCTTTAGCCTAGTTGGTAGTGACCCTGCCTACGAAGCTAGAGGTCCTGGGTTCGAATCCCGGTAAGGGCATTTATTTGTGTGATGAGCACGAATATTTGTTCCTGAGTCATGGATGTTTTCTATGTATTTAAGTATTTATTTCTCATTTCTTAGTTTAGGACTAGGTCGATATGTGTAAGATTGTCCGCAAATATTTATTTATTTATTATTATTTATAAATTGGCTTCCCATTTGCGCCAAATTGGACGTGATATTTTGGGAAAACTATTTTTCTCAAATTAATCTAGTTTATAAAAATGTATTCTAGGACAGGGGGAATTTGGCGCAAATGGGAAGCCAATTGATGAAAAATTGTTACATAAGTTTCTTAAAATATCACGCCGTTAGCCCGCGAATGTCAAAACACGGTTTGTATGGCAATCGAACCACCTTAAGTAAATTATTATTATTATTATAAAAACATGGTTGACATGCCTTACTATAGATTTCTTTACAAGTTTCTTCATTTTTTTTTATCCTGTATTGTTACGTCTGAGTATGTCTGATTATTGTTAAAAAAAACTGTGATATCCTATATTCCTATCCTATATAATTAAATGCAATCAGGTTCTCGGAAACGGCTCTAACGATTTCGATGAAATTTGGCATACAGGGGGTTACGAGGGCGAGAAATCGATCTAGATAGGTCTCATGCCCGGGAAAATTCGTTTTCTCCGTATTTTCTCGATCGGTCGCCCAGGGACTAATTATGTATTTGTACTAGATTGACATTAAATAAATTATTTGAATGATACAAAGAGACAGTTGACATGATATAAATTCTTTATTAGGTATTGATTTTCCATTAATTTTAGTTTTTTTATTATTATTCTATATTGTTATTTTCTGCTTCTGCATTCGTTTTTATTTATTATGGAATTGTTCCTTGTATATTTTTGACATTATTACCTATATTTCAAATGCAATGTATATTGTTGACTGAATAAATAACTATGAACTATCCATTCTAAGCACAGGTATGTATTTTTTGAAATCGAAAAAATACTCCCTAATTACAAAGCTACTAACTTTACCTATACTTTAATATAATAAAGAGGAAAAGTCTGTGGGATTGTAGCTTTGTAAGTAGGTAGGTATGTATGTTTTGGGTAATCTCCGGAACCACTTATCCGATTTCAAAAATGATTTCACATGCGTGTAGAATGTACTTTCTGGGTGGTTATAGGCTATTTATCCCGCGGGTTTGCCTGCGTTCTTTGCAATACGTGGGCGAAGCCGCGCGGGTAGCTAGTAATTTTATAACTGTATACCTACTGCCAAACAATGATGGACGCATAAATTGAGACAACATATCAATCGAAACAAAGACACCTACGTCTCTAACGGCATATTTCAGCGCTAGAGAGAGCAATGCAAGACTGTTTACATTATTTGATTAAGAACTTCTTAAACAAATATTTGCCATATGGCGTGCCTTAATTGGACAAACTTACTTATAATGTACCGCCCTCCAATAGATATCTCCTACTCACTCTATGATTGTCTATTGCAAAAATAAGTTATTGTCAAAAATTCAATTTTTGGGTAAAGCTTTTATTGCCTACTGTACTTTTGTGCATACCATCATCAACTACTCATTGAGACGATTCTAACGAGCCCAAACTCGATGGGGTTGTGTCGTTTTATTGCGGTGTTCCTATGGCCACCTTCCAGCTCCTGCATCAGATCAGCTCCAAGTCATCATAATATTGCATTGTCATGCGATATACATACTCTTGCAAAATTTCAGCTCAATTGGATAACGGGAAGTGACTCAAAAATGGATTGCAAATGTTGACGGACAACTTACATATTTACAGTACATACGAACAATGCAAGTTAATATAAAGCTTGTAAAAAGACAGCTAACGTCATCCATCACATAGGCATAGGATTAGCTGATAATAATTATTAATTGTATCTGGACGCTCAGAGACCTTATACATCTCTGGGATATAAAATGATATCACAACTTCTTGTTAATTCTGATAGAGACCTTGTATCTAACGTAATGAATATTTTTTTGTAATATTGTTTTCATTTAGTGATATTTAGTTCTGTTAAACTGCAACTTCCAAATAATTGTTGTTGTAAGATTCTATATTTTTTTTATTGTAAATTAATTAAATTATTGATTGACAATGTATAAGTGCCCTTGTGGCCAATTTTTTTTATTAGATTATTTATTTCATATGTTACATTATAAACAAATATTTACAACAAATATAAATATAAAAAAAAAGAACGGATGGTTGTATGTAGAGAGGGGTTAGGGGGCGATGTTGGGTAGAGCTGCCCCGTCGTTGAGGCCGAAAAAATGCTTTACTGATCTGAAGTTGTGCCGGGTCCCGCGAATGCACATTGCACATGCTTGTGGCTCGGATTATTGATATTATAATCTTTGACCTTAACCAGCCCATTATTATAGATAGGGGTCGGTTCCATCGGTCGGCAATAGCTTCACCAAGATGTTTAATAAAGGTGGACATTTGTGCGGCGAAGACTCCGTCAACTGATGTGACGAGAGGGGTAAATGTTGCATGTTGTTTCTCGCAGGCGCTACTGTATTTACGTTTTTTCTCTTCTTCTGCGGATTTTAAATTGTGGCGGATTTTAAATTGTGGCCTATTTGCAGAATAAATGTTTGGTTTTGATTGTACCTTCTGTACCTTTATAATTAGATTTTTTAACACCCGATATTTGACAGCTGTCATCAATGTATGTCATCATTGACGCTTATTGTGACGAGATGACGGCTGTCAAACATTGGAAGTAAGGGCATTTTCACTATAGGTACACTTAGCGTCAAATACTCTGTAGCAGTCAAAGTGGCCATATAGTTCGGTACACCATACTAAATATATGGTATGGTGTACCGAACTATTTGACTACTTTGGTTGCTACAAAGTATTTGACGCTGAGTGTACTACATATTTATTCTGTGGTAGCATCTACCCCGGAACTGTTATTTTGCGAGGCGTTTTACGTTTTCAAATAGTCCGACTTTCGTTTTAATGAATGAAATAATTGACCCATTTACATTTGCTCATCCGATTATTGCCTAGGGATTCCGTTCGAGATTCTGAAGCAGCAACTGAACTATGAACGTAATGGTATGAATAGCCACTCAACTGGCATGTCGAGCCGGGCCGTTCACAAGAGCTCGTACAATGGTTCAAGTACGTTAAATCCATTCATGAACGTGACTTCGCATATCTATTAGTACGTCTAAAATATATTTTGGACTTAGAGTATAGATTTCTACAGACGAGCTATACACGTTGCCACAATAAGGGACTGGCTGACGGCTTACCCAAAACAACCTACTTTATTTAGGCGGGTAATGGTTTATATGCCGCAACCTCATTCTAACTCAGATGCGGCAAATAAAAAAACCGGCCAAAACTTCACGTTTGTTGTACCTATGGGAGCCCCCTTAAATATTTATTTTATTCTGTTTTTTAGTATTTGTTGTTGTAGCGGCAACAGAAATACATCATCTGTGAAAATTTCAACTGTCTAACTATCACGGTTCACGAGATACAGCCTGGTGACAGACGGAAAGACAGACAGACGGACAGCGGAGTTTTAGTAATAGGGTCCCGTTTTACCCTTTAGGTACGGAACCCTAAAAAAGTTACTATGACAAGGACAACGAATGATATATCGCTTTCCGTCACACTTATTAAGATATGTATACTACCGTCTCGCTCGGTCGTGGTATTATTATATTATTTTTGTATTCCTTCTTCATAACCGGAGACAGTTTTTAGACGTGATGTTCCTGTTTAAAATTATTAAAGGTGTGATACACTGTCCTAAGGACCGTATCGAAAATTATGGAAACAAGTATTATGGTGTAATGTGCGTAAAAACTTTTATTACAAAAAAAAAAAACTAAAATAATGCGATTCTTAAATCTTCAAACAATATAATAATAGTGTCCATTTTTTTATTTATTGCCTCCCTTTGCTAGTTTTCTGACTTTACTTTTAATATTCTTCATTAACTTCTGGACAGCAACTGTACTGAAGGATTTTTGGGTACGAATCCAGTCTTTTTTGAATTGCTCGATATTATCAGTTGGTTTGGCTTGTTTTGGCCTTCATCAGAGCCCAAAATCTCTCGATTGGTCTAATTTCAGGGCAATTCGGGGGATTATGCATTTTCGCAACAAATTCAACATTATTCTCTCTATATCAGTCCAGTACATGGCGAGCATAGGGACACGCAGCTAAATCAGGCCAGAACAATGCACGGCCACTGTGCTTGCGAATGAGTGGCAGCACTCGCTTTTGAAGGCATTCCTTCTTGTAAATATCGGAATTTAAATTGCCCTTTACGAAGAACGGAGACGTTTTCAAGCCGCATTGACAAATAGCTTGCCAAACCATCACTTTTTGGCCAAATTTTTCGCAAAAAATTGCATGTCTTCTTTAGGGACCTTTGCTCCTCTCTCTACTGTATAAAACTGCGGCCCAGGCAATGTTTTGTAGTCAAGTTTGACATAAGTTTCATCGTCCATGATGATGCATTGGTCATTTTTACTTAAATTTTGGTCGTATAACTTCCGAGCCCTAGTTTTGACGGAAGACTCTTGGGTTTTGCTGCGTTTCGGTTGTTTTTGCTTTTTATATGTTACCACCAACAAGTTCCGCTCCTTGGCACGCTGGACCATGCCTATAGTAGTATGGCATTTTATCGCACAATCCTGAATGGAAATGTCTTTTTTCCGGGAAAACTGTTCGCATATCTTCTTGTCCAAATTAGGACGCAAAGGGCCGCGTTTTCTGCCACGACCAGGCAAATATTTTAAAGTATGATTCATGCCGAATCGTTTGATGGTATTATAAACCGCTTTCAGGCTAACTGCTTCCTCTGCAGCTATCTTTCTCATAGACATACCCGATCCCTTGCAGTATTTGGTCACAATTGAAAGTCGTTTTTTATCTGATAAACCCTTCATCTTGGATATTAGGATATTAGCAGAAATGTGTTATTTTTTATATTAAATTCCAATCAAAGACTACAATATACATACTGAGATAGACAGGCAACTCGACCAAATTGAGAAGGCATTTAATGCTTGCGTATACAGGCGCCAATATCTCTTCTGCGATACTTAAAACTTTTCTTAAAATGTACAAAACATACAAAAAGTGCGTCGGTCGCAGGGTTTGAACCACGGCTCTTCGACTCCAAATACCGCCGTCTGTACCCCTAGGCTACTGATGTCTTATGACAATGCGGCGAATTTTGAAATACCTTGACAGCCTAGCCTACCAATCGCTAGAGCTTCAGAGAGTTCGCGACCTATCTAGTAGGTGACACTATTTTCAATAAGAAATTGGATTTGCATTAAGTTCTAAGTTCGCATAGCATGATTCCAATTATTGAATATATACCTGTCACATTGACATATGAAAGAAAATTCTAAATATTGCAACCTCTTTTTTTTACCCTTACAAACTTGTTTCCATAATTTTCGATACGGTCCTTAACCTCTTGGTTACTTTTAGTTGCCCGCATCGTCCCTTTCGTTCTAGGTCATTATTTCATATCAGCTTTGCTCGAAAAAATTACTCTCGGCATACTTTTTTCAGACGAGTCCCTAGTTTTTATAACAAGTATCTGAGCGATATTGATCCTTTCTACAAATCATTGTTAAGTGTTAAATTGTTAGTAAAATGTAAGTTATTTTTAGCTCATCCATGAGAACAATATTTACTTACCTAAGATACATTTTACTATTCACATCACCTGAAAGTCTAAATCCAAAATGTCCTCATTAATCTCATATACCTACTTATTACCTACCTTTAACTTGTGCATGCATACTGCGTCGACGACCGGTATTGTATATAATAAAGAAATTATTGTTCTAAAAAAAAAAAAAAAATTAGTTATAACCATAGCTTATCCTGAGTATTATAGGTCCATGGTTTTGGAGCTTATATCGGGGATTACCGATCGTAATCTTTTAGCTGACCATTAATAATGGGAATAATATAAGAGTATGTCACATATATGTAATGTGTCATCAACATATCAGCCGAAAGACGTCCACCAGTGCCAAAGTGATGGCCGTTGGGGCGGAAAGGTTGTCGTAAGGCGACCACGTACCGGAAGACTCAGCGTGGGTAGACAAGGTGGACTGATGACCTGGTAAAGGTCGCGGGAGTCCGCTGGACGCGGGTAAGCGCATGACCGGTCGTTGTGGCGCTCTTTGGGGGAGGCCTATGTCCAGTAGTGGACGACATTCGGCTGATATGATGATGATTATGATAGAATGGACCTCCAGGATGAACATAAGATATAATTTATCCTGCGTCTAGGTTCTCTGCACAAGTCCTCGTCAATAATCACAAAATTTCTGACATAACAGACTATTTCCGCAGTTCTACCCAAACTTAGGTTGAAAAAAATCACCTTGAACTGAAGTTGCATACAATACATACATATTAGAGTCCGTCAGACTCCTAAATAAGCCACTTACTGCAAATGGACTGTAATTTCGCCAAACGTTTTTTTTATCATCGCCACAAGGTCATACGATGCTTTGTGACCAAACAAAGCTTTATTGTAACAACAAACTACATTTGAAGCCATTATATACATATATCAAAGAAAAAGTGTCGTAAAAGGAGTTACACCTTATTGGACTAAAAAAACAAATTTCAACAAACAGAACATACCCCGTTCTGTCCCTTTTCCGCAAAACGCACCTTCATATGAAACGATTGTCATTTACTATGATGCTCGGGGATCGTGACATCACGATCCCCTAGCGTTTTCTTTCTCTAACAAATAACATTAACACGGTTGTAGTTTTGTCATTTTCTGAGATACTTGAATGAGATTTTCGTCATTACATTAGGAATATTTTATTGACTTCTTTCTTTTGAAGAAATAATAAATTTTGTGTCTACACCCCTACTGGACACCACGTGTGGCTGGAAAATGGTTTTATTTATTTATTTATTAGGCACATAAAACAGATAACATTCATTACATCGATTGCAGAAAATAAATCAGGGGCTCTGGTTAAAAATGCCATCCAAAACATGCACAGCACAAGTTACGACGAGCGAAAACTATCCTACACCTACACGAAAATACTACATAACAATACAGGGTGGAATTTCATAAACTGTACATAATAAAAGGAGAAAAATTTCAGCCAATTTCATCGGTGAAACGGTGTTTTTTTTTTTTTCTAGTCATTAGTTTTTTTTTTACAGAATTTTGAAAATTTTTGTAAAAACTCGGGTAATACACCTAATTCAGACGGTATAACTTTTGATCCAATGGTCCTAAAATGAAAATAAAAAATGCAGAGTATTACCAAGGGACAGGTTAATAATTCTTAATAACAATAGAAAACCAACTAGAAGAGAAAATCCGCAAAAAAAATTATTGTTTTTGAAAAATGGCTACAAAAATTACGAATTTTAAAAGATAAACACAATTTTCTGAAAAAAACGCATATTTAGTTACCATTTTTTTTGCTTAGTATTAAACCTCACTTAATGCCGATTCTAAAACCGTTTTTAAACTGTCTCAGACTTTGAAAAATACCACGCAAATGGGTACGTAAATCAAACCATAAAGCTGCAATACGACTGATTTCTCCTGACACAATTGATCTCCGGGAAGGAGTCATGGTGGGGGTTAGGTTTTGATATGGGTGTATAGAAGCCGGCGAGGTTACCACCAGAAAAATCTGACTTCTTCGGATTTGGCTTTCAGTAAAAAAATGCTCTACTGCCCGGCTAAACGGTAACAGCTAGGTTAGGGGTGCTCGACCAAATGTCATAGAGAACTGCGTGCAGTTTTTGATGGCGGAAAAAAAATTAAAAAAAAACGAAGTTTTTTTTTAATTATTTTTCAAAATGGTCCTAGAGCTTTGAAATTTGGCTAGCGGGATCCTATATGGCTCTAGATTCTGAAAACCAAAAAAAAAAGTTTCTAGCTTTAAAAAAAATTTTGTATGGGGAATTTTTTCGATTTTTTTTTCCGGCCAAACCGCTCGACTTTTGAATAGGGGTCTCGACCAAATGTCATAAAGGTTCCCAAGGGGAGTACAATCGCATTTTTTTTTGGCTGAAAAAAAAAAAGTTTTTTTTTTTGAAATTTCAAATTGGTCACAGCGCGCCGAGATTTGGCATGCGGGGACTTGAAGGGCCCAACAGTTGTAAAAAGAAAAAAAAATTGGAAAAAATCCAAAATGGCGGACGGTATGGGCAAAACAAATTTGCGAGGCCGTAGGCCGAGCTGCGGGAGCTTAAGGCTTGGCTACTATTCCTTGCCCCGAGTGTCTTACAAGCGAGCCTGAGGGCCGAAGGCCCGAAGGTGAGCTTCGAGGGTACGCGAAGGCCGAAGGCCGAGCTCCGCATAGGGCCGAAGGCCCGAATCGTCCAGCGAGGCCGTAGGCCGAGCTGCGGGAGTATAGGACTGTGCGACTATGCCCCCGAGTGTCTTTCGTCGTAGGCGAAGGCTGAAGGCCGAGCTCCGCGTAGGGCCGAAGGCCCGAAGCGTCCTGCGAGGCCGTAGGCCGAGCTGCGGGAGTTTAAGGTTGTGCTACCACTCACTACCCCCCGAGTGTCTTAAAAGCGAACCTGAGGGCCGAAGGCCCGAAGGTGAGCTTCGTGGCAGGCGAAGGCCGAAGGCCGAGCTCCGCGTAGGGCCGAAGGCCCGAAGCGTCCCTTCAGAGCGCGCTTGCGGAAACCCTACGCCCCCCAAGTGTCTTTAAGCGAACTTGAGGGCATAGTCGCACAGTCCTATACTCCCGCACAGTCCTATACTCCCGCAGCTCGGCCTACGGCCTCGCTGAACGCTTCGGGCCTTCGGCCCTACGCGGAGCTCGGCCTTCGGCCTTCGCGTACCCTCGAAGCTCACTTTCGGGCCTTCGGCCCTCAGGCTCGCTTGTAAGACACTCGGGTCAAGGAATAGTAGCCAAGCCTTAAGCTCCCGCAGCTCGGCCTACGGCCTCGCAAATTTGTTTTGCCCATACCGTCCGCCATTTTGGATTTTTTCCAATTTTTTTTTCTTTTTACAACTGTTGGGCCCTTCAAGTCCCCGCATGCCAAATCTCGGCGCGCTGTGACCAATTTGAAATTTCAAAAAAAAAAAACTTTTTTTTTTCAGCCAAAAAAAAATGCGATTGTACTCCCCTTGGGAACCTTTATGACATTTGGTCGAGACCCCTATTCAAAAGTCGAGCGGTTTGGCCGGAAAAAAAAATCGAAAAAATTCCCCATACAAAATTTTTTTTAAAGCTAGAAACTTTTTTTTTTGGTTTTCAGAATCTAGAGCCATATAGGATCCCGCTAGCCAAATTTCAAAGCTCTAGGACCATTTTGAAAAATAATTAAAAAAAAACTTCGTTTTTTTTTAATTTTTTTTCCGCCATCAAAAACTGCACGCAGTTCTCTATGACATTTGGTCGAGCACCCCTAACCTAGCTGTTACCGTTTAGCCGGGCAGTAGAGCATTTTTTTACTGAAAGCCAAATCCGAAGAAGTCAGATTTTTCTGGTGGTAACCTCGCCGGCTTCTATACACCCATATCAAAACCTAACCCCCACCATGACTCCTTCCCGGAGATCAATTGTGTCAGGAGAAATCAGTCGTATTGCAGCTTTATGGTTTGATTTACGTACCCATTTGCGTGGTATTTTTCAAAGTCTGAGACAGTTTAAAAACGGTTTTAGAATCGGCATTAAGTGAGGTTTAATACTAAGCAAAAAAAATGGTAACTAAATATGCGTTTTTTTCAGAAAATTGTGTTTTTCTTTTAAAATTCGTAATTTTTGTAGCCATTTTTCAAAAACAATAATTTTTTTTGCGGATTTTCTCTTCTAGTTGGTTTTCTATTGTTATTAAGAATTATTAACCTGTCCCTTGGTAATACTCTGCATTTTTTATTTTCATTTTAGGACCATTGGATCAAAAGTTATACCGTCTGAATTAGGTGTATTACCCGAGTTTTTACAAAAATTTTCAAAATTCTGTAAAAAAAAAACTAATGACTAGAAAAAAAAAAAAAACACCGTTTCACCGATGAAATTGGCTGAAATTTTTCTCCTTTTATTATGTACAGTTTATGAAATTCCACCCTGTATGTTTAAGGCACCGTAGGTTCATGGTCTTCTCTCCCTCTCGCTGAGCACAAGTGAGAGCGAGATGGAAGTGCGTGTTTGGAAGCGCGGATATTATGATTTTTAATTTTAATTTTTGTGCGTTTAAATAAATAAAAAAGTAATCACTAAGTTCCCTCAAACATGATAGGTATTGCCGATTTTTAAAACTAATTTTAATATGTTTAGCTATTGTGCATAATTTGCTACGAATGTTTTAAATGAAGTTTAATATGTTTTAGACCTATGTTCGTGATTTTTTTCTATCGTGCGAATATTGCTTAATCGTGTTTCGAATCACTGATTTCCCTGCAGAAACGCCTCAAGATTACTATTCGTATTTTTTGAAACCATAATATTATAAACAGACGCATTATATTGTTTCAAAAACTATGTTCGCTTAACTTAGCTGAACCTACGGCGCCTTAACCCTTTTCCAGGTAGAGGCGCTAAATCGACCACAAATAGACTGTCAAACGTGTAGGTATCTTAATGTCAATGAATAAGACTGACATTTGATTGTCATTTTTCAATTGCTGGCCTGGAAAAGGGTTAAGCATGCAAACTAGATCATCAGTCGGCAACGCGCTTGTGATTCTTCTGGAGTCACAAGTGTCCATAGGCTGCGGTACCTGTTTGACAACAGGCAGGCCGTAAGCTTGTTTGCCACAGTCGTTGTATAAAAAAATAAGTATGGTTACATTTTTACGTTTGCATTTACATATGAGCAGAAACTTGACTTAAAAACAAAAGAAACCCAAATAAATATTAAGGTTTTGCTGAAGGTCAACTTAGTTACACGAACACTACGAACAGTCCTTCGCTTGACTAAATAAAAAGCGGCCAAGTGCGAGTCGGACTCGCACATGAAGGGTTCCGTAAAATAAATTGCGGTTTACGATTTATGACGTAGGTATTAAAAAAAACTACGTACTAGATCTCGTTCAAACCAATTTTCGGTGGAAGTTTGCATGGTACATCATAGATTTTTTTTAGTTTTATCATTCTCTTATTTTAGAAGTTACAGGGACACACACACACATTTTACCACTTTGGAAGTGTCTCTCGCGGAAACTACTCAGTTTAGACAAAAATGATATACGAAACCTTAATATCATCTTTGAAGACCTATCCATAAATACCCCACACGTATGGGTTTGATGGAAAAAAAAAATTGAGTTTGAGTTCTGTGTATGGGGAACCCTAAAACTTAATGTTTGTTTTCGATTTTTTTGTGAAAATCTTAATGCGGTTTACAGAATACATCTACTTACCAAGTTTAAACAGTATAGCTCTTATAGTTTCGGAAGAAAGTGGCTGTGACATACGGACGGACGGACAGACAGACAGACATGACGAATCTATAAGGGTTCCGTTAACTGCCATTTGGCTACGGAACCCTAAAAATGACGACTAGTAACCAAACAAACAACAGCTAACGTGAACAATGCAAAATAATTCAATTTGCCGTCTCGATCTGTGATCGTGACGTCAGACTGACTCACAAACATATGGCAAAATGATAGCGATATAGCGAGGATTGAACGCGGACAGACACAGTCGAACTCATTAACAACAAACATGCATACATACATATATATTCCAACAAGCATAAACAGTTCAAAAATCTGTATCCTGACTACGGAAAACTAACTGAAAAATACGGTATTTTTGATACTACATGTTGTTATTTACATTATGTCACCCAGAGCATGACTGAATCGATTGACGACATTCATCAAAATCGGTTCAGTATCTTAAAAGCTATGGTCCAAAAGTAAATACAAACATAGACTGCTAAAATCATATTCCGTCCTTTCGGCTCTGCCGTGGTTGGTATAAAACAAAGTCGCTTCCCGCTGTCTGTCTGTCTTTATGTATGCTTAGAGCTTTAAAACTACGCAACGGATTTTGATGCGCTTTTTTTTAATATATAGAGTGATTCAAGAGGAAGGTTTATATGTATAATACGTGCATGTATTAATACATATAAACCCGTGCGAAGCCGGGGCGGGTCGCTAGTTTTAGATAGATCACTCGTTGTCGGCTTCAACCCTTGGTTTCTTTCTTCAAACTAATTAAAATGCTATGTAACATAAACGAAAATGACAAAAGTACTTTGACTCTGTTTAAATACTGAAATTCTTTCAACTATCTCAAATATATATCTAGTCCAATGGAACACATACAACTGCTGATATATTACATTAAGGCGCTGTCAACATCAAAAACGCGCACACTGTCTATTTGTATCGGAGTAAGCGAGAGCGAGTGTTACTTGAGCGGCCAGGTTTTAGACGAAAATAATGAATAAATATTGAAATAAAAAAAAGTGTGGATTATTTGTGAAATATGGCTCGTCTACGGTTTAGGTATGAGTATGTGGACTTCGTGTTTTTAATTGCAGACCCATACGTCAAAAAAATAAGGACATAGAACCGTTTAAGATGATTTTAAGACCAATCTTTGCTATTATTTTCTATCGAGCCGATTTCATCCAATTATGTTTCGAGTCCGTCTACGGTCTTGGAAATATGATGAATATTAACTTATATTTGTTTTGATGTGCTAGAACAAATAGTTTTTCTTATACAACTGCTCAAATAATATCAATTTCAACAAATTTGGTCTTGTCAGCCTCTTAAGAAATCAAACGATACTATACCCTATGCTGTTGTGTTAAAGTTGCAATATGTAATCAAATGTTGCTTAAATTGCAGAGTATTTATCTATATGGCAGCTATTTTGTTACACTTGATAATTGAAGTATGTTACTAAATTTGATGTGTGCATGATTTTTGAATGAAACAACCTGTAGAATTTCTAGATGATTTCCCAAAAAGCAGATCCCATGAAATTAAATTTTCAGTTCCAGTTTTAGTAATTGTAGGTTTAACCCTCTGTATGCTTAGGTACGCATCCAAGGCATTCTAACGCATTGTTTTACATATCAAAGTCATCATTTGATTGGACAATTTTAACATCTGCATACCAGGGGCTAAAGATGTGTTTGATAGGTTGCAAGCTCATCACCCACAATGATGAACCCTATTTTTAATAGTCAATTCTGAAACACCCATTTCTATCCTTATTTTTAGTTAAAATATGGCTAATCAAATAACTGACGGTCATGTCAGTGTAGCTAGTAGTGGCTCCGGCTGAGATACTGGGCGAATATTCAGCGTTTAGGTGGTTGCTTTTCTTCATTGTCGTCAACAGCAAATACTATTAAAAGAGACGAATATCAGAGTCTAGTTAGATCAAGACATAAGCCAATACCGCTGGTGAGTCTATTTTGATTCAAGTTTCCGCGGTATGTTTTATCTCTGCTGAAATCATCTTGAGCCGACAATTACTTTAGAATTGAGCGGTTCAAATACCTGATTGTCAGGTTAGGCTAGCTAACTTTTTAGGATTATTGCAAAACAAACCTAACCTAATGGCTTCTATTTGATGATATTCAAAGAAAACCCGATAAGTTCACTATTTCGTAGGCAAATGCATTAGGTCTAGTGAAACATTAGGTCTAATGAAACATTAGGGCTAAAGTTGGTAAGTCTAACAAGGGAGACCCATAGTTCACAGGTCTGAATCCCATGTCTTTAAAATATCTATGGTTTGTTATAAACACAAGCCAGGCCTTTAAAACGTTATAAAAATAGCGCTATTATAACGCTATAATTCTGTTATTTTATAACGTTATAATATGGCCTTTAAAACATTATGAAAATAGTGATTTTCATAATGTTTTAAAGGCCTGAACACAACCAACACAACTTTTACAATGTTATGTGAGGATTTTTATGAAGATAGTTCAGCTAGCCTAGTTAGTAGTGGAGCTACGCCTGAGAAGCCAGTGGTCCTAAGTTTGAATTTTTGGATGTTTTATGTGCAAGTGCCTTTAAGGATATATTTATAATAATTAAATTATGTATTCTTCAAGTACTAATGGTGATAGACAATAGTACTGCCTGGTACTGGACAGCCCTTATCTATCTATACTGATACAATAAAGAGGTGAACTTTATATTCAATGTCCATAGTGTTATGAACCTCCGGAACTACTAATCTGATTTGGAAAATTCTTCACCAGTCTTCAGATTGGACTTTAGGGATGGACATATGCTATATTTTATTTGCAGCTTTGCTTGTTTTCTTTTTTTTTTGCATGGCACTTCTATCTCATAGTTACAAGGAAAATGTAACAGGAATATTTAGGCTCTGTGTACATACTTCTTTGCAAAGGTTTTCACCAAGTTATCTGTCAAAGCCAGTGTAGTTTGTGAATGATAATCTTTATAATGTTCAATTCCTTACCCATTCAATCATTGGATGCAAAGGTCATAGTCCTGAATGGCTCTCCATTTTTAAGCTTGAAAGATAACAAATAAGTAGCATATTATGACAGCATAATTACCTAATTAATTAATTTTCTAGCAAGAGAAAATTGTATGTCAAATATTAACAATAATCTAGTTTAACATTTTACAATGCAATTATGTTCGTTGTTTCAGACGTAATACCATTCGATTTCTCAAACATTTCATAACTTTGACAGAAGTGTAGTAAACGAACAACTTTATCGATCTAATAAGCTGTTGTAAAGAAATTGACTGGCCGTTTTTACGACAACTTAAAACGTTTTCAGAGCAAGAAGCAATTATAACCTTACTAAGTTACCAATTGACTTTTTAAGCGTTTTGCACAGGTTAACTTGGTGTACAACTGAACTATATACATAGTGGCAGTAAAGTTGCATAGTAACCGAGTAGGTAAACAACAACTATTTCGATGTACCTGTTTATGAAAACCAGTTGGCAATGGCATTTGCTACCAAAATTCGCTCATTGCTCTCAGCACGGTCACAAAAACCAACGCTTACGAGCAAATATAACATAATCTAATAGGCAAGATAGGTATGCAAACTTACCACTAACAAATTTAAAGTTTCACAAGGTCCAAACACAGAATAAAGTTGTTACACGTTCGCACACTGAAATTCACACCACACAGTTTTTTTTTGAAGTAGAGGAACTGTTAGAACTTAGAGCTCGTAAGGCTCTCGCGACGAGTTACGGACCGAGACTGCAAGCATCACATCTGACCATCGGCCATTGCTTTGAGAATGAGCGTAGAGCGCTTGCGATCGACGTACGAACACCAAAGCGAACACGACGTAGCGACGACGACGAACTTACGCCGTCATCTTTTTCTACCATTCAAAAGGGGTGGTAAGCACTGAAAAAAAAAACTACTAATTTGAAGTTTGCACTTGAGCAACTGAATGTTGCGTGGTGTCAAGTGGTGTTAAAAGTGATAACGTCGTGTTGCTAAATGGACAGTAAACCATCAAATGATTGTAATAAAGTATAAATTACAAAAAATATAATTCAAATCATAAGATCATAACAAGATATGAACCTTGAAAGTTTAGAAAAAAAAGTTTTTTATTTATTGTCCAAAAGTAAATTTAAAGGTACCAATAAAATCCTTACGCTTTTATAGAAACAAATTTGTAAGACAACTATGGACCTAAACGCAGTAATTCGCAACCGAAACAGCAATTTACCTCATTTTCCATGCAACGGTTAGTACAAATTGCACGGTGTGACGTCATACTTTAAAGTGATTGACATACTGATTGGCAGTATGAAGCGTTTCAGCTGCTGTCAGCGAGGTCCGTCTTTAACTCGATTTTTTTGGGTATTAATGTCTTTTAAATGTAGTTGCTTCCAAACAAACATCATCTACAAAAACTGGTTCGAATGGCATCGTAAACAAATTTAAGGTCACAAGCCCATTGAAAAATATGTAAGTGATAATTTGATAAATCATTGCTTAAATAAAGAATGCAAATGTAAAGTCCATAAGGTTTTGAGTCATCAGTACTCATTAGTTAATATTTTAACCACCTTGTTATAGTTTTCGTCCACTATAGTACGGGAAGTAGTGGGTGGCATAGGGTACAAATTTTGGTATCGGATGAATTCACTTCGCACAGATGTAATATGCGCTGCCTAGAAAGTTTTTTAATCGTCTAGTCTCACATAATTGTTGCAGGTATTCAGTTGTTTTTATATGCAAAATATATAGAATACATACTTAACTTGGTTAATTGGTGTTGCTTATGGTTTGATGCATCAGTAATCGTATTTTTATATTTCTATTCGTTTGGCGTACCACAGTGGCAAAATTCGGTACATTTTAATTGTTTTTTTAGACGGTTGCACCTAACACCGCACCGTGACTTGCACTTGCACCGAATCAGTTCACAACAAGCGGTAGCAGCAACTGGTGCACCACTTTAGTTTCCAATTATTTGATTCCATTTCCCATCCCCAATCCGGACTGGGAAGATTTTGAATCGGCACCATCACTAGGCCCCATACGTGCACACCCTGGTAAACAGCTCTTAGGAGATACTGCCAAAAACTGGCTTCCGTCGGCGGAATATTCTCTAGCTGTCGGTCTTTTTTAGAGAACAGCTCCCACCTGCCCTCGTTTAACCATGTGCATTGACTGGATCTGAAATGAAAATCAGGTAAGTAGGTACTTTGAATAAACTCAAATACAGCTACCTATACATATACCTGTCATTTGTAACCACGTAGTTACTCGTACAATTTAATGTATACTTACTTATCATACATCGTTAGGATATATTTTTTTATAATTTGTTTAGATTTCCTACGTCCCTATCAGCGAGCATATTAAATCCATTACTTAGTTGCTGATGGAAAAGTATTCCATGCTACATAAGCAGTTTTCTCCCTCTTCTACTGAACAACGACACTGTGTCACACCCAGGTAAAGCATGGAATACAGTTAATGCTCTTGCTTTTTCTGCTCCTGAAATAAAATAAGACCAGATGTTATTCAAATTAATTAGTAAAATGAATAGAAGAATTTAAAGAGTAATTTAGAATACCTAAAGAGGCTGCGATTTTGTCACATGATAGAAACTGGTGGTGTTTCCCTGTGCCAATGTGGACTCACAATTTAATATAAATTGTCTTGTGGCTTCGAAACGCATGACACAGATAGAACGACAACATCTGTATCAACTGTACGTATCATGATCCGTTTAAATCTTTGAGCCATAGCGTCAGCAACATGCACGATGGGGTATCCTACTGGATATCAGTCTGTCCACTACAATCACCCAGGGGACCGTGATAGACATATTTCCGGTCCAGCACGATCTACTGGGTGGTTTTTCGACGACCTCTGTAGCCTAGTTGGTAGTGACCATTATGAACCCGGGACGGGCTCGAATCCCTGTAAGGGCATTTATATACCTTTGGGAGTCGTGCGTGGGGCTAGGTACCTATAAAGTATCGACTGATCCAACACGTAGAGGCCCTTTTGACAATTTAATGAAATGCAAGGAGTACACCGAGCAGATGTTGTTCCTGCCCGAGTCATGGGACGCACACAGAGACAGCACCCGCTATGGTGTATTGTATGGGACTATTGCTGGTTGATGGAATCTAAATTAAACGGGTTATTGGGTGAAAATGATGGACTAGTGACTGGGCTATTGGGTGAAACATCGGACACCTGCCTAATAAAACTTTTTTTTTTCTTAGTTAATCGGCGATCAGTCGCGAGACTATAAGCTGATTTGTTGACAACAAGTGATTTAGTGACGTGTAGGCGTAGTGGCCAGTGCCTCTACTGTCCTTTCACAAAACATTGTTTCTCTTTAGTCGCATCTGAGTAAAAACAGGCTGTAGGAGTTGCGTTGCCAGGGGATTAGGGTACATAGTCAGGCATTCTGCATATTTTTTTCTATGCCTTTCTATTTCTTCTTGGATTGTCGGTACTTCGAGGTGTTTATGTATATCTTCGTTCCTGGAGAACCACGGAGCGTTTGCCATAGTGCGCAGAATACCATTTTGTACGCGTTGTAAGCATAGAATGTTTGATTTGCTGGCTGTGCTCCGGAGCGGGATACCATAGGTCCAGATAGGTTTTAGTACAGAGTTGTAAATTAGCAATTTGTTGTCAACGGAGAGACCCGAGTTTCTTCCCAGAAGCCAATATAGGCTCCTGCACTTTAGGTTTATCTCGTCTCTTTTCTTTTTTTATATGGAGTTTCCAAATAAGCTTTCGATCCAGGTGAATCCCGAGGTATTTTACACAGTTGGTGTCTGGGAGAATAGTAGAACCGAGTCTCACGGGTGGACTATCCTTTTTTCTCAGAGTAAATGAGATGTGATTAGATTTTTGTGCACTTGGCCGTATGCGCCACTTTTCCAACTAGGTGTGTGTCTTGTCCAATACATTTTGAAGTTTATTGCTGGCTTCTTCAGGAATTTCATCACTGGCTAGATATGCTACATCATCAGCGTATGTGGCGACAGTCGTCACATCTTCAGTGGTAGGCAGGTCCGATGTGAAAATATTATATAGGACGGGGCCAAGCACAGCCCTGTGGTACCCCGGCTTCTATTTTGTGTAGATTGGACCTTGCGTTCCCATGTTTTACTTGGAAAAGTCTGTCAGATAGGTAGGATTTGATCAGGACGTTCATAGTGTGTGGGAGATGTAGTTTCACTTTACACAGTAGGCCTTTGTGCCACACTATGTCGAAAGCTTGTTGTACGTCCAGGAAAGCCGCTGAACAGTAAAGTTTCCTTTCAAAGCAGCGTCTGCCTAATAAAACTATCTCACTTTTTATTTCTGGCAGTTGGTGACTCGCCAACTGCTAGATGGGCCCCTATTAATAGCGACGTTAAAAAATGGCCTAAGGGCAACACCGGTCAGAGAGCTGGGGGGGTAGAGAGGTGGCACTAGACTTTAAACATATAGCCAACTCGCAACTAAGGTGTCCACATCTACCCTCGAGCAATAGCTCTTCCGACTCCACTCTGGACAGCCAGTTGAGACAAGCCCAGACACCCCCAGGAGCCCTCAGTTACGTAGGGTCGCTTCTCCCTAACATCCCGCCACAAGCTGCCTTACGTACTGATTGCACCAGAAATCTGGTGGGTGTTGGGGCTGTCACATCTCTACGCCACTTAATTTTATTATTATTATTATCTTACTGGATAAGTTCGTCCACTAGAATTACTTGCAAAATAACATAATTTTCTGGGATATAATTATGTCCACTACAATCACCCAGGGGATCGTGCTGGATATGGCGTACAATAGGATCACCTGGGTGATATCATAGGCCATATTCGTCCAATACGATCACCTGGGTGATCGGGCCAGGTGATCTTAAAGAATATACCGTTCATGAAGGTTGACGGCTTTTCAGTTGACACTCTCCCCACAAATAAATTGAAACTCACTTTATGGCGGGACTCCAACCACTCAACCATCGGGGTGAAGTTAGTCTTTAAACGCAATAACTGGGCGATCTGTTCGGATTTCGTAGGGTAGTGCAGAAGGAACACGTATAACCATTGACGTAACATAAAGTACATATACTAAATCAATGCGTATAACAATGGCGTCAGGAAAGCGGGATTCAGTGAACCATCTAACGCAGTACGACACAGGTTGCGACTGTCATTATTACTAGACGTTGATTTTTTGTATTTTTTTTAACATTATTTAATCTACTAAATTAGTAGAAAACTTGTAACGACGCAACTATTCAATAAATTTTTGTTTAATAGCAACATTATTGATAGGCGTTCTACAAAGTGTAAACATGAATAAATATTAAAAAATGAATTCATTAAAATCACATAAGTATAATATACATATAACCTTGCAACACACAGTTTTATAGAAATATTATCATTTGATTCTATAAATAACTCAAGTCATTTCTCTTTTAATCTACACAGGCTTTGACTATTTTTTTGTAAACACGTACGTTGGAATTACCTGAAGAACGCCTTTGCTCTGGTTTGTTATGGAAGTTTGATTTAGGTTAGGAAATGTTAATCAAAAACTGAAATAAATAGCAGTATGTACAATGGTTAAGTTCCGTGATGCAGCTGCAGCTTACAAGTTCTTGAACGGAGTGATTTGTGTGTATAAACCACCATGCGTCACTGTAAAACAAAATCAACATACAATTATAACCAATCTGTGTAAAGGTTAGATTTTTACTTATTAAGTTATTATGTTTGTTGTAATTACACAGCTTTCTATAATTTCACCATCCATGCACTTCATTTGTTTCAAGCTAGTTTTCCATTATATAGCTAGAAAATAGAGGTAACCACCATACAGGTCTAACTAATCCAATAGTGATCTATAATCTTATTTCTAGCTTTATCTTTTGAACAGGCTAAGACCATAGCCCATCCACAGTGCCTTGTCTACTGCGGCGTTCATGGAATATAACTTGATGTATTGTTTTTTCTAGTACCAAGGCTATCTTAAACCATACTTCCCTTAAAGCTATTTATATTTATGATTCCAGATTTGAATGCCTTGCCTGGTCGGCCCACAGAGCAGAGAGTAGAAATAGTGGGTGCAACAAATGAGCCGATGGCAGTTAAGCTAGTACCCAACTATGCAGATGACCCGTTGGCCTGTGGGCCCCGATATACCAATGAGGACTTCCGGTGCAGCTGGGCCACACATTTGGGGCTGTTTAGCAGTGGTGTTCTGTGTATGTTTCTAATTTATATTAGCATATATTGAGTCCCACTGATGGGCAAAGGCCTACCTTTTTTTCCGCCACTCATCTCGGTCCTGTGCTAGTGTTCGCCAATGCCAATCTGTACGAAACATATCAAGGTCGTCCCTCCATCTCCTTTTCGGTCTGCCTCTACCTCGGAAGCCATCTTGTGGCATCACTAATGTGGCGGATGTGGGGCAGCGGTAACAGTATCCTGAGGATGTTGGCTGCGAGTCTGGATGCTCCATTACCTAGGCACTGGGACACTACATTGTGCAGGAACCTATGCCAGGGGATGGAGCATCTAACTCTATTAGGATTATATTGATTTGTAAAACTAACCTTAGTTGATAATTCGTGATTGTATACTAACAACTTATGGACATTAGTCCGAAATAAATAATTGACTTGAATATGCTGATGCTACCACAAGCACAGCACACTAAACTGTTAACTGGGTACAGTAGTGTGTGGATATTTTGATTTCGCAACAGTACAAAATAAATCAGGCTTGACAGTGCACGTAAAATGAAAATGCCCTCTTAATCCCGTTGGTACTAACAAGTGATCAGTGATTGTCTTGTAAAGAGTTACATTTGATTTTGCATACTTCCAGTGCTCGGCATAAACGACGGCACCCGTTTAACGTACAAGCTGAACACGGCCCGACTGACGCGCGCCTTCAAGCTGCACGGGCAGCTGGGGAAGGCGACGGACACGCACTTCTGGAACGGGCGCACGGTGGAGCGCGCCGCGCACCGCCACGTCACCAGGGAGAAGGTGGACCGAGTGGTGGCGCATATGCAGAGCTCGCATCAGAAGACTGTATACGAGTGAGTGATGTCAAACGTTGTAACAAATTGGAATTGGCGCAAGTATGATTGAGCGTGTAGCCGGTCCTTTAAAGAATGTCGTACAAAACGGATTGATTTATTCTGAAAGTGCTTTGTATGAAAACCTAATGTTATTTCTAAAAGCGGCAGATCGCCATATGCGTAATCGTAATAAGGGATTCTAGATGATCTTCACTTCTACAGAGTCCAAGCGTTACACACATCTACAGTAGGTAGATGTTTTTCGTTATGTATGATATCAGTATCACCCAGTAGGAATAGGCTCATAAAACAAATCCTCTTGTTCCAGAATGACCGGACTCCACAGAGACTCGCAGACGTTGTACGACCTCGCGTCCCAGGGTCCGATCAGGCCCAGCGACAGCAAACTGCCAGTGCTCTACGGAATCAAATGTGTCCATTTCAAACCACCGGACTTCACTCTAGGTAATAATTACACCCAGAATTACCGTTGGCCACTTCTATGTAAGAAAGCATAGACTAGAGCAGTGGTATTTAACCGGTGGTCCGCGGACACATCCATGGCAAGTCAAAAAAATATACAAATGGTCCCTCAGGTTTAGAATTTCTTTACTTTACTTAGGTTTAGAACCACTGAGCTAGATTAATGAGGCTTTGCAAGGTGTGCAAATGGCCTAATTTATGCAAGTTGCAATACACTGTATTGTAGTACCTAGCATGTTAAAATTGATAACGTAGTTTTGCTAAATTGATAGTAAACAATCAAATTATTGTAATAAAGTATAAATTATAAAATATAATTAAGATCATAAAAAGATATGGACCTTGAAAGTTTAGAAAAAATATGTATTTTTATTTATTGTCCAATAGTAAATTGAAAGCTACCAATAGACTCCTTGCGCTTTTATAGAAACAAAATTGTATGACAACTATGGACCTAAACGCAGTATTTCGCGAGCGTAACAGCAATTTACTTGATTTTCCATACAACGGTTAGTACAATTAACTGGTGTGACGTCATACCTGTGTGTCAATAGGGAACATTACTGCAATGTTCTGCCGCCAGAGTGCAGCACTATCATAATTAGTAAACAGTTTTTTTGACAACTTTGACAAGTCCTTCAAAGCTCTGGATCAAATAGGGAAGAGAATATTTCAATAAATAAAATGCATCAGTGCCGCGTAATTGGATTCAAGAATTAAGGGCGTCATTCATTTCCGAAGTAAACGATGATACGAAAACTATGGGAAGTGGCAATAGGTCGTAATGCAAAAAAAAAATGGCTATAGGATGCCATTTTAATATCACAGTACAGGTATTTTACACACGAAGGATCATAAAACTATTGTAGTTTAACGCGTTTTCATCAATTCTTTGTTATTTTTTTTTTCCGTGTTGTGGCTTTTTGCTGCTTAGGCACTTTGCCAATGTCAAGTGAGGGAAGTTTTGGCTTTACGGTTCCGTGGAGTGCACCTAATAATTTTGCCCCAGGGACTAATTGTACATAACGACCATATTTGAATATTGGTATTAAGTGGATAAAAGAGTGCTTATATATATTCATAAATAGTTATAATTTGATATTATTTTTATCTATAAAATAAGCCAAAGCCTGGGCGACTTTGGGCTCAAAACTAGCCAAGAGAGTTTTAACATTAGTAGGGAGTTGGACTTTAAGTTTTGTTAGTAGGTCATAAAGAGAGAAAAGAGTTGAAGTGATCAATTGAACCTACATCATGCCCGCACAGACATTCCGCACTATTTATGACTTTGATTTTAAATAAAAATTCAGGGGAGCACAAATATCCCAGCCTGAGTCGTATGATGCAACTAGTTACTCTTTTTTTAAATTTGAATTTAAAAAACCAGGGAGAAGCCGGAATATTTCTTTGCAGTTCGTAAAACTGCAACTTGTTGTCGGTAGCCCATAAAGCCGACCATGATGAAAATAGTTTTAACGATGAGATCGCGTCCAAGTCTTTGCTAATGCTTTGAAAGAAAGTTCTATCACCGTTTTCTGCTGCTTCTTTTGCAGCTTTATCCGCTAATTCATTTCCATGTATACCCTTGTGGCTGGGGATCCAAGATAAGATAACTTCCAAGTTCAGAAGTCGATAGGATAGGAGACCCTCCTTGATGAGGCAAACCAACGGTGTTTTGGCCCAGTTTTTAATTGAGTTGTTTGTAATGGCTTGGATAGAGCTAAGGCTGTCTGAAAAAATTACTGCGTTTGCCAGTTTGTGTTCTTTAATATATTTAACCACCTTCAGAATAGCAAAGCATTCCCCAGTATATATAGAGCAGATATTGGGCAATTGGAATTTGTGTACTGAGTTAAGGTTATCGTGAATGAAAGCACATCCTATGGGCCCATCATTGAACTTAGAGGCATCTGTATAGAGACGGTCCCAATTTTGCCACCTTTCACCAACCGAGGCTAGGGATTTTTTGTTAGCTGAAGAAGAGGACCTATCGACTCCTATGTTCACTGATTTCGGTTGAAACGTAATTGCATCAAACGGGATTGTGTATATAGGAATCTTAGGGAATCTTGTTAAGGGAGACTCAGTCTCAATGTTATTTAATCTGATTAGGCTAGTCAGCAAATTTGCAATCGGTTTGCCCGGAGCGGTCCGGTTGACTTCAACGTGGTCTCTCAACATATTCAACTTAGGAAAAATGGGGTGGTGCTCAAGTTGAGCGTTTGTTATTGTTTGTTAGGTTATTAAATATGACATTGTACGTCATGGCAATTTGTTTACGGGTTGTGTTAGTGTCGCCCCCTACGC
Source organism: Epinotia brunnichana (assembly GCA_963854355.1). Classification (NCBI taxonomy): domain Eukaryota; kingdom Metazoa; phylum Arthropoda; class Insecta; order Lepidoptera; family Tortricidae; genus Epinotia; species Epinotia brunnichana. The sequence goes on along the minus strand of OY977935.1, from coordinate 81,703,527 downwards.
AGAGCTTTGCGTCATGTTCCCTATTAGTATGGAGCGTTTATGGCAGCCGCCAGCGAGGTCAATCTTTGTATCCAATTTTTGGGTATTCATGTTCTTTAATTGTAGTTGCTCCCATACAAACATTTCCAAAAACTGGATCCTCTCCAAAAACTGGAACGAATGGCATCGTAAAAAAATCTTAGTCATCATCCCTATTATAAATAACATGGTCGTGTACGTTGCAGAGGTCCAATCGGTGAACGAGTACGACAAATACTTGTGGACACTGGTGCACGATTTGGGGGTGCAACTGAAGACTTCGGCGCATTGCACCGGTGTTCAGTGTATTAGGTGAGTGACTGAGTGTATTACGATTCATTTCGTATGTAAGTTAGTTGTCCATCAAAATCATTTTTCAAACACTTGCCCGCTCTATTCGCTTGAGCTTAGTTTTGGCATACTTGCTTAAGTAATAAGCCATATTAGCACCACTGCTTTGTAGTGTTGCTATATTATTGCATGCTATGAAGCATGTGGTGTTGTGTTCCTGGTGGTGAGTAAGGTCGCCAGAGCTCCCTGGGGTGCGGCGGCGGCGCTGTGTTGGGAGTGAGAGACCTGCATGTCTCTATCTGCCAACACAGCGAATCCTCAAGTGAATAAAGGGTTATCGACGCGCTTGTGATTCTTCTGGAGTCACAAGTGTCCATAGGCGACGGTACCAGCTTAACATCAGGCAGGCCGTAAGCTTGTTTGCCACCGTCGTTGTATAAAAAAAAAGTAAGGTCATAAGGTGGGAATAGCAACTCCTCAAAATAAACTCGTGTTTGGGCTTACTGGAGCTCTCTCAATGAATAGTTGATGTTTATGCAAAAAAATGACAGTCAGAATAAAACCTTGTACCTACCTAATATGTTGTATTACTTTAACGAGTAATTTAATAAAACATCTTGTTTTAATTTATTTGTTAACAATTCATACAAAGCCTCATAACTCGACCGTTAAAGGTGCGTACGAATTTTAGCGGCGCGAGCCAAATAGTTGCACACAAACAATATAATAGGGGTGTAGACTCAAAATGTATTATTATATTACTTCAAAAGAAAGAAGGCAAAAAAATATGCCTAATGACGAAAATCCCATTCGAATATCTCAAAAAATTACGAAGCTGCAACCGTTTCAATGTTGCCTGTTAGAGAGAGAAAACGCTCCGGGATCGTGACGTCACGATCGACTAGCATCATAGTAAATCACAATCGTTTCATATGAAGTTGCGTTTTTCGGAAAAGGGACAGAAGTGACAGAACATACTCCTTCTTAACTTTGGACGCTTATAACTTTGTGATTATTTAACCTTTTGCGTTACTTTTTTCTCCATTTGACTACATTTTTAATCCTTTTTCGAGAAAATGCAACATTATTGATTATTTTATTTTGTGTCTACACCCCTATTACATGCGCAGATGAGGCAGCGTCATAGCGCAGCCGATATTGCGCGTCGTTCAAAATGGCGTCGGACACGATTACAGCTGATTGATTTCGGGTCCCACAAGACCTTTCTATATATTTTCTCAAACATTCAATGAAATGTCGTAATTACATGGTTTATATCTGGCTTCAAAGTATCACGTTTCGGGCGGATCAACTCTAGAGGAATTTCATACGAAATTGAAGGCCTAGGCCGGGAAGTATTTTTTTAGGGTTCCGTACTCAAAGAGTAAAACGGTACCCTATTACTAAGACTCCGCTGTCCGTCCGTCCGTCCGTCTGTCTGTCTGTCACCAAGCTGTATCTCACTGATACCGTGATAGTTCCATCTGAAATTTTCACATATGATGTATTTCTGTTGCCGCTATAACAACAAATACTAAAAACACAGAATAAAATAGTTTTTTTATAGATAATGGCACGGAACCCTTCGTGCGCGAGTCCGACTCGCACTTGGCCGTTTTTTTTTATTTTCATTCCACTATTTGTGGCACAGCAACACGGCATTCAGCCATGAAAATTAGTTTGATTTGAGGAGTTTTTATTTATTTATTTCATTGCATGTTTGAGAAAAGCACTATACATACTTGGCCGTGAAAAGGGCTTGCCGGCTTCGTATCACTATCTAGCCTCCCTACGGTCGGTGGTCTATAACTACTCACCCGGCAAGCCCTTCTTTGCCGGCGTCTGCAGTAATGTACAATTTTATCTGTGCGAGGCTGCGAGGCGGTGAGTGAGGAAAATCTGCACCAATAGGCCTCGCAAAGCTCTGGGGGCTACTCACTCTAACTCACATCTCTTTACAGACAAGGCAAGTTCGACTTGTCTCACGCCCTCCTAAGGAAACACTGGACGTTGGAACACATAGTCACAAACATGGACCAGTGTCGACAACTCATGGAGGAGTTTGAGGGGCTCACGAGGCCGGAGTCCGCTCGGCTTACAGGATAATGCCTGGGTTACACGTGTAGAGAGGCGACGAGGGCTTGGTAGGTGTAAATGGGTATTTTAATAACTGTGAAGTACAAGTCGTGAGGTCTCAGAACGGGTGAAATCGTTGTAGTCCAGTCATTGTACATACTGACAACTATTATGGAAAAATTACAAATTTGGAAATAATCTTTATTTTGGTTCATTTACATTTAAAATACAACGAATGCTTCATTTAAATATACAGGATGTGGCCTGTAATAGGAGCAAATATTCAAAGGGACGCTTCCTTAGAGCATTTGTAGTAACCCCTTGTGTCCCACTCATTTAATTATTTTTTGGATTCAGAGATATTTTGATCTAGAGTTATGACCTCCAAGTAATGTATCTTAGGCACCACGACATCATAGCACAGCAGTCAATGCAGATTTTGAGGTAACATCATGTAACGAGACATAATAGTTTTTGCATTTTTGTTTTCAAAAAATATTTTTTTGATTTTTATTTAATTTTTTTTTGTTTTTAAAATAAAAAAAAATACTGATAGCACTCCAGAAGAGTAAATAAATACAACTCAACTTATTTTGAAGAAAAAATATTTCAAATTTTTTTTTTTGTTTTTCATGTTTAACCATGTGGAAATAATTGTTCACAAGCTTAATAATCTACCGTTTAATTTTTTGCTCCTATTACAGGCCACACCCTGTATATTATTACTTCCGGGTGGACAGTTGGTTGGATTCTTGAATAAAACACCTCAGAATAACGTTTTTATAAAGAAAAAAACAAAAAAACGCTATTAGGAATTAATGTTTTTTTAAATCTTGTTGTTCCTTGAGTATTGTTTGGAACGTAAGAGTAGTAGGTAGAGTTGTGAATGGACTATTTTGGTGCTATTCGGCCAACTCAAATAATCTCAAGTATAGCGACGACTACCGCGCGAAATACTTGTTGAACTATCTATTCTGTACGGTCAACCAATTAGATTCCTAGGCCACCGTATAACCCTGTCATTTTAACTGCTACATAGTGACGCAATAATCCTAGTAACTCGTGTTGACATTGCATTTACAACGGCAAGGTTCTATGATGGCCTAGGAATCAAATTGGTTGACTGTACAGACCTCACGGGTGCTCACGGAGAGAAGAAAGATTTTTTTTCAGTTATGTACTGACTGCGGAGCTAGCACTCTCTACATGGGCGAGTATTTAATTCGATAACATTTGGAGGAAACCCTTAACCTTTTCAACGCTCTGTGAAAGAGAAAAGTTGTCAACCACAAAGTAAGAGGCACTGATACCCCGGTAGGGCATTGCAAATATCTTACAAACTAAATTCACGTTTCATTTCATTTTTTTTAGTGCGGAGTTAAACATAATGTCAATGCAAGAAGGTTGCGTTCGCGCTGGGCTCCTTGACGCATATATCAGTCGTTGGCGTTGAACCTGCAGTGCGCATATATGCGTCGTTGGCGTCGAAAAGGTTAATAATTATTATAAAATGTAGTATATTGTACGTAAGGTAAACGCCCAAATGTTTGACACCCTGGTTCTAGTTAATGAGACCCTGCGGCTCGGTACACTAAGCCACAATTAAACAAGTTTAAACAAGGCAACATAGGCCAAGTCAAATGTCCAGTTATTGGTCAAGGGCAACAGTTGTGCTAATTTAGACTTTTAGTTTCGTGAAAAGGGTTGTTCACTTAAATTAAGGGTTAATGTACAAGTAATGAGTCAATGTCGAGCATTGGGACTTTTGCCTCATGTGTTGTACATAATAGGATAAGCTTTTATAGACAATAAATAGATATATTGACACAAATGGTTGTTTTCCTTGCCAGAATCTCATCACCATCCACATAGCTTTATTCCCGGCTGTGCCCTAAACCTAAACGAACTCGGGGTCCGCTATGACACCTAATCCCAAGATTTAGCATAGGCAAGGCACTATACGAGGGGCGGCTGATAAGTTCTAAGCCTAAGGCATAAAATGAAAGAAACGTTGGAATTCAAAGTATAGTACACATTCAGTTACATTCTGAGGAATTTAACGGTTACCACCACATTAATACATATAATACCATTATATTATTATAAACAGGCAAGAAAAGGTCACCATGTCTGCCAAATTCGGGTATTTCGGCATTTTTCAATTCCGCTCATAAAGGTAACCTCTTGTTAGAAAGAGAATATCCCCTACAGTAAAATTTGAAGAGTTGATTCATATTCCGCAGTCTACCATCTTTTTGCACGCTATTTTAAAAGTATAAGTCCGCTTTATTTAAAAAGGACATTAGCGCCATAATGTCAATCCCCGCTCAGGGCGATCTCTGGTGGTGGTGTCTGGGAAAATGTAAAAAATATAAAAAAATATGTTCAGTCTTATAAAAATCTAAGAATGTAGCAGATAGCAAAAATGCTAAAAATTCGTAAGAAATGGACAAAATAAACTTTACACGGATATAGAACGTAATAAACATCCTTGAACTGTGTTCTACACAAATGCCCAGGGCGCTTAATAAAGAATCTTGACTATAAAGTTGGGACATTCATTAGAATTAGGCAAAAGCAATTCTAATGAAGTTTTCTATTATATCGTCTCCGTAGATTTAATTTACGCATGCCAGTATGACACGATTATAAAAAAAATCTACATGCTGCGATTTAATAGTACACATTACTTACCTAGGGCGGTTAAACAAAGAATGTCTCAGATCGCAGGTATTTGACGCCCGAGCCGAAGGCAAGGGCGATAAACATGCGCTCTGAGGCTTTCTTTATTACCGCCCGTGGTGAGTACAACATTTTACGTCTCTCGTCGCCAGGAAGTGGGGTTTTCCGCACGCATAGCGTGCGGTAATTCCTACTTTATGGCCAGGTATGACGTAAAAAAAATTAATGTCTACCGAAGAATTCCAACAATAAAAGTCGTCTAAAAGAGTTCTATAGGACGCTGACAGTGCTGACACAATGAGAAGTGGAATGGTTTCTCATGGATTGAACTATGTATGTTATTGAACACGCGAGCGAAGCGAACGAATTTCCCCGTTTCAGCTTGGGCCATAATTCTTTCTTATCCTGGCTCTTTAGGGTTCCGTACCCAAAGGGTAAAACGGGACCCCATTACTAAAGACTCCGCTGTCCGTCTGTCTACCTGTCTGTCACCAGGCTGTGTCTCATGAACCGTGATAGTTAGACAGTTGAAATTTTCACAGATTATGTATTTCTGTTGCCGCTATAACAACAAATACTAAAAAACAGAATTAAATAAATATTTAAGGGGGCTAGCTACCGTTTAGTTCGAAATAAATTGTCAATTTGCATACAAATTTGACAAATGTAGCACGTAAGTAAGATATCGAATGCTAGGATAGTTGGATCCAACTCTAGTTTGTCTCTGAATAAAAAAAAAACTATGACAGCTGCAAGAAAACAACGCCGCGATGGCGGTCATAATATGCGGCTCCTAAATGCATCATGGAGGCTTATTATATGTGGATAGATAAAGCAGTGTATGTAACTGTACATAATTAGTATTAGTATTTCAATGCCCTTCATTATGTACAGTCACATAAACTACTATTATGTAAATGTACATAATTAGGCATTAAAATACTCGTGTGATGCTCGTGTTTAATGCCCTTCATTATGTACAGTCACATAAACTACTATTATGTAAATGTACATAATTAGGCATTAAAATACTCGTGTGATGCTCGTGTTTAATGCCCTTCATTATGTACAGTCACATAAACTACTCTAACAGACACACTTTCGCATTTATAATATTTAGTAGGTATGGATTTGAAATTATAAAGACTATACAATACAATACATGTGAATACATCAAACGAGTAATTAGAAACTAGTAGTAGTAATTCGTCGATCTATGAACTCACAAGAAAAACGGCCGTTTCCACTTTGGACGCATTGATTGACGAATCCATGCAGCAACGTAATAGTACATTACTTACCTAGGGCGGTTAAACAAAGAATGTCTCAGATCGCAGGTATTTGACGCCCGAGCCGAAGGCAAGGGCGATAAATATGCGCTCTGAGGCTTTCTTTATTACCGCCCGTGGTGAGTACAACATTTTACGTCTCTATCTGGCCAGGAAGTGGGGTTTTCCGCACGCATAGCGTGCGGTAATTCCTACTTTATGGCCAGGTATGACGTAAAAACTATTATGATGTATTCAAATGATACGTAAATACAACATTACAGTGTGTAGAGGCCTACTTTTATATATATATATATATATCGTTAAATTTAAATAATCACAATTATTTACCAGTGGCGCTAGTGAGCACGTTAACGGACTCTTAACCAATTCGTATATTTGCACCTGCACCTCGGCAGCAAATATTCCATACAGTTTGGATGCGTTATCGCGTTAATGGCAACCAATGCGCTGAACCGCTTTAGATGAAATTTGGGTCAGGTTCAGCGTCCCCTTTGCTACACGCAAGGAGGACGCACGACTTATAAATTTTTTCGATAGTGGGATGGATGTGAGGTATACAGGGCGTCCCACGCCTATGCCACATGGAGGGAAAGTACCTTGAATATTGTAGATGGAAGATTTTACTAAAAGAAGACATTATTTTAATTAAAAAAACATTTTAAACTGCATTCATAGATTTTTTTATAATTACAATAATGTTGAACCGGGAATCAAACCCGCTAATCAAACTGGTTTTCGCGGATTTGATAATACGGGTATTATGATGATTCAGTATTAGACGCCGACAAATTTTGAGGTCCAATATTTTGGCCATTTTTGATTTAACAGATTTTTTTTTCAAGTAAAACATGTTTATTTTTGCATATTCTGTAGCATCAAATCATAAAGATAGTCCTGCATCCCCTTTGCTACACCCTGACCGAAATTTGGTATACCTGGAGATAGTTCGAGCCCGGGGAAGGAAATAGGGATAGTTTTTGTCCGGAGGTGAAAGTTTGTATGGAACTACGATATAAACGAGTTCCACGCGGACGGAGTCACGGGCAGAAGCTAGTATCAAATAAGACAAATAATGCTATTTTAAATTGTACATTTATTTATGTATCATCATTCTAATTTTATATATATTCATTTCATTTTAAATATCGCAATCTGTATATTTATTAGATTATACTTATTTTAAATATTTGGTTGGAAGGTCAGATGGCAGTCGATTTTGTAGAACTAGTGCCTACGACAAATCTTGGTCAACGCTAGGAAGATAATGATATTCACTAAAATGTAGGTACAAAAAGTTTGACTATCTTATCTTTTATCTCATTAAAATTCTTACTTTAAAGGTAGGTATTCAATCATAAATTGAACATATTCATATATGTATAGTTGTGATTATTTGAGTTTGCCGAAATGCATCAAAGTAGTCCATTCAGAAAGCAATTCTACAGTCCAAGGTATAAGATGCAAAATCCAGTAGCAGTTTTATAAAAAGTCAACCGCATTATATAATCTCAACTCTCAACCATACTTTAATCATGGGGCTTCTAGACAGGCTATTTTTTTCTGGATATGTGTGGCTGGCAACCCTGGGCGTCTTGCTCTTATTCCCATGCTAGAACAAGACGTTCATACGTTTCTGGAAAAGTATAGCCCATCTAGGCCCCTTTAGACACAACTACAACACAATTTTTTTTTATGGCCATAATATACCAGGCATTACCCTGAATTATCTAAAGTTACATATTTATATAATGAATCAATCAACTCCTGTTGCTCTTTACTATGACATGAGTTTGTGTCAGTCTCAGAATTAGAGTAAATATACCTAAGACATGTGCGAAGCTGTCTTCATTCCTATACTTGACAATTATAGTCACCCGAAAACAATTATAATTTGCCTTTAATCTTTTCAACACTCTGTTAAAGAGAAAAGTTTTGACAAACATGCCAATTCAACAAGACATTTAGTGCAGAGTAAAACCTTATGTCAGTGCAAGAACCTTGACGCGTATATCAGTCATTGGAGTTGAACCTGCAGTGCGGATAAATGCATTGCTGGCGTCGAAAAAGTTAAATATGTATTGTTTATAAAGTATAAGACCATTATTTCACAAGACATTACAGAAGCAACATATAGTCTGTTTCTATGATTATGGAACATAACTTCATGTTAATTAATCCTACTGACATGTACATTTATAACACCTGGGTATGTTTTTTCAAAGTAAATCATTTAATTTCTTTAGGCATTAAAAAAAATGTCGACGAACTAAGCTTTGTGCCTGACCAATCAGCCAATCTAACTAGCTTTTCAGTGATACTGTAATATGCAATTGTATGCGTGAGGAAGTCACATCCTATAGTTAGTTTACATTATTTTAAATGATAATAAAAATATTAGACTATAGCAAGTTTAATAGCATGGAAGTCTGGAATAGATCAATGTGATTTAGAATTTCATGAATTCCTTCAGAGTTTGCAAGCATCATATAGTTAGTAGCAGTCAAAGTGGCCAAATAGTTTTGTACCAAACTATTTGACTACTTTGGTTGCTACTAACTATATGATACGGACTGTACTCTGGTACTTAGGGCTTGTGCACAAATCACGCGAGGTTCGATAGGGGAGGGGGGAGTCAGGAAAAAATCACGACAGATCACGTTGGGGGAGGGGGGGGGGAGTATAAGGAGACCTCACGTATATTTTTTTACAGTGAACGGAACTAAGAAAAAATATCTACCACACGAGTAAATACTTTTTCTCGGGGTCATTAAACATAAATCTTTACTTAGCACTTCAAAATAGCGAGTCTATTTCACTAAGATAGAAAAATAAACAAGATTTACTACGTACAATACTATTTATGTTACAATTAGGTCGAATGAAAAAAATATATGTGAGGTTATGTGGGGGAGGGGGGGGGTAGCCAAGAACCTCACCAAATATCACCAAGGGGGAGGGGGGGTCAAAAAGTAGCCGAAAAAACCTCGCGTGATTTGTGCACAAGCCCTTATGAGGATAAAATTTAGCAGTGACAGCATAACAACAATACTATTGATTGACTCAATGGCCTCAACACATTCAAAGACCCATGCATTCAAGAATAAAATTCATATGCCGGCAAGCTATCCCAACACTATGTCTTCCGAATGTTAAACTGGCTCTCAACACTCGGAAAAGATCAGGAGGTGGTTGGTGAAGATGTAGTTGGAGTGTTTGCTTGCTTCTCCATCTGTTCTATGCGTTTGTGCCTGATCATGTTCGACAATATACCGTCAAAGGACGTAGTCTTCTTCTTAGCTGAGCCTCGTAACGTGTCCTCTCCCTCTCGCCTCACTCGCAGCCTGAGAGAACTAACTTCATCCATAAAATCAAAGTCCGACTTCTCCTCTTTAACAGGACTCTGTGGCACTTCGACTTTTACTTCTTTTTTTACGTTGACGGGCGAAGGCGCGCGGCGGCCGGGGCATTTCCACTCTAAAGATAAGGTGCCGTTTTTGTCGATTTTATTGTAAAGTTCTTCCAACTCGGAAGCGTTGACGACCCAGTGCTTCCCGATGGTAGTTCCCGATTTGGAGAGCTCGTCGTCTGAACATGGTAGTTCCCAGTCCTCACCTTGTGGTTCAGTCATTTTTAAAACTGGTGTTTACACGCAATTAGAGTTTAAAATACCTGCAACCTAGATTTAACCTAAATGTAACCTAGATTTAAGCTTCTTTGCTGTGCCCTTACGGGGTCCATTTTATTACTTGTAATATTATGTGTGCAATAAATATTTTGAGTTTTGAAAATCGTTTATGTATTTCATCACTGATTTCTTAGCAATTCACCATTTCATGTTAGAAAATGGAACTCCATCATCATGTCATTTCTTTGGTGAACTTGTATATGTTTTGAAAATATTTTATATTGTTGATTGGATTTGGATTCTTGTCAATATTTGTTTGACTTGACCAAATTTTTTTTTTTTTTTTTTTAATTTGTCCATTCGGACAGGCTAAGGCCATGGGCCATACTGCCTCGTCTTTAGTATGTTTGATTTCAATTAGTCAAATCCAGTAGTATTGACTTGACCAAAGATAATGTAAATAGAAACGTGACACCTGACAAGTTTCATTCGTTCAGAAATGTACCAATATCAAGCACTATAAACGATGCAATTTGTCACACAGACTTGCAATTATAAATATGGCAAGTCGTTGCGTATAATCGCTAGGTGTGTAATGGCTTCAGAGGTATACGGTAAACAATAAGTTTAAAAGCTCTACGCAAAGAGTAAAGTAAGTATAAAGGTAAAGAGTGCCCTCTTGAAGCATTTAATGGAAACCTGTTTGATAGCGCGATCTTTTAATGCTCCCGAAACTAACTATGTATGTGTGCGTGTGGAACCAGTACCTACACATACATACAAAGCATACTTTACTACTAGTTGGGCAAATTTTTCTATCGTTGTCGATTTTGTGTTCGTCAGTATTGGATAAAACTTTTGTTGGTTGGAAGAGCTCGTGATTCTGTACAATGTCCGCACAATTTCCTACGTTTTTTCCATTGAGTGAAAAACGTGATATTCTTAACTCAATGGGGTTTTTAGAATCACAAGCTCTTCGAACCTACCGAATTTTATAAAATTCTTACGAAAATTATAATCGACAACGATAGAAAAATCGCCCCAGGTAATCTTTGGCGTTAAGCAAGTCGATTTAAATTCTTGCAAACAAAAATCATTTTGTGGGCGAAATAAATTCAATTGACATGCTTATCTCCAAAGTAGAAAATGCATTCGAAAATAACAGTGTAAGTGAAATCTTAACACGATCAAATTAAATAATGGATAAAATCTCAAGTCAAGCAGATGATTCATAATAATTTATTTCACGATAAAAATTACAATATTTGCATAAATGTCAAAATAACTTAGGTACCAGAATTCCTATTATGGTGATTGTTTTATTCTATCCTGTTTTTCCTACATTCACAAAATATATATAGACATCCCTACATGCATAAACGTAGATTCACGCCTTTATTCCCAAAACTTATTATATAATATAATCATGTTTATTTCGGAGTAAAGGGTACAGTCAGCATCAAAGTAACTACGCAATCGAAGACGTCAAAAGTTCTTAATCCCTTTTAATAAAGATTTTACTAGCAAATATCCTTGAAGGTTTGTCGGAAATATATATATATATTTCCTACGAATTTCAGTGTTTTTTTTTAACAGTAAAGTATGTCGGTAGATCATCGTCTTGTATTTGTACTCATAGAGTAGCCGCAGAATGAAGAGGTACTTCACATTTCCGCTTATATAATTCAGAATGAACATCTAGCTGAAGCTTACCAGCTAAATAAAGCGAAGGCACTGCTAATCTATTTCTAGGTACAGTTGTTATGGGTTTTGTCAGCATCTGTAAAATGATTGTCACAAATGATCTTCTTCCTATAGTAGTCATAATCGGATGATTTCTCCAACTTTCAAACAACAAGAGTATAGCTTTGAATTGCTCAGGAATCTTGTAGGGATTCTTGAAACGATGGGTTGGTATATCTGAAACAGTAAGAACACGGATGTTTAGGACAAGTTGACATATCTAGTTTCACTTCACTGTTATTGTTAGTGAATCACGTAATACGTAAAATATAAACTTACCATCGGTTTAACAGCCAACAGCTCATAATCTGGGCATTTGTGTGTCCAGTATATCAGTACTCGTATATGCGCAAAACAACACATCAACAAAAGAAGACTAAGAATGCAGGGACCTGAAGTTACTTCTGAACAGCGAAGAGGAGGAGCACGTGACAACAATAAAGCAGTATATATTTAATGTTACTTATTGTTTGATTTAAAGTAAAAATACGTAAGACAATTTGACATAAAAAAAATCTAACAGAGAAACGTATCCATGGTAACCAAACCATAGAGTTGGTTCACCATACTTCACAGCAGTTGCCGTCAAAACCATAGAGGGGTTGGTTAGGCAAATGTGGCCAAGTGAAAAATAAAGTTAATGTAACAAACAGCAGAATTCATGTAAATTACATTATTGAATACTGTTATTTTATTTTATTTCAAAATACTATTAAAGAATAATATCCAAAACATTTTATAACTCATAATTTTACATGGATTTTATAGCGACATCCTGTGCCATTATTTTAGTAACCGAAAATCTACTTTGCGGAATAGTAAGTTTTTAGGTGCGGTACAAGATGGTAGCTCTATCTATATCAAACGTCAACGGGTATGTCACTGTCTCCCCCCTGGCTCTACGTATGTCTTCCACAACGATTGCGCAGACTAAGGAAGGTCAAAGTCTATTCCGTGAAGGATCGTCGTCATGTGATTTAATTTAAAAGTTACTGATTTAACTATCAATCGCCATCCCTGTTGTGTAGGTAGGATACAGATTTTTGGTTGGTCAGAAGCATTATGCTGGTTGGTCAGAACAGAGGGATTTATTATACTATGTTGGTTGGTCAGGATAATGATTTACGTAGCTTATAGGCGGCTAATACACGGTGATTAAATACTGATGATCCACCATAGCTATCTCTTTCTATTGCATGTTATAGAAAGAGATAGCTACGGTGGATCATCAGTATTTAATCACCGTGTATGGGCTGCTATAGCGATTATGAAGTTAAATATTTAGGTTTTGTAATCGATTCAGGACTCACGTGGGCACCCCATATAGATGCGACGTGTAAACGTCTTGCTTCTGCGTGCTTCGCGTTGTCTAGGCTAACTTACAGTCTTTCTGAGGAAAACCTAAGAAAGGCCTATTATGGATACATCCATTCTATTTTAACGTACGGTGTCGACCTATGGGGTACTGCTGCGGATCGTGAAAGGTTATTTAAATTACAAAAGCGCGCTATCCGCATTATGACTAGAAAATCACTCGACTACCCGGCTAAGGAACTTTTCCAAAAATACAAAATACTTACTTTACCTAGTGTGTATACAACGTGTCCCAAAACTCAACGATAAGCCGGCACCAGAGGATGGAGCTGCTTATGATTAGTCGAGAAAAAATAAGGAAAAAAATATATCTAAATATATAAAATAAAATATATCTACCACGTGTCCCAAAACTCAACGATAAGCCGGCACCAGAGGATGGAGCTACTTATTTAGATATATTTTTTTCCTTATTTTTTCTCGACTAATCATAAGCAGCTCCATCCTCTGGTGCCGGCTTATCGTTGAGTTTTGGGACACGTTGTATAATAGAAGCATGCAAATACGTGAGACAAAATCTTTATCAGATTCCCACTTATGTCAACTCCTGGGTAGGGTGACGCGTAGGCGTAATCAGCTGGTCGTGCCCGCGCACCGCCTGGCCAAAACTAGTAAGTACGAGGGTCAAACTGAAAGTTCTTAGAAAATCAAAAACTGAGCAATCAAGCAACTTATTACTTTTATTATATCTTTTCAAAATAGCCTCCTTTCACATCAATACATCGCTGCATTCGATAGAACCACTGAGAAAAGCACTTTGCCCACTCGTCCTTAGGGGTCTCTTCGACGGCCTTTTGAAACGCAGCCACTGCTTCGTCGGCGTCCATAAAACGTTTTCCTCGAAGTTTTTCTTTAATTTTTGGGAATAAATAAAAATCACAAGGTGCAAGGTCGGGGCTATAAGGTGGGTGACCCAGTAATTCCACGTTTGCCGTCGCCAAATAGTCGATCGTTTGCTTGGCGGTGTGCGATGAGGCGTTGTCGTGGTGAAGCAGGATCCTACTGCGAGGCCGTTTTTCTCGAACTTTTTCCAAGACAAGTGGTAAACAATTGTTAGTGTACCACTTCGCAGTAACTGTTTTTTGATCCTCTAAAATAATTGTTGCGTAATGACCAGTCCTTCCGAAGAACGAGGCCACCATCTTTTTTCCCACACTTCGACCTCTCTTCACTTTAGTAGGCAACTCCTCGGAAGGAAACACCCACTCAGCAGACTGTCTTTTAGTTTCAGGATCATAACAGTAAATCCAGCTTTCGTCACCCGTAACTACGTCGAACACAGCATTTGAGTCACCTCCGTTGAATCTTTGACCCATTTCACGGCACCAATCAACACGACGGACTTTTTGGGCTTCTGTCAAATTATGAGGTATCCACCGGGCACAAAGCTTCCTCACCGCTAAATGTTCATGGAGGATTTTGTGGACTTGACTCATACCAATGGCTAAGCTTGTACGAATCTGCTGATAGGTTACTCTTTTGTCAGTCTCTATCATACGCCGCACAACACTGATGTTATCTTCAGTAGTCGCCGTAGAAGGCCGGCCCTCACGCAGATCATCAGTGAGATCAGTGCGGCCACGTTTAAATTCATTAAACCAGTTGTAAATAGTAGCACGAGATGGGGCTTCATCGTGAAAGGCCAATCGAAGTCTATCATAACTTTCTTGTTGACTTAAATTACATCGAAAGTCGTAAAAAATCATTGCTCGAAAATTTTCTCGCGTTAAATTCATGCTCACGTAGTACACACAATTTTCAATTTGCCGCCAAATCGTAAAACAAATGACAATCGAGTGGAATTCGTACACAAAAATATTAAGAAAGAGTTCCATTTTCAAATTTTGAACTTATTTTTTTATTATATTTATTACAAGTGGCCAGTTCTAAAGACTTTCAGTGTCGCCCTCGTATGTGCATGTAATGGCGATCAGACTGTACAATACACTGGACGACGTAATAAAGCAAGCTTCTAGCGATGCAATATTTGTCCGCAAACTAAAAGCTATTCTACTGGAAATGGCTTGCTATACCATCGACGAGTTTTTTGATGGCCACAAGATATTGGCTCAGTCGCGCACCTAATTTAATGCAGCCCCTTATTAAAATGTTAGTACCTTACCTATGTAGGTATATAAATTATTAATGCATAAATTAATTGGATAGTTATTCACTTATTAAATAATTATATTTATATAGAATTGACATGTAATGTGATACTTTTTTGATTGTAAATGACTTGTAAATGACAATATATACAGTGTAAGTAGTAGTAAGTCTTGTTCCTTACCAATAAAGTTATTTTATTTAATATTTACCAATACATAATACAATATGTCAGTATACGTAGGGTATTCATAAGACTGTTGTTCAGAGCCGGATTTCCGCCTCGGCCTACAAGGCCCCGGCATAGGGACCTAGGCAGCCTCTAGGATCCTCAGTCCCAGTAGCGGGACCTGTAGACACTCTCCCTGAGGGGCCCCCAAACGCCAAGTGCCTAAGGGTCCTGGTCTAAGTCCGGGTCTGTTGTTGTTATTAAAACATATCAACACGCGTAGTCGTGTACGGTGTTGGGCTCGCGCGCCATCTTGAGCGCGTTGAGTCGTCGGTCTGGGTCACCAGCCGGGAGATCAGCCAGCGCATCAGCCTCATCTTCTGAAGTAAGCTCCAAATTTCCTAGTAGTGGACATCTTGACAAGTTGATGGTTGATCAAGAAATATATGTTGATTATTTACTATTTAGACAGATTATGTTGGGTGGTCAGAATGTTATGTTGTTTGGTCAAATTGACTATGATGGGTGGCCAGAATAAAAGGCTACTTTCCTAAAAAAATACTTTAGTCCGTCAGTTAGATTATCTAAAAATATTAGACAGATATTTTTTATTTTGTCAATCAAACAAAAATGATGAAGATATATCCTGTTAAAGTTCCGCGTGACATCACATTATGGGTCACTTTTTAGCATTATGTGACGTCACACGGAACTTCAGTCAAGTCAGAAAGATTATGTTGGTTGGTCAGCATGATTTTAAAGGGCCAATAATTTATAGTTTGCCAATATAATTATGTCGGTTGGTCAGAATGATTAATCGATAATGATTTACGATCTTGATTGGTGAGGGTTACTTGTCAGAGGGTTGATTAGATATAAGAAGTGTACTGCTTATTCTGGAAGAATATGTTGGTAAAATAGAAATCTTGTCAGATTGAGAAGAAAATATTTAATTATTGGGTTAAATGTGTATTCATTAAGGCGACGTAGGCTCACGGTCTTCTCTCCCTCTCACTGAGCATAAGCGTGAGCGAGATGGGAGTGCGTATTCGGAAGCGCGGATATCATGCATTTTTTTAATTTTTAGACTTATGATCGTGATTTTTTTCTATCGAGGAAAAGTAAAAATCTCGGGATTCGAATAGCTATAGTCCCTCGAGAAACGCCTCAAGATTGCTAATTAAATTTAGGGCAGCCGTATTATGATCCAAACAAGCGCTACGACTTTTTAAACATCCGCTTTCTGAGCCTACGTCGCATTACGCTTAAGGTCTACATCATGACAGTAGTATTCTATGGTGTTGGGCGCGCGCGCCGCCTTAAGCGCTTCGAATCGGTTGTCCGGGTCCTCGAGCCAGTTGTAGTCCGACGGGGCAGTCACCAGGCGGGAGGTCAGCCAGCACATCATATCCATCTTCTTTATAAGGAACTGCATCTTGCTGGAGACAAAATGCTGTGGTCAAGGTAAATCATCATCATCATATCAGCCGAAAGACGTCCACTGCTGGACATAGGCCTCCACCAAAATGCTGTGGTCAAGGTATAGACGTATGACGAGGTATGATAGCATCATCATCATATCAGCCGAAAGACGTCCACTGATGGACATAGGCCTCCCCCAAAGAGTGCCACAATGACCGGTCCTGCGCCACCCGCATCCAGCGGAACCGCCACCCGCGACCGCAGCGCGGGTAGGCCTGATGCATGTGGTAAAGGTCGCGGGTCAAGCAAGATATATAGTTGAGATTATTTAATGTGGGCGAGTGGAATTGGATCTTCTACCGTGGGCGGTAGAGTTGCATTTTAAACGGACTACTTTGAGTATATATATATACAGCATCAGCGCTATCACAAGACGACGCGCGAGCTCTCTCGATTTTTCTCGCACTATACGCGTCTTTGGTTCTCGAGTGGCGACCACGTACCGGAAGGTGCAGCGTGGGTAGGCACAAGGTGGACTGATGAACTGGTAATGGTCGCGGGAGTCCGCTGGATGCGGGTGGTGCAGGACCGCTGATTGTGGCACTCTTTGGGGGAGGCCTATGTCCAGCAACCGATTCTCGTGAAATTTTGTGAGCGAGTTCGATATTTATAGGGCAAAAATGCTTTCGTACGTCCGGCTGTTCCTTCTATAGGTCGCATCTCTCAACCGATTCTCCTGTAAGTTTTTGAGTGAGTTCGATATTTATAGGGCAAAAAAACGCTTTTGTATGTCCGGCCCTTGATAGGTAAGCCATGCGCGCTTCAACCCGAGGCTGCGCAAATGGGCGCTAGCTGCCTCTACCCCTTTCTAATTAAATCACTCAAAATGAGAGCGGTAGTTTATCCCCGAGACAACTCGCACACGGTCTTATGCAAGCCATGCTGATGTGAAGTTAAGAGCCCGTTCACGTGCTCACTAGCGCCTCTGGTAAATAATTGAGATTATTTCAATTTAACAATAGATAAGTATTTAAAAAAGTAGGCCGCTACACACTGTATTTTGTCTTTAAGTACCTTGTGAATACAACAAACTACGAGGGGTGACCCAAATTTTTTTAAAATCGGGATGAATTTGGTCTCGTGATGATAACTTGCGAGTGTCATTCCTACTGTGCTATTCAATAATACACTAAATAAAAAGATCGTTGTTGTTCTACGTCCGTAGGAATAACCCTAGAAACCCTACACGTGACCTTCGGGTGGTGCTAAAAGAACAACAAACTCGGCAGCTGCACTGTTCCTTCTGAACCTCGCAGCGCACACTGGAACTCTATCAGCGACATCAATACGAATACATATATGTACCAGTGTGTAACCGCCATACGCTAAATAAATAAATAAAAATAAAAGAAGATTTCAAAAATTATTTTTTCTTTAAAAGCTAAATAAATATGATGGTATAGAGTATATTCTGACGTCAGTAAAATGAGAGGATATTTTGGTAAATGTTAGGTTGGCAAAATTCTGGTTTGGTAATTCAAAAAAAAGATTTTCAAATTTGAAGTTTATCTATTTTAATGCGACGAAATTAATAAATTATAGGTACAGTCGCCATCACATACATAGGTACACTATAGGTGTTCAAAAATATCGGCACATGCACCCTAATGCCTTGAAAATAGAGGTGTGTTCCGATGTTTGTGAGCTGCTTGTTTGCTCCGATGTATGTGATGGCGACTGTACTAGCACGTAGTGGTTATATTCTCTTTGGGTACTAGTAGTATAGTGTCATCATTTTTTTAAGGCACGTCTCACCTAACGCAATTCAAGGTGGTTTTTCTGGCCTTCAATATATCTATCTATCTATATTATTATTACGCGAGCCCGATTTTTGTACATGCCATCAGATCTACAGTTAAGGTCCGATTTTGATAAATGATATGTCACTGGATTCGTCTCATGCTGCAGATTTGCAATAAGGTCTTCGTTTTTTAATTTTTTATCGGTAAGTTACTAAAATATATATTTAAAGAAACTACTGTGCGCTGACCACGTGACTTTGGCTGCGTGACGTCACGTGGCGTAACTTCTGTTTTGACTCGAGATGACAATGTAAAATAATAAACAAGAATTAAACTCAGACCTGTACTATGTTCTTCAGCATGAGAAATTATAAATGTTGAGTCGGCCACATATGGATACAACACTAAGAAAAGTAAGAAAAATAGAAAGTAAACGGCCTTTTGTAAATATTGTTTATTTACATAAACTGACAGACGTATTGTGTCAAATGTGGTTTTTTTTTATTGACAGAGCCGTTAGTATTACTTGCCATGTTCTTTTTTACTTCAGAAAAGTTTAAATACAAACTTATTTTCCCATATTCGAGATGTTGTGAGAAGAATGAGGTTTAAAATTAAATCCATTAATTGTCGTGGACCCCATAGACGGCTTTTTTAACCTTACTTAGTACAATGCCGTAGGCGCCGACAGGCTCCGCCTAATTTCCAGTATAAAGAAAGATGTAGAAAACGAAACTTGATTACAAAATTTTCTTTTCGGATGGCCGGGGACTCCCATTGGTGACTTTGTTAACCTGACTTGAATACCATCCAAATTATTTCAGGTTCAGATAATTATATTTTGATTGCAGGTAGGAGGCATGGTTACATAAATTTTGTAATTAAACGAGAAATATTTGTACATATATATATTTGCAATCACGTTCTCGGAAACGGCTCTAACGATTTCGATTAATTTTGGAATACAGGGGTTTACGGGGGCGAGATATCGATCTAGATAGGTCCCATGTCCGGGAAAATTCGTTTTCTCCGTATTTTCTCCATTTTCACCCGAGCAGAGCTCGGTCGTCCAGGGACTAAATTGTAATTTGTCAAAACGATATGACTTAATACTGGAAAACATAAATTAGTAGATATTAAACTATTTAGCGGTACCTACCTATAAATAGCCTGTGCCGATACTAATAATAAACAGGTGTAATGTCTGTGAAATGTAAGTTTGTATGTTGAGGGTAATCTCAGAAACTATACCATCCTATTCTAAAAGCCCTTTGTTCAGTAGGTAGGTTATATGTATGTATGTATGTAAGCACTTTATTGTAAGTACACAAAACAGGTTAAAACATAAACATGATAAGTGAGATTAAAGTAGGTACAAAGGCGAACTTATCCCTATAAGGGATCTCGGGGGGAATATAAGGGATATGTAGAATGTCCCTACAGGATTAAGTATGTGCTATATTTTATACCGTCGCTCCGCCTAGATTCTTTGTATACGCGGCGGAGCCGCGCGGGTAGCTAGTATGTTTTAATTTCTTTAAATAGGGTGAACGTAGGTGACAAATATACGAATATAAATACGAAGGGACAGTGATTCATCATAATTATATAGCAAGTAAGCGAGGTCGTCTAAGAAAAACCAAAGAAAAAAAATACCAATCCTATGAGTTTTTTTTCTTGGCTGAGCTTGCCGCTTACCAGGGCTGCTTTTCAGGCTTGTGAATTCTATAAAATTAGTCACCTACACGGTACTACGGACCAACTTTTTTTACTATTACGTCTTATTCTTAGATATTGAAAACTCCTCAATAAAATCTGTGCAATTGCGTCGATGTAAAAAGTAAGCCTCATTTCGGGTTAGGCTCGCAAAACACACTTTCCCGAAATGTGCACTTTCTCTAAAGGTTTTATTTCGCCTATCCAAAGGTTTTTTTTTTATATAAGCAAAATTTAAATATTATTAATCTACATTTTAGTGTTTAGTTTAATTAATAATTATATTCTAACAATAGTGTCGTAAGATTGTAATTACTAACCAATGGATCATCAGTTAACTGAATAAATAAATATTTATTATTATTAATCTACATCTACACTTATAATAAATATCTAAATTAAAAAAAGAATCAGCCAGTAACATTTCAAACTTTTTTTGTTACGAATGATCTCAGCTTTCCATGGAAGAACATGAAACATTTTTTATAGGTAGATTATTACCCTGAATGCGACTTAGGATAGTTTTTATCCGACTGCGACAATTAATACATTTTTCGAAACATTTGACCTCATTGAATATTTAATTTTTTTTTCTTGAGGGAAATCGCCGCCACATCTGTCAGCTTTATGAACGTCAAAATGGCGGAATTGCTTTTCCTTAATTTCACCTATTAATAATTTAAATCCCGTCTACGATATACCTTCACGTGACACATATCAAGAATTAAAGCTTAAGAAATTAATCGATTTTGATATGAGAACTTATATGCGCAAATGTCGTATTAAGGCGTAATTTCAATAAATGTTTTAACAAGTTTGAACAATATACGTAACACAAATTTGTTTATTTTTGAATGGCACGCGCGCGCTCTTTGCGCATTCAGCCAAACCATGAAAACCCAAACTCGAAGTTCGTATAATATATCTGCATTCCTCTCATTCGAGTAATGTTAGTGCGATAGAGGTAGAGATACCCGAATATTTTCGAATTCTGAAGTTCGTGGTTTAAAAGAAAATACGGATGTCAGATAGATCAAAAATAGGGGTGTTTGTAGACACCTGGGTAGACACTAAATAAAATAATCATAATGTATTTTCTCGAAAAAAGACTTAATATGAAGTCAAATGGAGAAAAAAAAACGCAAGAGGTTTTATAGGTAATCAATAAGACGTGTCCAAAGTTTAAAGAGGGGGTATGTTCTGTCCCTTTTCCGCAAAACGCACCTTCATATGAAACAATTGTTTTTTGTGGTCGCACCACACTTGGGGGTGTATGCCCAAATATTCGTGTTGCATTTTTTTCCTTCCTACGGCAAATGAAAGAAAGGCAACGACGCAACGCGAACACGAACCCCCAAGTGTGGTGCGACCATTACTATGACGCTCGAGGATCGTGACGTCACGGTCCCCGATCGTTTTCTCACTATAACAAGCGATATTAAAACGGTTGTAGCTTCGTAATTCTTTGAGATATTTTAATGGGTTTTAAGTTTCTTCTTTCTTTTGAAGTAATAATACATTTTGAGTCTACTCCCCTATTTAGAAGACAAGCGGAAAGATTAATGTACATATTGTACATATATATTAAAGATGAGTCACGTGAAGAAATAAATACCTACAGGAAAAGGAACTGTACGGATTGACAGCAAAAAGTATACTAATTAACTATACTAGCTACCCGCGCGGCTCCGCCGCGTATACAAAGAATCTAGGCGGAGCGAAGATATAAAATATAGCATATACTTAATCCTGTAGGGCCATTCTACATATCCCTTATATTCCCCCCGAGATCCCTTATAGGGATAAGTTCGCCTTTGTACCTACTTTAATCTTACATAAGTATCATGTTTATGTTTTAACCTGTTTTGTGTACAATAAAGTGCTTAAATACATATAACCTACCTACTGAAAAAAGGGTTTTTAGAATAGGATGGGTATAGTTTCTGAGATTACCCCCAACATACAAACTTACATTTTACAGACATTACACCTGTTTATTATCACGCCTAGCGATGAAAAAAAAATTAAAATACGTGCGTACTCATTTTACGGACTTTTAATAGCTTGTATAACTTCTAAGGTAAAACTTTCAGTATAGTAAATACATTAATTTTATCTAGTTCACTAAATCAGGCATGTATCTGGCTATAACATCAAATAATGTTGCAAATCACAACCTTGACGGCCATTTGCTTTATTAGATAATTGTAGAATGGGGTGTCGTTGATCACTTCTGAGGGTTTACTTTGATCACTGATACTCTCATCATCATCATCATCATATCAGCCGAAAGACGTGCATTGCTGGACATATGCCTTCCTCAGAGAGTGCCACAATGAGCGGTCCTGCGCCACCCGCATCCAGCGGACTCCCACGACCTTTACCAGGTCATCAGTCCACCTTAATAATAATAATAAATATTATGGGACAATCTTACACAAATCAACCTAGGCCCACGGTAAGCTCAGTAAGGCTTGTGTTGTGGGTACTAGGCGATGATATATATAATAGATAAATACATATAGATACTTATATACATATATAACATCCATAACTCAGGAACAAATATTCGTGATAAACACACAAATAAATGCCCTGACCGGGATTCGAACCCGGGACCTCCAGCTTCGTAGGCAGAGTCACTACCCACTGGGCTACGGAGGCCGTTAAACCTTGTGGGTGGCCTACCCATGCTGCGCCTTCCGGTACGTGGTCGCCACTCGAGAACCTTTCCGCCCCAACGGCCATCGGTTCTACGTGCATTGTTATCCTTATGTGAATGATAGCCTTATTTAATATAAAATATACACTTTTTTTTCTTTGCCAAAGTAACCCCAAAGACACATAAATCTTTATAAATCCTAAGCCTCTGAACGGATTTTTTTTTATGTTCTAGTGTTTTTAGGGTTCCGTACTCAAAGAGTAAAATGGGACCCTATTACTAAGACTCCGCTGTCCGTCCGTCCGTCCGTCCGTCTGTCACCAGGCTGTATATCACTGATACCGTGATAGTTCCAGCTAAAATTTTCACAGATGATGTATTTCTGTTGCCGCTATAACAACAAATACTAAAAACACAGAATAAAATAGTTTTTTTTTATAGATAATGGTACGGAACCCTTCGTGCGCGAGTCCGACTCGCACTTGGCCGGTTTTTTTTCTTATTGCTGTCACTATCATAATCCGTTAAAAATAAGGGGGGTTTAAAAGTAACCCCGATGTGAGTATAAGAGATACAATTTTTCTAAGAGATACAATAATAACCTTTTTTTTGTCGGTGCAATCGATAGAGGACCAAAAACCGATATTTGCATTTATTTCCTAATTTTTTTGGATTAACGTTTAGGGAGGTACCTACAGACGTTTTAATTCTGAAATTGATCAAATTAACCCCATTTCACGGTACCGCTAAATAGTTTAATATCTATTAATTTATGTTTTCCAGTATTAAGTCATATCGTTTTGACAAATTACAATTTAGTCCCTGGGCGACTGAGCTCTGCTCGGGTGAAAATGGAGAAAATACGGAGAAAACGAATTTTCCCGGACATGAGACCTATCTAGATCGATATCTCGCCCCCGTAAACCCCTGTATTCCAAATTTAATCGAAATCGTTAGAGCCGTTTCCGAGAACGTGATTGCAAATATATATTAAGTATGTACAAGTATTTCTTCTTGCATTCTTTGCTTGTTGTATTAATATTAAAATGTAAGCATAACTATGTACACGTATTACTTTAATAAACGTTGTTTGTTTGTTTGTTTTTGTTTGTTATATATGTACAAGTATTGCTCGTTTAATTACAAGAAATATTGCTCGTTTAATAGTATAGGATTTATATAACCAACCTCCTACCTATGCTGAGGCAAGCTCCTTTTTAACATCACACACACACACACATCAAAATTGTAACATAAATTTTAAATTTATATTTTAATTCTAATCTTAAGGTTCACATGTATTAATGTTTAAATGTTTAATTATAATTTCGTGTAATGTGATGTTGAATAAAGCTTTTCTACTTCTACTTCTACTTCTACCTGTAATCAAATAGTTATTTGTGTCACAAGGGAGCAAAATAGTATATTTGCGGCGATTGAATCCTGAACGTAGCGAGGGATCCTACAATAGAATCCTGAGAGTAGCGAGGGATTCTAACGTAGGATCCTGAGCGTAGTGAGGGATTCAAGTGTTAACGCCCAAGACGAAAATAATTTTGCTCCTGAGTGACACATGCAACTTTTTACACCGACTATGAGGAAAACATTTGCAAAAAAAACAAAAAAAACAACAAAAAAAAGAACAAACAAATCCAAAAAACAATAAAAACAAAAAAAACAAAGAAACAAACGAAACAAAAAGAAAATAACAAAAAACCAAAAAAAATTACAAAAAAAGGAAAACAAAAAAAATAACAAAAAATGAACAAAAATACAAAAAAAAGAAAAAAACAGCAAAAAAACCAAAACAAAAACAAACAACAACAGAAATAACAGAAAAAAAACGAAACATAAAACAAACGAAACTAAACAAAAAACGAAAAAAAAAATACACCAAAAATAACAAAAAAACCAAAAATACAAAAAAAAACGGCATAAAAAAACAAGCGAAGAAAAAACAAAAAAAAAATTGAAACAAAAAAACTAAAAAAAAAACAACAAAAGAAACAAAAAAAAAAAAAAAAACGAACAAAAACAAAAAACTAACAAATATACAAAAAAAAATCCGATCGGAAAGGTTCTCGAGTGGCGACCACGTACCGAAAGGCGCGGCGTGGGTAGGCCCCCCCCACAAGGTGGACAGATGACCTGGTAAAGGTCGCGAGAGTCCGCTGGATGCGGGTGGCGCAGGACCGGTCATTTTGGCACTCTTTGGGGGAGGCCTATGTCTAGCAGTGGACGTCTTTCGGCTGATATGATGATGATATATATACGTTGTCGATTACGATGAAATTACAATCGATTATTTTATCAAGATTTTATTGGCACATTACGTGAATGCTACAAGCAAATGAATAAATTAAAAAAGTAGCTTGAACAGAAAAGTAGCATTTTGCTCCCTCTCGTCGGGGACCAAAACTTACTTTTCTGAATGAGAGGTGTGAAAATATAATTATCTGAACCTGAAATAATTTAGATGGTATTCAAGTCAGGTCAACAAAGTCAGCAATGGGAGTCCCCGGCCATCCGAAAAGAAAATTTTGTAATCGAGTTTCGTTTTCTACATCTTTATACTGGAAATCAGGCGGAACCTATCTGCGCCTATACGGCATTGTACTAAGTAAGGTTAACAAAGCCGTCTATGAGGTCCACAACAATGAATGGATTTAATTAAACCTCATTCTTCTCCCAACATCTCGAATATGGGAAAACAAGTTTGTATATAAACTTTTCTGAAGTAAAAAAGAACATGGCAAGTAATACTGACGTCTCTGTCAATAAAAAAAAACCACATTTGACACAATACGTCTGTCAGTTTAATGTAAATAAACAATATTTACAAAAGGCCGTTTACTTTCTATTTTTCTTACTTTTCTTAGTGTTGTATCCATATGTGGCCGACTCAACATTTATAATTTTTCATGCTGAAGAACTTAGTACAGGTTTGATTTTAATTCTTGTTTATAATTTTACATTGTCATCTCGAGTCAAAACAGAAGTTACGCCACGTGACGTCACGCAGCCAAAGTCACGTGGTCAACGCACAGTAGTTTCTTTAAATTTATATTTTAGTAACTTACCGATAAAAAATGAAAAAACGAAGAAGACCTTATTGCAAATCTGCAGCATGAGACAAATCCAGTGACATATCATTTATCAAAATCGGACCATAATTGTAGATCTGATGGCATGTACAAAAATCGGGCTCGCGTAATAATAATATTGATTGATTGATGATAGATAGATAGATAGATTATGCCTATATAGATTATACCTATTACAATAACAAAACACTTAGTGTTTTATTTTTTATTTTTCGCTGAAAAGCGTTAATAGGGGGTTCAAAGCTTGTATCGAGAGCAAGATATTTTTAAAGATAATATGAGATTTGTAACTTCGATCTTAGGCTGTTTAGACTACCAAAAATATTTCAGCGTTTTTTTTTATTCATCCCCTAGCGGGGATTATAAGGGAGAGTTCTGTTTGAACAGCCGTTGCGAGCGGACGCTGTTTTGGGACCCTTCCCCGATGTCTCGTTACGCCATAAAACTACACAATGCGGTCCTTCAAAACAATAGCAAAAGCCCAGATGTGCGAGCGCCGCGCCCCGTAGTCCCAGCGATTTACCCAATCTCATCTTCTTGAGATCGCCAATAAGTGCCAAATTATAGAAAAGTGTAGT
Organism: Epinotia brunnichana; assembly: GCA_963854355.1. Taxonomy (NCBI): domain Eukaryota; kingdom Metazoa; phylum Arthropoda; class Insecta; order Lepidoptera; family Tortricidae; genus Epinotia; species Epinotia brunnichana. The sequence goes on along the minus strand of OY977935.1, from coordinate 81,676,867 downwards.
GTGTTACGCGAATATTACGCGGGTTCAGTCCATCTAGGTATTAGGCGCGTAAAGTAAAACCAGTGCGTGCGCCTCTAACGGGTAGCGGTTACGCGCAGCAACGCGGCAGAATCAACATCACAGCCGTGACAGGCCCGGGTGAGAGCATTCCATATTACTTTTCAGGTAGTAGGTATACTTCCTTAATGAAGCAGTTCGGGTTACACAATTAGAGACCAAACTACTGGCCCATATCATAAGATAAGGTGAACGTAGGGGTAATATATACGTACTCAATATTTAATTTTTGTATTTATTGTATTCAATGTTGCCTTCAGTGCCTTTGTTAACTTAGTAAGATTTTACGTTAGATTACAGTGTGTCAATTACCAAACACTTAATTTTCTCACGCACTGGAATGAACCCCGTAATAAGCTCCTGTTTAAGACGCTTCGGCAGTGTCATACATATATGTGGTGGATCATAATACCTGTGTTAGTAATATTTGGCACTTATAAGTAATAATATTTAACGCCTGAGACCTACAGAACAGATTAATTGATAAATGAAATCTATGTAGATCAGTTATACAAGTAATTCGCTAGGCGCCGCCAATATTATATAACACAATGAGTAGTGGATAGGATAGGGGCTCAACGAGACTGAAACTGGGCTGAACTGTGGTAGTGAGTGAAACACCGTAAACCTATATTTATTAAAACTACGAAAATTTGCCAATAATGTAATAAGCAAAGTTCGACAATAAGATGACTCGAGCGAGAATAAATTACGCGGGAGACAAACAATGTGCAAACAATGAATAGCGATACATCTGCTTAAACCAAAACAAAATAACGCAAAAAATGATCGGTTTCTAGGTAGCTGCGCCTGAATGCACTTCCTTGAAATGTCCAGATTTTATGGATTCACGCCACGCCAGATGGGCTTGAATAGGCGAACGATATTAACAATATAGACGTTAAAAATGCTACATCAATTTTTAATAAATAAAACACTAGAACGAAAAGAAAACCAAGCTCCAATTAAACGGGATGCAAAAAAAGACCTAGAGCTTAAGTGTGGAGAAAAAAAAGCGTTGAATATATATACTATAATAAATACGAGTTATGCCTTTATTCCACATAACGAAGACTTCTCGCCAGGAAGATTGTCAAACCACGGTAACAGGCAAATTAAATACTAGCTGCTGGTCAACTCTCCTAGTGACAGTGCTTGTGACACTCTGTTTTGTTGTGCAGTGAGTAGTGTTAATATTAAAGTTATGTTTATGTAAATAATGAATCTTGTGTCTGTGTCTGCAGTAAAAAAATGTGGTTTCGGTGAAATGAATTGGTTATACCTGAGAGCTGAGACAATGTTTAGTGTGTAGTGACAAAGTTTAAAGTAATACTCGTATTGTAAATCTTTGAAGTAGAGTAATAAAAATAAGCCATACGATAAATGAAGTAATAGTGTCCGCATGACGAATATTCTTGTCAATCAGCCAGTCATTCACCCACATGAATACGTACTGGAAAATAGTAGTTGTTGTGGTTGCGAGTCATATTATGACCTCATGACATACAACAACCACCCCAGAGGCACACAATTAAAGAGAACTTCTACAACACTGCACGAGAAATCAACGCAATGGAAGAAACTGATTGCTAATCAGAGGAACAGGTAGAATGATCTCGAAATAGCGAGCTGTAACGGATCTCCGAAAACACCTTGAACATGAGAAGACTTTATATGAAGCAACGTGCATCATTTCACCAACGCTCATCCCCCGACGAAGTATCCTTTCTCTCCTCTTTTCCAATATTGGCTAAAGGCTGCATAGCCGGTTGATTGTGGCCGACTGGTTGCGGCTGGTCGGTCTTCCCTTCCCATCCCAGAGCGTGTCACTCCCCACAAAATTGCGCCCCCTGGTATATCCGGCTCGTCCGGGTCAGGCTTGCTTCCTGGCTGGGTGTGGTGCCTATGTTCATGTTCATGTTCATGTTCCCCCTAGCGGGGATTATAAGGGCGTTCAAAATTTGTATGGAGAGCAAGACATTTTTAAAGTAAGGGATTTGTAACTTCGGTTTTAGACAAAACAAACATGCTACAAATATTATTTCAGCGTTTTCTTTAATTCATCGCCTAAGAAGGTTAAAAGGAGTAAGAAATTTGTAACTTCGGTTTCGGACTGTTTACTATGAGGGTTCAAAATGGGTTCTAAGTTTGTATATAGAGCAAGACATTTTTAAAGAAAGAGATTTGTAACTTCGGTTTTAGACTGTTTACTAAAAGACTAGGTACAAAACTAATTTCAATGTTTTTTTTAATTAATTCCTTAAACAAACATTTAGACGATAACATGTTACACGTGGACGAAGTCGCGGGCAACAGCTAGTATATTATATTGGTAAGTAAACTAAGAAAGAGCTGTTTAGCCTGTTTACGCTGTGTTACGCTGTTTGTCAAGATATCGATTTGTCAAATAAATGGATTCGTCCGAACTGCCGTTTCTCTGATCTCCGGTCCCCGAGAACCAAGAACCTCACATATTTAATAATAGGAAACATAACTGCAATGTTCTGCCGCCAGAGGTAGCACTACCACTAATAGTAAACCAGTATAGGAATATAGGGATTCACACACACATGCACAATTGTTTGTCAAATGAGTGGCAAGGATGCTTGCATAGACAATACCGCAAGTGGGAACGAGATACAATGTCAACGCTGCTAGTGTCGCCACCTACGAAGAGCTTTGCGTAATGTTCCCTATTAAAAAATCATATTGTACGGGCACAACCTGTGTTTTTTTATGGCGAATATAAAAATATTGGATCACCCCTCGTAGTTGTCTATGAACTCTGGATTCGTCGATCGGTGCCGGTTAATGTACGGCCCAATAATTGGCGTCCACTATATCTCTGTCTCTTTTTAACTCATGCAAAAAGAGAGAGAGAAAGATAGATGGACGCGTATGATCGGGCCGTACATTAACCTCCTCGTCGATCTATGAACTCAAAAGAAAAACAGCCGTTTTGACTTTGAACGCATAGATTGACGAATCCAGCAACGTAAAAACTAGTTTGATGAATTCACAAGATACTTACAGACAAAATACGGTAGAGACAAAGTACAGTAGCGGCCTACTTTTTTAAATATCTATTGTTAAATTCAAATAATCACAATTATTTACCAGAGGCGCTAGTGAGCACGTGAACGGGCTCTTAAACATAACATACTTGTACAACGGTCCTTCCAGCACCAACTGCTCTTCACTATTTGCCTGCGCGTTCAGGTCTCGCAGGGATCCCAACTCCTCGTCCCACTGAGCCCGGAGTACACTATGATCTTCCTCAGCCTTGGACAAGGAAACTTCTCCTTCCCTGAGCAGACTCTCTTTCTGTTGGTATTCTTTTAGCTTTGAGATTATTTCCCTGTGAACAATTTTTATGTTGAGAAGTGGAGCGAATAAGTTTTGTGTCAAAAGTTTTATTTACAGTACATTTTTTGCACAGTCGTCAATTACTCGTTAAGAGGATTTTAATGAGTAGTCCAGGCAATAAACTGTAAAAATTGTATGGAAAAAATGAAAAATTTGGAAATAACAATAGCAGATTTTTTCTATATAATGGATATCCCAACTAGCACACAAGCTGCTTGTACAGGCATTGTACAGCCTGGGAGTTGCATAGGAGTCGTTCAAGCGCTGTACAATTTTCCTTAAGATGTACAGTAGCATATTTAATTTCCTTAAGATGAACAGTAGCATATTTAAAAACCCTTTTTAACAGCTAGGTGGTACAGTAGCAGTTTAGTAGCAAAAAAAGTTACTTATAGTGATACAAGAGCATGCAATAGCATCGCTAGGCAGCCATAAGAAGTACAATGAGAAGATGGAGGCGCTTGTACAACCGTGAGATGTAAAAGAGTAAAATAGTAGGTAAAGGTGTTCAAAAGGAGTTATACGTAGCTTTCATAGCGCTTAAAGGCGTAAGAAGGCATTTTGTAGAGCCTTAAGTTCTTTAATGGATTTTTTTACGGCTGTTGTATTACTAATCTATAATAGATTTGAGTAGCTTAAGAATAGCGCCTTGAGCGCTATATGTGAGAATTATATGGCTACTGTACGGTAAATAGTTGTATAAGGAATGATACGAAACCTTATATACAGCTGTAGGGGGTTGCCGAATAGTGTTATAGCACCTTAAGTATTTTAATAGAATTTACTAGCGTTCTTGTAACTATACATCTACAACGGACGGACATAACTTTATACTAGAGCTCTAAACGCTATATTAGAGATTAATACAGCGGAATTGTGATGTTAAACTGTATAATGAAAGGTACATGCTGGTGTGCGACCAAAACAGTTGAATATAGCACTCCTATACCACAACTGTATAATCTAGAAGTCCACAACAGCAAACACTATCGCCTTTGTACGGCCCAAGCCTGTAGAACAGATGTAACCAACTCTGAGAGCTGCTTGATCGAGACGCCATTACAGTATTCGGTAAACGTATTTTTTTTAGGTTATTACAATATTTTGAGAATCGTATTTATGCATAATTCGTAACTTTTGGCGTAATTGAAGTCACTATTTCTTACCCGTGACCCTAATTTAATGATTTATATCCTTTAAAGTCTTATTTAAGTTAAAATACAATTTCATAACTAAAATATCAATATAATTTTTGCCTTAAAAACTGAATAATTTGAGGGCGCGTGAGAATTTTGACGATAACATACATATATATTGACAGCAAACTGGTACTCCCACTGATATTTCACGTACACAAAGAAATAAAGCAATGTTAGACTTAGCTTTTCACTTATTTTGATAATCCATTTTTGTATCCTCACCACCTGTCACTGTACGATTGTGTATATTTAGTTTACGTCACAGTAACACTACCATATTATTAATTTACAGCTTTGGTATTTAATATAACGATACAAGAGCGCCGAAATAAGGCGAAGGCGATATAATGGCGCTACAATAGCTTCTTATAGATCTCATAGCGCTAACCATCGCTTTTGTACCATCTCTGTAGAGCCTAAGAACACCTTTACGACCACTGTATACCAATTGTAGCGCTATTAAATGAAAACGCGCTATAAGAGCTCTATATCCACTTATAGCACTACTATGCGACTACTGATGGAGCCGAGGCCGTTATGAAACTCCCTTATACAGCTACTGTGCAGCTTCTTATAGCGCTTGTGTGCTAGTTGGGATATTATCAATTAAATAGTTACCTAGTGACAAAATCCAACAAAATTTCAGACATCAAAAACATTATAACTCAACTAGCTTCTGAAAAGTTAGTAAAAATATTAATAATTGGTTTTTCATCACACTTGCTCATAAATGGTGTTATTGTGCCTGCGGGAAATAATGGTCCCAAGGGAGTAATGCGCTTGTGTGTGATCTAATTGGTTAAGCAAATCTGGACGGCAAGAATTCTGCTCTGTGATTGGTTGGAAAATAAAATCGAGCAGGCCATGCCCTACAAGAACCACATGCTCCATGCTCTGTGATTGGTTGAAATATTAAAGCTGCGCCCTCCGCGAGTGGCTGATCTAGAAATTGTCAATTTCGTCAACATTTGATTGATGCGCTTGTATAAAACATAGGGTTTTCTGTCTTTTGTGGTTATTTATTTCCTCGCAAATGTGATGAAAAACATTGTGTAATAACACGGGTGTAAGAATATTGCAAACTCGAGTCATCAAAAGCCCTCCGCCTTACGGCGTCGGGCTCCTGATAGACTCTCGTTTGCAATATTCCTCATACGCCCCTTGTTAAACAATGTAATATTAAGTATCTTTATTTTGGTTCATTTACGTTTGCTCTATAATATTCAAGATAAATAATTAAAAAAACAATTCATGCTTTATTTAAATCTATATAAATACTTCCGGATGGAAAGTTTGTTGGATTTAAATATGGATAATGTTTTAAAATGAAATAAAGAAACAAAACGCTACTTATTATAAATTAATGTTTTTCAAAACCGTATTTTAGACCTAGGGGCAGGTCGCGGTCGCCAATGAGATGGACAGACCAGATTAAACCTGCAGTAGATGCATCACTTCAAGGAAATTGACTATCAGTATTAGTAGATACGACTTGCGGAGGGCACCCGACCTAGGGGCAGGTCGCCGTCGCCAATGAGATGGACAGACCAGATTAAACCTGCAGTAGATGCATCACTTCAAGGAAATTGACTATCAATAATTGTAGATACGACTTGCGGAGGGCACCCGACCTAGGGTCAGGTCGCGCCGTCGCGGTCGCCAATGAGATGGACAGACCAGATTAAACCTGCAGTAGATGCATCACTTCAAGGAAATTGACCATCAATATTTGTAGATACGACTTGCGGAGGGCACCCGACCTAGGGTCAGGTCGCGCCGTCGCGGTCGCCAATGAGATGGACAGGCCAGATTAAACCTGCAGTAGATGCATCACTTCAAGGAGGCGGAGGAATGGCGGCGTGCTGTGAAGCATGCTACCAACACCTGAAATGATGCCCACGATCACTCCGTTAAGAGTGAAAACGAGGAAGGAGTAGGACCACCCACTTTTCAATTTGAATATCGATAATAGGCTTGTTGCGTGATGTTAAAATTGATTACGTAGTTGCTACATGGATGGCAAACCATCAAATTATTGTAATCTCCACTTATAATAAATCTCTAAATTAAAAAAAGAATCAGCCAGTTTGAAACTAAGCTTTCTGTGGTACGAATGTTCTCAGCATCCCATGGACGGAAAAATATGAAACATTTTATATAGGTACATTATTATTCCAGCTGCAACTTAGGATAGTTTTTATCCGACTGCGACAATTAATTTATTTTCCGTAATATACGACTTCATTTAATTTTTCATTTATTATTCTTAAAGTATATCGCCGCCACATCTGTCAGCTAAAAGAAACGTCAAAATCACAGTAATAAGAAATACTACGGACAAAATGGCGGAATTGCTTTGCCTTTCTTTCGCCTATTAATAATTTTAATCCCGTCTACGATATACATTGACGGGACACATAGGTACCAAAAGCAAATATAAAATTAATCGATTTTGATATGCGAACTTATATGCGCAAATGTCGAATTAAGGCGTAATTTGTACAAATGTAACAACAAATTCGAACAATATAAACTTGGTTTTTTTGAATGGCACGCGCGCGCGCTCTTTGCGTATTCAGCCAACCCACGAAAACCGAAACTCGAAGTTCGTATATCTGCATTCCTGTCATTTGTTAGTGCGATAGAGATAGAGATACCCGAATATTTTCGAATTCCGAAGTTCGTGGTTTAAAAGAAAATACGGATGTCGGATAGATCTAAATTAATATTTTATGTGTGAATATGGTTAAAATTATTTGGAAATACTATTGTTGTTATTGTTTTAGTATATTTGACTAGCTTTAAGTTTAATATTGTACGTCCGAAATGGGCAAGCTGTTGGACTTTATTTTACCCAAAACAACTAAATTTACACAGTTCTGACAATAAAGAAATCTTATTTTATCTTATCTTATCGAAAATAGGGATGTAGACACTAAACAAAATAATCATAATGTTGTATTATCTCGAAAAAAAAACAACGCAAGTGGCTATATAGGTAATCACTAAGTTATAAGTGTATAAAGTTTTAAGAGGGGGTTTGTTACGTCTCTTTTCCGCAAAACGCACCTTTATAATGAAACGATTGTTTTTTACTATGACGCTCGAGGATCGTGACGTCACGGTCCCTGATCGTTTTCTCACTCTAACAAGCGACATTAAAACGGTTGTAGCTTCGTAATTTTTTGAGATATTTGAATGAGTTTTTCGTTTCTTCTTTCTTTTGAAGTGAGTCTACAGCTACACCTCTATTTGGAAGACAAGCGGAAATAATCCATACTATCCATACTAATAATCCATACTTCCATACTAATATTATAAATGCGAAAGTGTGTCTGTCTGTTACCTCTTCACGCCTAAACCGCTGAACCGATTTAGATGAAATGAGCCCCGGGGAAGGACAAAGGGTAGTTTTTATATCTGAGGGGCTGAAATTGGGGGTGGAAATTTGTATGGAGCTACTTAAACCGCTGCACCGATTTAGATGAAATTTGGTATATAAATAGTTTGAGTCCCGGGGAAGGACATATAATAGGTTTTATCCCGGAAATAATCCCCTAAGGGGGTGAAATGGGGGGGGGGGGGGGAATTTGGATGTAATCTATTTTGATGAAATTTGGTGTAGATATAGGTTAAGTCCTAGGAAAGGACATGGGATAGTTTTTACCCTAGAAATCATCCCCCAAGGGGATGAAATTAGGGGTGAAAATTCGGATGGAACCCATTTTAATACAATTTGGTATAGAGATAGCTTGAGTCCTGGGAAAGGACATAGGATAGTTGTAATTCCGGAAATCACTCCCTAAGGTGGTGAAATGGGGGGTGAAAATTTGGATGAATCCCGTTTAGATGAAATTTGGTATAAAGGTCGTTTGATTCCCGAAGAATGACATTAGATAGTTTTTATCCCGAAAATCATTCCCTAAGGGTATGAAATAGGGGGTGAAAGTTTGGATAAAATCCATGTATGTACCTAGATGAAATTTGGTATAGAGATAATTTGAGACACTTCAAAGGATATAGAATAGTTTTTGCCTCGGAAATCATCCCTTAAGATGGTAGAAGTTTGTTTGCATTATATTTTCTAAGTATTAAAAGTTCTACGCGGACGAAGTCGCGGGCAACAGCTAGTAAAGTATAAATTACAAAATATAATTATAATCATAAAATATATGGCCCTTGAAAGTTCAGAAAACAGGACCGTCATTCGTACTCACTGCTAGGCTAACTGGTGGTCAAAATATTAAATATTTACTTTAAAAACAAAGTTTTGACCGATTTCAATTCAGTATTTTGCCTTATTTGAGGAGTTCCCTCGATATCACCAGGATCCCATCATCAGATCCTGACCTGATGACCATGGGATCACGTGAGACAGATACCCTCTCAAACAACAAAAAAACCGGTCAAGTGCGAGTCAGAGTCGCGCACCGAGGGTTCCGGACCACCCCGTACAATAGAAACAAGTCCACTTTAAACTGACACTCACAAAGTATGTATTCACATACTTAGTGCGTGTCAGTTTATACTGTACATTAAATTTTCAGCAATCTAATTAAAATTTTACGGTTTTTGAATTTTTTCCTTTATCTGTGCTATAAGACGTTGCTTCGTACAAAATTCCAAGAGTCTGAGCTCACGGGAAGTACCATGTAGATTTTGATTCCCTTAAGAATTTTGTAAATTTGCATAAACGGCTGTATCTTTTGATTGCGTTGGCTTAAAAGTTTGATTTTTTTACAGCTTCAAGGGACAGTAGACCTGAGTATTTGATATAAATTTCAGCTTGATACATTCACGCGTTCTTGAGAAAAAGGGTCTTGACAGACGGACGGACGGACGGACAACAAAGTGATCCTATAAGGGTTCCACTTTTTCCTTTCGAGGTGCGGAACCCTAAAAATAAATTTTCATATCGGTCACGGCGTCTTTTGAGTATTGGGCGAACATATACAGTCCCTCGGTACATGGTATTAGTGACTTGTTGGCCATTTGTGAGCGGTATGCAGCAGAGCACGGGTTATGATACAACGTCACAAAAACCGAACTTTTAGTCTTCAGATGTGGAAGAGGGCCGGATAGGGTACCTCAAGTATTTTTCAATGGGCAATCGGTTCGGGTTGCAAGGTCAGTAAAGTATCTGGGTCACGTGGTAACTGAGGACTTAAGTGATAATAACGCAGATATAGAACGGGAAAGAAGGGCTTTGCCCGTCCGCTGCAATATGCTGGCGCGTAAATTTGGCCGTGAAAATTACATTGTTCAGAGCATATCTTATCTTATCTTATCTACAACTAGAACCAAAAATAATGTTTTAATTTTATTTCTGTGATATTTTGTGACTTAGTTTTTAGGACTTATATGGGATTTTTTATGCCTGCAATAAAAACATTAATAAACTCAAACTCAAAATATTTATTGCACACACACAATTACAAGTAATAAAATGGACCCCGTAAGGGCACAGCAAAGAAGCTTAAAAAACAAAAAGAAGATCCTGGACAGGAATGGGAGCGATTGGCACCAAAAAAAAGTTTGTCATAAATGACCATTTTCTCGCAACCTGTATGTTTTTTCCAAAATCTGTACACGCCAATCTTCATTAATTTGAAATCTAAGGAAGGTCTCCTAAGTCCATTTTCGCCTAGCAATACGGGATCTGGTAGCTGCCCTCACTTACCCAAAATCTATTTCCACCCTGTATACGGTGTGACGTCATAGCATAAGCCCGTTTAATATAGAGCGTTTTCGGGGGGTGCCGGCGCGTGCAGATTTCATATGCATACACGATCAGAAAAATAAATCATAAGAAAGTTTTAATGCTACAGTTGTTTCAATGCTGGATTATACTTTTGATTTTCGTAATTAAATAAAAACATGCAAGTTCCCTTTTATCCAAAAGCACCTATTATCCTAAACCTATTTAGGAAGCAGAGTTTCTAGTTATCAGGACATATCTGTATCGGATGTTTATAATAATAAATAAATGAATCAAATAAATTATCTCCACTTATAATAAATCTCTAAATTAAAAAAAGAATCAGCCAGTTTGAAACTAAGCTTTGCGCGGTTCGAATGTTCTCAGCATCCCATGAACGGAAAAATATGAAACATTTTATATAGGTACATTATTATTCTAGCTGCAACTTAGGATAGTTTTTATCCGACTGCGACAGTTAATTAATTTTCCGAAATATACGACATCATTTAATTTTTCATTTATTTTTATTGAAATCAAACGCTGCTCCAACTGTCAGCTATAAGAACCGTGAAATGTTCGTCAAAATGGCGGAATTGCTTTGCCTTTCACTTATTAATAATTTAAATCCCATCTACGATAGACCTTTACGAGACAAATGCTAAAATATAAACCATAAAAAATATTCGATTCTGATATGAGAACTTATATGCGCAAATGTCGTTTTATGTCGTAATTTCAATAAATGAAATCAACAAATTTGAACACTATAATTATCACGAATTTGTTTTTTTTGAATGACAATGGCACGCGCTCGGCGCATTCAGCCAAAGTACCTGCGGCGCTACCACGAAAACCGATACTCAATGTTCATATATTTGCATCCCTGTCACTCGAGTATGGTTAGTGCGATAGAGATAGAGATACCCGAATATTTTCGAATTCCGAAGTTCGTGGTTATAGCTCAGGAATCGAAAATATGGTAAATAATCATAATGTATTTTCTCGAAAAAGAATTTAAAATAAATATAGTCAAATGGAGAAAAAAACAAAGCAAGAGGTTATATAGGTAATAATTAAGTTATAAGAGTCCAAAGTTTTAAGAGGGGGTATGTTCTGTCCCTTTTCCGCAAAACGCACCTTCATATGAAACGATTGTTTTTTACTATGACGCTCGAGTATATAGACGTCACAGTCCCTCATCGTTTTCTCACTCTAACAAGCGACATTAAAACGGATGTAGCTTCATAATTTTTTGAGATATTTGAATGGGAGTTTCATTATCTTCTATCTATTTATACATAATAAATGCCTATGTCCTGACTGACTTATTCACTCAATCACTCACTCACTCACTCATCAACGCACAGCCGAAACTACTAATCTTAGAGAGTTGATTTTTGCACAGTATGTTGCTTTTATAACGTGGGCCAGGGATAAAAAGGGATTTTTGAAAATTCTACCCCTAAGGGGGTAAAATGGGGGTGCAAAGTTTGTATGGGAGAACCTTTTTTTTTTGAGCTATAGACTTAAACTTTGTAGAAAAATTAGTTATTAGAATACAAATGAAACACTTTCAGCGTTTTGGAAAATTCCACCCCTACGGGGGTAAAATAGGGGTGCAAGGTTTGTATGGGGGAAACATTTTTTTTTTAAATAGAGACTTAAAACTTTGTAGAAAGATCAGTCATTAGAATACAAATAAAGAACTTTCAGGGTTTTAGAAAATTCTACCCCTAAAGGGGTAAAATAGAGTGCAAAGTTTGTATGGGAAAAACTACTTTTTTTTAAATAGAGACTTAAAACTTTGTAGAGAAATTATTCATTAGAATACAAATAAAGTACCTAGATTCAGTGTTTTAAAAAAATCTACCCCTAAGGGGGTAAAATAGGGGTGCAAATTTTGTATGGGGGAAACAATATTTTTTTTAAATAGAGACTTAAAACTTTGTAGAAAGATTAGTCATCAGAATACAAATTAAGTACTTTCAGCGTTTTAGAAAATTCTACCCATAAAAATAGGGGGCTAAAATAGGGGTGCAAAGTTTGTATGTAGGAAACTATTTTTTTTAGCTAGAGTCCTAAAACTTTGTAGAAAGATTATTTAAATACAAAGAAAGTACTTTCAGCGTTTTGGAAAATTTCACCCCTAAAGGGGTAAAATAGGGTGCAAAGTTTGTATGGGAAAAACATATTTTTTTTTAATAGAGACTTAAAATTTTGACGAAAAATTACTTATTAGAACATGAAAAATACTACATTCGGCGTTTTACAAAAATCATTCCCTAAGGGGGTTAAAAAAGGGTGCAAGGTTTGTATGGGGAACACTTTTTCTGAGCTAGACACTTAAAACTTTGTAGAAAGATTACTTATAAAAATACAAAAAAAAGACTTTCAGCGTTTTGAAAAAATCTATCCCTAAGGGGGATAAAAAGGGGTGCAAAGTTTTTATCAGGGAAAGTTTATGTTTTTGAGTTAGAGACTTGAAACTTTGTAGAAAGATTACTTATTAAAATACAAAAAAATAACACAAATCGTTTTAGAAAATTCCACCCCTAATAGGGTTAAAAATGAGAGCAAGCTTTGCATGGGCAACACTTTTTTTTGAGTTAGACTTAAAACTTTGCAAAAAGATTACTTATTAGAATACTAAAAAAAGAACTTTCAGCGTTTTAGAAAACTCCATCCCTAAGGGGATCCTTAAGATCCTTAAGAAGGGTAGCCAGTGTTGTGTGGGAAAAACTTTTTTTTTTACTAGACTTAAAACTATTCAAAATGTTACTTATTAAAATTAATAATAAAGTACTTTCAGAGTTTTAGAAAATTCCACCCCTAAGGGGGTTAAGAAAGCTTTGTATGGGCAACACTTTTTTTGAGCTAGAGACTTAAAAGTTTACGAAAAAAGTTCTTTCAGCGATTAGAAAAATTCAACCTCTAAGGGGGTTTAAAAGGGGGTTCAAATTTTAAATGGCGAGCAATAAAATTTTAAAGTGTGAGTAAGAGATTTTTAACTTCGGTCTTATTCTGTACGTTAAAAGACTACAAAACTAATTTCAGAGTTTTTCCAAATTCATCCCCTAAGAGTGTTAAAATTGGTTCAAAGTTTGAGTATTTCAAGGCATTTTTAAAGTATGAGATTTTTAACTTTGGTTTTAGACTGTTTGTTCACAAACTAGAAAATGAACATCAACTTTTTTTATAATTATCCCCTAAAAGAGGGTTCAAATTTTGTATTGAGAGAAATCATTTTCTAAGACGATAAAAAGTTCTACGCGGACGAAGTCGCGGGCAACAGCTAGTAAATAAATAAATCCTCAGCATTGAGGGAACAACTGATGATGATTGATGATATAAACAATAAAATATTCAGATGAATTAAGAACCTCCTCCTTTTTTGAAGTTGTTTTAAAATAAATACTTACTCTTTCCTTTCCATCATCACCGGATCGAGGTTGCCGTCCGGTGTGTTTATTAGCTGCCTCACATGATGGAACTGGGTGATGCTGTTCACCGTTTTCTGTTCGAGCACCTTCCACAAGGCTGTATCCTCGTATCCGGCCATAGTCACTTCTTCTGAACTTGGCCCCGCGCGCTCGGGACCTTCTGTGTTTTAACACAGAATTTATGTAATAAATGCAAAAATAAAACTCAATCTCCTGTGAATTTAAAATGTGAGGCTGTCACTCCTATACTACACTTTGTATTTGGGCTAATGAGGAATGAAATGAAATGAATAAAAATTTTAGTCATACTTTTGAATGATATTTTTTTTGGTGATAGGAATAACCTTCCATAGCACGAGAAAAAAGTTGCAGACTTTTCAGATGCGTCAATTATTTTTGAAAAATATAAACAGTTTCTTCAGATACGTTTTGGGTTTAGGATGGCGAGTGAGACAATTTCCTTGATCCGTCTCATATTAACAAAAAATATTTTAAATATCTGACCCTGGCAATGACAAATATAGCTGCAGCAGTAGCTCCAGCTGTGAATATCATTGCCAGTGTCAGTTGACCACGGATTTTTAACATATTTTTTTGTAATATGAATATGAGATATATCAAGCAATGCAATTATTCACCGTCCTAAACCCAAATGCAAGTGAGAAAACTGTTTATATTTTTCAAAAATAACTGACGCAGCTGTAAAGTCTGCAACAATTTTTCTGGTGCTAAGGAAGGTTATTCCAAACACCAAAAAATAATCAGGCACTTCTAAAATTTTCATCCATTCCCAATTGGTCAGGTCACCTAGTAGTTGTGGTAAAACAAAGAACAGTTTTTTTTATATGACGTCGGTGGCAAACAAGCTTACGGCCCACCTGATGGTAAGTGGTAACCGTAGCCTATGGACGCTTGCAACTCCATGGGTGTTACATGCGCTTTGCCAACCCTTTAAGAATGTATACACTCCTTGGCAATAAAAGCTATATACTTAGCAAGCAGTAAAATCTTGTACAGTCGCCATCACATACATCGGAGCAAACAAGCACGTCAGAAACATCGGAGCACACCTCTATTTTCAAGGCATTAGGGTGCATGTGCCGATATTTTTGAACACGTATAGTGTACCTATGTATGTGATGGCGACTGTACCATATAGTTTACGAATTGAAATATAGCATGATAATTAGTAAATTAAAATACAAAACCACTCAAATAAAATTAAAGGGATCACCTTGTTTCACCGACAAACGTTCTTTCACTAAATGAATTGTTTTGCCCATTCTCATTTCATCAAATTTTTGTTACTTTTTAGGTACAGCTAAAAGGTCATTGTGTAGATCCCATTCGGTTAGGTTAAGTCTGTTTTATATCTATCACGAAAAGTTAACTATTTCTGAAAAAAAAACCGGTCAAGAACGAGTCTGACTCGCGCACCGAGGATTCCGTACAAACTTTTATACACCATACCCATCATGTCTGACCCCATTTTAATTCTTGAACAATCTTAAACAGCTCATAGTAGAAGTTACCGTTGCAAAGTGCCTTCTGCATTTTGGTAATAACAACTTACAACCTAGTAGGTATGTTTATTTATCAGCGATAGCTTTTTATCACGCGTACCGATATCGATTATTAATTTTTTATTTGAAAGAAAGGACTTTAACGATAATCTGATAGGAATTTGAAGATATAAAATTTCATACAAAAGTAAGCAAATTACAAATTTAATTAAGAAATTATTTTTGTTAAATAAAAAAAATAAGCTAGATAGAGATATCGTTTTATTTTCCTGTATTATTTATGTTACTCTTATAAATAAATAAATAAAAAATAAAAAAAATAAAAAAGCCTTTTTATTTCTTGCCAATTCATACAATGTGAACATAACAGTAATTGAACTTTTAGATATTTATATACATGCAATAGTTATTTTTTAATGTCAAGATAATTATTAATGAATTTTAATTTTATTTGACGTTGATATATATTAATATTTGACGTAATAAGTAAGTAATCTAAATTATTCAGTTGTAGCAAGAACCCCTCCTGCGAAGGTAAAGGCCTCCTCCAGTGATGACCAGTCCTTTGGCGTCTTTCCTCCACTCTTTGCCTCCTACTTGAGTGATGTCGTCTGCCCATCTGGTTACGGGTCTGCCGCGTTGTCTTGTGCCTGTGGGTCCTGCCCACGCAGTTATTCGTGTTGTCCAGCGATCATCAGTCATTCTGGCTACGTGTCCTGCCCTGATGTTACTCTTAATCATATGTAATTATTTCAGAATTTCCGCTTTGTAAAATTCGGTAATACGGGGGGGGGGGGGGGGGGGGGGGGGGGGGGGGGAATTTTTTCTACATTTTCCTTAATAAATCAAAATTTAACAATTGTAGACAAAAATAAAAACGGTTTTAGAAAGTGCAACTCAAGCCCTTTCATATGATACCCCACTTGATCTATTTACTAGACTTTGATTTTTTACCCCCCTCATATTCGTCATTTAAACAGATAATAAAAATGTATATTTAATTTTTTTATTTTCCATAGGTACACGTGTCTTGACCTTCTTAACAGTTGTTCCAAATTTCAAACTGATAGCTTAAGTAGTTCCTGAGATATTTAACGTTGTGACAGACGGACAAACGGACGGAGTCGGCACCATAAGGGTTCCTTTTTTACCTTTTTGGTACGGAACCCTAAAAACGATATAACTTTTGTCCGTAAAACAAGGGTATTTCAAAATAAAACCTTTGAGACTGATTTAAGCTCATTACAAATAAATCATATTCATAATATTTGCTCAAACCCAGATTTAACCATAATCAAAGAAATATGTTTTCAGAAACCGGAAGGGGGCAGTTAAAACAAATCATCAGTAGCAATTGGCTCACAAAAATCGGATGCATACCGAAACTATTAACCTGAAAAATTCATTAAATTTAATTAGAAACTACCCCCGAATAATAAAATTACCATGAATGTACGTACCAGATATATATGTTGCCTGTAGTAGTTTTAGCTTGGCCGAAAATAAGGATAATTCTTGCATTTTGTTCACGATCCCATCTTTTAAAGATTGTTCGATTAACGGTGAAGAATCATTTTTGAGGTCTTCCTCGAATTTAATACACGCATCTCTTAAGCCTATGAAATGGTTCATTGTTGATTTTACGTGAAAACAGTAGTATTATTTATTATTTTATTGGATGCAAATCAAGAAAAACTTAGCTTTTGCTAGCGAAGTATATAACAAAGTACTTTGTGGGTAGCGACTGCGAGCAAACCGTTGAGTTGAATGAGTTGAGTAAACTTACGAAAGAATATAATACTTTTTTTTTTTTTTTAATTCGTCCATTCGGACAGGCTAAGGCCATGGGCCATACTGCCTCGTCTTTAGTATGTTTGATTTCAATTAGTCAAATCCAGTAGTAACGTCTTCAGTAATTTTTTCATTAGTGTGTCTAGTCCAAAAAAATTTCTTCAGTTATCTTCAAATTCTTCAACAAAGACTACAATATACATACTGAGATTAGATTCTTCAATTCATTTCATCAAATCCAAAGAGAATATAACCACTACACCAAATCTAGCCGATTCGCTAAGTCAAATCTAGTAATAAAATCTTCAGCATGCTCCAATAAAAGCGTCCAATCCAGTATTCAACTCTTCAGCAAGCTTAACGTCTCATCCAGACATTCCAATATAAATAAAATCATTTTCCAACAAAACATACAAAGAGAAGCATTGCGAATATAATAAATTAAGCATCATATTTACAACATATATACAGTATTATGTACAAAGGAAAATAAGTAGACTGAAAGCGGGATTAGATTAGAAGCCCCATAAATCTCAAGCAACTCAACGAGTGATTGTGGTGTAAAACCTACGATGCATGTAGGTTTTAAACTTGCAGAACCAAGGCTTACTATTGACTTGGTTATCTAACAAAGCATACAAATGAGCCTTATTCTCAACTTCTGTACAGTGATACCAATGTTTTCCCCAAAGAACAGTCATACGCTGTTTTAGATTGCTAATAATATCGATATATGGCAAGGCCACCGCTAAGTCCCTGTTGTCGGGAACCAGGGACAAATCAGATGTATTAATAATAGTTCTAGCTAGGTAGTCAGCGTTTTCATTACCCGATCATTGACGTACCATAAAGTAAATAGACTCACAATGCCGAACAAAAATTTCTAGAAATGTGCCCCAAAATAACAACTCCAGCTATATTTCAGTAGTTGCTAATAGCGTTAACTTATAACCGGCATCAAGATATATGTTTCATAAAAAAAAAGAACTCAGTTTTTTAGACTTTAAGCACCATATTAGCAAATCAGCATCAACAGATAAAATACTTTTTAGTTTATTGAGATTTTATCATAATGTGACTTAACTGCTCACGTCAAAACTAAATAGCGAATGAATGGAGTCGCGTTATAAAATTATTTTAACAATATTTAATGTAGGAATTTAAACAGAAAGACCAATATCACAAATAAATCAGGTTTCTTTATTTTACAAGTGGGGAATAAACAATTTCAAATTTTCAAACGTGATTTAACCGGATTTTGTAACGTGGCACTGGCTGATCCTGAGTCAGCGCAAGCGAAATCATTTTATAAGACCTAGCTGTATCTCCACTAGCGGACGTATGGAGCGTATGAACCTTAAAAAAAGATTTAAAAAAATAAAAAAAAATCAAATGATGTGTTGATATTGGATTATACAATTATATTATAGTAAATTAGAGTCCGCAGTAAGCTCAATTCTCCATACAAACGTAGTTACGCTTTCATTTTAAAACGACTAACTAGTTTGATGCTCTAAAACTTTGTACTTAGAATACCGTTCAGGTCTGTAATTCGTTTATGTAGCTTCAGTACCATAGTAAAAAAATGCAGCAAATTTAAGTTTTTCATACAAAACTTGTTTTTGCTGTATTTTGTTTGTTTTATAAACTGGATCCATATAAACTAATTAATTTTGCCTGACAAATTATTGTAAAGAATTGAAATTAAAATATGTAATGGAAAGAAATGGACTCGTTAGTCCATTTGTCTCCATGACAGGTGTGGCAGTTTTAGTTGGCTATTCAATAAATTTTTTGTCGTATATATTATCCGAAGCAGGAAAATGAGTCGATAAAACGACGCGCGAATAGAATAGAATATATGAGAATTGAATGTTTTTTATTGTTTTTCTTTTCGGTGTTACAATCATGTCCCCTAAACGGGTGTGTCCTTAATGTAATATGTCTTAAAGATCTGTACATTTATTTTATATCGTGTAGCAAATTTACAGGTCACAGATGAGTGTAACATAATGATGTTTTTCTTCGCTTTTTAATATAAAGTTGTTTGGTTTAAATAAATCGTCTCGACTGTCGCGTGCATTTTGCATGTCGCTGAGGATTTCTTTGAAATCTTAAATATGAAAACCATATAACGTAGGTAACAACGTCATAAAAAAAGTATCTAATACCGACTCCTTAGATTTATGTTCTGCGCCGTATGTCATTTGAACTAACAAAACTAATAATTTAAAACTATTCAATTACAGCGAGTTTACACAAATTTCGTTACGTTATCAAGAGAACTTACTGGAATAAATATATCCCATCTTTTTTTATTGTTTTTTTGTTGGTATTCAAGCAGTTTCTGACTGAACATTTAGACATATCTGACAACCAACAAGTCTCACGGTCGAAACCAGCAGGGTTTTGATTTTCAACTAATTAAGACAAAAGTTATGGCCAGAAAACCTGTTTTTTGGTCTAAAATTGTCCTACTTTGATGCCAAATATCTCGAAGACAGTGATGTTTGAAGTGAATGTGGGATAATATATTGTTTAAAACTGTTGTTTTTAATATGATAAGCTACAAAAAACATTAGAAAACTAAGGGATTCAGATTGAAGGTCATTGGCGTATGGGATCCCCTTAATATCTATTTTTAGAGGAGTGATTACAGGAACACCATCAAATGTTACGTTGTAAATGTTATATTTTGCTATCCAATGTTTTTTAACAAAAAAAATGTACCTATTGAAGTTTATGTCTTGCATTATATGAAACACTTGATGATTTGGCCAAAGGCCATATTTGTTAGCGTGCAAAGTCGTAAATGTAGTATAAGCGAACACAATTCCATCTATGGTTACCGGAAGCTTGAAATTTTTGAAGGAAGAGAACTTAATCTTGTACATGACATGTCACATACTTAATATTTACTCGCAAGAGAATTATAAGAAATAACACATTTAATTGTCATAAAAATACATAGGCGACTCTACCACCCTCTGTGTGAAATATGCCTCAACTTGTCCGGACCTTACTCAAGATCGTGTCCAACGGATGTGACAGTTTTCATCATCCCTGTCATGACTGACCGATATACTACAATATTAATTTTAATTCAAAGTATTCCAGACTCACAGCCATCATAAAATTGTGCAAGTTATAAATGCTACTTTTATTCTGTTTATATCTACAAAACTCCTTAAATCAATCATCTATTTATTTATTCTTCAGCCTTATGGTAGTATACTATCCCTATTCTATAATCGGGTACAACGGCGCTACCACAGTAATCGAATCTCAACATTCGTATATCTCCATCTCGGTCGCTCGACTATAAGTGCGGTAAAGACCGAGATATCTGAATGGGGAATGGATGAAAATTTTAGAAGTGCCTGATTATTTTTTTGTTGATAGGAATAACCTTCCTTAGCACCAGAAAAAAGTTGCAGACTTTTCAGCTGCGTCAATAGGGAACATTACGCAAAACTCTTCGTAGGTGGCGACACTAGTGAAAACGTAAAACGTAGTGATTATATTCTCTTTGGAAACCAGACTAAACGCAAATAAGCCGGCCAATTCCATCAGCCGGTTCTTTTGGACTGTCACTTTTTTCGGCTGATTGTGTATCTAGTTACATATACTAAATCAATGTATCCGATATTCCTTTATGGGACGGAACCCATACAAAATCTATTTTGACACCAATTATAGACAGTTCTAACCATAATTCTATAATGGAAAAAATTAGATAGCAAGTGCTAGCATTCATTTTGTTATTCGATAAACTTATTACTTAATACACTCATACTATTGCTTACTATCACCCATTCCTTACTATAATTATTGTTTATGTTCCTTAATGTGTTTCAAAGCAAATAGGATGGCAGTTGCTTCAGCAGTAAAGATACTTGCATTTTTATTGATATTAAACCCAATACCTTTATTATTTTCAGGTTGATAAATTGCAAAGGACACGGCATTATTATTTTTGGCACCATCCGTATAAACAAATTTACAGTTAGACCATTCTGACAACAATAAGTAAGCCTCCTCTTTGGAAGTTAACTTTGGATCTATAAATATGGGACCAAGCAATCTGTTTTCCAGTCATCAGGTATTAAGTTTTCTTCCCACAACTGATTTAAAATATTTAAAAAGGTCTTAAGATTATGTGGACTTAGATTTTTAAGTAAGACATATAGTCCAGGCAATAAACTGACAGCTTGTATGGGAAATATGTCAAATTTGGAAATAATTTATAATAGCAGATTTTTTTAATGTAATGGATATATTATATTATCAATTAAATAGTTACTTAGTGACAAAATCCAACAAAATTTCAGACATCAAAAAAATGATAACTTACTTAACTTAGCTTCTGAAAAGTCAGAAAAAATATTATTAAATGGTTTTATCTTTATTTTGGTTCATTTACATTTGCTCTATAATATTCAAGATAAATAATTAAAAAATAACAATTCATTCTAAAAGAAAAAAAACGCTATTATAAATTAATGTTTTTCAAAACCGTATTTTGCCTGGAGTAATATGGTATTCCATCAAGACCAAAAGATGTATCTCTTCTTGAAAATAGGGCAGATTTGAGCTCTTGTAAAGAAAAACGTTCAGTAAGATACATATCATTATCATTTTCTGTGTGAACATAATTTGAAGACTCATTCAGCACAAAATTAGGAGTCTATTTCTTAAGAAAATCTGGTATCCAACTATTATTATTAGCGTGATTTGTAATAAATGTTTTATTGAATTTCCGCATGTAATTTCATATTAACGTCAAAGGAGTACACCGGTTAAATGAGTTCCACAGATTTATCCAACTATTCCGTCGTTCAGTCTTAAGGACAAGCTTTTTAAGAGCTTGAAGTCTTTTAAATTCCATATAATTTTCTTCACTAGGATCACTTTTAAATTTAATATAAGCATGTTTTGAGTTTAATACAGCTTCTAAACACTTTTGATTCCACCAAGGCAACCAGGGAAACTTCAAAGGTTTTGGTGTACAAGTATTAGAACTATACAGATACAGATTTATTTATTCATAAAATAAAAAATATTTTACATGTCAGGAGAGTACATCAAATTTAAATTCTTAGTGTTATAATTAATAATATAATAACAATTGCATGCATTGCATGAGGGAATTTCTTATGTAGGTAGTACTATTTGAAGATCTATGTCTAGGAATGGACTCTACAGCTGTAGAACGCAAAATATCACAAAACAAATTAAGCGCATCTATTGAAGACATATTTTCAAAATCAATATTAGCCAAAGAAGAATCAATTAATTGCCTGTACATTTTCCAATTCACCTGTTTGTAGTTTGGGTGAATGGGCAAATGTACATTATTACATATTGGGTTACTTTCTAAACTATTTTCATTACCAACCATAATTTTTATCATTACAGGCAAATGATAACTGCTACCAAGAGGACAATCCATAACCGACCAGTCACATGAAAGTGCCAATGATAGAGAAACCAAGGTTAAATCCAGAGCATTAGGACGCCAAGAAGAAGAACCAGTAGTAGTAGTTTGACCATTATTTAAAAGAACCAAGTCATCACCATCAATAATATCTAGGACATCTCTACCACAGGGCAATGTATCAACACAACCCCATGACATATGATGAGCATTTTGATTGCCGCCAAAAAGCATTGGCTGTGGAATAGATTTTATCAAAGCATCTAATTTACTTTTATTAAATGGGGGATCTGAGTTTGATGGACTATAAAAACTTACTAAACTCAACTGCTTGTTGTTCATTGTTATTTGCACATGGATATTTTGAAGAGCATTGTCAAAATAAGTTTTAATATTAGAATATACTATATTGTTATGAATAAGTATTGCTACACCATTGTGTTTATTACCACAATCATTTCTAATGATATTATATCCTTTAATAGAAAATTTTTGATGTTGTTTTAACCAGGTTTCAGAAATTATTGCTATGTGAATGTTGTTTTCATATAAGAATCTAGTAAAGGTTAGCCTATTGCTTA
This sequence comes from Epinotia brunnichana, assembly GCA_963854355.1. Lineage (NCBI taxonomy): Eukaryota > Metazoa > Arthropoda > Insecta > Lepidoptera > Tortricidae > Epinotia > Epinotia brunnichana. The sequence goes on along the minus strand of OY977935.1, from coordinate 81,653,772 downwards.
CTACACTCTGAGCATTCCACTGCACTATGTTCAATATATCCATTAAAAATTATTATGAGTGTTGTTTTCTGAAAGTGTTTTTAAGTGTTTCTTTTATATTGTTAGAATTTATTGGCGTTTCTTTATCAGCACAAATTTTAACTTTAGCTTCCACAAGAAGATTCATAAATCTGTCAGACTCAGATTTGGTCAATATATTTTGAGCCGAGCTGCGGAAAAGCAGCATCACTGAATAAATCCGAATATTTAGCACTTCGTGATTTTAGTTTATTTTCCTCAATTTTCTGTTTTTTAATCGGGCACGCCGCGGAAATAGCCACATGATCCCCACCACAGTTTGCGCATTGCGTTTTAGCCTTACAACAAATTTTTGAAGCTATGAGCTTCAGCACAAATGGAACATAGGTTCATTATTTTTGCAATACTTTGCTTTGTGTCCAAATTTCATACAACGAAGGCATTTCGGGGATTCTGACCAGTAGCAAGGTTTTATATAAGAAAACACGGAACAAAAAATGCAATATTTATATATTCCGCCAATATACGCTGCCCACAAAGAACGTCTGTTACTTCGACAGTGTCGTCTGTGTTACCAGAGTATATAGCGCATTTATTAAAACGTTACAGTACCCATCACGCAGGCAGCGTTCCCGCGCTGGATTGCGATTGCAATTCTCTGCGCGAGAAAGCTGCCCGCGCGAGGGTCGCCCGTTGCCTCCCTCAGCCGCAATAAATGGGCAATACATTATTATTTCATTTTTAGTTGATGACAGGCCTCACTGTCGGCAACGCGGTGAGTGAGCCGATTCATTTTCACCGTTCGTACACCTTAACGTTCCGTTTGGCTTGCGCTGGGGTCGACGACGTCAGAGGGCCATAAATCATAATGTTTTTGCTAAGAAAAAAGCGGCTTTTGTAAAGATCAAAGGAGTGTGCCTTCCGTACTTGTACTATTACTTATTCTGTGGTTGCGCGACAGTTGCGCACAGCAGTCGCGACACTGCTTGACACAACCATAGACTGACACAACGTAACGTAATGGCAAGATCAAACTAATAAAAAGGTTTTAGTTTTTGGAGGAGATAGTGCAGATCGATCTTTAAAACTTGACTTGGCTAGTTTTTACATGTAGGTATACATGATATCTGATACTTGGCTAATTAAGTTATCATCTTATATATTGTAAAGGTAGTCTTCTAAAATTTGGCCTGCTAGTAAACACTAGCCAAGTCAAGTTTTGAGCTTCAATTTATCCTAAGTTATCTGCTTTGTGTAAATAATTCGAGTGTTTTATTTTAGGATTATTAACTGAACTTGGCACCTATTTAGATATCAATTCATTTGTCGGCGAAGTTGACAACCACGCATATTCTTAACTAGCTTTTGCCCGCGACTTCGTCCGCGTAGAACTCGTTAACATCGTAGCTCGATACAAACTTTCACCCTCCATTTCACTTTTAGGGGTAGATTTCTGATATAAAAACTATAATATGTCCTTCTCCGAGACTCTAACTATCTTTATCATCATCATCATATCAACCGAAAGACGTCCACTGCTGGACATAGGCCTCCCCCAAAGAGTTCCAAAGTGACCAATCCTGCGCCACCCGCATCCAGCGGACTCCCGCAACCTTTACAATTCATCAGTCCACCTTGTGGGGGGTCTACAACGCCGCGCCTACTAACTACCTCTATACCAAATTTTATCTAAATTGGTTGTATAGTAGCTCCATACAAATATTCACCCCCTTAGGAGATGATTTCCGGGATAAAAATTATCCTTTGTCCTTTCCCGGAACTCAAACTATCTGTAAACCAAATTTCATCTAAATGGATCACTTACATTCAAATTTTCACCCCATTACCCCATTATGGGATGATTTCTGTAATAAAAATGATCTTATGTCCTCATATAGGACTCTAACTATCTCTATACAATATTTCATCTAAATGGGTTCTATCCAAATATTCTCCCCCTATTTTATCCCCTTAGGGGGATTATTTTCAGGATAAAAGCTATCCGTTGTCCGTCTCCATGACTCAAACTATCTCTTTACCAAATTTCATCTAAATGGGCTACATCCAAATGTTCACCCCCATTTCACCCTCTTAAGGGATGATTTCCGGATAAAAACCATCATATGGATATCATATCTATTCCAGGACTCAAACTATCTTTCAACCAAATTTTATCAAAATGGGTCACAAACAAATTTCCACCTCCAATTACACCCCCTTAGGGGATGATTTTCCGGATAAAACTATCCTATGTCCTTCCCCAGGACTCCAACTATCGCTATACCGTAAATGGGTTCCATCCAAATTTTCATCCACCATTTCACCCCCTGGAGCCCCATCCCTCCTCATGGAGAGGGCTATGTTGGGAGTTTCTCTGCGTGATCGCATCAGAAATGAAACTATCCGCAGCAGAACTAAGGTAACCGATATAGCCCTCCGAATCGCTAAACTTAAGTGGCAGTGGGCGGGGCACAATGCACGTAGAACCGATGGCTGTTGGGGCGGAAAGGTTCTCGAGTGGCGGCCACGTACCGGAAGGCGCGGTGTCGGTAGGCCCCCCTACAAGGTGTAGATGACCTGTTAAAGGTCGCGGGAGTCCGCTGGATGCGGGTGGCGCAGGACCAGTCATTTCAGCACTCTTTGGGGGAGGCCTATGTCCAGCAGTGTACGTCTTTCGGCTGATATGATGATGATGATGATGATGATTTCACCTCCTTAGGGGATGATTTCCTCCTTTCATGTTTTCCAGAATAAAAAATATTTTATGTACTTTCCTAGGACTCTACCTCTCTCTATACCAAATTTCAACTAAATGGGTTCTATCCTAATCTTCAACCCTCATTTCACCACCTCAGGAGATGATTTTTCGGGATAAAAACTATGCATTGTCCTTCCCTGGGTGGGACTGCTTCTATCTCTACCAAATTTCATCTACGTAAATGGGTTTAATCCAAATTTTCACCCCCTATTTCATCCCTAAGGGGATGATTTTCGGGATTGAAACTATCCGTTGTCATACTCCGGGACTCAAACTATCTTTATACCAAATTTCATCTAAAATTTTCACCCCCAATTTGACCCCATTAGGGGATGATTTCTGGAATTTAAAACTATCAAATGTCGTTTCCCAGGACTCAAACTATCTTTCAACCAAACTTCATCAAAATGGGTCACAATCAAAATTTTCACCCCCAATTACATCCCCTTAAGGAATGATTTTCGGGATAAAACTATCCTATGTCTTTCCCCAGGACTCCAACTCGCTATACCGTAAATGGGTTCCATCCAAATTTTCATCCCCCATTTCACCCCCTTAGATTATTTCTGGACTAAACATTATTTTATGTCCTTCCCCAGGACTAACTATCTCCATACCAAATTTCATCTAAATGTGTTCTATCCAAATTCTCACCCCTCATTTCACCCCCTCAGGAGATGAATTTTCAGGATATAAACTATGCATTGTCCTTCCCTGGGAGACTCCTTCTATCTCTTTACCAAATTTTTACTAAATGGGATTTATCCACATTTTCATCCCTATTTTATCCCCTTGGGGATGATTTTCGGAATTCAAACTATCCATTGTCATTCTCCGGGACTCAAACTATATATATACCAAATTTGATATAAACGGAGTCCATCCAAAATGTCACCCCCCATTTAACCCCTGTAGGGGAAGATTACCGGAAAAAAACTATCCAATGTCCTTTCCCAGAACCTCTAAAACAAATTTTATCAAAATGGGTTACATCCAAATTTTCACATCCCCCATTTTACCCCTAAAGGGAAGATTTCCGAGATAAAACCTATCTGACCTTCCCCGGGACTCAAACTATTTATTACCAAATTACATCCAAATCGGTGCAGCGGTTTAAGTAGCTCCATACAAATTTCCACCCCCTATATTTCATCCCTTTAGGGGTTGATTACCGGGATAAAAACTATCCTTTGTCCTTCCCCAGGACTCAAACTATCTCTGTACCAAATTACATCTTAATACGTTCAGCCGTTTTCACGTGATGCGTGGTCACATAAACAGATAAACAGAAAAAATTCTAAAAACTGTTGGAACGTGTTCTGTTATCGATTCTAAGTATCCCTAGCCAATTTTTTTTCGAATATCTTCCATGTACAGACTTTTGACCCTCTTCAGCTTTATTATATGTATAGAAGATAGATAGATATTGATATTGAACTTGGCTCCCATTTTCACATTTATGTTTTTAGTGGGATATTATAACTTTTTGTAAAGATATTTTTAGTATTCAATTATTGTGTTTCACAAGAGATAATGCACGAGTTACTATACAAACTACCCAATTTTTTTTTTGAATGGGGATTTTTATTTTTAGATTTTTTCCTACGCTTACACACAGTTATGGAGCTGGATTTCAAATTTCATCCTTCTAGGAACTAGGCCATCTGGAAGTAGGTTAGATTTAGGTACTACTAGCTGTTGCCCGCGACTTCGTCCGCGTAGAACTTTTTATCGTCTTAGAAAATGATTTCTCTCAATACAAAATTTAAACCCTCTTTTAGGGGATAATTAAAAAAAAAGTTGATGATCATTTTCTAGTTTGTGAACAAACAGTCTAAAACCAAAGTTAAAAATCTCATACTTTAAAAATGCATTGAAATACTCAAACTTTGAACCAATTTTAACACTCTTAGGGGATGAATTTGGAAAAACTCTGAAATAAGTTTTGTAGTCTTTTAACGTACAGAATAAGACCGAAGTTAAAAATCTCTTACTCACACTTTAAAATTTTATTACCCCTTTATAAACCCCCTTAGAGGTTGAATTTTTCTAATCGCTGAAAGAACTTTTTTCGTAAACTTTTAAGTCTCTAGCTCAAAAAAAGTGTTGCCCATACAAAGCTTTCTTAACCCCCTTAGGGGTGGAATTTTCTAAAACTCTGAAAGTACTTTATTATTAATTTTAATAAGTAACATTTCGAATAGTTTTAAGTCTAGTAAAAAAAAAGTTTTTCCCACACAACACTGGCTACCCTTCTTAAGGATCTTAAGGATCCCCTTAGGGATGGAGTTTTCTAAAACGCTGAAAGTTCTTTTTTAGTATTCTAATAAGTAATCTTTTTGCAAAGTTTTAAGTCTAACTCAAAAAAAAGTGTTGCCCATGCAAAGCTTGCTCTCCTTTTTAACCCTATTAGGGGTGGAATTTTCTAAAACGATTTGTGTTCTTTTTTTGTATTTTAATAAGTAATCTTTCTACAAAGTTTCAAGTCTCTAACTCAAAAACATAAACTTTCCCTGATAAAAACTTTGCACCCCTTTTTATCCCCCTTAGGGATAGATTTTTTCAAAACGCTGAAAATCTTTTTTTTTGTATTTTTATAAGTAATCTTTCTACAAAGTTTTAAGTGTCTAGCTCAGAAAAAGTGTTCCCCATACAAACCTTGCACCCTTTTTTAACCCCCTTAGGGAATGATTTTTGTAAAACGCCGAATGTAGTATTTTTCATGTTCTAATAAGTAATTTTTCGTCAAAATTTTAAGTCTCTATTAAAAAAAAAAATGTTTTTCCCATACAAACTTTGCACCCTATTTTACCCCTTAGGGGTGAAATTTTCCAAAACGCTAAAAGTACTTTCTTTGTATTTAAATAATCTTTCTACAAAGTTTTAGGACTCTAGCTAAAAAAAATAGTTTCCCACATACAAACTTTGCACCCCTATTTTAGCCCCCTATTTTTAGGGGTAGAATTTTCTAAAACGCTGAAAGTACTTAATTTGTATTCTGATGACTAATCTTTCTACAAAGTTTTAAGTCTCTATTTAAAAAAAATATTGTTTCTCCCATACAAAATTTGCACCTCTATTTTACCCCCTTAGGGGTAGATTTTTTTAAAACACTGAATCTAGGTACTTTATTTGTATTCTAATGAATAATTTCTCTACAAAGTTTTAAGTATCTATTTAAAAAAAAGTAGTTTTTCCCATACAAACTTTGCACTCTATTTTACCCCTTTAGGGGTAGAATTTTCTAAAACCCTGTAAGTTCTTTATTTGTATTCTAATGACTGATCTTTCTACAAAGTTTTAAGTCTCTATTTAAAAAAAAATGTTTCCCCCAAACAAACCTTGCACCCCTATTTTACCCCCGTAGGGGTGGAATTTTCCAAAACGCTGAAAGTGTTTCATTTGTATTCTAATAACTAATTTTTCTACAAAGTTTAAGTCTATAGCTCAAAAAAAAAAGGTTCTCCCATACAAACTTTGCACCCCCATTTTACCCCCTTAGGGGTAGAATTTTCAAAAATCCCTTTTTATCCCTAGCCCACGTTATAAAAGCAACATACTGTGCAAAAATCAACTCTCTAAGATTAGTAGTTTCGGCTTGTGCGTTGATGAGTGAGTGAGTGAGTGAGTGAGTGAATAAGTCAGTCAGGACATAGGCATTTATTATGTATAAATAGATAGAAGATAATGAAACTCCCATTCAAATATCTCAAAAAATTATGAAGCTACATCCGTTTTAATGTCGCTTGTTAGAGTGAGAAAACGATGAGGGACTGTGACGTCAATATACTCGAGCGTCATAGTAAAAAACAATCGTTTCATATGAAGGTGCGTTTTGCGGAAAAGGGACAGAACATACCCCCTCTTAAAACTTTGGACTCTTATAACTTAATCATTACCTATATAACCTCTTCCTTTGTTTTTTTCTCCATTTGACTATATTTATTTTAAATTCTTTTTCGAGAAAATACATTATGATTATTTACCATATTTTCGATTCCTGAGCTATAACCACGAACTTCGGAATTCGAAAATATTCGGGTATCTCTATCTCTATCGCACTAACCATACTCGAGTGACAGGGATGCAAATATATGAACATTGAGTATCGGTTTTCGTGGTAGCGCCGCAGGTACTTTGGCTGAATGCGCCGAGCGCGTGCCATTGTCATTCAAAAAAAACAAATTCGTGTTAATTATATTGTTCAAATTTGTTGATTTCATTTATTGAAATTACGACATAAAACGACATTTGCGCATATAAGTTCTCATATCAGAATCGAATATTTTTATATGGTTTATATTTTAGCATTTGTCTCGTAAAGGTCTATCGTAGACGGGATTTAAATTATTAATAAGTGAAAGGCAAAGCAATTCCGCCATTTTGACGAAAATTTGACGGTTCTTATAGCTGACAGTTGGAGCAGCGTTTGATTTCAATAAAAATAAATGAAAAATTAAATGAAGTCGTATATTTCGGAAAATTAATTAACTGTCGCAGTCGGATAAAAACTATCCTAAGTTGCAGCTAGAATAATAATGTACCTATATAAAATGTTTCATATTTTTCCGTTCATGGGATGCTGAGAACATTCGAACCGCGCAAAGCTTAGTTTCAAACTGGCTGATTCTTTTTTTAATTTAGAGATTTATTATAAGTGGAGATAAGTCAGTCAGTCAGTGCTAAAATTTACGACTTTTTGACGTTCACATCTTTATAACCGTTTGAGCTAGCTTCATGAAATTTGGGCTTTTAGATGTCTTTATGAATATAATTAAACACGTAGTTTTATGTGTTTACGTTAAAGAGGTTTTGAGTTATAGAAGGGTCAAAAGTGGCACCAAGTGGTTCTTGTAATATTACACTTGGCGCTGGCTAGCCAGTTTCTTTGCTTGAACTTGGCTTGACACGCTGCCGCGTGTCTAGATAAAGGTGGCTTACAAGCTCTACAAGGGGGTCGCCCCCCCCCCACGGAGAAAGATAAATCATCAAATTAATAATAACAATAATAGGCATTTTTGCAAATGACTATAGTAGTAGTGTAAGCATGGGTAGTTTGGCAACCGTGTTCCAGGCGGAGACATACGCCATAATGGGGAATGGATGAAAATTTTAGAAGTGCCTGATTTTTTTGGTGTTAGGAATAACCTTCCTTACCACCAGAAAAAAATTGCAGACTTGTCAGGTGCTGCAATTATTTTTGAAAAATATAAACAGTTTCCTCACTTACGTTTTGGGTTTAGGACGGCGAATGAGACATTTTCCTTGATTTGTCTCATTTTACAAAAAATATCATAAAAATCCGTGGTAAACCGACACTGGCGATGATATTGACAGCTGCAGCAGCTATATTTGTCATTGCCAGGGTCAGATATTCAAAATATTTTTTGTAATATGCGACGAATCAAAGAAAGTTTCTCATTCGCCATTCACCCAAAACGTAAGTGAGGAAACTGTTTATATTTTTCAAAAATAATTGACGCACCTGAAAAATCTGCAGTTTTTTTCTGGTGTTAAGTAAGGTTATTCCCATCACCAAAAAATAATCAAGCACTTCTAAAATTTTCATCCATTCCCCATTGCCTGTGTACAGGAGAATATAGACAGGCAAACCAAAGGGCAGACTATCTTTATACTCAGTGATAGTCAAGCGGCCCTTAAAGCCCTTACAGCGCCGAAAGTGGACTCTACACTAGTTTATAATGGCGTCCAAGCATTTAAGAGGGCGCTCGTTTTTTGGTCAGGAATAAGCGAGAATGACGGATTTTTGACGTTGTAATTCTAAGAAACGGAGAGCTTTTTCTAGATCCTGATTACTTATTTGCATAGGTAAACTCCTCATATTGGTCCTAGCCGCCTCCAATTTACGAAGAACTGAATACTTTAACCGAAAATACCCGATTACCGACAGTAGTTTTCTGAAGAGAGCGCAGAGTCATAAGTTTGAGCCCCTAATACTCCATGATCTTATATGAGAACCTACTTGTTTTTTTCTATTTTCACTAGCGTAATATGTTGCCATTGCGCCTAGCCGCCTCGAATTTTCCTTATTCTGCACGTATATATATGTAAACTGTTCTCAATTACACCATATTTGTCAACAAAATCGTACTGAAAACTCAAGGATTTTCTCATTATTGTTGAATAATTTTTGTATTGAATCTTACACAACATTAAAGTTCATGCTTGTACCAACAAGATCCAGTCCAAAAAATATAACTTTTGTCAAAATTTATATTTATAAATAATTATTCAAAACTAGTATAAATTTACCGTCGCGCGGGAATTTATCTCAGTACCGGCTGAATAGCCCTCCGAGACAGACGTGTAGTGTGTTTATTTGTGGCTATTCACGAAGCTAACCGGCCACTCTTCAGATAAAATAATATTATTTTGATCTCCGACTAGGCATAGTTGTTACCAACCTCGGGGTCAAACTATACTGGGGATACATTCGTGAGGCTAATCGAGACAAGTTATGAATTGCATAGCTGCCATATATGACGTAGTGTAGCGAAAAGGCTCAAACCCACCGGATACGTAACATTTAAAATTGAACCTTCTACCTAGAACAAAAGTCATACATTTCAATGGTGATGTCTTGTGGGTTGGATCCTTTTGTCTAAACTACGCGTTCTATAGTCAATTATTATTGTACGAGTGATCGTGATACTTGATAGATTTAATTTATTTACTTGTTACTATCAGTCCACCTTGTTAGTATGTATGTATGTATGGGAGTTTGGGTGAAATCTTCAAATTAGGTACAATTGCGTATCTTCGGTGACATAATATCATAGAGCTGGTCTGATGATGGAGTCGGAAGGTGGCCATAGCAACTCCTAAACTCACAAGATAAAGCCATCGAATTTGGGCTCATTTATTTGGTCATGGCACGGCAAGACTTTGGTGCTGGATGATTTCCAGAGTCTGATGATGGAGCTATAAGGTGGTCATGGAACTCCTAAACTAAACTAGATAAACCCATCTAGTTTGGGCTCATCTGTTTTGTCTTGGTAAACACTTTGGTGATGGATGATTTCCAGGATCTGATGATGGAAGGTGGTCATGGGAACTCCTAAACAAAAATAGATAGACCTATCTTGTTTGGGTTTGTGTGATTTGTCTGTACAAGTACCCACGAACCAGCGACATAATATGCAGGGTTATTGAAAATAACAAAATGAATAAAAAAAAAATTAAAAAACAAGCTTATATGGCGTTTGTTAAGTACAGCACGATCCTACCTTGCATTTAGTTATTATTTTCGTTTATATATAATAATAACACACACCGGGGGTTTACACTGGAAAGGGAGATTTTTACGTGGTTTTATTACATTTCCGAGTCATCATCATCATCATCATCATATCAGCCGAAAGACGTCCACTGCTGGACATAAGCCTCCCCCAAAGAGTGCCACAATGGCCGTTCCTGCGCCACCCGCATCCAGCGGACTCCCGCGACCTTTACCAGGCCATCAGTCCACCTTGTGGGTGGCCTACCCACGCCGCGCCTTCCGGTACGTGGTCGCCACTCGAGAACCTTTCCGCCCCAGCGGCCATCGGTTCTACGTGCAATGTGCCCCGCCCACTGCCACTTAAGTTTAGCATTCGGAGGGATATATCGGTTACCTTGGTTCTGCTGCGGACTGCGGATAGCCTCATTTGTGATGCGATCGCGCAGAGAAACTCCCAGCATAGCCCTCTCCATTGCCCTTTGAGTGACTTTGAGCCTTCTTATGAGGCCTATAGTAAGCGACCACGTTTCCGTGCCATATGTCATCACTGGCAACACACACTGGTCAAAGACTCTCGTCTTGAGACACTGCGGAATATTGGACGAAAAGATGTGCCGTAGCTTCCCGAATGCTGCCCAGCCGAGTCGGATTCGACGATTGACCTTCCCTTCGACATTTCCGAGTATCACTCTTTATTTCGAAATAAATGTTAAAAAAACCGGCCAAGTGCGAGTCGGACTCGCGCACGAAGGGTTCCGTACCATTATCTATATCTAAAAACGGCAAAATATATGTATCTAAAATCACGTTTGTTGAATAGGAGCCCCCTGTAGCCTAGTTAGTAGTTTGGTAGTGACTCTGCCTACGAAGCTGGAGGTCCCGGGTTCGAATCCCGGTAAGGGCATTTATTTGTGTGATGACCACAAATATTTGTTCCTGAGTCATGGATGTTTTCTATGTATTTAAGTATTTATTTATCTATATAAGTATGTTTATCGTCGTCTAGTACCCATAGTACAAGCTTTGCTTAGTTTGGGGCAAGGTCGATTTGTGTAAGATTGTAAAAGAAAAAGAAACAAATAAAAACTAAAATAAAAATATGTATTCAGTTTTTTAGTATTTTTTGTTATAAATAGCGACAACAGAAATACATCATCTGTGAAAATCTCTATCTATCACGGTTCATGAGATACAGCCTGGTGACAGAAGGACAGACAGGCATTCAGGCAGACAGACGGACAGCGGAGTCTTAGTAATAGGGTCCCGTTTTACTCTTTGAGTACGGAATCCTAATAAGTGACATAGGTTTTAGGCTCAGAACATAAAAAAAGGGAGAAGTGCCGTACTGCTTAATTTCAACCAAAACCGATGTCCCCAGTTTTCTCCCACCGCAGCGCCCACAGGCACACACATTGAACCGTGTAAAAACAAAGACTCGGGCGTTGCCAGTGAGTCTACGGCAACATGCAAACAAGGGCTGTGATTGGCTTAAACGCACTACAGTAGGGGGGCGACAAACGTTAAAATTATGTTTTATCGACATTGATATTAAAATTAATATTATGTTATGATATTGATGGGTAACAACTTTAACAACATGGTAAGTTTATGTGGTGGTATTTAAACTTTTAGCTACAAGTTTAAATAACACGGGTTGTTAACTTACCATAAATCGCAAAAGTAAAAAATATTGACGAATACCTACAGAGTAACATAAACGGCTTTTTATAAGTTCGTGCTCACATACATTTAAAACTCTGGTCACATCGATATTTTTGACCTGTAGGTACCAGGCCGATCCGACTCGCATTTTGGCGCGAAATAATATGTCCATTACTCATATTACGAGATTTAAGGCTAAGGGCGAGTATCCACCAAAGATGTGCGAAGATGTGTTACCATACATTTTACACCAAGGTTTCAAGCAAGCGAGGTGTCAAATATTCGAAAAGTGTACGGCTCTTATTAAGTGGTTGGAAACATTTTTCTTGAAAATGTTACGAACACATTAACTCTTCTCTGTACAGGAAACCAGTTAGGACCTCTGCCAGTAGCATCTATCCATTTTTTTAGTACCTACTCGAATTCTTTGGAAAACTGTAATAAGAAACCGAGATTTCTTCTTCAATTATCACATTTCAAATGAAAGTAAAAAATACTCATTTAAAATAAATTATTGGTAATAATATCACATTTTAAGTTGTTCTGAAGCCATTTGCAACTAAATTATATACTTGTATATACAATTTTAATATGTCTATTTACCGTTCATACTGCAACTTAGTGAAAATCTTATTAGTAGGTACCGTAAACATTTTGTGCCTTTTAATCTTATTAGTATGTTATTAGTTACCTTTAAGATAGGCACCCAACCAAAACAAGTAATTAAATAAAATAAAACAGCGAAAGTAGTCGAAATAAAATAACTAGTATGATATCGTCCTTCTATTTTATCGATTACGCGTAAATTGTAACTGCACTTTGGCACCGCTCTAGTTTGCGACGCCAAGCAGCGGCCGTACCACTAAAAAATTCTAGCATCGTCCATATCCATAGTGGTTTAATACATTGCGCCGTGGTTTACTGTATTGAACGTTCAATGTACAACGCATAGAACAAAAGTATGCTTTTTCATTCGATATGTTAGTTCGATCCCGAGAAATGATGCGGCGTTGCGTTTATTTATTAAAATATTAGTTTTTACTGACTTAAGTGAAAATACTAATACTCACATGTGGTGCGTGACTCCACCATTCATGTAGGTTTTAGTTTCATTCCTATTTTTGCATGTAACCACGCTACAATTCGGCATTTTGAGTAAACGTAGAAAAACATTTCAGATTCACGGCAAATTGCGACTAACATGCGGTGGGCAGTGACATGCCCATTTGGCCATGTCGCACCGACACGCGCCAAGCCCCCGTTTCATATCTATTCCTTTTTATCATCTGAGGTTTTAGGCTTTTGAATAAAATCACGCATTAATTAATTGTATTCTAGATAAAAAGCTGTGTTTGTATAATTTATAATTTTCAGTTCCTTTCGTAAGAAACGGACATAGCAATTTCTATAAAGGGCCGTTTTTTTTTACTGTACATAACAAAAAAAAATTTCTTCAAGAAATGAATACGTAAGTACCCAGTAATTTCCTAGTAGTGGGTCTACTGGTATAATTTCATTACATTACTATATATAAATAAGACTCGGATAATATGCAAACTATTAATATCCGTAAAACAAATTATTATTCTTATTACTGACAACTTTAAAACTCGTTAGTTTATTTTATACTAAAAAAACGAAACTAAATATACTTTGTCATATCATAGTATTTTAATACAAATAGAAAACTTGTGCTCAAAAATCAAATACTTACTTTATTCAAGTTATCTAACTTCGCTAACATGATGTTCTAGAACATCATGTTAGCGAAGTAATACTTACCACTTTTTAGTGCAAGTATCAATATCGGTCACGGAGTGAATTCCAACGGTGCGCTATACAACTATTTGCATCGGCAAGCTCCGCGGTTAGTTCTATCCCGATCGCACTTACATATAGCTAGAAAGGGACGGCACCCGCGGCTGGTGCGATCTCGCTGTGCATGTGGGGGTTAGGTACGTTTGTGTGGGTGGTAGTAGTATTTACACACACAAACGCACTACGCGTGTCAAAATACCGAATTCTGAGCGAGCGCTTTTTTGAAGAGCACTCTTAACAAGCTTGGAAAGCCCAATAAGGTGCAACTAGTTTGCATACCAGGGCACGAGGGCTTCATCGGCAATGAAAGAGCAGATGAGCTTGCAAGAAGGGGTCTACAAACCACTTCGTAGGTCCAGAACCATTTGTGGGACTCGCAGGGGACCATAATACCTATCGGCCTTTAAAGCCTACGCCAAACACCAACACGAATGGAGGAATGAGGCTGGCTTAAGGCACTCTAAGCTCTTCATAGAAGGAGTGGACTCGGACTGGACCAGAAAACTCTGTAAGTACAGTAGGAAGCAAAGCAACTCAGAATTATATGGGTGTTCACAGGTCACTTCGGGGTCAAGGATCTCTTGGCCAAGATGGGACTTTCTGATAATTTAGACTGTAGAATGTGTGGCGAGGAGGATGAGACTATGGGGCGCTTATTGTGTAAATGTCATGCTCTTGCAAGACAAAGAATGAATTACTTCGGTAACGGCTTATCAACAACCAATAAAAAGGATTTCAAGGTGCTCCCGCTGAACTGCATCATCCGTTTTATGGAAATGATGGAGCGAGCTTGGGAGCAGGCATAAAGGAGAGGGCAAATGCACAAAAGATCTCACTGGATCGCAGTGCATCCGAAAGGGCCCTCATCTAGCATGAACATCACAATTTGGACCATGGAATTTGCATGATCTGCCAATAATATATTGTTGTAATACTGCTCATTTAAATGATGTTGTATATCGATACCTGCAGACTCCAAGCCAGCCTGTTGTTGTAATGGCGTAACAGCCATTACAACAACAGGCTGTTACGCCCTTTGAGTCTGCAGGTATCGATATGTTGTCCTATAGTTTCACAGTTGTTTAGTAATTACCGTTATGCTGTGTAGCTACTTTAAATAAAATAAAATAAAATAAAGTGTCTGTTTTATCCACAAATTTAATTCAAGAAAATTTAATTGAAGGTTAACAATATTATTTTAAAACATATCTATACATATAATAAAGCTGAAGAGGGTCGAAAGTCTGTACATGGAAGATATTCGAAAAAAAATTGGCTAGGGATACTTAAAATCGATAACAGAACACGTTCCAACAGTTTTTAGAATTTTTGTCTGTTTGTCTGTTTATCTGTTTTTCTGTTTGTCTGATTATATGACCGCGCATCACGTGAAAACGGCTCAACCGATTTAGATTAAATTTGGTATAGAAATAGTTTGAGTCCTGGGAAAGGACATAGAGTAGTTTTTATCCCGATAATAAACCCCTAAGGGGATGAAATGGGGGGTGGAAGTTTGTATGGAGCTACTTAAACCGCTGCACCAATTTAGATGAAATTTGGTATATAAATAGTTCGAGTCCCGGGGAAGGTCAAAGGATAGGTTTTATCCCGGAAATCTTCCCCTTGGGGGGTAAAACGTGGGGGTGAAAATTTGGATGTAACCCATTTTGATAAAATTTGGCTTAGAATTAGTTTAAGTTCAGGGAAAGGACATTGGATAGTTTTTATCCCGGAAATCTGCCTATAAATAAATAAATAAATAAATATTACGGGACAATCTTACACAAATCAACCTATAAGGGGGTGTAGTGGGGGGTGAAATTTTGGATGGACTCCGTTTAGATCAAATTTAGTATAGAGATAGTTTGAGTCCCGGAGAATAACAACGGATACTTTGAATCCCGAAAATCTTCCCCTAAGGGATGAAATGGGGTGAAAATGTGGATAAATCCCATTTAGTTAAAATTTGGTAAAGAGATAGAAGGAGTCCCAGGGAAGGACAATGCATAGTTTTTATCCTGAAAAAACATCTCCTGAGGGGGTGAAATGAGGAGTGAAAATTTGGATAGAACCCATTTAGATGAAATTTGGTATGGAGATAGTTAGTCCTGGGGAAGGACCTAAAATAATTTTTAGTCCAGAAATCATCATGGATGGAACCCATTTACGGTATAGCGAGTTGGAGTTCTGGGGAAGCACATAGGATAGTTTTATCCCGAAAATCACCCCCTAAAGGGATGAAAATTTGGATGTGATGTGACCTTTTTAGATGAAATTTGGTTAATTTAATTTAATTCAAATTATTTATTTCAGATTAAGTCCATATCATGTTAGTAACAATAAAAACTTATAAAACTTAAGTTAACAGTTAAGAGATAGTTTGAGTGCTGGGAAATGACATATGATAATTTTTGTTTTTGAATTCATCCCTTAAGCGGGTGAAATGGGGGGTGAAAATTTGGATGGAAACCATTTCGATGGAATTGGTTATGGAGATGGTTTGAGTCCTGGGCAAGGACATAGCGTCGTTTTAATTCCGGAAATCATCCTCTAAGGGGGTGAAATGGTGGTTTAAATTTGGATGGAACCCATTAGGATGAAATTTGGTGCCTATAGAGATAGTTTTACTCGCGTAGAAGAACAACGAATAGCTTTTGTCCCAAAAAAAACCCTCCAGGGGCATAAAATAGGGGGTGAAAATTTGGATGTACCCTATTTGGATGAAATTTGGTATAGAGATAGTTTGGGGTTCCGAAAAAGAATAATGCATAGTTTATGAAACTCATTTAGTTGAAATCTGGTTAAGAGATAATTTGAGTCCTGGGAAAGGACTTCTGATAGTTTTATTCCGGATATCATTCCCTAAGGGGGTGAAATGGGGGTGAAAATTTAGTAAAGCGATAGTTGGGAGTCCTGGGGAAGGACAAAGGATAGTTTTATCCCGAAAATCCTCCCCTAAGGGGTGAAAATTTGGATGTCAGTGACCCATTTAGATGAAATTTGGTTAACAGATAGTTTGAGTTCCGGAAAAGGACATAGGATAGTTTTTATCCCGGAAATGATCTCTTAAGGGGGTGAAATGGGGGTTGAATATTTGTATGAAGCTACTATACAACCCATTTAGATAAAACTTTGTATAGAGGTAGTTAGTAGGCGCGGCGTTGGTAGGCACAAGGTAGACTGTTGACCTGGTAAAAGTCGCGGGAGTCCGCTGGATGCGGATGGCGCAGGATTGGTCACTTTGGAACTCTTTGAGGGAGGCCTATGTTCAGCAGTGGACGTCTTTCAGCTGATATGATGATGATGATAAATGATAACAATGATAAAGATAGTTTGAGTCTCGGATAAGGACATATGATAGTTTTTATATCGGAAATCTATTGATATCTGAATCAATTATTAAAACGCCTTCTATCATTTATCTTCTTTAATATCATCACAGCTAAAACTATTACATTGAACTTTTCTCTATTTTAAATAATCCTAACCGAAATCACATCTTTCACATTGACAACACGAAATCTACCACAGACAATATATATAGATGCGCTGACATTGAACCTCAACACTCTCCCTCAATGTTTGCACATCATTCTAACATTTTACTAAATTAAGTGAATTACACAATCTCACAAATTTTTCGCCAGCCAACGGCTTTGTTAATATATCTGCTAATTGATCATTTGTGGAAACATATTTAACACATATTACTCCTTCCTCAACCTTTTGTTTCACAAAGTTAAATTTTACATCCATATGTTTCAAACGTTTTTGGTCTGGATTCTGTACTACTTTCATAGTGCTAATATTGTCCTCAAAAATGATGGTATTTTTGACATCAATATTAAAGTCTAATAATAATTTTATTAGCCAACAAGCTTCAACAGATGCCTCACACAAAGCAATCAATTCTGCTTCCGTAGTACTCAATGCCACTGTGCTTTGTTTTTTAGACTTCCATGCTACTATATTACCAAACAACTGAAATAAATATCCGCTA
The DNA here is from genome assembly GCA_963854355.1 of Epinotia brunnichana. Classification (NCBI taxonomy): domain Eukaryota; kingdom Metazoa; phylum Arthropoda; class Insecta; order Lepidoptera; family Tortricidae; genus Epinotia; species Epinotia brunnichana. Next base: position 81,636,276 of record OY977935.1, on the reverse strand, counting down.
GTGGACTTTCTGTCACTATCCCGTGCAAAATCAGCATCTGCAAAGCCTATCAAGCTAGCATCTTTATATTTACAATATTTTAAATTATAATCAATAGTCTGCTTGACATATCTAAGAACACGCTTCAAAGCTTGCCATAACTTTAAAGTTGACTGTGACTGGAATCTACTCAAATATGACACAGCTGTAGCTAAGTCTGGTCTAGTACTCACCATTGCATACATCAGAGAGCCAATGAGAGATCTACACTGATGTTCCAAAGTCATGTCAACTTCAGTCGTGTCAAAGTCCAGTTTAAAATTAAGGTCCATAGGAGAATTAGTCCCTCTACAGTTGTCCATATTATAAGATTCAATGACCTTTTGTAAATATTTAGATTGATTTATATAAATCGCATCATGTTGTTTCTGAATACTAATGCCGAGATACATTAGATTCCTGTCACCCAAATCTTTCATATTAAACTTGGTTTTTAAGAAGTTTTTGACACCTTCAATATCTGATTTACTAGGCCCTACTATCAATAAATCATCAACATATAAAATCAAGTATAAATCCCCTTTATTATATAGACAATAGTCATTTTGAGAGCGCATAAAACCACATTCAGTTATAACTTCTGTAAATTTCTCATACCAATACTTTGGACTGTTCTTTAATCCATACAGGGACTTTTGTAATCTTAAAACGTTTCCTTCTGGGACTCTTAGTCCTTTTGGAGGTTTTAAATATACTGCCTCATCAATCCGTCCGTATAAGAATGCGCCTTTAACATCCATTTGATGGATATCATAGTCCTTCTGCGCTGCAACTGATAAAAGCACTCTTAATGTTTGTAACTTCAATACAGGGGAGTATATATTTTCTAACTTGTCTTTTTGTTGATAGCCCCTCACTACCAATCTTGCTTTGCATATTTCTTGGTCTCCGACGTTTTTCTTTGTAAAAACCCATTTAGTATCTAGTAGTTTATCATTCTTTGGTATAGGTACCTTAAACTCTTCTTTTACTGCTAAGTTCCATTCTTTTTCATCTTTTCTTCCTTTGATGTCCTCAAAATCTAATGGAGCATCTTGGTGACTTGACAACAAGGCATATAATGCTTCATCATTCTGATCTAAGTCAATTGTATAGTCTTTTAGCCATACTGGTTTCTTAATTTGTCTTTTTCCTCTCCCTCTTTCTGAACTCTCTGTTTTCTCGGTCTCTTCTTCTTTTTCATTTTTCTTAGCTGCTTGATTCTGTTCCTTTACTGATTCTTCCATGTCATCTGCTGGTTCATATTGTTCATCATCTTCATCATCATCTTCTTGTTCTTGGTCACTTACATTATCTTGGTTCTTCTCTGTCATGTCCACTTTATAATTCACAGTGTTGTCCTTTTCCGGTTTTGTTTCGTCAAATATTACGTTTCGCGCCGATATAACTTTCCTTGAGTCAGTGTCGTACAGTTTATATCCTGAGGTTACATATCCTATAAATATCATTTTCTTACCGGAATTGTCCAGCTTTTGTCTCAACTCTTTTGGTATGTGGTTATAAGATGTGCAGCCAAATACTCGCATATTTGACACATTAGGTCTCCGGCCTTCCCATAACTCTGATGGTGTTTTATCTTTTCCAACAGTTGGGCTTCTATTTGTTACATATGCTGAAAACAACACCGCATGTCCCCAGAATTCCTTCCCCAGATTTGAGTCTATTAGAATGGTTTTCGCCTTCTCTATTAAAGTTTTATTCATCCGTTCTGCTGCACCGTTCATTTCAGGATTGTACGGTACTGTGTAGTGCATTTGAATACCTATATTATAACAAAACTCCTGAAATTCCCTCGAAACATACTCACCACCGTTATCAGATATTAACCTTAAAAGATTAGCATTAAAATGGTTGGTCGCATAAAAATAGTATTGTTTGAATTTGTCAAAAACTTCACTTTTATTTAAAATCAGGTACAACCAAACAAAATGGGTGTAGTCGTCAATAAACGTCACAAAATATTTATACCCTTCCTCAGTTGGTGGGTTAATGGGTCCACAAACGTCAGTGTGCACTAATTCTAATGGTCTAGTCGCCCTACGTCCAAGTCTGTTAAAAGGTTGTCTTGTCATTTTTCCTAGTAAACATGGCTCACATACAGACTCCTTAGTTGTACATTTAGTCAGGTCATCAATGCCATCTACCATTTGATCTCGTGAAAGTAAAGTTAAATTTCTTATGCCAAGGTGACCAAAACGTCTGTGCCACAACTGCCTCACTTGATTATTGTGATCGGTACTTAAGTTACATTCGTTATATAATACTTCCATTTGGATCGTATACAATGATCCTTCACTATTACCAATCATTGTCAACAGATCATATTTATAAACTCTGACTTTCCCTTTTAAAAATTCAACTCTATACCCATGACTTTCAATTTTAGAAACAGATAACAAGTTTTTTCTCAGTTCAGGCACATAATATACATTATTAATAGTACAATCGACATACCTGTTACCAATCATACATCTTGCCTGTATATTGCCGACTCCGACTGCAACCAAGCTAACTCCATTCTTGGCCGCTGCTATCAGCTTGGGCTGCTTCAACTCAAGATACTCAGTAAACGCATTTTTATTATTTATCAGATGATCAGACGATCCTGTGTCCATATAAAATGTGATACAGTTCCATTCATCGCTTCCAGGTCCTTTACCTTTTCCAGTTCCTGCCAAAAAAGCGTTCTCATTTTCAGAACTTGCAATATATGATTGCGAATAACTCTGGTCTTGATTTCCTCTCCAAGATCTTCCTCTAAAATTTTGTCCTCGTCCTCTACTAAATCCTGGACTTCTAAAGCCTGCCCTCTGAGGCACTTGTATGCCTCGTCCATATCCTCGAGCTGGTGTGGAAAAACCTTGTCCTCTTCTTTCCTGGTATCTCATTCTGCATTCATATCGTTTGTGTCCCTCTTTTCCGCATGCATAGCATAGAAACGCATTTCTGTGATGCTCTGTTGTCGAAACCTTTTTCATGCGCTTTTCTTCTTCACCAAGCAGTCTATCTTTGACTATATCTAGTGTCAGGTCGGGGAGCGACTCTATTGCTGTCACTACCATTTCGTAGGAATCTGGCATGGACATCAACAGTACATTGACCTTTTCTTCTTCCGATAAAGCACTTCCTGCATCCCTTAATTGTCCGAATATTTTTGATAGTGACACAAAATGTTCCGCCAGCGACGTTGCCTCTTTATACTTCATGTCATTGAGCTGGCGTCTTAAGAACAGCTTACTGCGTGTTCCCTTTTTCATGAACTGATTCTCCAATCTTGACATCATTTTAAAAGCCGTGTCTTCATCTTGTATGTAGTCAATGTGACTATCTGCTACGGCACTTATTATGAGGCTTTGAGCTCGAGCCTCTAATTTTTTGTTTGCTTCAGTGGCCGCGAAGTCTTTGTTTTCTATCGCTCCTATGCATTCGTTTTCTTTTAGTATACTACTTAAACGAAATTTCCAAATAGCAAAATCATCTCCCGCAAATTGCTTTATTTTAATTGTTTCCGTCATAATCGTACGTCTTTTTTTTCTCATATATTTGCAAATACAAATCGTCGGCGTAACCACGCTTTGCTACCACTATTGATATCTGAATCAATTATTAAAACGCCTTCTATCATTTATCTTCTTTAATATCATCACAGCTAAAACTATTACATTGTACTTTTCTCTATTTTAAATAATCCTAACCGAAATCACATCTTTCACATTGACAACAAGAAATCTACCACAGACAATATATATAGATGCGCTGACATTGAACCTCAACAAAATCTACCCCTAAAAGGGAAATGGAGGGTGAAAGTTTGTATCGAGCTACGATATAAACGAGTTCTACGCGGACAAAGTCGCGGGCAAAAGCTAGTTATATATATAAAACAATAATTTTTTACATCGTGTTTGTCAAATTTGGACGCAAATTTTAGACCTCTTGTAGATGGCAAAGATAATATAAGAATAAGAGACGGGACTTGGAACAAGGTTTTGGATGACAGTGACATTGTCATTTGATTCAGACATTACAATTTACAACTCATTCGAACTTTAGCTAGTTTGAAATACCACAATACTAATAAAAATAAACGCTAGTACGGAAGTAGACTTACCAACCTAACGAACGAGGACGATAGTAGGGTTGTAGTACTTAACGATATCGATAATATTAGAACCCAACGTTATCGATATCGATAAATTATGATTATGGACGTCGTTGGGCCCACAGCATAAACAGAAAATTGCTTTACAAAATCTAAAACTAATCCGATTTAGGTATGAAATAATAAAAGGAGAACAAATATTTCATACAGTTTATTTCACACTTATTTCCAAATCACAGTATATTTACAAAAAAAATCACCAATCTGTACACATATCTTTGCTGGTTGCAATGAATTCTTCTCGAACTAAGAAACCTCCCGCTTGTAGGTTTTATCCAAGTACCAACCGTTGTTTTTCATAAGTAAATCAATATTGGCGCTTGATATTTTGTTATTAATACTTACGTGTTTTATTTTAAGATAATTATTAATTTCATTTCGTCAAAAGCATTGTTTGTTTGACACACACATTTTTTCTCGTGAAGTTTTAATATCCATGGTAACCGGCCAAAGTCACCATGACAAAATGACAGAAAGAGAAAGTACGGAAGTAGGAGATAGCATGAGTCCGCCATAGCAATAGCACAGATAGAAAACTTGTCACTTGTCAGAACTTGTCAGATTTGATCTGAATTTGAGCAGTTGGACGTCATTCATATTTTTGTTCCTAGTTGCGCTACACGTAGTTGGTATAAGAATAACGGGTCGTGCTAGTCATAAAGATGTTACAATCCGACCACATGTGCATGCAATTTCTCAGTGCATCTCGTTTGACAGTTGGATCAGCAGCGCAACATGCTTCCAGACAGTAATAATTAGTCAGCTTCGATACATTGGAGCTGTACATGTATATTATAAAACCCTTTACAGGGGGGCTAGCACACTAGGTTTTATGTCGCGTTTTACGTGACGTTTCTGTACATTTTCGCCGACATAAAACCTAGTGTGCTAGCTAGGCTGCTAACAGCACAGTTAGCACAAGAGGGCGCGTGAGCTCGCTCGATTTTTCTCGCACTATCCGTCTCTTTCTATGTTTTTTAATAAGAGAGAGACGGATAGTGCGAGAAAAACCCTGCTGCGTACAGACAGACACACCCAATTACCCATAACTTCGACGTGTTGCACTGACAAATTGTGGTAAAATCTCATAATCGTAGAACCCTTATCACACGGCCCGCGAGCCCGCGACCTATGTCGTGGCGAGATAGACTATCCGTCTCTCTCTAATTAGAATGTTTCAACGGGTTCCTTTCCTGAGGGCCTACCGCGAACGGCATTCGAAGTTTTCCGTCTCTGTCGCACTTACGTACGAACTTGTAAGTATGACAGAGAGGGAAAACTTCGAATGCCTTTCGCGGTAGGCCCTCTGCACGGTTATCACAAGACACTTAGAAATGGATTAATTAGAACACTTAGAAAGAGACGGATAGTCTATCTCGCCGCGACGCAGCTCGCGTGCCGTCTTGTGAAACCGTGGTGGCACTGAAAGTGTTAAAATAGCTTCTCTTCATGGTAAAGACTTAACCCCTGATTGTATCCGATCAATATCCGACTATTTTAGTGTGGCCATGGCCAATGAAATGAACGAATACTAACTCAAAACACAAATCAATTGAGGCGTCATAAAAACGACTAAACGTTGTAGCGTCTTTCGGAAGTGAGCAAACCATTTATCAATTATTATTAGATTATTCAACCACAATTTGCTAATAAAAAGAATAATATTCAACGTATGATTAAACATAGTGATTTAACATGAAAGTTATTCCAAAAAGGTATTTTTACCCGTAATACTAATATATGATACGGATGTTTGATCGCATTCTTTGAGGTGTTTTCAATGTTGTTTTTAAACAAAAGCGTGGTGGTTGCTATATTTGTTAATCGAAACCATTTTCAGCCGTGCTTATTTCGTTAGTATTTTTGTGCTGTGATAACAAAATAAACATCAATTCATAATTACTGATAATTATCTGTATAACTGGTTACCTATTCATGCTTTCTTAAGAAAAAGACAATAATTACATCAATTTGCAATTTTAGATTGGCAACACCAATAACCTCACTTTTTACTTTAATGGCGGATGCGCTTGCGTGATGCCGGCTGCGTGTTATTATTGCTTTTAGTTTGGCGTCTTTTCGTTTAAATTGTAGCGTCGATTGTGTTCGCCGTCGTAAACTCATTCCCGCTTTAATTCAGTAAGTATGTGCTAGGGAATTCGTACGTTTATAAAGTATCGTTGTTTGTAACGCGTTAGAGGCGGTGTAAGGTTTCGTGATTTTTCCATAGGAAGCGTAAGCATTAACGCCACCATGCCCATGGCGCGGGTGGCTTGTTTTGATGAATATTATGTCGCCTTAGTCGAATTTGTTGATGAAACGCGTTATTTCTGCTTAAAACCCGGCGTATTAATTGATTTCGCCTTCTGCGATGTTTCGCGCCCAAGCGTTAACTACGCCTTTGTAGCGTATCTAGGCGGCATCTAACTCCGATCGATCGCAAACCTTCGCGTCGCGTCGCTTGTTATTTTGAGAATTGGGGGGCAAAGTTTGCTTTTTTATTAGGGTTATTGATTTGGTAGTGTCATATGTTAATATTTCGGGTGTGTTTTTAGTTAACAATGGTGGCTCAGAAGCGAGGTCGCGGTGCGAAGGCTCAGACGGCGAAGCAGAAAGCTGCGCAGGCGGTCGAAGAGGTTCCGGAAGCGGAAGTGGTCGAGCCCGTGGAGGAATTGGAGGGAAACGGAGACACCGAGCAGGTTGAACAAGGTAAGTCCAATCATTGTAAACTTGTTTGTGGCTGAGGGCTCTAGAAGCTAAAGCTACAATAAATTAAAAAAAAGAACCGGTCCGCCTAAAGCAAAGGGGGTGCACAAGAAAAGACTTAAATTTTTTTTGACCAAAAGTGAAAAAAATAGGAATCATAAAAGACTTAGAAAATTTTAATGTTAAAATAAGCATGTTTTGTAGGAAAAACTTTTGTCTTAAATCAAAAACGGCCGAGATATTTGACCTCAAAGTTGGGAAGTTGGTCGAGGTGTGGCAAAGGGTATGCAGGACTTAAAAATTTTTTCATCAGTGGGTCATCATTATGACACATATTTTATATGTTTCTATCGTTTAGAATACGCCAAAATAAGCATACTTTATATGAAAAAAAATCTCTAAAATAAAAAATGGCTGAGATATTGGACCTCAAAATTGAAAAGTGTCTAATACTGAATCATTATAATACCCGTATCATCGAAACTGCTGAAGCCACGCGATTTTGGAATGATGGGAGTATACATATTTTAGGAATACTTTTTTTTTTAATATTCGCAAAACTATAAATTCAAAAAAAAGTCAGTTCTGGCGCTTCGCCGGCCGCTACCGCGGCACGCTCGCTTCGCTCGCTCGGCTCGCGCGCTTAGGGTTGCGGTACACCTAACACTCTTCCTCGCTTCGCTCGTCGTCGTAACCTACACCGACCTGCCTTAGAGTTAAGAGTAGCATAGGTTTCGCGTGACTTCAGCAGTATTAGACACTTTCAATTTTGAGGTCCAATATCTTGGCCATTTTTTATTTTAAGAGATTTTTTTTTCATATAAAGTATGCTTATTTTGGCGTATTCTAAACGATAGAAACACATAAAATATGTGTCATAATGATGACCCACCGATGAAATTTTTTTAAGTCCTGCATACCCTTTGCTACACCAACTTCCCAACTTTGAGGTCAAATATCTCGGCCGTTTTTGATTTTAGAGAAAAGTGCATACCCTTTGCTACACCAACTTCCCAACTTTGAGGTCAAATATCTCGGCCGTTTTTGATTTTAGAGAAAAGTTTTTCCTACAAAACATGCTTATTTTAGCGTATTCTAAACGATAAAACAATAAAAAGTAGGTGTCATAATGACACTCCATCCATTGAAATTTTTACAAGTTCTTAAATCTTCCCAACTTTGAAAGTCCTGCACCCCCTTTGCTTTAGTCCAACCAAAGAACCTTGCCAACACTGCCTTCAGGGCTATATGCGAAATTAATCTACCTAGCTGTCTTTTTTTGAACCTATTATTATATATACACCTAAATATTTAGTTTTTCCTTCATGAATATATAATTTGTTGGATTTTCAGAATATGCTGATATTTAATGGTAATATACCATGTTTTTATGTGTACCATGAAGGGTTTCTTATTTTAAGATTCTCAATTCACACTAACAGACTAACAGAATACAATCTTGCTGTGGTTGGTATAAATTGTATAAATCGTTGGTGTCATACAAATTATTTTTAGAAATATTTAAAAATATATTATATTACTAGTTAATATACAGTCATGGCCAGATAATTATTAAGAACATGATTTTTTCCCCATACAGTTGCATACAAATATGACTTTTAAATTTGATGATAATTTATAATGTGTTTGATTAATTTTGTTTCTGATTATACAGATGTAAACGTGTTTAAACAGTATTTAATATAGTCCAAAAGAGCTTCTGTAAAATTTTGACTTTAAAAAATATAGGCGATCAAATCAACACTTTTTGTAAGTTCATACATTGTTCCTAATTACAGTATGCACTGGTAAAAACTGTCCATTTGACCATCCGTATTTTTTTAAGCACAACTTTTACATAACTTTTATATAAACTAAATTAAATCTTATTTATACACATATACCTCCATATACTCAGAAATAAAATTGCCCAAACATATTTTAAATCTTCAATAAATTTGAAAAGTCATATTTGTATGCAATGCTGTATGGAGACAAAAATCATGTTCTTAATTACCTGGCCATGACTGTATGTATACTCGTATATAGTGTAAATTAAAAGACACAAGTAGGTTGATAAAAATAAATGTAATTCTCTTTTACCCATTTTTGGTAGCTTTGGTCACTTGACTATAATTTCATAAGCGTACATTAAGCTTAGATAAAGCGACATTTCATAATATTGTGCAACAATATTTTAGTTTATTACATGTGATATACGATAGAAAGAAAGTGTCCAAAAGTACTTAACGATTCTACAAAAAGACCAGCAAATATATTAAAGCTCTTTGTCCTGCCAGATACTATAGTCCTGCACAACTATGACTTTACACAACATTGTTCTTCCACACAACTATGACAGACAATGTTTTACTTCTCACGAAACTATGACAGACACAAGTTCGTACTTCCCACACAACAATGGTAGGCACAACATTGTATGTTCTACACAACTTTGTACTTCCCACACTACTATTATGACGATCACAACTTTGTACTTCCCTCACTACTATGACTGACACAACTTTGTACTTCCCACACAACTATGGTAGGTACAACATTGTACTTTTCACATAACTCTTACATACTGTGTCTGTGTACAATGTTGTCATTGTACTTCCCACACAACTATGACAACACAAATTTGTACATCCCACACTACTATGACAGACTCAACTTTGTATTCATTGCTCATTCTCACACAAGTATGACCAATATAAATTTGCACTTCTCACACAACATAACACAATTTGATAAAAGTATGTATTTTTGGCAACAGGAAATTGTGTAGGAAACTTCTTTCTAAATGATAATTAGTTGTAAAACTGATATGATTGAGTACAAAGCTACATACAAATTTCTATACAATTTATGAAATTAAAATTGGCTGTGACTGATGGGGTCGTCACTAAAAGAAGATCCCAAGTGTCCTGGTTTAAGTAACATTATATGGATATTGGAAATCTGAAATAAAAATATATTTAATTTTATAATTTTAATTTTAAAAATTTTGTGGCATGGAACACTAACATGTGAAAAAGTACTGAGTCAACACCTGTATCACCAAGGCTAGTTGAAAGTAACATATGTAGTTGTACATTTTAATACCTTATTACCTAACCCTTTTCCAGGCTGGCAGTTCAAAAGTGACAATCAAGTGTCAGTCTTATTCATTGACATTAAGAGACATGTTAGACAGGCAGTATGTGGTTGATATAACGCCTCTGCCTGGAAAAGGGTTAATTAAGGGGAAAAGTCTGAGAGCTTTGTAAGTTTGTATGTTTTAGGGAATATCCAGCACCGCTTATCCAAATTAAAAAAAATCTTTCACTTGCTTGTAGGACGGACTTTCTGGATGGTTATAGGCTATATTTTATCCCGCGGGTTTGCCTTCTTCGCAATACGTGGGCGAAGTCGCGCGGGCAGCTTGTAGTATATAATTAATTAATTATAGTCAATAATGGGGAATGGATGAAAATTTTAGAAGTGCCTGATTTTTTTTGGTGATAGGAATAATCTTCCTTAGCACCAGAAAAAATGCAGAATTATCATCTGTGTCAATTATTTTTGAAAAAGATAAATAATTTCCTCACTTACGTTTTGGGTTTAGGACGGCGAATGAGACACTTTGCTTGATCCATCTCATATTACAAAAAATATTTTAAATATCTGACTTACATTTTGCTTGATCCATCTCGTATTACAAAAAATATTTTAAATATCTGACCCTGGCAATGACAAACATAGCTGTCTATATCATTGCCAGTGTCAGTTTACCATGGATTTTTAAGATATTTTTTGGTAATATGAGACAGATCAAGTGAAGTGTCTTATTCGCCGTAAGTGAGAAAACTGTTTATATTTATCAAAAATAATTGACGCAGCAGAAAACTAACTTTTTTCTGGTGCTAAGGAGCAGAAGGTTATATTACAATCACCAAAAAAATAATCAGGCACTTAAAATTTTCATCCATTCACAATTATAGTCACAGAACAAAATGGTGACTTGGGTAATAATGCTCTACTGATAAAGTGAGAAAGGTTTTCCCTGTCAAAGTCTTTATGCTATTGAAATAACTTTGAAATTATTCTTGTTTCCTGTTTCACAAAGCTGCAAGTTACAATTGTACAAGTCTAAACGGGAAACGGGTCAAATGGCCAGTTGGTAGTCAGGCACCTGTATTTAGACTTGTAAAGTTGTAGCTTGTAGCCTCATGAAACTGGTAACTGACCTGTGACTAAGTAACCATTATCACTTGCTCAGTGTAGGGATGTTACGAATATTCGTATTCGCATCATTTTAATCGCCTTGCGTGGTATGGGCATATTATGCAGAGGGATGATAGTTATGTGACCAAAAGAGTGTTAGGTATGAACTTGGAGGGATGGAAGAAACGAGGTAGGCCAAGGAAAAGGTGGATGGCCTGTGTGAGAGACGATATGAAGTGGAAGGAAGTTAGTGACGAGATGACGAGCGAGGTATGAAAGAAAAGGACATGCTGCGCCGACCCCAACTAAATGGGATAAGGGCAAGAAAATGTTGATTAACATAATTTTGAACATTCTCATCAAACGATGAGAATCAGGGATTGTAACCGGTTTTTTGTAAAAACCTCAAAATAACCACATATCTCGAACTATTTTATACTTCATATGTATGACTCAGTTGTGTTTTGAGGTAACGAGATAAAAAATGAAATAATTAACAAAGAACGAAAAAATAACGGTTACGTTCCCATACAAAAAAAATACCGGTTACAATCCCTGATGCGAATGGTTTGCTAATGCGTGCAGGTTGCGCCGTTTTTTTTTTTTTTTTTTTTTTCTTGTTTGGCCTGCAGTGCGGCCAGTAACGGATATGTTACGGTACTTCCTCTCTGAGGGCCTTAAGGGCCTCTCAGAGGGAGGAGGTTGCGCCGTGTTCGCTGCGCAGAGGGCCTACCGCAAACGGCATTCAAAGTTTTCCCTCTGTGTTGCACTTAAGTACGAACTTGCAAGTATGCCAGAGAGAGAAAACTTCGAATGCCTTTCGCGGTAGGCCCTCAGGCCACCCGTCGGCGTCGAGTCGCACATGCCGCGCATGCGCGATGTCTCGTCATTAATTTTGACTCATAGGAAGCATTTTTACCCCTCTGGTTGTTTGTGATTGCTTGATTATGATTACTTCGACTTGTGTTGTTTTAGTTGTTTGTCAAGTTGAGTTTTTGCATACTTTTCCTTAACATTCGCGAATTCGCTAAAGGTGTGATAAATCTGACATTCGTGACTTTGGTTATATGGAGGATGACTCATCTTTTATGGCCTAAGCGTTTGGTACTATGACTAATTCAAGGTTACAAATGGAAGTTATCTGCTCAAAGTAAATTCGGATTCGTGTTTGTCTGACGTGAGCGTGACGGACATGTCAATTAATTTAGTGGACAAAGACAGCATGCCATCATGCTCTTTCTCTCACACATAACCTCTCAATAAGCACACTTGTTACATTATTATCATGTCCTTTATTAATCTGGCTTCTCAGGTTAAGTTTTTTACATACTATTATACTCTTTTCTCAAACATGCAATGAAATGTCGTCATTATTACGTGGGTTATATCAGGCTTCAAAGTATCACGTGTCGGGCGGATCACCTCGAGATAACTGTAAATTTATTAAGCAAGTTATTTTTTTTACAATGCACTTGCTCTGAATGTGCCCCTTTATATGGTTGAACATAAACACGGGAAGTGGTCGATGCCAGCACTGGCGGCGCCTCGTGGACCGCGCCCGTGCGGAATGGATTTCAGGCCAAAATTCCCGCACACTATGCGGAAATGAGATTTCGTGAGTTCGTGACAATTAAAATTTCACCTTTTATGGATATTTTTTTTATTTCCTCGCATGATGCATTGTAAAATCTTGTATGATACACGTGCGGATAGGTAATTAATTCCCAACTCGTGTCGATCAAAAACACTCCCTGACGGTCGTATTTTTGGTCATCGCCACTCGTTGGGAATTATCTACTTTCCGCACTTGTATCATAAATAACTATTAATTTTCATTCTAATTTTTTCATTTCAAATAACTATTAATTTTCGTCTGCAGTAATGTACTAATTCTCAGGCTAGGTTTTTACAAAAATTATATAAAAAGTAAAATGTAAAACTGTAAATACAAAACAAAAAATCATTATAAAAACCTAATCTAGGGTTCCGCCTGACGGGGCCTAAGCTACCGGTGGTCAGGGCGACAGAGACAGGAACCTCCTGACTATCCGCGCATTGTCCAGGAGTACTGCCGCGCTGTAAGAGTTAAGGTGGATTAGTATTTCCGTGTGTTTAAGATTGTTTTTTGTTAATATTGTAATAGCGACTTCAGTAATTTTAGTTGTAAGTTGCCGATGTTTAAACAATCATGTGCCTTAATGGTTTTGGCACATTTCTGTTATTTCAGTTATACCTACCTATTTAGCTACCAATTAACTGCCGATACATTACGGTAGTATTAAAGTTGTGTCGTTGACTTGGCTTTTACTTTCGTCCCGCATCCTAAATAATATATAAAACATTACTACATTTACATTACAAGAGGGTAGGTTGTGATGCAATCTGATCTACTATTTCCAGTGATGACTGCCCGCTGTCCTCGATGACGGCGGTGCACGGTCGTTGTGGCGTCCCATATTGTTGTTGTGCGGCGGCTGCTGTCTCTGCGAGTAAGTGTTCGCTCGCCAGTTGTTGGTCGTCTTCGTGTCCGTTTTGCGGTGTTGGGGCACGAAGTTTAAATTACCCATGTTTCCCATTGTTGAGGGAATATTTGGACGATTATATCTAGGCTTAGGGGCATATTTTAATGCCTCACCAGACTGTTGAATAGTTTTTGCTGCTTTCAATTTTTCTGAAACATTTTCTCCAAACAAAAACTTATCCCTACTGGAATCGATTAGAGTCTGTTTCAATTTTGCGTTAATTGATGATATGATAAAACCTCTGCGGGTTCTCGACTCTGTAAAGTGACTGTCACAAATAATGCGGCAAGCGTCACTGAGTGGCTTCAATAACTTTTGTTTTGAAATCTCGTTTGAAAGTACCATTTCAGTTACGGAAGCTAAAGCAGATAATGCAATACCAAGCTGGTTTTGCTTGTACAGGAGTGAGGAGTCTCTTTTTACTAGAGGATCAGGTAAAGCGACCTTAACTTCCGGGTTGAGAGCAGGGGCCAACAAAAGGTCGCAATTGCTGGGAACCAAATATTCTTTGGTTAGATTCTCCTTTGCATCCTTTGACAAGCCATTTGCAAGGATATTTTGCCATCTACTGGCCACATCTTTATGAATAGGCGGACCCAGAGGGGCCTCTGCCTTTGGGGCATCACCCAGCAGCTGCAGAATATCCTCGTCAAGTTGCAAATCCTCTGATAGATTTTCGCCTGAAGTACCTGGTTGTGGCGGCAACGGCAAGGCAAGTTGCGGCGGTACCAGCGAGGCAGGTTGCGGTGGTACCGGTAAGGCAAATTGCGGCAGATTTTCAACCACGCCAGGTCTTGGTGAAGGCATTCGTGACGTAGATGGCTGTGGTGAGGCTGGGCACAGTGCTGTCGGCTGCGACCATTCTGCCCCGTATGCGTCCCAATCAGGCTCGCAATAATACGGTAGCAACTCCGTATAAGGTGTTTCCGATGTGGGAGGTACATCTGCGAGAAATATGGTTCATTTAGAACGTATTATCCTTATAAAACGTGACAGTATCAGCCCAGAAAGCAGTACGCATCACTTATATATTGACAGAGAGTACCCAAGCTTGGTAAACTCGCATCAACTATTGGTGGCTATGTAGCCGAACAGGCGGCGGCTATGTATTAGCCGAAAGCCAATTTTTGATCATGCATGTGACAGTAACAGCCCAGGTTTAGCAGTACGCATCACTTATATATTGACAGAGAGTACCCAAGCTTGGTAAACTCGCATCAACTATTGGTGGCTATGTAGCTGAACAGGCGGCGGCTATGTATTAGCCGAAAGCCAATTTTTGATCATGCATGTGACAGTAACAGCCCAGGTTTAGCAGTACGCATCACTTATATATTGACAGAGAGTACCCAAGCTTGGTAAACTCGCATCAACTATTGGTGGCTATGTAGCTGAACAGGCGGCGGCTATGTATTAGCCGAAAGCCAATTTTTGATCATGCATGTGACAGTAACAGCCCAGGTTTAGCAGTACGCATCACTTATATATTGACAGAGAGTACCCAAGCTTGGTAAACTCGCATCAACTATTGGTGGCTATGTAGCCGAACAGGCGGCGGCTATGTATTAGCCGAAAGCCAATTTTTGATCATGCATGTGACAGTAACAGCCCAGGTTTAGCAGTACGCATCACTTTAATTGAAAGAGGTAACCCAGGTACGGTAGCCTCGCATCAAATACCTACTGATCAAAAATAAAAATTGGTGTCTTTTCAAAAACTTACCGTTTAAATTTTCTTCCGAAGAATAACGCTCACGTCCATTTGTCGTGTTTGCAAGCTTATCTTGCAACTTAAGAATTTTGCGACGAATTTCATCCTCAGTTTCATATTTCCTCTTCTTTCCCATGCTTGTACTTCGGGTACCTACAAATTCTTAAGTTGCAAGATAAGCTTGCAAACACGACAAATGGACGTGAGCGTTATTCTTCGGAAGAAAATTTAAACGGTAAGTTTTTGAAAAGACACCAATTTTTATTTTTGATCAGTAGGTATTTGATGCGAGGCTACCGTACCTGTTTCTCACGTCTCTTGACTTAGCCATGTTACATATTACTAATATTAAAGCGTTAATTCCACATTCGTGGTCCCCAAGGGTAAAGGTCTCCTCCATCTTTTTCCACTTTTCTTGTCTGTTGCAGTCTTAGTCCAGTTTTTAGCCTAAGCACACTTGTAACATTCTTCTTCTTCAGCGTGTATGCACATTATGCCAACTTAGATAATCCAAATGATGATACATTGAAGATGGAACTATGTAGCGAATTTTTCTACAGTATGTATAATGTCTGCAAAATTCTAACCCCCTTATTCATATACGTTCATCAAACCTCTTTTAGTTAAAATACCTCTAAAATTTGTGTGTCTTTCTGTCACATTAACATTCGACTTTGTAAAAATTTCACCATTCTGAACAACAGTAAAATATTATACTGATGTTTAATGATTTATATGTACAGTCAGCATCAAAATCATGATACACTTTTCGACCGTATCTCTAAGCAATAAGGTCCTAGAATGTATACATGTTTATGATGCTATTTAAATTTTATTTAAATTTGCATTTATTTAAATTCCTAGCAGGCATTATACATACACACAAATAATATCAATGTATGCAAGTGAACAAGTTTAATCTTAAGCTCAGTGCCCATTCTTCATAAGTCTCATTACTAGTATTGAAGTTTGTGTTTAGGCTACTAAATGCATTTGCTATGTTATTTTACAGCCAACCGCCATGCTTTGATAAGACTGATTGCTTATTGCTTTCTTTCCCCTTAACTTCTGCACAAAGCTGTTTATCCATTAACATTGTTCTTAAGTTTCACATTATGTTTACTTCCTTTTTGGATTGATTTGTTATTTTAAGACTTCACAGCTACACTTTAGAGTGAGTTATTTCAAATCCCCTCAACAGTTTAGGACCTTTTTTCTTTGAACTAGTACCTACTAAACTAACTCGTTCCACACAAAACCGTTGCAAGGACTTCACTATGTACAGCCAGCATCATATAGTTATTAGCAGCCAAAAGTATCCCAACAAACTTTATTACTGTAGGAGTAAGCATGTGATAACGATACATTTGGCTACTTTGGCTGCTACTATCTTTATAATGCGGACCAATGCAGATGCGAATTTGACAAAGATGTAACCTTCGCACAAATAAACACGTGTCCGAAACTCACTCTTTTTCATAAGCGTTAGTCCCGGTTGCATCCGGTACCATTGGTTGCGGAGCCTGGGGCCACTGCACCCTGATTGTACCAGGTTAACATAATATTCTTGTGTATAGGAGACGAGGGCGGCGCCGGCGATGCCCCGCTAGAGGAGGCCGCGCAGGCGGAGGGAGATACCCAGGAGGCCGGCGGCGAAGCACCCGCCGAGGAGCCGAAGGAGGAAAAGGTAAATAGGAGTTGGTGGACGTAAAAAGGTGACAACAGCTGCCAAAGATGGTGAGAGTGACCAAACTGTATTTGTCACTCCAGTTAACGCATCGAATCCTCAAATTTAAGGGTGGGGTTACAAACGTCCATTAGTATTCAAAAAAAAGCTGTTGTCTCATAGAAAGCCTCCCACTTATTAATATTAGGTCATCAGCTCGCGTTACTTGTAGGAAGGGGCAGAGTTTACCCCATTGTAAGAAACAAGTCAAAAAATTGTAAACACTGTAAAGTATGTTGGATACTTGGCTGTCTCAACCTAACCATAGGCCTATAATTAGCCTTAGTAGGTTACCTTCAAAGTACTCTATACTAAGCTGTATACCATTTCAGGTGGAATCCGGTAAGCTGCTGGTCGAAAACCTTCCAGCTAGCTACCTCTTTGACTACCAGGAGAAGCTAAAGGAACTGTTCTCCAAGCATGGAGAAATCAACACCATCAAGTGAGTATAATAATTCATATGTCTATGGGGTTTGTAACCAGTTTTTTAAATGTCACCTCGTGTAAAAACATCCCTATCTGTATTTTATTATTGTATTTATGGGACTATAATTGTATGTTACATGGTTACAAACCATGGTAGTGTGATTTTGCTACTTTAATTAACATTAACATTCAAATATCAGTCTTTATCTATTATTCATGGAAAATACTTGAAGTTTTATTAAAAATGTTTTTTTTTAATAATGTTCTCCAATGCGAGGCAATGGAAAACAGCCTTGTGAAGAGTACTAACTGAAAAATTTCTTTCTCTTTTTTTAGACGTGGTCCAATCATTGTAACCGAACTGACCATAACGCCGACATTGTCGGCTATAGTCGAATTCAAAAACAAAGAGACTCTGGAAAAGGTAAACAACCAAGTTTTATACAATTTTATACGCTAAATGTAGCATAGACGCCAGGATTTGGCAACACGGGTGATTTGCTTAGATTATTCCAAATTTTTAAAACGCCCTAATACAGAATGAGTATTTGAATGTTCCAATGAAATGTGAATGTATGAATCCGTTGTAAATCGATTCTTCGCAACATTGAAATTAACAAAGTTCATGTGGGTTCACGTGGGTTCGAGTCCCGGTTAAGTAAATTGTCAAATACTATCTTGGTGGCAATGGCAATGTTTTACAATCTTCATGGCTCATGGCCATGGGCCTCGGAGCTCTCTAACAGTTGCCTGTGGCGTTGTTTACCTACTTCATGGTTAAAACAATTGCAGCCTTTGACAACATAGGCATGTCAATAAAATAAAATTATGTTTGTGGCACATGTAAGTACCTATATGCATATATCCTAGTTAGTACCCAAAACTTTGTGGGTCTAGGTCAATTGGGGTAAGAAGTGATAAGTAAAATAATATATAAATCATAAAGGTCATCTTCAGAATGCTATGTTTCTTGCACCATTCATTACTATACTAAGTTAACTATAAACCCGCCAATATGTATTGACTGGAAAATATATCTTAGAATAACCTAAAAGTACTAGTTTACTCGTATTCATTGTAAATCTGTTATCATTTCAATGCGTTATTCATATTGAAGTTAGGACGGAAAGTAGAACCTTTAAGAATTTCATACTTTAGTAAATAATGCAGTTCTCTATTATTTCGTTCCTATTTTCATCGTTACATAAAAACGCAATTTTCATTTCGATTTGCGCTCGGTCCGATTTAGAATATACAGTCTTCATGTCGTTATAATATTGTTACACTTGTGGTTTTTGGAGTCAACGTTAGAATAGGGTGGGTACCTTGGCAAGCCAAGATGGTTTTTTTTTAGCTCTAAAGGATCGTGTTTTTTTGCAACGCATATTCAGAGGTAAGTAAAAGGTGAACAGTGGATAATATGTTTCCTGTGAATGTTATATCTCAATTAAGAAAAGTTATAAGTTAATAAGCCACATTACAATGAAATTTTGTTTTATTCTAAATTAAGTCTTTAGAATAGTGGTCTGAATCTGGTTTCAGTCTTCGTTACGTTGTCCCTTACACCATGTATTATTCTTAGAAATTAACAAACATGATGACACATTCTAATCTTCCAACCTTTCCAACCCAGGTTGTATATTGAAACTAGGTTAGATAGGTTGGAAGCAGTGAACGAATATACAGAGAACGCGAGCTCCTTACAAATTTCTACCATAACTCGTGCCTAAAACCTGGTATGCGCATAGTCAACTGCGGATCCAATCACAGCTACCCAAAATGTCAGCCTATTTTCAATCACCCAACACAAATGCGATTGGTCAATTTAGGAATACATTGCAGTGATTAGCCGTCGTGCGTCACGTCGGACGACAGCCATGTGACAGTGACAACGAAAACGGATAATTGTTGAATGGTTACATGCAACAAGAAGCAACTTAGTTATGATAACGTTCGCGTGATATTTTTTGTTTAAGAAGTAGGGCTGAGTAGCCAGGGAAAATACCAAATTATTAATTATTTATTTTTATTTACAATATAATACAAGTAGGCTAAACGGTGGGTGAGCAGAGATACGCAAATATTGGTATCTATATTTTTACATATGGATATATTTCCAATTACAACATAAGTCTTCGTTAATTTACGAAAAAAAATCGGTACCGTGATTAGTAATGAGACCTACATCTCAAGTTCCTCTAAATAAAGTTATTTAATTTAACTTTTGTATTGATGACCAAGCATCGGAGTTTTTATCGCACGGTAAGACGTTAGCGAGCTATGGAGTCAACATTAGCAATAAAATTTACGAGTGCTGCGACTGCGACTTTTACCATATTTTCTGATGATCAAATATCCACTTGTGAATAATTGACACGTCTGGAATCGTCAGTGAATGACACATGGTACATACTATTCAATGTAATAATCGGTCAGTACATGACATTATGTCAATTATTAAAAAAAAGTAATGATTTCTGATGGCATAATACCATCCTTATACAAAATGTGATCATAACAATAAAATCAAAATAATATGTTTATCGCTGTATTAACTTGTGAAAAGTGATTCCATCTTTTTTGTTGTGCTTGTTCGAACGACACACTCCATTTTTTACGGCACAACAATGCATATTTATTGAAACCGAACGTTTGGTTTATATAACAGTTTGACACGTTGGCCATGTTCGAACTGAACGGCTGCCAGGTATCCTTTTTAGGGTTCCGTACTCAAAGAGTAAAACGGGACCCTATTACTAAGACTTCACTGTTCGTCCGTCCGTCCGTCCGTCCGTCTGTCTGTCTGTCTGTCTGTCTGTCACCAGGCTGTATCTCAAGAACCGTGATAGCTAGAGAGTTCAAATTTTCACATATTATGTATTTCTGTTGCCGCTATAACAACAAATACTAAAAACAAAATAAAATATTTTTTAAGGGGGCTTCCATACAACAAACGTGATTTTTTTGCCGTTTTTATAGATAATAGTACGGAACCCTTCGTGCGCGAGTCCAACTCGCACTTGGCCGGTTTTTTAATCCTTTTTGTTGGGCCACTTTTCGGCGCTAGTTAGATTTCTGGATATTTTCGTTTACTGGTTGGAAGATGGAAATAACCCAACAATCTTACATTTTCATGTAATTAAAATATATCATTGAAGTTAAGAACAATAGTACATTGTTGTAGAGGCTAGAAAGTAAGCAATAGATGGACGAGTTAGTTCGAGGGCCGACGCGTAGCGGACACCCTCGAAAGTAAGAGTCCAGCTATTGCACTTTCGGCCCAGGCTTAACATAGTGCTTTTCACGTCTACTGCGAGGAAATTGCAAATAATTATAATTCAAAATTAAGTACCTAATTGAAGATCATAATACTAATCAAAAAACAAACGAAGCGCGGCCCCGCTCGCCGGCGCGGCGGCGCCGCTCCTCCCGCTCGACGCTTTGTGATTGGTCGAAGCGCTGTTCAAACTGAACAACCACTACTACAATGACCAACCACTACTACAATGACCAACCACTACTACAATGAAACATTGGTAGTAGTGGTGGTTCAGGTGCTACAGCTATTGCCTACTTTCCAGCTTGGTTTTAGACCATCTATTGCCACATTTCCAAGCAGTGGCGTGAACACTTTATTTTCAAAAGAATTTACGTTTTTGAACGTTTCTGCTGTCTTGACCATACCGTGACTGGACTAGAGTCGAACCTAGATCTTCAGATAGGCAAATTGGATTGTACTTCTGCAAAAGCCAACTAAGGACGAGTTGCATCAAACACAGTTTACAGGACGGTTAACGTTAACCCATTCACTGCCACAGAAATAAAAGAAGCGGGTTGTGTCGGAGATTCAACCGTTAATTAAGTTTAAGTGGATACTTCTTTCTTCCTGTCCTAAATTGTATCCCATGGATTTGCGATTGATTTCAATCTAAAGGGAAAATCTACTTTTACTGCTAAATTCAAAGTATGTTGATTATTTAAAGGAATCTGCTATTATATATATCCCGTATAATATATATCTGAATTAATCCACTAAAATGTGTATAAGTTCAGATAAATCGGTATGTCAACATTGACTGACGTGGCTCATTTGACTCGCGATACATTGAAAATGGCGGTAATTTCAGCATTATTTTCATGTCCACTAAACCATGTAAACTAAATAACATTTTGTGATTAACAACTAATGGCAAATAAAGAAGGATAAAAACATGTAACAAACAGTTATTTGAAATCAGATTTAAGCTTCTCTACAAAAAGTTATTCCGGAAGTCACGTGATACATTTTGAACTGTACCTAGGGTTTCTCGTTTCTCGCCTCATTTCATTTCTCGAGTTTCAAGAATTCTCGACTCCAATTTCTCGAGTTTCAAGAATTCTCGACTCCAATTTCTCGAGTTGTCTCGACTCTCGAGTCTTTGGTAAGTGTCAGGAACAATACATAAACGCCCGTTACCGAGTACAGACTGCTTTATTATCTTCAGCTAGAACTACCCACATTTCTCATTTCCTAGGATACCCACAACCCTTCTCTTACAAAATGCAATGCTTAATTATTATGTAGATAACATGCTTATCTTCCTTCTTTATTATAATTATATTTCTATACATATATATATATATATTTTTTAAGATTTTTTTTTATTTTTTTATTATTACATCTAAGTACATAACTACGGTTTCATCAATTATGCTTAACATAATTGTATGATTCTGTATAATTAGTTAATTATTTTATTACTGCTTAATTAGATACGTATTTCACCCGCATGCTGTGGTGTTACATATTTATATTTATTAAATTTACCAACATTTATACAGTTCATTATAAGCATGCATGTATATTGGAAATACTTTTTTGATAATTTTATATGTTTTTGGGATCGATCATCAAATACAATAAATCAATACATACTAGTTAGGAAAACCGTGGTACACTTGGCGCTGGATATCCCCACCGATCAGGAGGCCTCACTATCCTGCCAAATCGAGAAACATAGTAATTAGTGGACTGCGATACCTGGCGGGAACGTTCAGGAGTGCGCGAGGTACTGGAGCTGGCGGGGGTGGGACCGAATGGCATTATTATATCATACGGAAACAAGTCAACGGGAGCGTCGCGACGCCGCGGCGAGTCTAACATGAGTTGTCGGCGGTTCCGACGAACTACTCTCCCGGTCTGAAGTCTGATCGAATACGACCTTGGGCTTACGACCCCTATGACCTTACCGTTACTCCACTTACCATTGATACGTGCTTTGATAAGTGAACCAGGTTCTAGTGGTTGTAGGTTTTTGCTTCCTCTGTCAAAATATAGTTTTTGCTTCATTTGACGATTTTGAAGTTCTAATCTTATTTCATCATTATCTACCACTTTAGGTAACAATAGTTCCGGTAAACAAGGCAGGACACTGCGTAATTTCCTGTTTTTTAAGATTTCAGCTGGAGATGGTAACTTGTCACTAATTGGTGTATTTAAATAGCCCAGCAGTGCTAGTCTAAAGTCCGAAGAATTGTCTGAGGTTTTACGCAGTATAGATTTAATAGTTTGAATTGCCCTTTCCACTTGTCCATTCGATTGAGCATATCTAGGCGATGACGTGTGATGCTGAAAAACCCATTCATTACTGAAAGTATGGAATAAATTCGAGGAAAATTCCGGTCCGTTATCCGAAAACACAATATCAGGAATTCCTTCCCTGCAAAATATGTTTTTTAATTGATTGATAACATGCATTGATGTTAAAGATTGTAATTCTACGACTTCAACGTATTTGCTGAAATAATCAATCACACAAAGATAAGATTTTCCACTGTGATGAAAAATATCGACACCTACTTTTGACCACGGCCGTGACGGAACGCGATGCGGGATGAGGGGTTGTTTACTATTGTCTTTCCTGTGCGTAAGGCAAGTTTGACAGTGGGAAATCATGTCCTTGAGTTGAGAGTTCATGTTTGGCCAATACATTATTTCCCTAGCTCTCAGTTTACACTTTTCTATTCCTAGATGACCCATATGTATTTTCTGTAACATCTCTCGACGCATGCACTTCGGTATTATTATTTGATTGCCTTTCCATGCCATGTCATATGCGAGAGTTAATTCGTCCCGACAATCCCAGTATGGCCTAATTAGTTCATCTATTTGGCCTTTATGTGTCGGCCATCCTGTTTTAATGTATTTTTTTAGCATTTTCATTTCGCTATCCGTGCTATAACATTTCTGTAATTTTAAAAAATGAGAATCGCTTAAAGGATTGCTAACCGCTACCGCACAAACTTGCGCTTGCGCGTCCAAGTGATCTCGAGGCTCTACGGGCTCCTCGCTCACGCCACCTGACGCAACAGCGCGTGACAATGTGTCGGCTACGTATAGATACTTCCCGGGCTTATATACTAACGTGAATGTGTAAGGTTGTAATCTCAACAACATCCTTTGCAACCGGGCCGGTGCACTTGCTATTGGCTTATTTATAATGCTAATCAAGGGCTTATGGTCTGTTTCAATTTTTACGTCCCCGCGTCCATAAATGTAAGTATAAAATTTCTCACATGCGTAAACACAAGCTAAAAGTTCCTTTTCGATTTGTGCGTATGCCTGTTCTGCCTTCGTCAGCGATCGTGACGCATAGCACACCGGCATGTTATCTTGCATCAAACATGCACCGAGACCATTTTTTGATGAATCAACCGATAGTGTAATGGGTTTATCTAAGCTGTAGTATTGAAGTACCGGTGGGCTAATCAGACATTGCTTTAGTTCATTAAAACTGTGTTCATGACCATCCTCCCAATGCCAGGCTATATTTTTCTTTAACAACTCCCGAAGTAAATTAGTTTTTTCTGAGAGGTTAGGAATGAAACTGCCTACATATGTTACAAGACCTAAAAATCTCTCCATGTCTTTCACATTTTGCGGTCTTGGCATATTTCTTATCGCCAGCGTATGCGAGCTATCTGGCAAAATTCCGTGTTCTGATATAATATGCCCTAGGTATTTCAATTCAGATAGACCTATTTTACATTTTTGCTTATTGAGTTTAATATTGATCTGCCTACACCTTTCAAGGACCTGACGCAAACGCCTATCATGTTCCTGTTTCGTCTCGCCGTATACGAGTAAATCATCTATAAATAGGATGACCCCCTCAAGGTCATCAAATTGCTCATATAGCCTCTTGTGAAATATTTCTGACGCCGAAGAAATTCCGAATGGCATCCTCAAGAACTTGTACCTGCCAAATACTGAATTAAAAGTACATAGATCTGTCGAGTCATCACTTAGTTTCACCTGCCAGAACGAATGCTTCGCATCCAATGTGCTGAAGTATTTAGCACCAGCGAGATTCGCTGTGATTTCATCTAGGGTTGGTAACTTAAAATGCTCCCTACGTATGGCTCTGTTAAGGTCACGCGGATCTAAACAAATTCGAAGGTCACCATCTGCCTTTTTTACGACTGTCATACTATTGACCCAGTCAGTGGGTCCTTCGACTTTAGCCACGACACCCTGCTGCAACATCTCATCAAGTTTATTTTTGACACTATCGCGTAACGCGATTGGTAGCTTACGCGGAGCATGCACGACCGGGCGCACGTCCGACCGTAATCTTATTTGGTACTCACCCGGTAGACACCCCATACCAAGAAATATATCCTCATAATCATTTAATATATCCGCACTGTCAGTACGCACCGACGAGTCTAAGCTCATTACTCGTTTAATAAGGTTCAGCTCCTCACACGCGGTCCTACCTAATATCGGCGGTGAGTCAACATTCGCGACGATAAACTTAAGAACGTACGCACTTTCTTTGCATGTTACTTTGAGTATTGCCTTGCCCACCACCTCAATCTGATCTCCCGAGTAGCCTGTTAACTTAACCCGCGTATGGACTAAATCACCGTCTTTAATTCCTATTTGTGACATGAACCTTTGAGGAAGAACGTTTACGTCAGCTCCAGTATCCAGTTTGAACAATATCGGAACGTTCCCAATCAAAACATGTACACTCCAACTGTTTTTTACAATTCTATCGTTATCTAGACTCACCTGATCAGTGGAGTTCTCCTGCACCGTATAAACTCGGCACATTCTCGCAAAATGATTCGCCTTATTGCACCTATTGCATCGTTGACCATATGCCGGACACTTAAATCTATCATGCACGTAACCACAATAGTCGCATTTTCTTCCATCTTTCCTGCGTGGTTGCACATTCCGGCGGGATGGATGGGACGCGCCGCTGCCGCGCGGCGCCTGCGGAGCCGGCGCGGGCGACGCGGCGCGCGCAGGCGGTCGGGCGGAGGCGCGCTCTCGACATCGGCACGCAGCGGGCGGGCCGCGGTGTCCTGGCGACAGTGGTACCTTCTGTCGCATCCAGTGTATCTCACAGTCTCTTTCATCACTATTATGCTCGGCAACCTGGTGAACATGACGGTCATTTTCCTTTTCCTGCTTGATGTGGTTCGCTTGAACCCGCGACATCTCTGCTATTCTACAAATATCCATTGCTTTTGTTAGCGTCAGGTCGCTCTCACGTAACAACCGTTCTCTCAAGGGGTCCTCCACGATGCCACATATCAACCTATCCTTTACTAGGTCGTCATTTAAATTCCCAAATTCACAAGTTTTAGCTAACCGTTTTAACTCAAAAGTGTATTGTTCGGTCGATTCCCCGTCATTCTGATTGCGCATAAAAAATCTATGGCGTTCGATTGTTAAATTTTTCGTTGGCAAAAAATATGCATCAAATTTATCTAATAATGCTTTTGTAGTTGCAAATGTGCCCGTAAATTGCTCATAAACTTCTCGGCACTGCTCTCCAATAATATGCAATATTATACTAATTTGCACATCCTCAGTCTTTTTGCCCAATTCACATGCTTTCGAATATGTTTCAAATGACTTCCTCCATTTTGCCCACTGCCTGCTAAGATTGCCCGAGGTTACACTCGTCAAGTCATTCTCAAAACAAAACGGCGCTGGCGGTCTAAGCACTGATTCCATTATAAATCACTCGCTAACTTACGATAATACTAAACAAATGGTATAATCACGCATTTAATCACTTAAAACTTATTTTCCGGCTGCGCCATGTCAGGAACAATACATAAACGCCCGTTACCGAGTACAGACTGCTTTATTATCTTCAGCTAGAACTACCCACATTTCTCATTTCCTAGGATACCCACAGTAAGAAATTGTAAATTATTGCTGAAAATAAAATAAAAAACAAATAAAAATCAGAATTATTTTATTTCACTTTGCACTACAAGTTAGATATACAAACAAAACAAAATTAAAATTCTTCTTACAAACGTACAAAAACTAAAATCTTACAAAAAATCAAAATTTAAAATAAAAACAATATACCATACCTTATACTTTTTCAGTCTTTTGATCAGACATAAACTGGTATTTTTGATAGAGATATTTTCTTCTAACAAGCAAGGCTAGACTTATTTAAATAAAATAAAGCATACGATCAGGAAAAAAACTAAGTAAATGTCAAGAAAACTTAACATCTATAAATCATAAAATAGCCTTATTTATTCATAAACTAACCACAAAACATTTACACTCTAATACCTTATACTTTTTCAGTCTTTTGATCAGACATAAACTGGTATTTTTGATAGAGATCTTTTCTTCTAACAAGCAAGGCTAGACTTATTTAAATAAAATAAAGCATACGATCAGGAAAAAAACTAAGTAAATGTCAAGAAAACTTAACATCTATAAATCATAAAATTGCCTTATTTATTCATAAACTAACCACAAAACATTTACACTCTAATTTTATTAAATTGATTAGGCAGGTTAGGTACTTACATGACAATGTGAAACAAAGCAACCGTCGTCGTCCGCGCACGGCGCCACACACAGGCACGGCACGGGTTTCACCGACCAATCTGAGCGGGAGACTGACTAACTGGTTTGATGCGGCGGCGGCGAGTTACAAAGCGTGCGAGTGAGATGTCCGCTGTTCGTGTTTATAGTGCGCGGGCGGCGTTATCATTGTTAAAAGCGGCAAAATAACGAACCTGACTTCCCTTATTTCGTGTTCGCCGGAACTCGAGAGTCTCGAGAGTCGGCTATTTGTTTCTCGTCTCGAATGGAGGCGAAACTCTCGAGTTGTCTCGAGCAGAAACCCTAACTGTACCCCTATACAAGAACGCGAGCAAAGAAGTATCCACTTCAAAATGCGAGGTGGCACCTCCACGCCACGCAACTAAGTAGGATTGTGTTTGGGCTTCGTATGAAGTCGGTGGTGAGTGGGCGGCAGCGGTGACAAACTAGAGTTAAATGTGGCGCCGGTAGCTGCCATTACCTAGAGCAGTGTTTTTCAACCTGTGGGTCGCGACCCCCAGGGGGGTCGCGGCTGCTTGGATTCTTACTCTAGGGGGGTCGCGCCATGAAAAAGGTTGAAAAACACTGACCTAGAGAACTGTCAAACTTTTCATACAATCAGATTTTAACGAACTTTCAGCCCCCGGGACACATATATTTAGTTGACATTATTAGAGTTGGCCGAATTGCTTTAAAGTAGTTAGTCCATTCAAAAAGCAACTCTACCGTCCAAGGTTTCTATCTTCTGCTCCCAATTCTAATAACAGTTTATAAATAATCGGATGCATTAAATTACCTCAAACAAGTTTGTGTCTCTGGTCTTGGCTACTAAAGGCTGTCCCAAAATTTACGCAAGATTTGAATGCAATTGAAAACACTTTTTTTTTGTTTTTACTTTTATTTTTAAATTAACTACACTTGCATCCGGTTATGTATGAAATAGCACATTGGCCAAATGTCCACCACCACTTTCCGTAATATTTCCGTAAAAAGGAGGTTCTCAATTCATCTGTATTTTTTTTTTAATGTGTGGTTGTTACGCGATATCTCGGCAATTAATGAACCGATTTAACTTTTTTTTTTGTTTGAAAGCATATACTTCCAGATTGGTCCTGTTGTCTCCAAAATCCAATTCTGATGATGGGATCTAGGAGAAATCGAGGGAACTCTTCAAATTTTATAGGCAAACTTGAAGAAATTTGGCTACTGATTTGAAGTCTGTTAAAACTTTGTTTTGAAAGTACAATTATTAATTACTCTCATGGAACTCCTAAACATGGTCCTAGAGACCTGGATAAGGGATACTACCCCGCTAACATGCCGCATCCCAACAGGCTCTCGCCGAGGAAGGCACCGTGCTGGACGGCTCAGCCATCTCCGTGGCGGTCGAGTCGCGCGCGGAGACCGCCGTGCTGGTCGGCGTGCCCTACGAGGCGGGCACCGAGTACGTCAAGCGGCTGTTCGGCCAGTGCGGCGAGGTCGCGCACATACACGAGTTCAGCAAGACCAAGTACAAGATACGTGAGTATTTGGGTAACCGACGATTCAATTCTCTTAGTTTCTTTCTCACTGCAATCATCTTAGCAAGCTGTTCCCTGTCGGCCTTTTGTACACATTCGAATTGTGTTGTAAAGAAAAAAAATGGGTTCATTACGGATACAGTGTTACTTTTGACATTAGATACTGATGTGAGATGCATGTGGCAGCGTAAACAATGGTTTATTGAATGCAATATGATGTCGCGGGAGTACGCTGGATGCGTGTGGCGCAGGACTGGTCAAGTGGTCACTTTGGCACTCTTTGGGGGAGGCCTATGTCCAGCAGTGGACGTCTTTCGGCTGATATGATGATGGTGATGATGAATATGATGTCAATCTAATCTGTAGTCTCAATACGCCTGTAGCACTGGAATGGAATCTCTAATTAAACATTATTATGTCTCGTGTTCTAACCTAAGTGACAAGTCACACATTTTTCTAAACAGTCCAACAAAAAGTGAATAAATTTTTCTTCAAGAAGAGTGGAAAACTTTTTTAGGTGCCTCGCCAGTTATGCGTTCTAGCCATTGCCAAGAGCTCGCCCGGTACCGCACAGGCGCACATGCCCTATTGACTCTGGTTATATCTGGGGCTTCCTGATACAGGTATTTCATACTTAATAAGAAGCCCCTACCTTGTAGTAGTTGTAATCAACTTAAATTTCACAGTTACGGTATTTTTTTTTCTTAATTTTTTTAATTTGCCTACAGTCCGAGTGACGTTCCACAACAAGGAGTCGGTCGAGCGCGCGCTGAAGTTGGACCGCGAGCTGCGCGTCAACGGGTTCCTCGTCACCGTCTCCAAGTACCGCGACGAGGACGAGCAGAAGGCGCACTCCGCCAACGCTAACAAGGTACGTACCATGTGCTCTTTAGAGCCGGCGCACAATGATGAGCCATTCGTGGTCGGACGTGTACTTTCATACATTTTGTTGCCGCGTCCGAGCCACAAGTTCTTTATGTAAGCAGGAGTGGTCGCGTTTAGTGGCTGTGTGTAATGTGCGGGCGCACTTAAGGCTTCGCCCCACGCTTACGCGGTGTCCAACGTGGGCGAAATCCTCGCGAACGCGAAGTGAAGCGTCGCGGCGCGGAACGAACAAACAGTCGACAGCAATTGAAGTGTCCTCCGTGACCAAAACAGGCGCGAAGTGCGGGCG
Source organism: Epinotia brunnichana (assembly GCA_963854355.1). Taxonomy (NCBI): domain Eukaryota; kingdom Metazoa; phylum Arthropoda; class Insecta; order Lepidoptera; family Tortricidae; genus Epinotia; species Epinotia brunnichana. The sequence continues at coordinate 81,606,226 of OY977935.1, read as the reverse complement.
GCGCGGCGCGAAGCGAAGCGGACGCGATCAGTTGTTTTGATTTTTTCGCGCGAATGAGACGCGGCGTCGCCGCGGCGGCGCATAGTCCTGCGGCGCGGCGGGGCGTTTCGCGTGCACGTAGGACACGGCCACCGCATCGCATCGGATCGCTTCGGAATTCTGTTCGCTTTGATTTGCCTAAGTAGGACACAGCCTTAGCGCGATGCACACGCCACGCTCTGCCGAGCTTGCGCGACACCCGCGTGCCCTACTGTAACGATATAGGCATACATTGGGACATTGGCGACGCGCCCCGCCAGCATCGCGCTCGTGTGTAAGCCTTAAATGCTCTGGAGAGATAGGGCCTAGCTTGAATTTGGGCGGCCCAACTGGAGAAGTAGCGTACAGAAGACTGCAACCATAATTACACCAGTTCTTGTTCTGGAAGTATGTGGTGTTGTGTACCTGGTTTTAGAGCTCCGTTCATAGTACCTGGTCATTCCAGAACTCCCGAGGATGAGAGTGGGTGGCTGGTTTCTGTTAACCCGCATCAATACCAATATCAAACGGACAAAGAAAATAGGGTGTATGGACGTTTGCAATGGCACAATCATATATGTAATAAAGTTGAATTGTCAACAGAACAAGAGGCAGCACCCGCAGCAGCAGCAGCAGAACCGCAACTCGAATGTCAACGCCAACGTCAGCCCCAACGCCAACCCGAACGCCAACCGCCAGAACAACTACAGGCCACGCGGGGGCGCGTTCAACGCGCGCGGCAACTTCAGAGGTCAGTATACTCTGTAGCTCTAGTATAAGTTTTATCGATACATATACGTTTTCGAACGCGTTTGCGTTTAGCTTCAATAAGGAACATTACGCAAAGCTCTTCGTAGGTGGCGACACTAGCAGCGTTGACATTGTATCTCGTTCCCACTTGCGGTATTGTCTATCATCCTTCTACATCCTTCTCTTTAGCATCCTTGTCACTCATTTGACGAACGATTGTGCATGTGTGTGTGAATCCCTATATTCCTATACTGGTTTACTATTAGTGGTAGTGCTGCCTCTGGCGACGGAACATTGCAGTAATGTTCCCCATTGGTATGGCCCATAGAGGTAGAATAGAATACCGCAAGCGGGAACGAGATACCGTGTCATATTTTCTGTCCCTCATCGCGTATACGGATTTTTTGTTTGCCACCAGCTTGTTTGCCACCACACCTGTCAAAATTTGTACTGAGACTGACACCACCATGACGACACCGATATAACACGACTAAATTATAAATGACATTAGACGTCAAGAGTGTATTAGCTTCTGATACTTCTTAATTTAGTAAGGTTAATTTACCATCGTCCCTTTTGGGTATACGCTAGGACGTCATCTATTATATCCTTTATCTACGGTATGGCCACACGTAGTTCCTAATATTTAGTGTAATTATGTTTGTATCTATATACCAGTGGCGGTGCGTGAAAAATTTCGATGGGCTACCCGGAACACAAAAGTTAAAGAGATAACTAAAGGCTTGCCTAATTAATAAGAAATTTTAGGCAAGCCGGTGGGAATCGGGTTGTATGGGCGCTCCGCCACTGCTATATACTTATGTGTACATTAACTATGACTTTATTTTTAGGGTTCCGTACTCAAAGAGTAAAACGGGACTCTATTATTAAGACTCCGCTGTCCATCAGTCTGTCTGTCTGACGTCCGTCTGTCACAGATGATGTATTTCTGTAGCCTCTATAACAACAAATAGGTACTAAAAAAAGAATAAAATAAATGTTTAAGGGGGCTCATTTTTATAAAGCTTGTCCCAGAATAAAATGTCGTTTATTAATTTCCCTTAAAATATGATAAATTAAAAGAAACTACCTTATTTTTTGGACGTATTGTTATTATAAAGGCATTTAATACACAAAATTATAATTTTATAAAATGTGGGGTACTGCGTTTGCCACATAAACAAATGGCCTGCCATACGAGAACTTTCTTGGCAAATTTATCAGTTTTGATAACCTTGTACATATCATCAATAGTTTTTCTGTCGGTCCCAGAATAAAAATGATGCCCATGTAGTGACTTAAAGTCCAATTTGCAGTATGTTTCGTCGTCAATAACAATACAGTAATTTTTTTTGGTTATTTTTGAATATAATTTTCGTGATCTGGTTTTTGATTCCGTTTGCTGCTTGGCATTTCTATTAGGCACTTTAGTTTGTTTAAAACTCTTTATGTGACTATTTTTCTTCACTCGTTGTATTGTCGATTTAGATGTTTTAAATTTTTTTGCCAAATCTCTTACAGAGAGGGTTGGCTTTCTTTGCAAAGCAGCTGTGACTTTCTTCTCAATTTTTTTATCTACAAACCCCCTCTTACGACCACTTCCAGGCTGTCGCCGGATTCCACCAGTTTCCCTGAATCGTTTAAGCACCCTTTGAACGGTTCTTATAGATGTATTTAGCTCCAAGGCTACTTTTTTCGTTGAATTGTCTCCATATTGCACGTATTTGTACAATATATTTTCATGTAGCTTTGCTTGGGCAGATGACATCTTTGGAAATGTCTTTAATTTTAAGTTTTTTTTTATGTAATATTTATTAATGTAGGCCAGTATCTTACAAACGACAGTATTTTCAACATTTTTGATGAAACTTTTTACGTAATCGCTGCCTGTGTAAACGACATTTTATTCTGGGACAAGCTTTAGATAATGGTATGGAACCCTTGGTGCGCGAGTCTGACTCGCACTTGGCCGGTTTTATTTTTACAAGCTTTATATTAGCTTGACCTGTTTGTATGTATTTAAGTAAGTATGTAAGTTGTCCATCAAAATTTGCAATGCATTTTTCAGTCACTTGCCGTTAACCGATGGAGCTGAAATTTTGGGTATTAGTATAGTTTGGATGACAATTCTATATTATGGTACCATCGAGCTGATCTGCTGATGGAGACACAAGGTGGCCATGGGAATTCAGTATTTAACCGACGTAACGCCGTTGAGTTAGTGCTTGTTATAATCGTCTCAATGAGAAGTTGATTATGGTATACAGAACAGTACAGTCGGCAATAAAAGCTTGTACCAAATGAAATTTTTGACAAACTTATTTTTATTTTGTTGCAGGCGGTCGCGGCCGCGGCGGGTTCCCCACGCGCGGCTACCCGTCGCGCGGCGGCTTCGGCGCCCCGGGTAACAGCTACGCTATGCCCGGATTCATGGTGAGACTCAACATGACGGCTTTTATTTATTTATTTATTTATTGGTATTTGCTTGCCCAATGTATGCGGATAAAGTGAGAGAAGGTTTCTCCTGACAGTCTTTATGACAATCATATGTGATTGAATGTCGTCTGGCCTGTGGAAAAAGTTTTTTCACTATACCTGATAACGTCTTTACTTTCCCTGGGACATTGTTAAAGAATGTACTCGATACAACCCGGGCATTGTACTTTTATTGTGTAGTGTTACATCATGGATAATTAAAAAAATGCAATTTCTTAATAAGCAAGGTGTTGATTTTATCGTGTACAGTCTTTATATCGTATAGGCAAAACACTTACGTAAGGCCACTCTTGTATGTAGAGGAGACCTGTTCAAATATACATAGTTAAAATTCGTAACCCAAACAAAACAATTGCCTATTCGAACAGTCACAACTAAATGTAAGATGGGTCGTCCTTAAGTTTTGCACATATTGAGCGGTTGAACGCGGCGACTTTATGCACCGTTACGAAGCGCGTTTCGCGTTCGCGCGTATAACGCTCTATTGCCTGCTTTTCACTAAAGCTAGTTTTTTTTTTCTTTTTTGACTTAATGATAGGTTGATCTGTCTATCGCTTATTCACGCACGTTCCCTACAAACCTTCTGTATTTAATTAATAATTCACCGTGTCTTCTCCCGAGGCTAATTAGGGTGCTTTTCGAAGGCTTCTGATATACGGTTAATACGTGAGCCCGAGTTTTAAGACCAATGTTTATTCTGTGTAGTCTAAAGATACTGTTACACACATGCTCTTTCGAAAGCATGCTATTTTCGAGCAAGTAGCATGTGTTTCTGGAAAGTTGCTAGTAATTAGCATGCTATTTGCATACAAAATAATTGAGCATGCTCAAACAAGCATGCTACTAAAGAGCATGTGTACCCAGTACCTTAAGGATGAAAATATTCGTTATTTGCTTAGTTGCATCAATGCTGAAAAGGTCCAAAAGTGACGAACGTTTTCATTCGGCTACTGTATAACCAGCAAGAGTTAACTTGAGGCCTCGTTCGTATGAGGTTAGTAACCGAGCCTCAAGCCTCAAGTTAACTCTTGCGGGTTATATACATTGTGCGTCGTTAGAACGATTTTATTTGTACACAAGGGTATTATAGCATCGATATTTGTGACATTGCCATAGCCTATTTGGTACATCGCGGTTAGCACAACAAAAGATGCGATGCAAGACAATAAAACCTGCTCTCCTGTTTCTAATTTGCACTGTGCGAGTGAGACAGGCGTCGCTGTGTTGTTCCCGATTTGGCAGCAAGTTGTGCTAGATGTGTATAAGGGTGGTGTTCCACTTGTCCGAGATCTTTGTCCAACGTGTATTTGCGTCTCAAATATTGCTTTAAAAACTGTGAGACGCAATGCACATTGGACAAAGATCTTGGACAAGTGAAATACCACCCTAATGCCATCGTTTTACGTTGGATAATTTCTTATTCATCTGGCGAAAAATTATTCACTACCTATGTAAAGGGTGTCAAGGCCTAAAAGAATGTAATACAAAATGTACGTCACTATGAGCTTTCGCTAAATTGGATGTTGTCTAGCCGAATTGACTCAAATACATTAATTGTATCAATTAAAAACTTTCTCTCGTTGCGAATGTGTTATGTCCTTTTCGTTTACCTACACCTAATTGATCTATACTTTCTTTAACCTTATTTTATTTCATTTTACTTTGAAACCTAGCTAGCATATTTTAGTTTATTTTCGCCTGCACCTAACCTCATGTACATTTTGAGCTGTATTTTTTTGCAACAATTTCAATAAATGCTTTATTCATTTGCATGCCCATTTTTTTATTTTTCATATTATTTTAGTTTACTTAGAAAAGAGTGCATAGAAAGACGTGCAAAGAAATGCAGTGGGGTCTTATTGTGTGTTCTGACACTACAGTCGGTGGGAAATAACGTGTTTGTAGTGTTAAGTCATTGTCAGACTTTTAGTAACAAACATCAGGTATCCCTTTTTCGTGAATTGCGTGCGTGTTAAAAATACAAACATACATACATCTGCTAAAATTATAATATTTATAACCATTCCTTAAGGCTTAGGATACTAACTCGGTATTGATTTTGCGAAACAGCAAAAGCTACCTACAATAATATCAAGAATATCGATAAATCAACACGTATTTAGTTCCTACGTATGGACTCAGACACACAATAAGATATTAACAAAACATGGTTGAAATTGTTTGATGCCCTAAAATCTTAATTTTCCATCTAACAGTAAGGGTCACCTCAAATAGTTTCAGTAACAATTGTAAACCTGCTTTTCTTTGCCGTTAATATGTTCTGTGCATTCTTTTCAGAGGTACCCGTTTTAGATACGTCATGGGCAAAGGTAACATACCATCAGAGCACACAAACTGTTTCGCAAAGTTGTTTGCATTTCCAATTAACCTTTTTAATGGCGACTACAAAGTACAAAACCTTATGCTCAGGAGGGATCCACATTTTACCAGCGTTTTCCTTGACCATGTTTATAAATAAAATAGAATACTTATCATATATGAAGTAAGATGGATTTGACTCTGTTTTTTTATTCTTTCTCGTCTAATAAAAAGGGATAACAAACATTGCTAGCTCGCCCTAAAGCATATTTTTACTGGAAAAACAAAAGTTTGTTATGAATGTAAAATATCATATTTGGAGCTAGGTTCATACAACAGTTTTTACTCCTTACGACCTCATGAATAAGCTGGTTAAATTATTTGGATTCCTCCAGAGAACCTTGTGTGTTTTATGACTTGTATGACACTCTACAATTGTTATTGAACCATTTCTATAGATTGTTGAATTCACTAAGAAACGCCCTAATACATTAATAGGGGTGTAGACTCAAAATGTGTTATTACTTCAAAAGAAAGAAGGCAAGAAAAATATGTCTAATGACGAAAATAACATTCAAATATCTCAAAAAATTACGAAGATACGAGCACAACCGTTTTAATGTTGCTTTTTAGAGAGAGACAACGCTCGTGGATCGTGACGTCACGATCCCCGAGCGTCATAGTAAATGATAATCGTTTCATATGAAGGTGCTTTGTGATTATTTATTGTCTTGTTACTTTTTTCTTCATTTGACTAAATTTTTAATCCTTTTTCGAGAAAATACAACATTATTGATTATTTTATTTAGTGTCTACACCCCTATTAAGACGGTGCGGGAGCTAGGTATAGTCGAGTTCATAATGTACTTTCCCAAAGGTTCAAAAATATCTGAGCAACCTAATGCCCTTACCATTAAAGTCGTGTTCACATATTTTTGATCGCTTTATGTTTATATTTCTGCGATCCCGTCACAGAGGGGTAATCACGTAACGTTCCGAACGCGCGTTAGGTAGGACAATTTAACTGTCATTTTTCCGTATAAAAAGTGACATTTAGATCTACCTGACGCGCGTACAGTCGCCATCACATACATCGGAGCAAACAAGCACGTCACAAACATCGGAACACACCTCTATTTTCAAGGCATTAGGGTGCATGTGCTGATATTTTTGAACACCTATAGTGTACCTATGTATATGATGGCGACTGTACAAAGTGTTACGTGATCGCCCTGCAGGCCCTACAGTTTAACGATAGACATATACGTAAAGAAAGGAGTCGGTCACTTCTTCATGGATTAAACAATTTATTACAATCAAAGTATAAAGAAAACGTAACTTCTTTGCGAAACAGTGACATACATACGTGTCCATTATGTTTGACAAAACTTATATATCTAATTTTAACTCGTTAGTCCTCTGAAAATTATTTTGATAACTACTTTGTTTAGCGTGCCTTTCCACCAGAGATGTGCTATGTTTTCATACATTTGGCACGTAGCTACACCTACGTTTAAAATGTTTGAAAACATAGTTTAGCACAGCACGTCACATTATGATACACATAGCATAATGTGACGTCACGCAGAACTTGTAACGGGCTACATCTTCATCATTTTTTGTTTGATGGACATAATAAAAAATACGTGTCCAATATTTTTTGATAATCTAACTGAACTTGAAAGTACCTAATTATTTACCAGTGGCGCTAGTAAGCACGTTAACGGACTCTTAAGCGGTCTACCTAAAACCTCCCATCCCTAGGGGGTTACTAGAGTTGTCTTCGAATATTGACAATTGTGTCGTTCGGCAGGGCGGCTTCATGAACGACGGCCAGCGGCCGAACAAGCGGCCCAGGATGTAAGCAGCCTATATGTCTCACAGTCGTTCAGTCGTGTGTGTGTGCGTCCTACAGACTTCAGTGACATGTTACTTGCAGTATCATAAATCTAGCGAATTGTATTTACATAAGTGCATGGAATATAGGAGTAAGTTATTGTCTTTTTGCAGGTAATAAATACTATTACTAACAGTTCGGTTGTTTTATTTGTATGCTTTATACCTTCCCAACGCGTATACCAGAAGATAACCAGAAGATAATTATATTAATTAAGTACAGGTTGTTCCCGAGAATTTCCGTTAACTTGGGCATAATGCAGAGTACATTCACAGAAACAAATTAGCATAATTATTTCTTGAGAAAAAAATAAACGAAAAAATATTATTTTCGGTTTTTGTACAAATTCATTTAATGTAGCATTTACAGTTATTGTCTTATTGTACAAGGGTCTTGAAAGTCATGAAATAAAAAATATGTAATATCGAATGAACTCACTTTGTAAACCTTGCAGTGTGTGTACCTTGCAAAATTTAAAAACAGTTGTGACGTCACATTTAAGAGCCATTTACACTGGTTAAAACTGCAAAACTGATTAAATTAAATATTGAATATCTTGATAACAGTAAGAGATACTACTGTCTTGGAGAAATTAACTTTATTATCTAAACTATGCCCCCTTGTAATTAACAGAAATTGTCATGAACACGTTGTATATAAACTTATGAGCAAAGAAAACAGGTACACTTTGTACAGAAATCTTATCGCAACTGTTCCCATAGCCTATGGCCATCCTAAAGATCCAAGAGAGATAAACAGGAGAAATAATTTTTGAAATCGGATGTGCAGTTCCGGAGCCCCTTACATACAAACTTGCAAACCTTCCTCTTAGGACGCCAAGAACACCTAAAAGCGTTGCGTGGCTTCGTGCCCACGGCGTCAATAACACATTTAGGTGTTATTGCGTGCGCTGTCAAAGTCACCTTCATGCTTTTATCTATTTCTAAGGTTCATAGTCAAACTCTTATGCAAAAATACTTGGTGTGTAGGTGTCACTTTCGTGCGTGAAGAATGGCGTCCAAAGGGTTAATCGTCGAGTCAAGTTTAGTGTCTACAAAAGGCGTCCAACCTCTTATTACCCAACTGCCGAAGGAGAGGAGGGTTATTATAATAGGTGGTTAGTTTCTGGTCAGACCGACGGATCCGACTATCGAAAGGATTAATCGGACGTTTACGGTTAGATAATATGTGAGCCGGCTGTCTGAGTCAGAGCCGAGACAGCTGAGTAGAATCAGAGTTAAGTCAGAGCCGAGTCAGAGTAGAGTCAGCGCCGAGTCCGAGTCGTGTCAGCCGAGTCAGAGCCAAGTCACGAGTAGAGTTAGTGTAGTCAGAGCCGATTCAGATGACTCTGACTAGAGTAGAGACAAAGACAGTCGGAGTACTCGAGGTAGAGTCAAAGCCGAGTCAGAGTCGAATCAGTCGGGACCGAATAGTCGAGTCAGAGCCGATTCATAGTTGAACAAGTGTCGAGTCAGAGTAGAATCAGAGCAGAGTCAGAGTAAGTTAGAGTAGAGCTGGAGCCGAGACAGCTGAGTCAGAGTAAAGTCAGAGCCGAGTCCGAGTCGTGTCAGAGCCGAGTTAGAGAGTCGGGGCATGTCAGAGTAGAGTCAGAGCCGAGTCAGAGTAAAGTCGGAGCCGATTCCGGGGACTCTGACTCGGCTCTGACTGAGTAGAGTCAAAGACAGTCAGAGTAGAGTCAGCCGAGTCAGAGTAAAGTCAAAGCCGATTCAGAGTTGAACCAGAGTCGAGTCAGAGTAGAATCAAAGCCGAGTCAGACTGGAGTCAGAGCCAAGTCAGAGTAGAGTCAGTGTAGTTAGAGTAGAGTCAGTGTAGTTAGAGTAGAGTCAGTGTAGTTAGAGTAGAGTCAGTGTAGTTAGAGTAGAGTCAGAGTCGATTCAGAGTAGAGTCAAAGCTGAGTCAGAACCGAGTCAGAGCGGATTCAGAGTTGAACCAGAGTCAAGTCAGAGTAGTATCAGAGCCAAAGTCAGAGTAGTCAGACTGGGGTCAGAGCCGAGTCAGAGAAGAGTCAGTGTAGTTAAAGTAGAGTCAGAGAGTCTGAGTAGAGTCAAAGCCGAATCAGAGTCGAGTCAGAGCCGAGTCCGAGTCGAGTCAGAGTAGAGTCAAAGCCGCGTCAGAGTCGAGTCAGAGCCGAGTCAGAGTCGAGTCAGGGCCGCATCAGAGTAGAGTCAGAGCCGAGTCACAGTAGAGTCAGAGTAAAGTCAGAGCTGAGTCCAGAGTCGAGTCAGAATAGAGCCAGAGTTGAGTCAGAGTCGAGTCAGAGTAGAGTCAGATCCAAGTCAGAGTGAAGTCAGAGTAGAGTCAGAGTCTAGTCATCTGATCGCGTTTTTGTTAGACGTAGGTAAATCATTTGTCTTTCACCAGCAAGCATAAGTGCGAGACGGATTTAAATGCTCTATGTCGGCGTAGCGTCAACGAAATGGGCAAAAGATCGAGCCTAGCCAGTCTTGGCCTACAACTACGCGACAAAATCTTGCGACTAAGTCATTATTGTGGTCCATAATAAGATTCCACTACGTTAGTGTCCAAAGCGATTTTATTTACATATCCCCAACGCTCCGCTCAACCGTTCACATATTGCACTTCTAACCGATCGCATTACGCTCGCAAAACGCGGCGAGTGCGGTCGCCATGTTTAAACTACTGTGCCTATTACTACTGTTTACTGTGGACGCTCAAAGGAATAGTTCTAGAAAGAGTCTCCGAGCCTTACATTTTAGAGGAGAATTGTTAGACAGTCTATATAATGTTTACGATCCGTCGTATCTGGCTTTGGTGTGGCCTACGCTAAGAAATGGGGTGCATTTGGCGGTTTCGGGTGACTGTTTCGGCGATTTGAAAGTGTTTTTCAATGATTTTAATAGGGGGCGCGCTTGGACTTATATAGGTGAGTCTTTTACATTTATATATTTATTAGTTTATTATTTTAATGTAACTTATTGCTAAACTGCTAGCGTTATAAGACTTTTCTTTTACTATCAACTTCGAGCCATAAACATATGGAGGAAAAAGTTAAAATTAAAGGGTCAACAAGGACAGTATTTCCCTTGCCGCCATGCGACCGTAGGCACCGTAGCGTATCTATTCAAATTGGGTAACTCTTATTATTCTCGTTTTTGTAAACTTACTAACCAAAACTCATCTAATTCTACAATTTCATCACCTTTATACAATTTTAGTATTCAGGTAGCTATTTCATTTTCAGAAGTTAGATATGTTAGCAAAATTCTTCGTTAGCTTTAGAAGTTAACAAATACGTAATATATAATGATATTTATTGACAAAAATGTAAAGTTAGATACAATAGAAATTAAAAAAATATGTACTCTAAAACTAAAACAGTAATAATGCTAATCTAATAGATTCCCGGGACGGCGGGTACCTGGCGCAAATGTGCCCAATATGCTGGCCGCGTTACCCCGCTGCACCAACCAAAGATGTGTGCTGCACCAGATACGCGCCGGACCTAGGATCGCGACCTCTCTCCCGCAATCGTTGTCCTAATTTCATAATGAAAGTTTTTGCCTCGGAGCACCAGGGGCCACTCGTCTCCACAGCAACCGGGACGAAGTCATACACTGGTTCCAAATTTGAGTACTTTGAATGCTGCGCATTCGGCGGCCGCTCCAGCCTTGCGTACCGTGTGGTTGAGGTGCGATGTAGCAAACGTGCTTACACACGTAATTGTATACCTAACGTAGGTAATGTTAATCAATGTCAATTAAGGATAAGCTAAGGATACGTATACATAGGTACGTATCCTAATATTTCCTAATCTGCTATAATTAGTTTTTTTTCACGTTAGAAAAAATATGAAAACATAGGTGCCTACTAAATTCCATGTGCATTGTGCTGCTACTATTTTTGGGAATATTAGGCGTGGGTGTTTAGAAAAAAGTTATGTTATCATTCATGTGATTTTCAGGAGAACCTTGTTAATACAGTAATACCATGCCCTCTTCACATAAATGACGTGAGCTCAGACAACGGATTTTTAAAAAGTCGTAGCTCTTGTTTGGGTAATACGGCTGCCCTAAATTTAATTAGCAATCATGAGGCCTTTCTCTAGGGAAATTAGCTATTCGAATCCTGAGTTTTTGACTTTCGCTCGATAGCAAAAATCACGAACATAGGTCTAAAATACACTAAAAAAAATCTTAACAAATTATACACTACAGCTAAACATATTAAAATTGGTTCTAAAAATCGGCAATGTCATGTTTGAGGGAAATCATCTATTAGATACTTTTATATCTATTAAAACGCACAAAAAAATTAAATTGATAAACATGATATCCGCGCTTTCAAACACGCACTTCCATCTCGCTCACGCTTATGCTCAGTGAGAGGGAGAGAAGACCACGAACCTAAGTCGTCTCAAGCCTTCATATGGCAAATAAAATAAAATCATGGCTTGCAAAGCAAACAAAAAACTCCGAAAAAAAAAAACAAAAGACTATTAGACTTCAATTTTTGTTTTTTGTTTCACGTCTTCCTCATACATTTGAACAAATGCACATTAGACAAAGATATTGAAGTTTTTTGATACTTATTTTGAGGTAAATGAATATGTGTTCCTGTTATAAATAAATAACTAGGTTTTACGAAAGCGACTACCATCTGACCTTCCAACGCAGAGGGAAAACTAGACTTTAGGGGACCTTTGGGGTTAGACCGGTTCCTTACGGAAAGCCACTGTACAATCTCAAATGATATCAATGTTATCAGTAAATTAAGTCATTGTTATTATTGCTAAGTATGTAGGTACGTACCTAATTGAATAATTTCTAATATTTTTCAACATAAGCGTCTGTTACGTTTTATCGTATTTGAATTGAAAATTATTTCGTCCAAAATGAGTGGGTTTCAAACAGTAGCATACTTATGTCTAAACTGCTACTTAATTTCGTGTCCGTAAATGATTTCGTTGTAATCCAAATTGACTTACAGCCGGCATGAATATCAAAAGACAATTGCCAAAAAAATAAAACTTTCGTCGATGATACGTTTGTAATATACGTCAGTGCTTGGTCTAGGTCCGAACCCGCCACGCTAGGTCTCCAACCGTTACCCCATAGCGTGCTCAAATCAAACTCATTACACTATTTTCACTGTTTATTCAATTTTACACGCCAACTCTCGCTACAATTAATTCCGCCGCGCCAAAACGGACTCAAGTCCTTCGTAATAAGAAATACCAGTAACGTGATTCGAGATGCAATCGCATGTGTGTTTTTATAGCTTTTTGCTTGGATGTCGTCGACCGGTGCGTTACCAAGCAGTTATTTACCTTATTTTTTAAGATTCGTTGAAATGGAAACGAGCGATTGAAGATGTTACTTTCCTTTAGTCCGTTTTCGCAATTGCGGTTTCACAATTGGCTGCGAAAGAAGAATTATTTTTCGCTGTTTCGTAATTAATTGTCAAACAAGAATTTATTTTCTGTATTCACAACCAAGTTTCGTAATTAACTACGAAATAAGATTTTTTTTCCGTTTTCGCAATTGCGGTTTCACAATTGGCTGCGAAAGAAGAATTATTTTTCGCTGTTTCGTAATTAATTGTCAAACAAGAATTTATTTTCTGTATTCACAACCAAGTTTCGTAATTAACTACGAAATAAGATTTTTTTTCCGTTTTCGTAGTAAATTGGCTACGAAAGATGAATAACTTTTCACACTGCTTCGTAATTATTTTATTATCAAACAAGCATTTTTTGCTGTTTTAGTAATCGAATTTCGTAATTAACTTCAAAAACTGAACGAAAAAAAAGAACAATAAAGGCGTTGGCCCATCACAACGTATCACACCCCTTTAGTCCGTTTTCGCAATTGCGGTTTCACAATTGGCGGCGAAAGAAGAATTATTTTTCACTGTTTCGTAATTAGCTTTCAAACAAGAATTTTTTGGCTGTTTTCGCAATCGAATATTTTTTCTCCTTTTGTAATTAATTACTAGAAACATCTCCATTTTCCTTTTTCACAATTAATTACTAAACAAGAATTAGTCGCATTATTGGAACTCCTTGGTTAATAAATAAATTACTTAATGAGGTCTTAACCTCCTTCCTTCAACATAATAAAGAAAAAAATCGTTTGTGACATTTTATTTAATCAATTTAATGAAAAGAGAGAGTTTAAACATAAATATTAATTTCTTATCAACTTATGTGAAATGTGACTAAGATTTAAGTGCACTTGGAATTGATAAAACCTATTTTCACAATACATTATATCAAGACAACAGTATTATGGCTGATTCTTCTGAGTGCACTGCGTCAAATAGTTTGAGTAATGAAATTCGGTTCATTCCCACAAAGAGAGGAGGCCAAGCATTGCTTTATAATGGCCGTAAATATCACAAAAAGAGTACGTACGCTGACCGTAACTCATTTTGGCAGTGTTTCAGCAAAACAACATGCAAGGGTAGCATAACGCTGAGTGTAGAAAACTCCATAGTAAAATCAAAGGATCATGATATTGATTGTTTGGCAAATGACGCTAAATGCATATTTGAACAAGAACTTAGTGGTCTGAAAAAAAAAGTGTGCACTAACAACTATCCTATTCAGAAACAATTTGACGAAATGGTGAGTGAACTCAACGATAAAGGAGTGAACTTTCTTCACGAGTTACCTAAATTCCAGAACATCAAAACCGGTTTATACAATGAAAGATACAGAAACTTGGGAGTGCCCAAACTACAATTTAGATCGCCTCAAGAGGTAATAGTGCCGATTAAGTTTGAACATTTACTCATCGCCGATTACTATGATGTCGATATGAGAATCCTCGTGTTTGGTTCCCCTGATACGCAACAAATAATACATCGCTTTCAGCACTTTTTTCTTGATGGTACTTTTAAATCGTGCCCACTTCCGTTTAAACAATTATATAGTATACATGGACTTGATGTCGAAGCAAAAAAGGTAGTACCAATTTTTTTTGCGTTCTTACGAAACAAGAATGAAAGAACATACGAGATATTATTCCGGATGATTAAAAGTCAAATTCCAAGTTGGGAACCAGTAAAAATGACTTTAGATTATGAACAAGCAGCTATGAAAGGTATTCAAACCGTATTTCCAGACTCCATAGTAAAGGGTTGCTTTTTTCATTTTTGCAATACCCTCTTTCGAAAATCAAAAGCACTTGACATGAATTCAAGGATTCAAAGACGTCATGTAGCCCGTTGTGCTGGCTTAGCCCGTCTACCTTTAGCATTTGTCAAGAATGGGTACGAGTATGTGATGAAAAGAAGCCCAACGGATGAAAAAACTACTATATTTAACAAGTACTACCAAATTAAATGGATGAAAGACATCGGATTTGTCAAAAAATGGTGCTGCGAAGATGAGGAAATCCGAACTACAAACCCAGTTGAGGCATGGCACTCGCGTATAAATAAATATGTTGGAAGAAAAAACCCTAACCTGGCACAAATACTGGAAGTTTTAGAAAGGGAAACTAAGCTTCGTAATTTTAAACCTGCTATGAAAGTAAATAAAAACTATCAGGAAATCGATGAAGAAATTAAAAAAGCAATAGCAGAGTTATGTAATAACGAAATTACGGTCGGGCACTGTGTGGAGATCATTGCTCCATTTATGTATTAAATAAGCTCGGAAGTATTGTTTTAAAGTAAAAAGTATATATTTTGTTAAGGAAGTAAGTAATGTAGATTTTTATTTTTAATGTAAACAAGGTTTTTATTCCACTTCGACAAAAATAAAGGCAATAATTTACGATTTGCATATTTTTATTCCTCCAATTCACTTTCAGAGATCGATACTTAGGTGTTTGCCCATCACAACGAAAAAAAATAACAATAAAGGCGTTTGCCCATCACAACGTATCATACTATGACCGTGCTATGAACGTATGTGTCAAAGAATGACGGACCGGTGACGGAACTTTTTGCCGGTTACGTTCCTAGCACGGTCATGGTGTGATACGTTGTGATGGGCCAACGCCTTTATTGTTCTTTTTTTTCGTTCAGTTTTTGAAGTTAATTACGAAATTCGATTACTAAAACAGCAAAAAATGCTTGTTTGATAATAAAATAATTACGAAGCAGTGTGAAAAGTTATTCATCTTTCGTAGCCAATTTACTACGAAAACGGAAAAAAAATCTTATTTCGTAGTTAATTACGAAACTTGGTTGTGAATACAGAAAATAAATTCTTGTTTGACAATTAATTACGAAACAGCGAAAAATAATTCTTCTTTCGCAGCCAATTGTGAAACCGCAATTGCGAAAACGGAAAAAAAATCTTATTTCGTAGTTAATTACGAAACTTGGTTGTGAATACAGAAAATAAATTCTTGTTTGACAATTAATTACGAAACAGCGAAAAATAATTCTTCTTTCGCAGCCAATTGTGAAACCGCAATTGCGAAAACGGACTAAAGGATCACACCATGACCGTGCTAGGAACGTAACCGGCAAAAAGTTCCGTCACCGGTCCGTCATTCTTTGACACATACGTTCATAGCACGGTCATAGTATGATACGTTGTGATGGGCAAACGCCTTTATTGTTATTTTTTTTCGTTGTGATGGGCAAACACCTAAGTATCGATCTCTGAAAGTGAATTGGAGGAATAAAAATATGCAAATCGTAAATTATTGCCTTTATTTTTGTCGAAGTGGAATAAAAACCTTGTTTACATTAAAAATAAAATTCTACATTACTTACTTCCTTAACAAAATATATACTTTTTACTTTAAAACAATACTTCCGAGCTTATTTAATACATAAATGGAGCAATGATCTCCACACAGTGCCCGACCGTAATTTCGTTATTACATAACTCTGCTATTGCTTTTTTAATTTCTTCATCGATTTCCTGATAGTTTTTATTTACTTTCATAGCAGGTTTAAAATTACGAAGCTTAGTTTCCCTTTCTAAAACTTCCAGTATTTGTGCCAGGTTAGGGTTTTTTCTTCCAACATATTTATTTATACGCGAGTGCCATGCCTCAACTGGGTTTGTAGTTCGGATTTCCTCATCTTCGCAGCACCACTTTTTGACAAATCCGATGTCTTTCATCCATTTAATTTGGTAGTACTTGTTAAATATAGTAGTTTTTTCATCCGTTGGGCTTCTTTTCATCACATACTCGTACCCATTCTTGACAAATGCTAAAGGTAGACGGGCTAAGCCAGCACAACGGGCTACATGACGTCTTTGAATCCTTGAATTCATGTCAAGTGCTTTTGATTTTCGAAAGAGGGTATTGCAAAAATGAAAAAAGCAACCCTTTACTATGGAGTCTGGAAATACGGTTTGAATACCTTTCATAGCTGCTTGTTCATAATCTAAAGTCATTTTTACTGGTTCCCAACTTGGAATTTGACTTTTAATCATCCGGAATAATATCTCGTATGTTCTTTCATTCTTGTTTCGTAAGAACGCAAAAAAAATTGGTACTACCTTTTTTGCTTCGACATCAAGTCCATGTATACTATATAATTGTTTAAACGGAAGTGGGCACGATTTAAAAGTACCATCAAGAAAAAAGTGCTGAAAGCGATGTATTATTTGTTGCGTATCAGGGGAACCAAACACGAGGATTCTCATATCGACATCATGGTAATCGGCGATGAGTAAATGTTCAAACTTAATCGGCACTATTACCTCTTGAGGCGATCTAAATTGTAGTTTGGGCACTCCCAAGTTTCTGTATCTTTCATTGTATAAACCGGTTTTGATGTTCTGGAATTTAGGTAACTCGTGAAGAAAGTTCACTCCTTTATCGTTGAGTTCACTCACCATTTCGTCAAATTGTTTCTGAATAGGATAGTTGTTAGTGCACACTTTTTTTTTCAGACCACTAAGTTCTTGTTCAAATATGCATTTAGCGTCATTTGCCAAACAATCAATATCATGATCCTTTGATTTTACTATGGAGTTTTCTACACTCAGCGTTATGCTACCCTTGCATGTTGTTTTGCTGAAACACTGCCAAAATGAGTTACGGTCAGCGTACGTACTCTTTTTGTGATATTTACGGCCATTATAAAGCAATGCTTGGCCTCCTCTCTTTGTGGGAATGAACCGAATTTCATTACTCAAACTATTTGACGCAGTGCACTCAGAAGAATCAGCCATAATACTGTTGTCTTGATATAATGTATTGTGAAAATAGGTTTTATCAATTCCAAGTGCACTTAAATCTTAGTCACATTTAACATAAGTTGATAAGAAATTAATATTTATGTTTAAACTCTCTCTTTTCATTAAATTGATTAAATAAAATGTCACAAACGATTTTTTTCTTTATTATGTTGAAGGAAGGAGGTTAAGACCTCATTAAGTAATTTATTTATTAACCAAGGAGTTCCAATAATGCGACTAATTCTTGTTTAGTAATTAATTGTGAAAAAGGAAAATGGAGATGTTTCTAGTAATTAATTACAAAAGGAGAAAAAATATTCGATTGCGAAAACAGCCAAAAAATTCTTGTTTGAAAGCTAATTACGAAACAGTGAAAAATAATTCTTCTTTCGCCGCCAATTGTGAAACCGCAATTGCGAAAACGGACTAAAGGGTTACTTTATATGTAGATAGGTGTTACGTGTTGTATTTATACGGGTTGATAAGTTCAAGTCAATAAAGGCTATTTTTGCTGCAGCGGGTAAATCTAACGATATCAGAATCCTGTAGATAAATAAGTATCTGTTATGCCAGTTGATTGCTCGTGGGCTGTAGTTATGTGCTGGGACTATGGATAGGGTCAGAGTGTTGCGACTTATGGGCGACCGGCTTGCAACATATCTAATATGCAAGATATCTATGTAATATCACGATTACTCCATCTGCTGCTCTGTTGCTAGAAGGGGCACTGAAAAATAAATTCCATATACTTACTTTACTTAGCACTCTCTCTCTCTGCTCTAGGTACCATTTTTGGGAATAGGTATAGGTACATATTTTATGTATGTTACAGTAAACTGAAAGGTACTTAGGAAATATTAGGTATATATTTACTCGAATATGGCTAGTGCAATTGCACCAATATGTATACACCACAAAGTTACAGAAATATGTATACAGACCTTATTACTACGGAAGTAAGGTTGTTGTATACATATTTTTGCAACTTTGGGTATAATCATTGTTAAGTGTTAAATTATTAGTAAAAAGTAAGTTATCTTTAGGTCATCCATGAGAACAATATTTACTAACCTAAGATAAATTTTACTATTCACATCACCTGAAAGTCTAAATCCAAAATGTCTTCAATAATCTCATATACCTACTTATTACCTACCTTTAACTTGTGCATGCATACTGCGTCGACGACCGGTATTGTACATATTATATTAAAGAATTTATTAAGTTTTTTTTTTCTTTATGATTACCTATTTTGTTATGTTAACATAGTTTTTATGTATTCATGAACCTCCAGGTCTTTTGATTTATGTCTATTGGTACCTACTCTTTGTGTGCCCTTTATATTTTTGTTTATGTGCCTGTTTGTGTTCTAAATAAATAAAAAAAATATATACATATTGGTGACCTTGACTGTACCTACCTACAGTCAACGGCAAATTTTAATTTGTAGGGTTCCCGTACCTCAAAAGGAAAGATACGAAACCCTTATAGGATCACTTTGTTGTCCGTCTGACTGTATGTCTGTCTGTCTGTCTGTCTGTCAAGACCCTTTATCCCGGAAACGGGTGGACGGGAGGTATCGAGTTGAAATTAAAACTATAAGAATTATGCTCAGGTCTACAAGTCCCTTGAAGCTGTGAAAAAATCAAACTTCAAAGTTAACGTAAAATAATAATTTACTTTAAAACAAAGTTTAAACCGACTTCAATACAGTACTTTGCCAAGCCACATAGGCACATGAACATTTCCACATTTCCTTTCCAATTTACCACATGCACTGCTTTTCGAGAGCAAATGCGTTGATTATTACAGAAAAAATCCAAGTCGCTATATGTGGGCTGATAATATTTGAGGAGTTCCATCCATTCCTAAAGGACCTCAGAATTACCACCTCATGAGTTGCTACTTCAACAGAATCATGTCAAAATCTTTGACGAACTTTACATCTTTGAGGAGTTCCATAAGTCATCTGTTATCTTCATCATCAGTTCCACTTCACCAAAATTGCGATTTCCGAAGGTAAAGACACGAATAATAATAGAAAATACCGAAATCACTACATACTTACGTGCCTATAAAATTTGAGGGTTGCCCTCAATTTCCCTGGGATCCCATCATCAGATTCTGATTTGGTGACAAAGGGACCATCTTGGAAGTATACTCTTTCGAATAAAAAAATAATTTTGAAAATCGGTTTACAATTGACGGCGAAATCGGCAAACATACATTAAAAAAAAACAAAATACATACAGTGGAACATAGGTAGATATTTATTGGTTCAGAAATACAAACTTTTGAAACTTTTAAAATGTCCCTATGCTCTATCCACTCCTCTGTTCACTTAACTTAATTACCTATGTTTGTTATTGTATCATGTTAAACTCTAAGGAAGAGCGGTGTCTCTTGCCACAGGCATCTTGATTGCCTAAAAAGAGACACCAGCCTGCATATCTGTAAAGTTTTTTAAGATTTCGAATAAATCATTTTTTTCATTTTCATATAATCTCCTCCTTTTTTGAAATCGGTTAAAAACGGATACGGCCGTTTATGCCGCAAAAAAAGAATAGTTATTTGTGTCACAAGGGAGCAAAATAGTATATTTACGGCGAGGGCGGTGTATTGAATCCTGAACATAGCGAGGGATCCTACAATAGAATCCTGAGCGTAGCGAGCAAAAACGAACAAAAATACAAAAAACGAAAAAAATACAAAAAAACGAACAAAAAAATAACAAGAAAACAAAACAAACAAAAACAACAAAAAACAAAAAAAAAACAAATAAAAAAAAGAACAAGTGGCGACCACGTACCGGAAGGCGCGGCGTGGGTAGGCGCCCCACAAGGTGGACTGATGACCTGGTAAAGGTCGCCGGAGTCCGCTGGATGCGGGTGGTGCAGGACCGGTCATTTTGGCACTCTTTGGGGGAGGCCTATGTCCAGCAGTGAACGTCTTTCGGCTGATATGATGATGATGATGATGATATATAAATGTTTGTCGATTACGATGAAATTACAATCGATTATTTTATCAAGATTCTATTGGCACATTGCGTAAATGCTACAAGCCAATGAATAAATTAAAAAAAACCGGCCAAGTGCGAGTTGGACTCGCGCACGAAGGGTTCCGTACCATTATCTATAAAAACGGCAAAAAAATCACGTTTGTTGTTTGGGAGCCTCCCTTAAAAACATATTTTATTTTGTTTTTAGTATTTGTTGTTATAGCGGCAACAGAAATACATAATCTGTGAAGATTTCAACTCTCTAGCTATTACGATTCTTGACATACAGCCTGGTGACAGATTATCTATAAAAACGGCAAAAAAAACACGTTTTTTGTATGGGAACCCTCTTAAAAAATATTTTATTTTGTTTTTAGTATTTGTTGTTATAGCGGCAGCAGAAATACATAATCTGTGAAAATTTCAACTCTAGCTATCACGGTTCTTGAGATACAGCCTGGTGACAGACAGACGGACGGACAGCGAAGTCTCAGTAATTTGAGTACGGAACCCTAAAAAGTAGCTTGAACAGAAAAGTAGCATTTTGCTCCCTCTCGTCGGGGACCAAAACTTACTTTTCTGAATGAGAGGTGTGAAATAGTACATTACTTACCTAGGGCGGTTAAACAAAGAATGTCTCAGATCGCTGGTATTTGACGCCCGAGCCGAAGGCAAGGGCGATAAATATGCGCTCTGAGGCTTATTACCGCCCGTGGTGAGTACAAAATTTTACGTCTCTATCTGGCCAGGAAGTGGGGTTTTCCGCACGCATAGCGTGCGGTAATTCCTACTTTATGGCCAGGTATGACGTAAAGTATATTTCAACACTCTCAAAAAAGAAAGAAACATTTATTCGAGA
The DNA here is from genome assembly GCA_963854355.1 of Epinotia brunnichana. NCBI lineage: Eukaryota > Metazoa > Arthropoda > Insecta > Lepidoptera > Tortricidae > Epinotia > Epinotia brunnichana. The sequence continues at coordinate 81,584,748 of OY977935.1, read as the reverse complement.
CAAACAACACACAGCGTTTGCCACGAAACAGTTCTATCTCAGCATAATGCTGGCATTGCTGCGAGCGCTGATATTCCGATAGAAGAGGGAATCACAATTTATAGGCTACTTTCCGTTGATCTAGAACTATGAAATTTGGCAAGTAATATCGTCTTATATTACAAGTACAGGGAAAATCAGAAAACTATACATTTGTAGGTAATGAAATGATAAAAAATATGTTCTTTATTTAGAGTACGACCGATTAAAGTAAATACCACGACAAATTTGTACGGAACCCTCGATGGCGACTCCGACGCGCACTTGTGCGGTTTTTTTAATTGGTGGAACTGATGATTTATTATTTCCGAAGCGGTGGACGCCTCGGGCCGCTACAACTCTGGCGCGTACAGCGGCCGTCGGCACTGGCTCGGCTCGAAACAGCAATGTTTGGATTTGGTAAGGTCACACTTCAACTTTACCTACGTCCCCGACCTGCCGAGCTAGCATAACCCCCTGGCCACGACTTTGGTCTTAAGCGACCTGCGACCAGCGTTTTATCTGTTCATTGCGCGTGATCCCAACTATATAACCACAGTGCGTTGCGCGTCTCGACCGCGCAATTAACAGATAAAACGCTGGTCGCAGGTCGCTTAAGACCAAAGTCGTGGGTCAAGGCGTAATAGGGTTTAGTGTCATGTTTTGGCACATTTCGGCCGTAAAACCTGATCATACATAGGTACTATATCGTGCTAGCTGCCCTGAGGGGCGATAGCGTAACATTTCGTGCGTATGTTTGGTAGGTCTAAATGTCACTTTTTGTTAAGGAAAATTATAGTCAAGTTGTTATAACGCTCATTTGAAAAGTTACGCAATTATCTGGGCGATCGTGGGCTCGCTATTCATAACTCGGCTCATCGCGAGCCCTACGCCGCCCTGGAAGGTAACTACGCGGAAACTGCAAAAGGCTAACTGGTTCGGTTACATTGCAATGGTGGGTTATTCACTCTGTGCCATCATCCCTGCCTTACCATCTTTATTTCCTGACGGCCTCGGACTGAACATAAGGCCTGACAGAAGGTCACTGGAAGAGCTCTTTAGCGTTAAAACTGCCTGTTGCCTGTAGTTATATTTAGGTTAAGTCATGTATTCTTTTCTTGGTGGCCAACAATAGTAGATTATACACCAAGGGGATAAAGCACTGTTTTATGTCACGGGAGCGAATTGAATCCCGAACGTAACGAAGGACTCATAATTTAACTCCTGAGCGTAGCGAGGGAGTTATAAGTTAATTCCTGAGCGAAGCGAAGGAATTAAGACTGAGTCCTGAGTGCAGTGAGGGGTTCAACCGCCCAAGACTAAAACAGTCTTATCCCCGAGGTGTATACTCTACTTTTCACACCTTATGCGAGACAAAAAAACAGGCTCAGTAGATAAATAATGTTTATTTAGCAAATTAAAAGTACATAGTAACATTAGACACATAGTAGCTTTCCATTTGTCAAAATCGTTGTAGGCTTTTAGGTATTTTTCCTTTGACTTCTCTGGCAGCAGATTGTTGACAATGCCTATGGCATCTAATTTGATAAACTCAGGAGTCAAAACACTTTCATCACTCGACATTTTCAATATTATTTTTGAAATTAAATCTTCTATAGGCACCTACAAGAACTCGATTTGTTCGTCACGCGTGAACAAATGAAGGCGCGCGCGGCGTTCCAAATTCGAAAGCACAAGCCGTGGTCCTAGATTCGAAATTCGAATTTCGAGCACCGCGCTCCTCCGGACCGGGGTTCACACGGAGGCAAACTTCATTTATTTTGTCAAATCAAGTAGGCCATGGCCTAGGACAAATTGTGTTTAGCAAAATTAAACTTTATGCATATAGTAATAAGAATTATGAAAAGTGAAATCATATTATTAACCAGCGGGTTACAATGAAATTCAGTACAACATTATAACCCGGCTAATACCAAGGGATTTAATGTCTTGCTTTCGGTAGGGTTTACATGACCTATAATTCGGCATTGTCGAGCATGTGGTTTGAAAAGAATATTATATTGTATATCACCTACAGAATAACCTTTTATTTTAACTGTAAAGGCAAACTTATCCCTTGAAACAATCTCTTCTTGCCAGTGACGCCCCTCCCATGCTACGCCACTAGGTGACACCCACGTGAAATCCACTCAATTTCGCCCCGGTGCCACACTTGCTAGCTGCGCCATTGCTTATTGCTACCCTTTAAGCCATGTTTATATGTATGTTTCAGGATAAAAACAAAAGTATTACAGAGCAGAAAGAAGCCCTAGGAAGGTCTCGGAACGAGGCATATCTTAACGCTGTTCTACGAAAGGAATTCAGCCAAGGTACTCGTGGAATAACAAACTGAACTATCGGCAGCGTGTATACAGTGAATTTTATTACAAAACTGGGATAAGAATATTATGACAGATTCAAAATTGTTTAGATGTCGCTTCTACATGCATCAATACTCACGTAATACCTACTCCTTCAATATTTTCGGGGATCGCGTGACGGTAAGTCGGGTAAGTAATCAATGCGTAAACAAGCGGGGCCATATGTTCTCGTTGGTCCTTTCTGGAAGGTCCATTTTATATAGAACGTTTTTTTTATAGGAGGTATGTGGATTTAGATGAGCCAATTAGTAGGTATATGACATAACTATACCCAAAGTGTAAAGCATGCCTATCTCTTTTCACAGCAGGCCAAGAGAGGCCGATGACAGAGACGGAGAAGCTACATCGCGCCAGGGAGGCACCGTTACGCCTGGGCTACTCTGTAGTGAGGCTGCAACTCAACATTACCAAGCTCACCATGGCTAAGGTGGGTTTTTATATCATGGTGGCATACATGCATATCACCTGCTTGAGGATCAGTAAACTATCGACTCTTGGAGTCACTTGCCCTTTAGATTTGACAATTTGCTGCGTTGACAGCAAGCGACAGATGGAGGTCTCTCACTCTCAACAGTCTCAACACAACGCATTCTTTGGAGCGACCAGGTTAGGAGGAATATCTATTTGGTGGGGTGTTTATTTATACTGAGAAATTATACACAATACTTATTTGGGTGTGTTGTAGGAACTACTCTACAAGTTTTATTATGAAACAGTATTCAATAATGAAATTCGGTACAATAAGAAGCATGATCTTACATTAAAAGTAAAGGAACAATTCCGAAAACTGTGAATTTGTAACTAAGTAGGTATATCACAAAAAATACCGTTTGTATATAACCAGCGTAAATAGACCCCCAGACACAGTAAACACTTCGCGACGACTGACATAGACATGCCCAAAATAACGTTCAATTAAGTAGGTACCTAGTTACAAATCACGCTAGTACGGTACCTACTACACATTGATGTTTTAATTCCAGAATTTCCAAATCGTCCAAGGCCTGTGCCTCCCTGGCTCCTGCTCGCCAGAAGACATCACCTGCCTCATAAACTTCTCCATAATGATTACAGACACTCTAAAAACCAACAAAACGACCCCCAGAACCGTCAAAGTCACCTCTTCCAGACGCGTAGAAGTTTCCTACGATGTCACCAAAGACTATGAAACCATCAGTCTACTATCAATCACTTTAGTCTTGATCCTTCTGTCTGTGATAGCGACGCTAGTCGACTACAACATGCTTAAATGTCGACGGAATGTCGCTTCCAAAACATTCAATGTCCAAAAGTACAACAACGACTTGAACGAGAGTATAAGGAAGTCGAACTTAGTCGACGAGTCTTTGACTATCAATAACATAGAGAACTCAAACATAAATCTGGTGACAGTGAAAAAGGTTATAAAACAGAACGCTGTGCCTCCATCTATTACGCTAGACGTAGTATCATTGGAGAATGCTGCCAACAGCTGCAAGCGCTGTGGAAAATATAGAAAGCAATGCGCCAATCCTATGAAGAGCGAGAGCTACCAACCTTGCCCAAGAGTCAGATATGATAACTCCCTAGCTAGCTTGAAAGTTAAAAGGAGTGCGTATCAGTATCTGCTCCTCTGTTTTTCTCTCAATTATGGGTGGAAGAGGATATTCAACACCAACATGGCGAATAAGGATTTGTCCATAATGCACGCGATCAGGGTTCTGACGACGTTCTGGGTGGTGTTTATTCATGTGGCGACTACGGTCAGCTATTTGTCAGGTTGGTTGTTTAGTAATTAATTAATTTGGTCTATTGTGCACCCGGTTGCGTAGGTAATGTATTCGAGCGTTCGGACTTCTAAAAGGTATTTTGAAGAATGGGGTGAGTGAGGAGACAGTTTTTAACGTAGGGTGAGTGAGCTGCATCAACCACACTGTTCCCACTGTTCACACATAGGGTTGAAGTTATCACTGCAATCACATTTTTCACCATTTTTAAACCTACAATTGCTAGTGTAGCCACAGCTGACTTCTTTTGGGAACACAGGCGTGAATTGTGTTTGTAAGATTGAAACTTGGTTGCAGATAACGGGACTGACATGGACAACCGCAATAATGTGTTCATGATCCTAGCGACAGGATCATTGGCTTTCGATACGCTGTTCTTCGTAAGGTAAACCATTCACATTGCTTGTTTTTTTGGAGGCGTGCACGTGCCCTTCAGCTTCGATTCGTCAAGGGTTTTTTAAACCAGTACCTAAGCTGCAAAAGTCTAAACACAGACAACACAGGTCAAATGGTTAGTCGTTAGCGAGCGAGCTTGCAGTTAAACTTGTCGTAGGTATATTTGAGTGTATTTGCAAACACGTATTGTTTAAACAATAGGACGGTTAGCCTGATGTTAGGTGGTGACCGGAGCCTTTGGACTCATGCAACTCTAGGTGTATCAAATGCCCGTTGCCAACCCTTTAAAATGTATACACTCCTTGAAGGACCACACACTGGTGTAGTTCCCTTCTAATCTTCATACTTGTAATTGCTATAAGTAACATCGTATTGTTTCCAGCGGGCTGTTCAGCTCGTACCACTTCTTCTACCTAAAGAGCCAGTACAGCGTCGAGGAGCTGGTGAGCTTCGGAGGTGCCTGCGGCCTGGTGCTGCAGCTGTTGTGCTTCATCACCAACAGAGCTGTCAGGTGAGACTAATACAATTGGTTACTTACCAGAAAAAAAAAGCTAAAATTCTCGCCCTAAAGGCAGCAGACCTAGTTCTCAAGATGGCGAAGAAATCAGGAACTCTCGCATCGGTGAACATGCCCTTCGCACTGCAGAAACGTGGCAATATGGCTTAGCGCGTTGAACGAGTGCCTGGTGTACTTACCTTTTCCAAAGCTGGCATGTATAAAAACATTGGCAGAACGCTTTAAATATGGTTGCTCGAACAACGCGCAAAGCGTCGAACCGACATAGGTATAACACAAATGTTTGTATGGGACACAATGAGAGCACATTAAAATGAGGAAAGTACCCAAGAGGGTTTCCTGGCTGCATTATGTCAATAGCTGGCAGCGCTGTGCCGAGAGGTCTAAATGCACCAATCAATTTCAATTTATTCATTTACCAAACTTACCTTATCAACTAGTTAGAATACTTAACTATTAGTGCTGTATTAACACAAAGGCTCAGTGCAGAACAATCAGCGGTCCTCACACTAGGCCATGCCTGTGACGTGAGGACAGGTTTAAGGCTTTGAAGAAGAATTAAGAATTCTAAATACATCTGATGCGTGAACAGATTACATTAATGGGAGCAGACTACAGGCTGGTAAACTAGCAAAGTAAAATGAAATGAGAAACAAAGGAATTACAATTTTATCATAAAATATGTGGAACAAGAAGCACATTCTTTTAAGAGCAAGAGTGTATGTGTGTGTGCGTGCTTGTGTGTGTGAGCGTGCGTGTGAGTATCATCAATCATGTTTAACCATCATCAATTTGGTTGTTGTATTTAAAAACCTGCTGTCAAAAATACGTCTAGCTACTGAGGTGGCATAATGCATTCTGGAAATCCTCATTAAACTGGTTTCTCAGCAGTGCGGTGGAAAATCCAAACAATCGCCGGTGAAATAGGCATCAACGTTTTGTCGTCGTGCTAGGTTTCGCGTTCACCTGACAATATGCGCGTACAGTCAGTCAATACATGACAAGACAAGACTTGGATCGTTTCAAGACGAGAGTGAATAAGCACTATCTAGGTAGGTACACACTGGAACAACTATTATATAATCTGTGCTGGAACTCTATCAGCAACATCGATACGAATACATATATGTACCAGTGTGTAACCGCCATACGATAAATAAATAAATCTAGGTACGCATGTAACACCCTCGACCATGATCATCCATCACTTCCCATCACGTCAGGATACGAGTAAGTAGTGGTCAAATGCGTACCTATAAGTAATAAAAAATAAATAAAAAAAAACATCGGTGTGTCAACTACTTTTCGACTCTATTAATAGTAGCTTAAGGGGCTCCACGCACTTTTTGACTAGTTTTGATGAGTTTTGAGTTGATATTCCTCCGTTATTACAATAAATATATTTATGCCACAAACGTTAATCGGTTCTTCAATACTTTATCTACTTTTGCAAGAGAGTTTTTTGGAAAAAAATGTATATTTATTTTTCTATGATTTATTCACACATGGTTCTCTCTCAAAAGCTCTGTTTTCGATATTAGTATGTTGTTTATGCACTTTCATATATGAAATTTACATGTAACTGTTCCTTTTTGACGTTTCTAACAACCCAAGAGAGTTTTTTATGTTGAACTCATTTTTACTAAAGTTACGTCCAAAAAACTGGTTTTTTGGCCTAAAACTGCTAAAGTTTAGTGCCATATATCTCAAAAACTATGAGTTTTGAAGTAAATATGGGAAACAATTTCGGTTAACATCGTTGTTGTTAATACGGTAAGCCAAAAAAACACGAAAAAACGGACGGTAACAGATCGAAGGTCATTGGGAGCTATGAGCCCCTTAAGGTTCAAAAGTGATAGACTAATTTCTTACTGTGCATTATTTAAATTGAATACCAAACCCAGCTTTGGCAGACTTTTAGGGTTCCGTACCTCAAAAGGAAGAAATGAACCCTTATGGGATCACTTCGTTGTCCGTCTGTCTGTCAAGTCAAGCAAGACCCTTAATCTCAAAACGCGTGGATACATTTTTTATGTATTTTCCAGGCTCCTCCCATCGTACGTTTACGCCATCTTTCTAGCGTCCGTACTGGCGCGTGCGACTCATCAAACTTCGGTGCTCGAGTTACCGGGCCGTGACTACAGCTGCGATGAAACTTGGTGGCGAAACATACTGTACATCACTAATGTGTATCCGGTCGATGAACGGGTAAGTTCAAAGATGTTGCAATCCACACCCCTATTTACAAGCTTTTTATTAATTTACAAGCTTTTTATTACAAGCTTTTATTTAACTTGCACAGTTCGTAAATAATTAACTTTGCAATGTAAATATGTAAGTAAGTTGTCCGTCAAAATTTGCAATCCATTTTTCAGTCACTTGCCGTTACCCGAATGAGCTGAACTTTTGGGTATATACTAGTATAGTTTGGATGACATAAATATAAAATATGACATAAACATAGGTAAAAGTAAAAGCTTGTATACCAAAAATTTCATTTTTGACAGAAACTTATTATTTGACATACACTGTTTGTATGTAAGCTGCCTTCAAAATTTGCAAATAAATTTTCAGCTGCTTACCTCTATCTTAAGATTGAAAAGGTGGTAGGTATGTAAGTTTGGTGACAACGAAATATTATTGGACCACCGAGTTGGTTTGATGATAGCGACAGGAGGCCATAACATAAAAACTATCCTAAATAAAGTAAGATAAACCCGTCGTGTTTGTGCTCTCTGGGAATCCATTACCAGTAAAAAATCTATTTGAAGTGTTTCTTAGTAATAAAAATAAACCATAAATGATTGGCCAGAATAAAAATACGATATAACCGCTTGGTTATCGGTGACATTGTTAAAAATAAACGAATACCTTTACCCAGTGCATGCAAGTATCCTGGTACCTCACCATGGAAACGCAGCTGCACGCCGCAGGTGCGTTTCTGTGCGCGCTCGCGGCACGCCGGCACACCGCGCTCACGCTGGCCTCGCTGTGCGTGCTGGCCGCCACCGCTGCTGATGTGGCCGCGGCCTTTGGGGAGTATAGCAAGCCGTGAGTGGTTCTATTTAGTCTTTCACTCTAGACAGTTCGTGGTTTGTGGTGTTACTGGGAATATTCCCCCGCACAGTGCATGCAAGTATCCTGGTACCTCACCATGGAAACGCAGGCGCGTTTCTGTGTGCGCGCGTGCGGGCACGCGCAAGTTGTAAACCATTGAAACTACACTTCAAACACATCGAACGCGCACGACCCGCGCCCGCGACCGGTGTGTGGAGGCCTTTACCTCGATCTGCCCGATACTTTCTGGAGCGGTCAGTAGATTTTAAGGAGCAGTGCCGCACTGGATAGAACAATCTGTGGCATGACTTGACTTGCTCGTGACCATGAACGTATCGTTTTTCAAATGGTTTTCCTAATGTGTTCAGGTTGGCTGACGTGTATGCTGCTTACCGCTTGACGCTGGAGCGGCCTTGGGCTCGCGTGGCGCCGTATTTCACCGGGGTGTTCGCGGGCTGGTTGGTCCGGCGGATGGGTGGACAGCTGAAGGTTTCTAAGGTAAGTTTAGCTATAGCCCCATACAAGAAAAAACTGCCTGAGATTGACGGACAGAAACCGAGTGATCGCATAAGTATTCCATTGGACCAATTTTAGTAGGGAACACTAAAATTGGCAATGAATTATAATCGACTGTACGTAATAGGGAAGAACTTGTTGTGTTTTGAAATGGAACGAAATCAAAACAAACGCAACACTGTTCCAATTTAGAACGGGGAGGCCATTTATAGCAGCAGACGCATAGGGGAAAAGCCGTTTCTGTTCCTGAACTGAAAGTTTCTTCTTTGCCTCGAAAGCGTTTCCGCTTCGCCTGTCTGCCTAACAAACTCCTTGCTACGTTCTACTGGGCCACATGGTCTTTAAGATCAAATTTAGCCAAGCGAATATCCGTAATGATCATCGAAATCGATGAAGACTACATGATGTTTCGGGTCTATAGCACGGTGATAACAAATGGCGAGCGGCATTGGCGGCTAAATGATTTTGGTGTCGGAAGGGACTGAGCCCGCTTAGATTAGATTTAAATAAGAACCAAGTAATATACTTTTGAGAGGGGCTTGAGCCCGAGAGCCTCCTATGGATCCGCCAGTGGCAAGTGTGTCTGAAGGTTACATTATTTTCTTCAGTTGACATCTTTCTTCCTCTGGCTGTCGTCGCTCTCGGCGCTGGGCGTGGCGTCGGCGGTGCCGTGGGCCGGCCCGGCGTGGGCCTCCTGCTTCCTGCACCTCGTGTGGCCCGTGGTGCTGCTGTGGCCCGCCTTAGTTTGCGCTACTAATTATGCTGGTGAGTAGTAATGTGTAGATATCAATAGCGTATGTCAAGAGCGCGGCGTGCCGTCCGAAGGTACGCCTGTGCTTATAGTGCATGTTGTTAGGGGAAAATACTTCACTTTCGGATACCGGCGCCATATTTTAGTATGTTGTTAGGCATGTCCCCTGGATTCCAAAACTGCCGGAAACAATCTCTAAGGAGTCGAATTCCCCTGTAATGACGTCATCAAAACTGCCGCGGCCGCGCTTGGAAAAGTGTAAATTACACCCAAACCATACAACCTAGGTACGTACACATGTGGGGTACCAAATGAAAGCTGAATAAATTGTCAATAGTTCATTCGTACATTATATTTCAATGTATACTCTAGTTTAAGTACTGTTAGCAAAAGTATAAAAAAATCAAGAACAAATCTAAGGAGTTTCAGACTTTGCGGCAAGAAGACAAGACTAGAAAAGATACAGGAATGTAATGTAAGACACAAATGATATCTAGTATTTCAGCTTTGCATTTTAGTTTTTTATTTTGAGACAAGAGCAGAATTGGGAAAATTGTGCTCAAAAAACCAACAACGCAAAGCGAGTTTTCCCTACAAGATAAAATGTTATCGAAATTACTATTTTCCAGAAACCAGCACGAACTTTTAGTATGTTGTTGTACACGTTGCTTAAAATGCTCTTGTCTTAAAATAAAAAAACTAAAATACAAAGCTGAAATACTAGATATTATTTGTGTTATACATTACATTCGTGTATCTTTTCTAGTTTTGCCGCAAAGTCTGAAAGTCCTTTATTAATTTTTTTATACTTTTGCTAATACTCGTAGTACTTAAACTAGCGTATATATTGAAATATAATGTACACGTGAACTATTGACAATTTATTCAGCTTTCATCTGGTACCCAACATGTGTACGTACCTAGGTTGTATGGTTTGGGTGTAATTTACACTTTTCCAAGCGCGGCCGCGGCGTTTTTACCCGACTGCCGAAGGAGAGGAGGGTTATGTTTTTGATGACCTCATTACAGGGGAGACAGACTCCTTAGAGATTGTCTCCCGGCAGTTTTGAAATTCAGGAGACATGCCTAACAACATACTGAAATATGGAGCCGGTATCCGAAAGTGAAGTATTTGTTCGACGGAATCCCCTAACAACACGCACTATTAAACGTGGCCTACAGGGTTCTAGGCACTCTGAAAACTATAATAGGGCCTAAGTTGTCTAGTCCGTTATCTAGAAGGGTAAGATCATTCCATTACGGAGGGTTATGGGCCAAATTTGCAAATGATGATGGCATGATCAGTAATGCCAGAACCCTGCTGAACAGCCTCGTGGGTTGCGGTTCATCTGACCTGACCTTGTTTCAGTACTGCAGAAATTGTTCAAGATAAAATAATTGTATGTATAACGAATAAATCAGTTTCGGATCGCTTTACAGTCCATTGAAATACTTCCGAGGAAATACCTCTTTCACTGGTGATATTGAAAATTCTTTGAATACCAATACCTCGCCTTAGTCACCCCGTTCGACTCTCCCCGTCATCTCTTGGACGTATCCTATTATTCAGTCTACTTTCGCACATTCTCTCAACATGGTCAAACCACGAGTTTAAACTACTCTGGTAGACCCCCACGAAGTGGACTGATGACTTGGTAAAGATCGCGGGAGTTCTCCGCATGCGGCAGGAGTAAGCCCGGTTTATATCCAGCAGTGGACGTCTTCCAGCTGTTATATGATATGTCTGCGTTCTCTTCTTCAGGTCTGAGCCGTCAGCTCCTCGACTCGGGTGTGGTGGCAGCGCTCAGCCGCCTCAGCTACAGTGTGCTGCTGCTCCACGGGCCGATCACCAGCAGTGTGCTGCTCAGTCTGGATGGAGTACTGTGTTCTGACACTATGTGCATCGTGAGTATTGATATTACTAGTGGAATAAAGAAGTCATCCTTTTTAAGGCATAGTAAAAAAGTGAAGTGGTTGGTCGTTTTTAACTAAGCCTTTTCATTATATACTTTATGAAATACCCTCAAAACTAATATCGGGGGGGGGGGGGGGGTGCCAATAATTAGTATTACCTAATTATTAAAAAAAAACATGATTTGTAGACAAAAAGGTGGAACCCATTATTGGCTTCAGAACAACAATATTTTACTAATTTCTAGACCACCTCGTTCGTTAAATACGAATCCGTAAAGTGCCCGCCGTTTTGAACTTTTTGGTGAATGTTCCAATTACCTACGTTCAAGGTCACAGTCATTTTACCAGTACTAATTCGTCCCCAGTGGTCCTACTTCGCGGGCACGACGTTGCTGACGCTGGGCGCTTCCCTCCTGCTGTCCCTTCTGGTGGAGATGCCTTGCTGCAGCTTGCTTAGAAGGCTCTCGGATTGCGCCAATAGTTAGAACTTCACTTTTTTGTAGAGTTTTCATTTGTTTACACCACAGATGTATGAATATAAGGAGATCGGACATGCCGGCCGATTTGTATAGAGTACGCCTGTCGCAAGTTCATTAACCCACACAACGCCCAAGTAATTGACAAGACAAAGCACGCACACATCTAAAACACACACACTTGTATACCTACGCGCTTATTGGAAAATACACGCGCAGCATATCGGCCATTTTGGGAAAAAAACTTAATATTCTCTGCGATCAGCACGCGTGCACAGTATGGCAGAGTATGCCCATTGAGCTAACAGCTGCGACACGGCCGCCGGCGGCTTGTCCTCTCTCTAGTATTCTATGCTCTGAGGTTTACACCTTTACGAGGGATGAGCTAGGTTGCCATCGGTAAAATGAGGTTTAAAAAGTGTAGTTCAAACATTTTCGCGGCAATATTAAGAAAAAAAAGTTTTGACGCGATCGTATTTTGTTTTTAAGTTCGCTTGGGTATGGGTGGGGCACATCATTGCACGTAGAACCGATGGCCGTTGGGGCGGAAAGGTTCTCGAGTGGCGACTACGTACCGGAAGGTGGACTGATGACCTGGTAAAGGTCGCGGGAGTCCGCTGGATGCGGGTGGCGCAGGACCGGCCATTGTGGCACTCTTTGGGGGAGGCTTATGTCCAGCAGTGGACGTCTTTTCGGCTGATATGATGATAGGTACGAGTTCCGCGAAGGTCGTCCAAAATCAGTGGTTGTCCCGAAAAACATTGACTCTGTGCGTAAACTAATATTGCAAGACCGTCACGTGATTTATCGAGAGATTGAGGCGTCTTTGGGCATTAGTGGGACCAGCATACAAACAATATTGCATCAGCTGTCAAAAAAGTTTGTCCGCGGTGGATAGGAAAATAATTGCCCGAAAATGTTCGCGATTCAATTCCATGGTAGCTGATACGATATTTTTTCAAATGACAGTAAAAAACAAAATACGATCGCGTCAAAACTTTTTTCTTAATATTCCGCCAAAATGTTTGAACTACACTTTTTAGGGTTCCGTACTCGTAAAACGGGACCCCATTACTAAGACTCCGCTGTCCGTCCGTCTGTCTGTCACCAGGCTGTATCTCACTGATACCGTGATAGTTCCAGTTGAAATTTTCACAGATGATGTATTTCTGTTGCCGCCATAACAACAAATACTAAAACAAAATTAAACAAATATTTTTATTGATAATGGTACGGAACCCTTGGTGCGCGAGTCCGACTCGCACTTGGCCGGTTTTTAAACCTCATTTGACCGATGGCAACCCTAGCTTATTCAAATCCCGAAATATAAAAGGCAACCCGCGTATTCGTCAGTTCTTAAGATAACTAAATACATAAATGTTATATGCCCTCGACACAACAAACATGGCTAAGGGCCGGTTTTTCAATCACCAGATAAATGTATCTGTCAGATAAAATTATCACTATCCCTTTCCTCAGACATATAAAAGAAAAGGACAGCCTGACATTTATCTGACAGATATGTTTTATCTGGGGGTTGAAAAATCAGCCCTAAGAACCATGTTACAGACAATAAAAAAACTCGCACTCAGTTGGATTAATCCGTTTGGTAGCTACCTACGAAGCCACAGGCGAAGATGTTGAACTTATTAAGTACACCCCTCTTATTCGTCGGGGGTTAAAAAGTAGTTACGGTGAGCCGAGATAAATACGTAATTGGGCATTTTTAAAAATTCGTGTACCCAATTAGCGTGAGTTGTTAAATAAAAATTAACTCAGTGTCAGTTTTGTAACGAATACAAAACAAACAAATGATGTTAAGCATACAAATGATGTCAAACTGAACTTTTTTCGCATTTAAATAAGTTCTATATGCATATGATTTATATATTGAAAAGAAAAAGTAAATTTTTATACAAACTAAATAGTTAATTGTCGTTACAAAACTGACACTGAGTTAATTTTTGTTTAACAAATTATGCTAATTAAGTGCACGAATTATTGAAAATGCCCAGGTACGGTCAGCCTCACGAGGGTCTTAACACCTTTGTACCGATGATATGAAGTTGTCAAACGAGTGAAAACGACAAGGTACTTAGGGCTTGTGCACAAATCACGCGAGGTTTTTTCGGCCACTTTTTGACCCCAATGTTTAACGAAGCCGAGAAAAAGTGAAAGAAACTCGTGTGGTAGATATTTTTTCTTAGTGTCGTTCTCTGCAGACAAATACACGTGAGGCATCCTTATACCCCCCCCACCCCCAACGTGAATTTTCGTGATTTTTTCCTGACCCCCCCTCCCCTATCGAACCTCGCATGATTTGTGCACAAGCCCTTAGGTGTTCAGCAACTTATGAGTCCCCCCATAGAAAGATAAGTATCTTTCTATGGGAGGATTACTTTATTTGATACTGAGTAAAAATCTCGTTACGGAAGTTGAAAAATTATGAAAATTACTATGGTAAACGTCCTAGTCCTAAACGTTGTACTAGTGTATGACATGGGCATTATAACTTTATTTGAAAGCAATATGGTTTAAATTCGTACTAAGAGGATTTTTCTTCATTCGAATTTAAGCTATGTCACTTTGACATTAAGTGCCAAGCTCATACACTACAGTCCCCCGCGGCTATGAAGTCAATCCTGACACATTGCGCAACTATGAAGTTTCTGAATAATGACAATGTCAACCATAGGAAAAAATTAAATATTCAACCCTAAAGGCATGTCTCAGGATTGACTTCATAGCGGCGGGGGACTATAGTGACTAGTGCAACGGTACGGTGACGTGTACGGCCAGCCTCGTGTAGCATTAAACGTCATGTTAAACTGCCATAATTCGTCGGGTGACAAGCAAAAGTCACTACCAAAACTGTCACTGCTCCTCAAAACCTCGTATCTCGGTACGTAGTCAATATCGAGATACGATCTTTGATTTAAGTAGGTATTTGTTACTTAGTGAGTTTTGCTTGTCACCCGACATTATGAAGTTGTCAAACGAGTGAAAACGAAAAGGTACTCAAGTGTTCAGCAACCTATGAGACTGACTGTACGTTTACCTTATTACTGACACTTATTTGTTTATACTTAGTTAAATAATTAGGATGATTTCACAACGTCGGAATAAAAAATATATTCCGTATTAAATACAGCTTTAATTACTATCTAATTAGATGAACTAGTTAATATAGCGACTAGTAGTTTAAGTTGAAATAAAATGCAAATAATTTATTTATATTTTTAATTAGAAAATACAATAAAAAAATCTTAAAACTAGGATAATATTTACAACTTATTTACAATTACGAGTTTTATTTATAATCCTATACGTATTTGTGAAACTTTCGGCTCGTATTCTGTGTAAAATAAGGATGATTGTTTAAAATGACAATAGTTTATGTAATGACTCAATACTCTAGGTGGTGGTCCCCCACAAGGTGGACTGATGCCCTGGTAAAGGTCGCGGGAGTCCGCTGGATGCGGGTGGCGCAGGACCGGTCATTTTGGCACTCTTTGGGGGAGGCCTATGTCCAGCAGTGGACGTCTTTCGGCTGATATGATGAAATAAGGGAACTTCGGGATGGACACTGGCCACATTTTATCCCGCTCACTTATCGGCTCCGCCTGCGTTCTTTGACTGGCGCGGCCTGGCCGCGGCGGACAATAGAAAACTTGTCATTAGCTGTCAAATTTACTATGGTCCGCCACCGCAGGCCGCGCCATTGTGCTGCAGGCTTGATACGCGATCGAAGGTGAAATGTCAGTAGGTATTGGCTTGTTAGCTACGAAGGAAAATTAAATTAAGATGGCTGCAGTCATGCTAGTTCAGCATACGAGCGCGAAAGTTGCCAGTCATTTCTTTACAAATGTATTTCTTTTGGATACAACTGAATGTACATTTTATACGCAATAATAATTGTCATGATTTAGTACAAGATTAAAAAAAAATATATTCTGCGACATGGACAGCCTCAGAATTGTTTAATAACAATAATGAAAATGCACCATAGCAGAAGAGTTTTGTAATAAAAATTATATTCGGATTTTGGACCTTAAATAACAATATTTTTGAGATCTATTTACTGGTAATATACAGGGACCTTAATAAGCAAGTATATTTTTTACATGTTACTATTCTACGAGTTTAAACTGGCAACACAGACCAAATGGCCAGTCGTTATAGGTACTTTTTTAAATTTATATAGGGGCCGATTACACTGTGAATATTATCACGCGATTCCTCATATCGCAATACGTATCATATGCATATTGACGTTATTGGAGTAACTTATCAATACCTACAATATGATGATAATGTTATTGGTCAAGCGGCGCAGTGTTGCCAATTGTGCCAGATGCGTGTAGATATCGTATTTAGTGTAGACTTGGTGTAGCTGTAGAGTCACCGAAAAAAAAGGGTTTATTTCACTTTATTCCATGTCGAATCGGGCTTTAAATTAAGATTTTACAAAAATCAGAACTCTTGTTAATTAATAGTAATTTACCGGCCGTATAAATGAAATACCTACTGATATTGGTCCCTGGCAAAAAAACGAAAATTTGTACGTTAACTTTTGTATTTATAAATTCTAACCACAAATTGTAAATTGCACTTTTTTTGAACAATGTTTCTCATTTGAACTCTTAACAATAAATTAAATAATTTTAACAAATAATAACTAAATCTAAATCAGGGATAACATCGCTACACACCCCAATCAACCCCGGGTTCTGACTTTAGAATTATTTGGCATTTTACGATAAATTTTTACATTCATGCATAGACGGGGGAGTTAGCTATTTTCTGCGAGTAGACTTAAACTGATTCAGAATAATAAAGTACGAGTATTTATTGTATGAAAAAAAATGTTACCGGCACATACAATGTTCATTGAACTCTATCGTTTCAAAATATAGTAACAAAGAATGAAGTACCTAAATATTTATCTGATACCATACCTAGCTGGCATGCTGTGTCTGGTTTTTTGAAGTGGATACTTCTTTGCTCGCGTTCTTGTATAGGGGTACAGTTCAAAATGTATCACGTGACTTCCGGAATAACTTTTTGTAGAGAAGCCTAATCTGATTTCAAATAATTGTTTGGGACATGTTTTAATCCTTCTTTATTTGCCATTCGTTGTTAATCACATTATGTTATTTAGTTTATGTGGCGGACAGGAAAATAATGCTGAATTGACCGCCATTTTCAATGTATCGCGAGTCAAATGAGCTACGTCAGTCAATGTTGCCATACATACCGATTTATCTGTACTCATACAGATTTTAGTGAATTAATTTAGATATATATTTTACGGCTACACCTTATGGTTTTCCCTTTAGATTGCAATCAATCGCAAATCCATGGGATACAATTTAGGACACGAAGAAAGAAGTATCCACTTAAACTTAATTAACGGTTGTATCTCCGACACAACCCGCTTCTTTTTTCTCGGAGTTCATTTTAAATCTATTGAATAAGCCTATAGAGTTCATTCTTCAATTAACATTTTACGTGACGGTAAACTTTTTTTGGAACAAAAACAAATAGGATTTTTTTAAATGGGATTTTTGAATGTTCTTTTAATAAACATTTCCTAACGTAAGGTATAACCAATGGTTTGTACCATTGTTTTGCTTGTTAGCTGTTTCTTCAATATCAATTGAGAATGAAATATCTATATCTATTTGTATTATAGTACTAAGGTTCATTTTGGACTGAACTTAACTTTGAAGAATAATAATATACCTACAGTTCTTATAAATATTCTGGTACAGTCATCATTATTATCAAATACATCGTACTTAGCGGCGCTCTAAAATATCACATCACTCGGTAGTGCCCGTGACCAGATATTTTTGAGCACCATGTCCGCTCAGATGTATTTGTTGGCGACTGTACAACATCAAACAGTCCTAGGTAACTTTTGAGCGATATTCGCCTCTATAGCATACAGCTTTAGGCTTAAAATACAACGAGACAAGACTCAACTTAAATTAAATATACAATTGCAGTGGTATAACAATAATAAATCTAAAGCTTCTTACTTGAGTGTACATATTATTAATCCTTCTGACGCACAGGGGACCGATTTTTGACTTTCGAGCGCTCGACTCTTTCACTCGAAAACGGTCTTAAAAGATGGAATTCTATTTTAAAATAGACATAGAAAATTTAAAAACGAGTGTTATCCACCACTCGTAATTAATTCGATCGGTAGAAAGTAAGTGCCTTCAATTTTGACACTAGAATCGTATTTACTTTTATTACATTTTCGAGCGCTCGAAAGTCAAAAATCGGTCCCCAGGACGTCTAAAATTGTCACGAGTGTGATCAGAGCGCCATAAACGACTATAGTTAGTTGAGTTGGCGTACGCCGTTAAAGTAACCGTCACGTGTTTCAAGTGACGTTGACATTTGCTCTCTTAGTTTGGGACTAGGTCGATTTGTGTAAGATTGTCCGCAAATATTTATTTATTTATATAGAAGATATTGGCGTGTGCCCTGGCAGTGTACATAGACATGCATTCGAACGCGAACGTACGTAACTAAAGGTATGTCGTGTGGCGGGTGAATTTTGTCAAACAGTTTGTACGTAGCCAAACCAAGAACTTGTTACAACTAAGAGTTTTAAATTATAACTTGCACGATTTATGATATGTCGTGGCTACTTTGGTAGATTTAAGAGTGATATATCCAGTCACATCGCGGCTGTCACATCCATTGCATATTTTACTTAGAGTATAGAATATAGTTGAAGGGTTGAAGTGTGTTGTGGGCGATGGGCTAGCAACCTATCACTGCGACATCACATTTTGTCGATCTTTTATACCCACATTTATGCTAAAAGTGGCACTGGAACACAAGTTTCATGTGCTCTGCCTACCCCTTTTAGGGATAAAGGCGTGATTGTATGTATGTATAGAATATCTATAGAAGAGCTATACATGTGCCACCATAAGGGAAGGAAAGGCTCCTTATGCAGCTACATTAAGAACTGGTTTAAAAATGGCCGACCGCTTACTATAAACAAACTACTTCATTTGGGCGGGTGATGGTTTAAGTATTTGCCGCACGCTTCTGTCAGACTTATTGGGATGAGAATTTGCTTACTACTATCTCGCTCGGTCGTAGTATTATTATTTCCATAGCTCTTCCGTATTATACATTATTTTTCAACACACCTGCTCGTAAAGTAGGTCTTATTACAGCGTATTTACACTGATAATGCAGAATATTACCCATGCCGTGCCTTTTACATTACATTATCGCACTAGTGCCTTTTCATTACATATCTTTTTAAATATTAGCAAAATAATGCAGAATATTACCCATGCCGTGACTTTTACATTACATTATCGCACTAGTGCCTTTTCATTACATATCTTTTAACATTTTCATTTTTTATTTATTTTTTTTTTTCCTCGCAAATGTGTTGAAAAACGTCGTATGAAACACGTGAGCATTGGTCATTACACTTCTCGTCTCCATTAAGCCTTCGCCTTCGGCTCAGGCTTAAAAACCGACTCGAGTGTAATGACCAACTTAGCACACTTGTATCATAATGTACTATTACCTGTCACGTTACGACACGGTTTTATATCACTTTTAAATCTTGCAATATATCCCATCAAATATACCATTGTATATCAGTAAATACTTAACTTTTCGTTAAATGACGCACAGATTTTTTTACTTTCAAACCATGCCATCCATTGCCGCATAGTGTAAAATTGACCACGGAAACATTGTCACATACACGTTACGAGTAAAATTATACTATTTCTCGGTACTAACTCGTTAATTTAATTTGAATAATTTCAGAACGGTTTTGTTAAATCCGTCTCGTTTTGCCCATTACGGGCGTTGAGCCTCTTAGACAAACTTGACAGTTTGACATTATGTACAATTTTAGTTACCCTCGCCGCAGTAAGCCAACTTCAGTAGACTCCTTAACCCATGTTTGTCTTAAATTCTTCATACACGATGAGGCTTGCGCTGCGGGGACAGAATCTTGAGCATTGTGACTATGGGTGCCTCGAACGCCACGGATATTACGAAGGCCATGAAGTAGGAGATCACAGTCAGCCCCAGGAACAGAACAAACTGGAAATATAACATTGATTTTTTTAGTAAGCTGGCACGTTTCTCTATAGGTTATATTAACCACATGAAATAACGAAATCACAAGAAACACATCCTTACCAGAGGCGCATGAACAAAAGAAAAACTAAATCGTATCTCTACAGGGTTGAAATTTGGGACGACATCATCATCGTCAGGCTAAAAGTAAGTATAAGTCCAACTTCTGGGTCTCAAATATGAGATATACTTAATAGGAATGATAAATTATATTCAATTGAGGCATAAACAAGTGAGGCATGCACTAAATACGAGTAATCATAAGCGGTGTTCTTGAAAATCTGAATGTGGAAAGCGTGAGTTTCTATGGAATGACAGCTGGCGACGCCATCATTAACGTAGATTGATCTGTAATCGTAAGTCGGTGCAACCCGCCCTTAGTGTTCACAATTTAACAATTCGCCCAGTTTAATCATATAACTTGACTTACCACCAGTAACTCCCCGAGATGTATAGGATGCGTGAGGTGCATGGCCACGTAGCGTAGGACCACAGGGTGCACCAGATACGCGCAGTAGGTCACTCGTGAGAACGGGTAGAACACGGGAGCTGACAGGAGCGGTGCCACCCACCCTGGACAACATTAATATTAGGGGTGAATCTTACAATCCAACTAAATTATGTATTAATATAGTTTATTGTGTACTCTATAGTTATGAGGTAACATAAGTTAAAATGTAACCCACAAATTTCAGGTATACCACACAAACACACACACACACACACACAAACAGACGCACGCACATACACAAACACCCACACACATACACACACAGCCAGCCTGTCTGTCACTTACGTGTAGCCTTTCTCATCTAAGTAGAAAGTAAAAACTACTATGGATACACCCTAAGGATAGAAACTTAATTTGATTTAGCTTACTTTAAACAACAGCATGTAATGGAGGAGCGGGACTTCCTGAGGTTTTTTACCTACTAGGAAGCCCCAACCTTGTTGTCATTTTGTGACATGTTTTCGTTCTTTTTTTCTCAAATAAAAAATTATATTTATTTATTTTTAAAACTACCTAATAAATATAATAATACCTAATAATACCTGAATAAGGTGTGTGTTGTGGGTACATACGACGATATATTAAGAATACGAGTATATGAATACATAGCAAATGCTCGTCACACAAATATTTGCCCTTACCGAGACTCGAACCTAGGACCGACAGCTTCATAGGCAGGTTAGGGTTATACATTATTTTTAACAAAGAAATCATCTCCCAATGGAATTTGTAACATTACAAATTGGAACAGAGCTGCATTTGTTTTGTTTCGTTCGATTTCAAAACAAAACAAACTCTACTTTATTAACTACTTCTGTTGATTCAAAGTTCATTGCCAACTTTTCTAGTTTAGTGGGCGACTAGAACTTAAAGGTACAGAGCGCCTTTGGCAGAGTTCCTTAGCTTTATGGACGCCAGTAAACATGCTCACACAGCTAAGAATCAAAAACAGTTGTCGCATGTCGTCCACGTACCTCCATGTCCCGACGAGCAGGCCACAATGACCCAGCCCACGCAAGCGGCCCACAGGGAATGGGACACAGCGCTGTAGACAGCTGCCGTGGCCACGCTAAGCTCAGTCTTGTAGAGACCAAAGATCAGGAACAGGAATGTGGCTGTGCAAATGATCCAGCCTATCCAAGCCCACACCTGGAAGGCAAAGAATAGGGTCTCTTTTACTTCAATGCTTAGTGTTGCGAGTTAGAGCTCAGCCGATCCTTAAAGAATCGAGCCATCAGAGCGAACTAGTATTGTTAGTACAGCATAACGCTAGTTTTAGCTTTATAAGCGATTAGCTTAGTGTTGCAATTTAGAGCACGGCCGAGCCTTACAAGCTGAGCCGCCAGGGCTCGCAAGTCTTCTCAGTACTGCATTACCCTAGTTTTAGATTTACGGGTCGAGTTTTCAAGGCTTGGCTGTGCGCTAAAGCATTAGATTAGCTATGCACCCTACTATGCACTGTATACTGTATGATATCATAATTTTCCTATTTTTTTTGACTTGAGTACATTTCAGAGCGCCCACGATTTCGAAGACCCTCGCTACCCTACATTGAATACTCACCCTGCTCATCCTGATCTTCAAATTCGTCTTGAACAGAATCCAGCCGACAGCCATGCCAACCAGATACGGCCCCAGCCTAGTCCAGGGCTTGTCGTAGATCTTGTCGAACTGGGTGAAGGGATCCTCGTTGGAGGGGATGTGCTCGTTGCTCCAGGACACGTAGCCGGTCGTGAGGAGAGAGGATATGAAGAAGACGAAGGTAAGGGCGGCGGAGACTTTGAAGTGGCTGAAAAATGACCATTATTATTATTTGGAGGAGGTTCTGGTAGACTCAGTTTAAGGCTCTGTGGTGGCTTCAGAACTCTCAAAGAACAGTCAAGAAGAAAAATTTACAAGGTTTAACCTCAATAAGATCTAGCCACGCATCTGGTTTGGAACGTCAGACCCCATTACTGTAACCGGAGTGTTCCAGGAGGAATATCGTCTTCATCCTACTCTTTTTAACGGTAGAAACTGATCTCATCTTGTAATTATTTGACGTGACTTAAGTTAAGTAATAACATAATCCATACGATTAAACAAGTTATAGTCATACCTGTGCTAACTCGAGGCACGTTTTAGGGATTTGATATCGATAAAAATATATAATATATATAAATACATGTGCTCATTGAAATTTCTCGATTAGTTACTATAAAAAGGTTCGACATCATATCTGAACACATATACGAGTATATCTGTTTTATTTTGACTCAAAAGTCATTATAAATATTTTAAGAATTTGTTGACCACTGTGGACGTTGAGATTTGAGATAACGTATAGTCATTTAAAGTGGATATTTTCAACTAGACGGCAATCTTTATTACCGACGAATACCTATGGAAAAAATATATATTGTATACTATGAAAACTATTTTAAAATCAAATAAATACACGTTTTAATTTGTTGTTTATTGTTTTTATTTTAAAATGAAGCGAAAATAAATCATATTTATTTATGTTGAATAACATTTAGATGTTGACAGTAACATCGATATAATTTTTTGTCGATAAAATATTTTGCTACATCACTTTAGTATAGGTGCCCCGAGTTAGCACAGGTATGGTACATAATTATAATGTCTAGATACCTGGTGGCTAAGATGAGGAGTATAGCGCTGACGGCATAGAACTGTGTGTCATCGGACAGGTACCAACTCCACAGCATGCACTGGAAAATGAAACAGGAGTTATAAAGTAGAACGTAAATTGGCATTCGGCCAACAATGGCATTTGGCAGAGAGCAGACGCGCCACCGTAATTGACACATCAAACAAAGAATGCGGTACAGCTTGAAGAAGAATACTGACCATCTGCTCCACCGGGAACAAGGTGTTGATATACAGAAGATTCCTCCACCAGTACTTGGGACAGGTCTCGTGGTCCATGGCCGGAGGCTCGAAGACTGCGTTGTGAGCGAACCACTTCATCGTCACCTCCACCACTCCGAGCATGAAGAGGTACGGGGCTGTCAATCTGTCAACACGTTATTGGAAGAGTTACTGACTAGTAGTGGCGATACATCCAAGAGCACCAAATGCAACTGCTCTTGAAGAAAAAATTGATAGGCAGCCATAGGGTGAGAAACGTTTATGAGTGACGTATCACAAACACTCGAATATGGAAATTTATATATCGTCGTCTTTATCGCTCGAATAAAGCAAGTGAGAGGTAGCCGTATTTGAAAATCTGTCTTCGATATTTGTAGACCTGAACGTTGTACACGTTGTGGGAAATTGTCTGTTAATTTTCGATAACATACTCGTACAGTCCCTGAGCACTTACAACTATTATCGGATGTGTAATTATTTTTATGCCAAAATAAGCAAGTGGTGTATATCACTACCAGAAGCCTGTTCTAAGAGCTCACGGGCAGTTAAAAATAATCAACAGTCATAAATTTAGGATGCTCTTAGTACAATTGCATCAAAAGTGTCTCTTACCTGGCGAACCTGTAGCCCATTAGGCCGAAGAACTGCAGTAGACCGGAGGTTAGCTTCCGGCGACCCTTCGTCAGCAGGTCCAGTTTCCCCTTCGCGTTCGTCCGGAAGTACAGGAAGGATACCAGCATGCCACTGAAACGGTAGCCAAGATCTATAGAAGCATCTCGATCGGAACGGATCGGAGTAATGGTATTAGCTGTAGAGGGGTTTTGAACACATTACCAGTCTTTATTATTTCACTGTCCAAAAACACGTTGTTTGACAGATAAATAAGTAACCCAGATCCTGCAGTATTTTTTTATCAAGCGTTGTTCGACTCACGAGGGTTGTTATCTCCTACCCTGAAGAAGACGCTTCCAGTTGGCTAAGGCGAACTGACTGGTCTAAGAAATTGACAATTGTCATCTGACAATGCCAACTCATCGCACATTTCTGTCTCTTCATAAGCTTCTGTATCCAGCTACCGTAACTTGTTATTCCCATGTAGGTACTCCGAATTTGCGACAACCGTGTGACGTGACTGGTTAGACAGTCGAATATCGAAGCGAAATCCCCTGCTTTTGTCCTCACCCGAGACAGAAGAAGGTGTCAACGCTGTAGACTGCGCTGATGATCAGCTGGAACCAGAAGCTCTTCTCCAGGATCGCTCGCAGCGCCGTGTTGTCAGCGTACTGCGGAACAACACATTAATCACACATCAGTGACACTCTTTTTGTTATTGCGTTCATTGGGCTGTTACAAATTTGAAACATTGAATTTTGCAGTCTATTCATAGTTTGGTATTGCGTGGATATAGCACAGCAACGTCTATAGATTTACTCGACAAAGGAGAAACACTTGAATGGTTACTGTGCGAGTGGTTCTGTGATTTGGAGGATGGGGCTTAAGGCTTGACATCTCAAATTTTAAAAATGAGTTGTTTAGTAACCAGTTTATACCTTATAACGTAACAATTTTCGTGTCGGAAAATAGAAATCATAATCAGCAAGATATGAGAAGTAACATAGTTTTCGTAGAAATTAATTTTAACATAAGAAATTAGAGAAAAAGAAATCTAAAGTCAACCCTATTTTTTTACTTGTAACCAGTTTACTGCTCCATTTTTTATCAGAAAGAGATGAAATTTTATAATCTTCTCCACAAAGTAATGAAGAATAACTTCATTTTCTTACTTTCTTAAATTTCGTCTCGTTTTCTGAAATATTCCGAAAAACATGATATCCGCGCTTTCGACCACGCACTTCTATCTCGCTCAGGCTTATGCTCAGTGAGAGGGAGAGAAGACCATGAACGTGCGGGGCCTTAATACCCGATTTTTGTCGAAAACACCAGTCGTAAAATCAATTTCGAGGCCTTACAAACACAAACATAATTCATGCTTTTCTGACGTGATGCTCTCTGTTACGCTCTGACGCCTGACACAAAAGGAGCCGTCACGTTAGAGATTATCAGATCAGTGTGAGTCTAACCTTACTAAATGTATGAAACTGATATTTTTCTGTGGCGTCACGACTCATCACGTCAGATAAATATGATTCCGATTTCAAGTAACCGAACTTCCGCAAACTTAGTGCCTGCGACTATTCTTCGAATTAAGTAGCCTAGTGGATCCCCAAAAGGTTGTACCGTCAAGACAGGGAGGAATATAAATAGTATAACGTACCTTGAACACAACGATGCAGGTATGCCCAAAGATAACCCAGACCATGGACAACGAACGCAACCCGTGGACCACGGGCACGGTGTCTGAGCCGACGGACTGATCGAAAATCTGCAGGATATTTGCCTTCATTGAGAATGAGAGCAGCAGCTCGGACCAGACACCTGGAACGTACAGACAGGTTAAGGGAGATGTCACGCTGGCATGGCATAAATTGCTCTGCAAATACTCATACTCATACTCATAATTTATTGGTAATAAAAAATTACATGTCAACATAATAGTAAAATATATACCTAAAGTATTAAAATAAGCTTAGGTTATTAGCATAGTTGGCTATTAATTATACTATTTTGAATTTAAAAACTTTTCTATACTATAGAACGACTGCTCAACAAGCCATGCCTTAAGTTTATTTTTGAAACTGACCGGACTAGGGGCGTCTATTATGCTTATTGGCAATCTATTATATACAGAAGGGCCCATTACGTGTATGGTTTTAGCAATTTTGACCAGCATTCGAGGCACCGGTGCCAGTTTGTGACTATAACGCGTGACGCGATCGCTTCCATCCCCCCGTCTAGGATATTTGTCCAGGTTCTCCCTGGTGTAGACGGCTATTTGTAGTATTAAGAGGCTTGGCAAGGTAAGAATGCCTAAGTCGATGAAATATTGTTTAGCCGACTCATGCCATGGCACTCGCGCCATCGCTCTCACAGCTCGTTTTTGCAGCCGGAAAACACGCTGCCAGTCAGCCGCGCGTCCCCACAGCTCGAGCCCGTACTGTATAAGAGACTGTATGCTGGCAAAGTAACAGTCGCGGACAGCATGCAGTGGGAGGGTAGTAGCTAGTCTACCAATGGCGAAAGAAGCTCTTCCCATTTTACCGCATAGGGAGTCAATATGATTCTCCCATGTTAAAGTCTGATCTATGTGAAAGCCTAGGACGGATGTACTTTTAACTTGTTCGATGCTGCCGCTATCGAGGCTCACATGCAGTGGACGGCGTTTGCACCCAGATAGCTCGAACTGCATGAAGTGAATTTTCGTTAGGTTAAGGATTAAGCCATTTTGTTTGAACCAGCTCGACAGTTGTTTGGTGACGCAGTTAAGTTCCGACTCCAGAAGATCAATATTCGGGGCAGTTACAGTAACCGCAACGCCGTCCGCGTACATAAATACCTCGCCTCCACTAATTGCACCTGGCAAGTCATTAAGTAGGAGGGAAAAAGCTAAGTTAGAGAGCGAAGATCCCTGTGGGACACCTATTATTGTTGGTAGTCCGCAGGAGATCAGACTGCCTCTTTGACTACGTGCTGAATCCTCTCGTGCAAGAAATCTGACATGAGAGATTGAGAAGGTCCCCGAATGCCATAATGGTACAGCTTAGAGCTTAGCAGGGAATGATCAACTACGTCGAAGGCTTTTGAGAGATCACAGAAGAGAACGGCTGCCTCGAGCTTGCTTTCACGCGCTTTAAGGATCAGGCGCTTTACCTCTCGTGCCACCATTGTAGTTGACCGTCCTGGCCTGTACGCATACTGACGTTCGGAGATGATGCTCTTATTCAGCAGATAACGAGACAAACGTGTTGTTAGCCCGTTCTCAAAGACCTTTACTACGGCTGGTATAATGCATATAGGACGACAGCAGCTTAGATCATCTTGCTTCCCCTTTCCTTTTTACAAGGGACTGACTTTAACTTCTTTAAGGGGTTTAGGATACTTCCTAGTCTTAATACATTTGTTATAAAGCATGGCCAGTGGCGGAGCAAGTGAAACAGCTGACAAGAAATAGAAATAGAAATAGAAATAGAAAAAACTTTATTGTTTAACCGTGTTACATAGATGGTATTTTATACAAGTGTTAGGTCCCAACGGTTACCCATTTCGGGTGTACAATATTAACTTAAAACTAAGGAAAACAAAACGAATATATAACACAATCTTTTTCTTTAAGATGAAAATTCAAAAAATTCTTTTAATGAATAGAAACCATTCTTATTTAACCATGTTTTTAGATTACGTTTAAATTTTACAGTCGTATGATTTCTGTCGAAATCCCGTACAGGTCTTGAGTGGGTTTATTTGCAACACATTGCAGGATAATTTTTTGCACTTCTGTTGGTGTGAAGTATTTGAAACGCAAGGAGCAGTCGGAAGCGGTGTGCGCTTGCGTGAGCGCCGCACTAGCGCACGCGAGCTGCACGGGTGGGGCTCCGCAGCGCGCTGCAGATGACGCGAACTGCTCGTTTAGGCTATTGACTAATGCGAGTTTATTAGGAAAGTCGGTCCCATCCGGTTTTTTAATAATATCCGTGTAGTCGACGGAGATCTTCTTTTTGCTCGTTTCCATATTTATTATATCCCACATCGTTTTTATTTTGTTCTCGCTATTTTGTATTTTTGCAACATAGAAATCGGTTTTGACTTTTCGTGTGAGTCGGTTGTATTTGTCTTTAAGTTCAGTTATTTTTTGTTCCAGTCCATTACAATGTGGAAATTTGTCTTGTAGTTTTATAAGATCGAACATTAACCATTTTAAATTGTAAATTTCATCTGTTATCCATGTATTACGTTTGGAAGCGTTTGTTTTAGTTTTAAATGGGAAGCAAATGTCCATTTTATTTACCAGTACATTAATGATAGCGTTAGCAAGGTCATCATCTGCTGTTGTTTTTTTCTCGCACAACTCCTTCCAGTCGACGCTGTCAACGGCTCGCGCGTACGCCCTTGGAGGCGGCCGTGTAGTCACGGACGCGGCGGGTGCGCGGGGGCGGTGCAGTTCTTCGCTCGCACTCGACCACAGCTCGGACACCATAATGGTCGCTGATATTTGTCGTCACCGCAGATATGGTAATGGATAAGTCGTCAGCTCGATTTGAATATAGGTGGTCAAGAGAAGTAGATGTTGTTTTAGTTACTCGTGTTGGAAAGTTAACTTTATTTTTGAAGTTGTGAGAAGAGAGAGTGTCGAGCAAAAACTTGTGGTCGGCAGTCATAGTCAAGCAGTCTATGTTGGTATCGCCGACTATAATACAATCGTATAATATGGCAGCTTCAACAACAATGTTTCACTGTAATTCTTTGATATACTTGGTGAAGACGCTGGATGTGTAGCACTCTTTGGAAGAGGCCTATGTCCAGCAGTAGACGTCTTTCGGCTCATGTAATGATGATGATGTGCTGTTTGATGGATACAATTTTGTTGCATGGTCGTGTTTCAAGATGAGCCTCCTCAATGTGGTTTTTTCTGTGACAATATTTTTACTTAATTGATAAAGTGTGAACCAGGTACTTACTGAGTTTGAGCTCCTCATTGGTCGACGACGTTTCGGAGGTAAGATGTTCTTCGGAATTGTTCGTGTTGATCGCGATATTGTTGTTGACGTTGTACATCGATTTGCCTGCGGAGAAGGCATTAATTAGTAAGTACCTAGTGATTAGGACTAAGTGGCTACTTTAACATTCTTAGGCCACAGCGTTCTGGTTCACCATGAGATCTTAACTCATTCCCATAACGTTGTACTTATCTAGTCCTTTACCGTCATTGAAGATAGATAGCGGGTCATGTTTAGAATCCTAACCTACCATTATCATTGAGTAAGACTCGACTCATTATTTAACCATGATCTGACAACTGAGACCCCCTATAGCTAGCTCTATTGTCTTTTAGTGACATCAGCTGATATTTACTGAAATTGACCGACAGACCTTTATTAGCATTAACTGACATTAACAGACATTGACTGACATTGACCAACTTTTGTCAGCAAGGACTTTATAAAGCCTTGACTGACTTAGAGATCCATCATGAACTTTACCTTTGTCCGCGGTATCGTGGAGTCCGTTCAAGTCGAGCCTGACATCCCGCGCGCCGTCAGTAGCCATGTTGGCGGCGCGGCGGCGGCGTCTGCGCACGTCGCGTGCCAACTTCATGTCGTACGCTGTCGCGGATATGAGCAGGACGGCCATTACACAGCAGACTCCTCTGTAAGAGAACGTGATGTTAAATATTAAGTGGATCATGTCACAAAATTGATCTAGTCCTCACATATCACAACAATGTGACCTCGAGCATTGCAGTAAGCTCAGGAAAGATTGTGTCATACCTAGGTAGGGAGACTATATACCTACATACTTAAATATATAAATATCTAAATACATGGAAATAAACCAAGACTCAGAAACAATGCATGCACATCAGACAAATATTTGCCCTTGCCGAGATTCGTACCCAGGATCGTAGGCAAGGTTACCCACTAGTAGACCGGTCGTCTTTCCTGCACTTGCACTTATAAAAGTGATTGAGTATAGTACATTATGATACAAGTGTGCTATGTTTCGCCTTCGGCTCAGGCTTAAAATCCGACTCGAGTGTAATGACCAATGCTCACGTGTTTCATACGACGTTTTTCAACACATTTGCGACGAAAAAAAAATAAAAAAAATGAAAATGTTAAAAGATATGTAATGAAAAGGCACTAGTGCGATAATGTAATGTAAAAGTCACGGCATGGGTAATATTCTGTATTATTTTGCTAATATTTAAAAATATATGTAATGAAAAGGCACTAGTGCGATAATGTAATGTAAAAGGCACGGCATGGGTAATATTCTGCATTATCAGTGTAAATACGCTGTAATAAGACCTACTTTACGAGCAGGTGTGTTGAAATAGTACATTACTTACCTAGGGCGGTTAAACAAAGAATGTCTCAGATCGCAGGTATTTGACGCCCGAGCCGAAGGCAAGGGCGATAAATATGCGCTCTGAGGCTTTCTTTATTACCGCCCGTGGTGAGTACAAAATTTTACGTCTCTATCTGGCCAGGAAGTGGGGTTTTACGCACGCGTAGCGTGCGGTAATTCCTACTTTATGGCCAGGTATGACGTAAAATGTTTTATGTATTTTTGGAACAGACAAGATTGGAGGCCAGGATATTTAAATAATGAGTTTCTGTCATAAATTTCATTTTGGTATAAGTTTTATTGCCGACTGTAATTTTGCAGTCATCAACTACTTATTCGATGTGAGGATTCTAATGGCAGGCATCGGAGTTTTTATCGCAAGGTAAGACGTTAGCGAACTATGGAGTCAACATCAGCAATAAAATTCAACTCGTGTTCATACTCATATTAATTCATTTATTTAATTAGTGATTTTAATTTTATAATAACGGACAACAACGTTGACGAGTATATAAACGATCCTTTAATTTTGTCTTTAAGTAATACGGTTGTAGAATGAGTATTTATCTGCAAATTTTTCCATATTTTCTGGGGTAAATCGGTTTCTATGATGATCAAATATCCACTTGTGAATAACTGACACGTATGGAATCGTCAGTGATTGGCACATACTATTCAATTTGATAATCGGTCAGTACATGACATTAGGTCTTTCGCAGTGATGTAGTTTGTGTATGTTAAAATAGTTAAAGCTATGACTATCAGTTTGTAATCTAATAGAAAGATAATTTTATTTATAATTTGAATCCGATTTTTAATCATGGTCGCTATGAAGGCATTATAGAAG
This sequence comes from Epinotia brunnichana, assembly GCA_963854355.1. Classification (NCBI taxonomy): domain Eukaryota; kingdom Metazoa; phylum Arthropoda; class Insecta; order Lepidoptera; family Tortricidae; genus Epinotia; species Epinotia brunnichana. The sequence continues at coordinate 81,553,622 of OY977935.1, read as the reverse complement.
AATTAAATAAACGAATGAGTATGAGTATGAATACGAGTTGAATTTTATTGCTAATGTCGACTCCATAGCTCGCTAACGTCTTATCGTGCAATAAAAATTCCGATGCCTGCTAATGAGACGAACCTAACCGCGACGGGTTTCTCTTGTGTCATTGAGGAGATACTGTGACCACATTTCGTCTCCATCATCTTTTAGGCGGTCATCGCACTACCGCCGCATGCTGCTGCGGTGTGCGGAGCGACGTACACAAATTTCGCCACACGGTGGTGCGGTGCAGTGTGAGTGTGTGGTGCGGTGCATATCTTGAATACAAACTGAGGTACCTACTTGCATACTAGCGTTTTTTTTTTCAGAGGTCTGTTTTTTTTTGGTCTCTCTTACTCAGAGTCGTTGATACTATCGATCCTCAAACAAGAAAAAAATTGTCCCAGATTTTACTATGTAAGTTTTTTCTTCCAGTGCATCACGACACGATCATATAAATAATAAAAGACTGCATACAAAAATGTGACGATCTGGAATGGAATATTTAGGACACATTTTATCTTGTATGCCGATATTGCCGATCGATAGTATCAAAGATTCTGAGTAAGAAAAACAAAAAAAAAGAATTCTGAAAAATAAAAGTTTTGTACACTAATTTTTGGAAACGCTCATGCAACTAGATACCCGTCGCACCGCACAACAAGCCAGATGCGGCGGTAGTGTGGTGACCGCCTTTAGCTTAGCTTTTTGGTACCATAATATTGCGCAGTCATCCGACTTAAGCGCAAAATACACATGCAAGAAATTGCGTGCAAGTTTCGTTACATTGCGGGTTACCGAGGATGCTGTGCTCAATTGATCTATCAAACGCTGTAATATAGTTAAACTTGCTTGCAATTTCTTGCATGTGTAAATTTCAAATTGATTATATGACATTACAAATTGATTAAAATATTAAGATGACAGATTAAATTGTACCTTCGCACTGTCCTTTCGTGGGTCCGATGACCTCGCGATAAACTGTTAACTTTTCTCTTGACATTTACGTTTATGACATTGACGGATCGTTTCCTTTATTCTTACTGACCGTGGACGTGTATTTAACTAGGTTCATCCCGCGAATTCGATACTTGAGATTATGGCCGAATGGGGAACTTGCATGGGACTTCGATTACGAAAAAATTGCGCTCAGTCGATGCGGATATACGTAAAGATATCATACAAAAAAAAAAAAAAAAAAACGATTGTATTGTTTTCATCTCACGTTAAAATGACGAAAAATTTTTTATTTTCATTTTTTCGATAAAATAAAATAACCGTTACACAGAATATTAAATTAGAAATGATATAGACTTAAACGAAAATGTTGTGGAGATAATTGTAAATTAATGACTTACTCCATAGTAAACGCGCCGAGAATATATGCTGTAACGTCATATTTTTTTTTTAATAAGTACAGTGTTTTACATACTTAAAATTAAACATTGCCCCACAAAACTGTAGTGACAGTTTGACTGTGGGAGCGGCAGTCTCTAGGTAAGGCATTTATTAACAAAAAATATTTAGTTATTCATTAGTAACAGTAGTAGTAGTAAATAGTATAATGGCGTTTTATATAAGTACATCTAGGTAATGTTTTTTTAACAGTCTCTTAAATTTATTCCTATTTTTTTCACGTCTAATGGCTTCGGGCAAACTATTGAGTAGGTATGGGATACGCTTTTTGAGAGTTCTGTCCCCATAGTAATTATTTATCCTAGGAACGAATAGTTTACCAGTCGCCATAGCCTTGGTGTTATAGGTATGATCAATAGGTTTTAATGAAGAATACTCTGAGTTATGTTCCAGACAGCCATGGTTATTAGTAGCAAGTAGATACTTATGTTTCATGCTTACCGGTAATATTCTACAGATTTTAAATAGTTGACGATAGTTACCTTTACATTTGTGTTTAATTTTTTCGGTAACGAGTAGTTTTAAAAATCAAATTTGCATGCATCTAATAGCATATGCCCGTTTAATATAGAGCGTTTTCGGGGAGTGCCGGCGCGTGCAGATTTCAAATGCATATAACTTCAGAAAAATAAATCATAAGAAAGTTTTAATGCTACAGTTGTTTTAATGCTGGATTATACTTTTGATTTTCGTAATAAAATAAAAAGATGCAAGTTCCCTCAATCAAAGTAGTCAATTCAATCAAAATCAACGTTACCGTCCAAGGTACGAGATCACAAGTCCAATGACGGTTTTATAAAAAGACGGCCACTAACCTTTTCAACGCTCTGTCAAAGAGAAAAGTTGTCAACCACACGCCAAGTCAACAAGACATTTAGTGCGGCGTTAAACCTTATGTCATCATATCAGCCGAAAGACGTCCACTGCTGGACATAGGCCTCCCCCAAAGAGTGCCAAAATTACCGGTCCTGCGCCACCCGCATCCACCGGACTCCCGCGACCTTTACCAGGTCATCAGTTCACCTTGTGGGGGGCCTACCCACGCCGCGCCTTCCGCTACGTGGCCGCCACTCGAGAACCTTTCCGCCCCAACGGCCATCGGTTCTACGTGCAATGTGACCCGTCCACTGCCACTTAAGTTTAGCGATTCTGAGGGCTATATCGGTTACCTTGGTTCTGCTGCGGATAGGCTCATCCTGCCTATAGTATTCATCATATCAGCCGAAAGACATCCACTGCTGGACATAGGCCTCCCCCAAAGAGTGCCAAAATGACCGGTCTTATAGTATTAACAACCATATTTTATAAGTTTTTGTAAAACACGAACTCACGGGGACTGATAGGTGCATATAAATGGATTTTAACTTGACTACGACAAACCGAAAATGGTTATGATGTTAGTAGTAAGTATTAGGTAAGTATGTGTTATGATGGTTATGATGTTAGTAGTAAGTATTAGGTAAGTATGTGTTATGATGGTTATGATGTTAGTAGTAAGTATTAGGTAAGTATGTGTTATGATGGTTATGATGTTAGTAGTAAGTATTAGGTAAGTATGTGTTATGATGGTTATGATGTTAGTAGTAAGTATTAGGTAAGTATGTGTTATGATGGTTATGATGTTAGTAGTAAGTATTAGGTAAGTATGTGTTATGTTTGTGTATTATTGCATGTCGCGTTTGTAAATGAAATGCTTTCTATCATAAATTCCCCGTAACCGTTCGATCAACAATTCCTTTAGAAATTCCATTTCCCGGTTCAAATAACCAATTCTAGAACAACTGTCGTAATTCAGACCAGAGTAACACATTCAAACTTGTTTATAACTGCTTTAAACGAAAATGTCGCGCCAACGTGGACTTAAATCCATTGAAATAAGAGCTACGTTATAATTGGATGTCGAAACGGCATTACGAGATGTGTAATGAACTCAGTTTTGTAAATTATACGCAACATTGCGAAACACATACGGACGTTGGTTATATATTATTTAGTAATGAGAAATTGTAACCTTCGCGAATTTATTGCACTGTTATGCTTGTTTTTAAGGTTCCGTACTCGAAGAGTAAAACGGGACCTTATCACTAAGACTCCGCTGTCCGTCCGTCCGTCCATCCGTCCGTCTGTCTGTCACCAGGCTGTATCTCACTGATACCGTTATAGTTCCAGCTGAAGTTTTCACAGATGATGTATTTCTGTTGCAGCTATACCAACAAATACTAAAATCAAAGAATACAATAGTTTTTTTATAGATAATGGTATGGAACCCTTCGTGCGCGAGTCCGACTCGCACTTGGCCGGTTTTTTGTACCTACAAAACGCAAACTATAAGTAAGGTAAACGTCTTATTCCTCAACGTTAAACAACTCACTTTATGTCATAGCAATATGGGTTAAATTTGAACTAAGAGAATTTTTCTTCATTCGAATTAAACCATGTCCCTTAAGAGGATTGTGAACCTGTAATTTTTCATACAAAAAGCGATAACGTTTTTTACCCCGTAAACATTCTTCGATTATTATAATTTTTGGACATGTTATAGATATAATGAAAAACTAGGTCTGTACGTTTTGATTTTTAAGAAATATTGCTTGCGGTAAAAGTAATCAGCATCTAAAAATCGATATTTTGGACTTAAAAACTTTGTCTATCGTTTTATTTTTTTTTAATTAATCTAATCTGATTTGCTAAAAAAAGAAAACGTACAGACATAGATTATAGTGTACTGAATCTAATAATACCAAAATTATTTCATTTCATAAAGGTTTAGGGGGGTAAAAACGTTATCACCCGGAACAATATTTCAACAAGGAAATGTAGGCAATTGCCTCCAGGACTAGCTACTCTCTCTATCGCACGATACGGGTGAGGCACAGAGCGATGTGAAACAGATAGATTTTTTTAAAATACCTACTGGTGCCGCGTATCGGCACTTCACAATCCTCTTAAGGCGCCGTAGGTTCATGATCTTCTCTCCCTCTCACTGAGCATAAGCGTGATCGAGATGGGAGTGCGTGTTCGAAAGCGCGGATATCATGGTTTTTCGGAACATTTCAGAAAACTAGGTAATTTTTTAAGAAATTGAATTAAGGAAGACTTTAAAAGTTATTTTTCAATACTTTATTTACAAAATTATAAAATTTCATCTTTTTCTGATAAAAATGGAGCAGTTAAATGGTTACAAGTGAAATAAGAGGGTTCACTTTTTTCTCTACTTTCTTTTGTTATAATGGCTTAGAATAATAACGCCTAGAATGATAGTTTCATACGGCTGACGCGCCAAGCGTGAGGCATAAAATAGATTCATGTAGTAGTGATCAACTCGTATTCACACGCGCCAATACGCATGACCGATCGGCGTACTACGCCATTTATGGCTGAGTTTTGGTGGCCTCACCATTGCGCGTGAACTGCGTTTCTAGGCGTTATTATTCTAAGTATAATGGATTTGTACGAAAACTTTATTACTTCTCATATCGTGCAGATTATGATAATATTTTTTCCGACCAGGCCCCGTAACATGGATGGCCTTATCACGCGATACGTGACAGGATAGAGAATTCGTCTCTGGCTCACACCGTTCGATTGAACGGACGCGCTTATCCTATCACTTATCGCGTGATAAGGCCATCCATGCTACGGGGCCTGGCTGACACCGTTCGATAGAACGAGAAGACGCTGTTATCTTGTCATTTATCGCATGATAAGAGCCAATGCCATGCTACGGGGCCTGAAAATTGTTACGTTATAATGTATAAAATGGTTACTGAACAACTCATTGTCACCAAAATTTCAAAGGTGGAGCCTTACAGTGCCCTTGTCATTGTCATACACTATTGCAGCGGCGATGACTTGGTCGTTTAGCTACCTTATTACTTATTAGTGTACGCAATGAGAAGGAGTGAGGTATATTCTCGTCCTAGGGACTCTAAAGGAGATCGAAGCCAATCTACATAGCCACACGTATCACGTAGCTTCGCTTGACTTGAAATGCTTGTAAATGCGGGGACAGAGCCAGGCCTGCTTCTCTTGCCGCTCCACCTAAACTCGGCTCTCGCACGCTTTCGAGGCCCAATTACCTACCTACCCACAAATTCCTATCAGATAAACATTTCAACGCGGGAATGCTGCCTGCGTGATGGGTACCCTACCAAAGGGTCCAAATTTAGAAAGTAATATTTAGTTTTTGCTATGTTATTTTTAAGTTTCTTTTTGTTTTAATTTGAAATTTAGTTTGATTTATATATTCTATTGTATTGGCGAGGCGTGGGTAGGCCCCCCACAAGGTGGACTGATGACCTGGTAAAGGTCGCGGGAGTCCGCTGGATGCGGGTGGCGCAGGACCGGTCATTTTGGCACTCTTTGGGGGAGGCGTATGTCCAGCAGTGGACGTCTTTCGGCTGATGTGATGATGATTCTATTGTGTTTTCAATGTACTTTTAATGTATTTTATTTTTATGAGTTTGTAACAATAAATATATTTATATTTCCGTATCATATTTTCCTTAAATAAATAAGGCAAAAACACTCACAACAAAACCTGGAACGTCTTATCCTCTACGAAGTTGTAGCCGCCGTGGTCGGGGGACCGGACCGCCGTGACCGTGAGCCGCAGGAGCGGGGCCCGCGAGGCCTGCACGAGCGCCCCGACGGCCTCGCGGGTGCACGAGGCCGGGAGGCAGAGGCCGAGGTGGAGGGTGCGACGCTGGAACGGTGGAGAGACGAATTAGCTTAATACACTGCCAACAATTGGTAGATAACATGGGAAAACCCGTTTGTATAGGAAAGCGCCTGTGAGAAGAGCCCTAGCGGGTTCCTGACTCGGACCCAAAGCCCTCGAGGATGTTGTTTTATAATTGAATCTGCATTTGCATTCTGCTGCCAACATAGCTCCTCTAAATAATAAAAGTTCGACTACGCGCTTGGTTCCTCACGAGTTGGAAAAGCATCTATAGGTACCACTCACAGCCTTGGTGATGTCAGGGTCATTAGCAGAGGCTAACTGACGGAAATATTGAGGAATTGGTCTGTATGTGAGACCACCTTGGCATCGTCTTCATCTCGAGCCATCAAGCAGTACATATATCGACATCCTTACTTATCATTTAGACCGCTGGCTTGCTAATCCCAGCGATGTCAAGCCACCATTTCTTTGGTTTTCTCCTGATCCTGGAAGACTATACAGAGGAGATTACTCACAACCTTGATGATCAGGGTCAGGGTTATCAGCAGAGGCTAATAGACGGAAATATTCAGGAATTGGTCTGTATGTGACACCGCCTTGGCGTCGTCTTCGCCTCGAGCCATTAAAACGTATACCGACATCCTTACAATCCCAGCGATGTCAAGCCACCATTTCTTTGGTTTTCTCCTGATGCTGGAAGACTGCACGGAGGTAATTACTCACAGTCTTAATGATGTCAGGGTCGTTCGCGTAGACCGTTGGAATGCCAATCCCAGCGAAGTCAAGCCACCATTTCTTTGGTTTTCTCCTGATGCTGGAAGACTGCACGGAGGTAATTACTCACAGTCTTAATGATGTCAAGGTCGTCCGCGTAGACCGTTGAAATGCCAATCCCAGCGATGTCAAGCCACCATTTCTTTGGTTTTCTCCTGATGCTGGAAGACTACACGGTAATTACTCACAGTCTTAATGATGTCAGGGTCGTCAGCAGTCGCGGACAGGCGCACGTTGTAGAAGGCTGCCTCGAATGGGGGCCCGAGCCCCGACATCGACACGTCCTCGCGCCAGTCTGCGAAGATCTGGGACCCACTCTCTGTAACAAATTCAATTCAATTAAACACATTTATTTTGACCAACTGGGTTCATAGATAAAGTTAGTTACAGTTTCTTAGCCTAAAGTTAGTAAATGCTATAACCTAATACATATAAAATATAAAATAAGGACAGTACTTAGTAGGGCTTGACTGTCAGTACGTGGATCATATGACAATGATTCACATACTCACAGTCAAACCTCTCCGCAAATGCCCTCAGGATACCACTAGAGCTAGCCCGCACCCTGCGCGCCAGGGATGTGCAGCGTTTCCTCATAATTGTATAGAAACAGTCAACTCTGGCATTCGCGAACATCCCGGACGCACTACAGAAACGGGGCAGCCCTAGTAGCACCCTGAAAGCATTGTTGTACTGTACACGTAGGGCGTTGTACTGTTTCTGCGTATAACAGACCCACAGACTGTTCGTGTAGAGGGCCGTACAGAAGGCTCTGAATAGATTTGCCTTTACACAAAACAATCATTCGTTTAGTTATTTTTCCTATTATTCTGGTAGTGGCTTCCGGGCTGCCAGAGCCCTTGTATCACTGCGACCATCGATGATCTATTGTGATCGCCACTTACTACAATTCTTGGTCAAGTCATGCAAACTCAAAGAATTGCAGGATTTTGTTGACCTCAAGGATCTCCTTCGGGCATATGATGTGTTTGCCCAGAAAAGAGTTACGACTGCGCATGAGGCAAGGGCAATCGGTTAGGATGTGTGTAGGCGTCTCCTCTGCTTCAAAGCAGAATCTGCACTGCCTTGTTTAGTTACAATAGGCATGATGCCTCATTTTAAAATTGATAAGTAAACCATGAAATACCTAAATGGATAGTAGACCATGAAATTATTGTAATAAAGTATCAATTATAGCGGGTGGCGCAGGACTGGTCATTGTGGCACTCTTTGGGGGAGGCCCACGTCCAGCAGTGGACGTCTTTCAGCTGATATGATGATGATGATAAATTATAAGATTTAATTAAAATCATAAATAGATATGGACCTTGAAAGTTTAGAGCAAATATCATTTTTTTTATTGTCCAAGAGTACATTTAAAGCTACAAATTGAATCCTTACGCTTGTATAGAAACAAAATTGTATGACACCTATGTACCTAATCGCAGTATTTCGCGACCGAAACAGCAATTTACTTGACTTTCCATACAACGATTACAGTACAAATAGCAGGTGTGACGTCATACCCGTGTGACAATTAGTATGAATTTAAAATGAGAACGAAACTCCGTTTGTATGGGAAGGTGAAATTCGGCCGAGCTTACGGCGCACTCTTAACCCATTCACGGCTACGCTAATCTCGTAGCGCTACGCCGTAGTCCGTAGCAGCTTAAACCTCGTATGTAGCGAAAAGCGCTCGTAGCGCTCTGACGCATATGTGTCTTCATGGGCCCTTAATGATCCTCGGCACTTAAGTAGAACTTAGGATTACGGAATTCACTTAGATAGTCCTCAAAATCCCTCCATTACTCAAAACTCCCAATTCGGGAATATCGTTTTCATATGTAAATTGTCTTGGTTTATGCGCTACTTGCGCATACTCAATTGTGTGCGAGTACAGTAATAAACAGATGGGATTGGTATTCAATTTGAATTTATCGTTGCATACAATGATCGAGTCATACAATAATAGACGTCACGTAAACTAAAAAAACGCGTCTGCGCATTCCATGCAAAAGAGTTCAACGCGCGTTGCACTTTGCCTTAAAGACTTTTTTCATTTGTTATATAACTTGTTGTTATGATAAGGATACACGTACGACGATTTAGTACTCAAGCATGAAACTCTCCCACGCAGGTATCGCTGGCACCGACTTAATGATGGCTTATAGTACGTTATATGTTGGGGGCGATAGGCTGACAACCTAGCTAGCATGATCGCATTTATGTCGGACATACAAGATTCGTCCCGCTCGCACTTATATACCTGGAGTTGCAAGCGTCCATAGGCTACGGTAATAACTTACCACGTTGGGCCGTAAGCTTGTTTGCCACCGACGTGGTGTAAAAAAAAAACTTGTTTAATTTAAACTTGTTCTATTTTCTGTATTATCGAACTCTAGGAGTAAGGTTTTTTGTTACTAACATATAATATGGAGCCATGCTCTGAAATAAATGATTTTGTATTTTTTATAATAGTGGTTGCATCAACTTAATATTACAGACCGATTAACCTTAAATATGACGCCAGCAGCTGTCATCTCACAGAAACTTGACAACTTTACATACAATCAAATTTTAACGAACACCGCTTACGATTACAAATAGTTTAGTGCAAAGCGCCCTAAGGGATACTCTGATATGTTCGTCATTTGTAAGTACAATAAGACGCATCACCAAGAAATTGTTGACTGTTTTGTCTGAAATTCTGTCTAATTTGTTGTGCCTATACTTATAACTAAAATATTACCTAGTGCCAGACAGATAAACATGTTAATAATGTGAAAGTACGTCCGTTTGTTACTCAACCACGTTACGACTGAATGGATATGACCGCAGAACACCTAGATTAAGTACTAACGTGCACGGTGCAGGCGAAAACATCTGACACGTCCTAACGGCCCAGGAAATCGAGTCGTATCAGATATTTATGCTTTCTTGGGGCAGATATATCTTGATTCAACATTTTTATTGTTTGAATACAGTTATACATGATCTTAGGATATAGTGTTGAAGTACTTGTATTCAGCATGCAAGCATGCATACAAAAAATATATTTAAAGAAGCTAAGATAACATGCCAATTAGGTATTAATTCAATATCGTAATAATTTCATATGTCAAACATTTTTATAATTTAAATAGTCCTTGACACTGTAAACGTCCGTGACGTGACGTTGTTCTCTACATAGTTCATTAGCACTCGCACCCATAGCATAATCTACTGTCATTTATTTTTAACAATCTTAAATAGGCTTGTTGCGTGGTGTTAAAATTGATAACGTCGTGTTGCTAAATGGATAGTAAACCATCAAATGATTGTTATAAAGTATCAATTACTAAATATAATTCAAATCATAAAAAGATATGAACCTTGAAAGTTTAGAAAAAAAAGTTTTTTTATTTATTGTCCAAGAGTAAATTTAAAGGTACCAATAGAATCCTTACGCTTTTATAGAAACAAATTTGTATGACAACTATGGACCTAAACGCAGTATTTCGCGACCGAAACAGCAATTTACTTCATTTTCCATGCAACGGTTACTACAAATTGCACGGCGTGACGTCATACTTTAAAGCCAATCAGTATGAAGCGTTTCGGCTGCTGTCAGCGAGGTCCGTCTTTAACTTGATTTTTTGGGTATTAATGTCCTTTAAATGTAGTTGCTTCCATACAAACATTTGTTCATCTACAAAAACTAGTTCGAATGGCATCGTAAACAAATTTGAGGTCACAAGCCCATTGCAATAGTGACCATAAGTAATTAAATGTATTTATGAATTGTGAAATTAAAATAATGAATGTAAAGATGCATGCCTATATTAATATTGATAAACAATTGCTACGCCCTTCCGAGGCCTATATGGAACTAAATGTGCTTGCCTTGTTAAGATCTGTACAAACTATGATTGCAATAAATGCTATGACTATGACTTGCTCACATAAAGCTCCGATTCTTGGACAAATGGCTCGTTGCAAAGCTTTACAGACTCGATCCAGTAGTTGTACAACTGGAATCTACTGTGAATAAAGTTGTTCACTTATTGTCCCGACGCTTGGACACAGCGAGCTGTTCGTTGAACACGTTGCTAAGCTTTAAAGACTCACTCCAATAGTTCTTTCCCTGCCATCCGCTGTGTACAAACTTGTTTACTTACTGTTCCTATGCATGGAGACTATGTGACGCTCGTTTACTACTCGTACGCAGCAAAGCTTGACAGACTCGATCTATACTCAACAGAGCCAGACCAATAGTTGTTCCCCTGCCATCCACTGTGTACAAACTTGTTTACTTACTGTTCCTATGCATGGAGACTATGTGACGCTCGTTTACTACTCGTACGCAGCAAAGCTTGACAGACTCGATCTATACTCAACAGAGCCAGACCAATAGTTGTTCCCCTGGCATCCACTGTGAAGAAACTGGGCCACTTACTGTTCCTGTGTTTGGAGGGGGCGTGCTGCTCGTTGAGCACGTGGCAGAGCTCAGCGGAGCCGATCCAGTAGTTGTTCCCCCAGTAGAACATGGCGGTGTAGCGGCCGCTTGCGTCTTCCACTGTGGACAACGATGTTCGTTAGTAACGTGTTCACATTAAATGAATTGTAAATGGCAGAATAGTTCAAATAAATGTTGATTTTTGCAAATGTTGATATGGTATCTAAAACGGTAATGTGTAATGGTAACTAATGGAAAGCCAGCGGACCAAACTAAAAAATAAACATGAAAAAATTGTTTTAAAATTATAACTTATAAGTATACTAGCTGTTGCCCGCGACTTCGTCCGCGTAGAACTTATATACTTAGAAAATATAATGCAAACAAACTTCTACTTACCATCTTAAGGGATGATTTCCGAGGCAAAAACTATTCTATATCCTTCGAAGGGTCTCAAATTATCTCTATACCAAATTTCATCTAGGTATATGGATTTTATCCAAACTTTCACCCCCTATTTCATACCCTTAGGGAAAGATTTTCGGGATAAAAACTATCTAATATCATTCTTCGGGACTCAAACGACCTTTATACCAAATTTCATCTAAACGGGATTCATCCAAATTTTCACCCCCATTTCACCTTAGGGAGTGATTTCCGGAATTAAAAAAAACTATTCTATGTCCTTTCCCAGGACTCAAGCTATCTCTATACCAAATTGTATTAAAATGGGTTCCATCCGAATTTTCACCCCTAATTTCACCCCCTTAGGGGATGATTTCTGGGGTGATTTTTGAGGGTTACCCAGGACTTAACCTATATCTACACCACATTTCATCAAAATAGATAACATCCAAATATTCACCCCCCCCCCCCTTTTCACCCCCTTAGGGGATGATTTCCGGGATAAAACCTATTATATGTCCTTCCCCGGGACTCAAACTATTTATATACCAAATTTCATCTAAATCGGTGCAGCGGTTTAAGTAGCTCCATACAAATTTCCACCCCCAATTTCAGCCCCTCAGATATAAAAACTACCCTTTGTCCTTTCCCGGAGCTCAAACTATCTGTAAACCAAATTTCATCTAAATCGGTTCAGCGGTTTAGGCGTGAAGAGTTAACAGACAGACAGACACACTTTCGCATTTATATATAATATTAATATGGAAGTATGGATTATTAGTATAGATAGTATGGGTTATTTCCGCTTGTCTTCCAAATAGAGGTGTAGCTGTAGACTCACTTCAAAAGAAAGAAGAAACGAAAAACTCATTCAAATATCTCAAAAAATTACGAAGCTACAACCGTTTTAATGTCGCTTGTTAGAGTGAGAAAACGATCAGGGACCGTGACGTCACGATCCTCGAGCGTCATAGTAAAAAACAATCGTTTCATTATAGAGGTGCGTTTTGCGGAAAAGAGACGCAACAAACCCCCTCTTCAAACTTTATACACTTATAACTTAGTGATTACCTATACGAGTATAGCCTCTTGCGTTGTTTTTTTTCGAGATAATACAACAATATGATTATTTTGTTTAGTGTCTACATCCCTATTTTCGATAAGATAAAATAAGATTTCTTTATTGTCAGAACTGTGTACATTTAGTTGTTTTGGGTAAAATAAAGTCAAACAGCTTGCCCATTTCGGACGTACAATATTAAACTTAAAGCTAGTCAAATATACTAAAACAATAACAACAATAGTATCTCCAAATAATTTTAACCATATTCACACATAAAATATTAATTTAGATCTATCCGACATCCGTATTTTCTTTTAAACCAGGAACTTCGGAAATTCGAAAATATTCGGGTATCTCTATCTCTATCGCACTAACAAATGACAGGAATGCAGATATACGAACTTCGAGTTTCAGTTTTCGTGGTTTGGCTGAATACGCAAAGAGCGCGCGCGCGTGCCATTCAAAAAAACCAAGTTTATATTGTTCGAATTTGTTGTTAACATTTGTAGAAATTACGCCTTAATTCGACATTTGCGCATATAAGTTCGCATATCAAAATCGATTAATTTTATATTTGCTTTTGGTACCTATGTGTCTCGTCAATGTATATCGTAGACGGGATTAAAATTATTAATAGGCGAAAGAAAGGCAAAGAAATTCCGCCATTTTGTCCGTAGTATTTCTTATTAGTCTGTGATTTTGACGTTTCTTTTAGCTGACAGATGTGGCGGCGATATACTTTAAGAATAATAAATGAAAAAATTAAATGAAGTCGTATATTACGGAAAATAAATTAATTGTCGCAGTCGGATAAAAACTATCCTAAGTTGCAGCGGGAATAATAATGTACCTATATAAAATGTTTCATATTTTTCCGTCCATGGGATGCTGAGAACATTCGTACCACAGAAAGCTTAGTTTCAAACTGGCTGATTATTTTTTTAATTTAGAGATTTATTATAAGTGGAGATAACAAAGCATAAAGTTGAGTATTGTTTTAACTATCATACTTCACATTCACGAATTCAGAAATCACTTTTTCCGACTCAATATCAGTTTTTTTCTTTGCTCTGATACTTGTTTTGTAAACAGCCCTTTGCCCAACGTAATATCGGAACACAATGCTGGATATATGTAATATAGCGGTTGCGTTGCAAATAAGTACAATGCAATGCAACCGTTGCAAATCGAGACAATGGCGTTTGGGTTCATTCTCAAAGCAAGGGCGTAACTTGTTCCTCAATAAAAATACGTTCTTGTTGTCAAAAAGTACCTACACAATTAATAGAAAATTATACAGAGTTGCTAATTTAAAGGTAAAACTTTAAATAAAACCAGTTATACATTTTTATTTTATTATTTTTAATGAATAATATTTTTATATGGTGACTTAAATGAAATTAAAAACAACGTATACTAAACAACAAATAGAAAAAATAAAAAATAAAATTTACAAAAAAAAAGCCCGTCTAAAAGTTTTGCCTGCGGCATGGACCCCATGACGCTGGCGGCATTTCCCATTTGGACCGAAAGAGCGATCATTTGGGAAAGGTATGCCAGCTCTGGGGTCGCCTGAGGCGTGAACCAGAAAAAAATTAGATAGATAGATAGATAGATGTCATTTATTGTTAAAACTGTGTACATAAGATCTCATTTCAGACATTGGAAGGTATCAACAGTTTGCCCTTTTCGAGCGTACACTGTTATTGAACTTAAAATTAAACTTAATAATTTGTAGACCTAGGTACTTAAACGAAATATTCATTCAGACTGTAAAAGCATTTATCTGCTAGCCATTTCTTCAGCTCCTTGTTGAACTTATTATTATTATCTAATGACTTAATGTAGTATACAGGTAAGTTATTAACGACTTTGATTCCAGTAGCATAGGAACTCTTGCTAATTATGTAACTAGAAGGCCTAACTGTACACATATCATATTTATATTGCGATCTAATTTTTAATTTAGAGTCACTTTTCCTATTAAAAATATCGTGCAGTTCCTTAACAAATAAACAAATTTCCAGTATGTAGATACATGTCAGCGTTAAAAATAAACACCAATTATATCAAAGTTATTCGTATGTATATGTATTCCTCAACTCTTATTTCTTTCTTTCTTTATACTACATATATATTGCACGGTACAAGAAAAAGCGCAAATGGCGGACTCAATTCCATAAGGCATCCTCTACCAGTCGACCAGTGGGCAAAAAATTAACATTTAGTGCAGGTAACAGACTTGCCTATATGTAAGTAAATTAACATATGCCAAATACTTCTTTCTGCATGGGAACATGTTGAACTTGCATTGCATGTTTGTCATGACGACAGGTGACTTGTAATCTCCGCATTTCTGTTTCAGTTCGTTACTAGTTTTATTTTAGACTTGTAAAAGGGCCATTACGGCCTACTTGCAGAGTAAAGTTCAAGAGCGAAGGAAAAGAACGAAGCTCTTCGTTACAGCTTGGGCCAAAAAAAAATCGTATGTCCGGATGTCCACCTGTTTTCTTCTACACGTCGCATTTCTCAGCCGACTCTCGTGAATTATTGTAAGCAGGATCAATTAATTATTGTATAGGTACATAGCTTTCAACTTATTACCTACCCGATTCGACACATTAAATACGACTCACATAAAAATGTTTTCATTTTGAAACCGAAACACATTGTTTAAAGTGTTTTTCTACCTTTTTCATGGTGCGATCCCCCTAGAGTAAATAGTAGTAGTATATAGTTGTACAACAAGCGCATAAAATGAGCCATTTAACCTGTGGATAGTTAAGTCGAGGGGTTAAATGGCTAATTTATGCGCGAGTTATACACACTGCTTTTCACTTCGATTGTGAGAAAATAACAAATAATTGCAAAATAAAATAAAATGATAGCTCATTCCCGTCACTTAACTTTTTAAAGTTTGTATGTTTAATTTTCGACACGTGATATTAGACTTGAGTACCTACTTCATACTGCCAAGTCATTTAATGGTTCAATACGTTTTAAAATAATAATTGACTCCTATTTTATCTGGTTTTATTAATTTAGTAATGGAAAACACGGATGTGAAATTTTAAAGCAAATCAAATCAAATGACAAATGTATTCTACGAAGTTATATTGTGTGTGTGGGTGTTAGGCCTGATTATCTTAGTCTTTAAATTTAAAACAATTTTACTTTGTGCACTAGAGCATAAAAGTGGCATTTTGTGCAGCATACATCCAGTGCAAAGGCGAACTTTGCGAGCATGAGAACTAAAAAAAAATATTTCGCGACCCCCCACTCTGAGAACAGCGGTTCTTAAATTATATTTTCTATTTTACAAATATGAAATCCCTACATGTTTTACTTATAAAATTCAAGCAGCCGCGACCCTCTTCAAGAAGCGACCCACAGGTTGAAATACACTGGTTTAAACTATTCACTTGCCTTTCAATTAACCAGAAATTACACGAATAAAATATCAATGAAATCTGCCAAACTGAAACTAAAGGCCAGGTCAATCAACAAAAGTTATTTTTACCAAAGTTGATATGCCTCGATACCGTGGACACAATTATTTTAACTTCCTATTATCTTGAAGGGCCAGTTTAAAAAGATCTTAAATATAATTAAAGTAATTTATTTTACGTCCTTTTATAGTGGTAAATCGGGTATCGATTAAAATAAAGTATAGCTTGAAAGTTGCCCAAATAAAGTAAGGTCGCCGTCTTAACAGATCATTAAAAACTTATTTTTGACAATGGATGAGGTTAAAAGATACGGTAGTCATTATATGCGTAAAGGAAGGTCATGAACAAGTACAGTTTATTTTTAATATTTATATTAATTTAGTACTAGCTGGCCACGTACCGGAAGGCGCGGCGTCGGTAGGCCCCCCCACAAGGTGTACTGATGCCCTGGTAAAGGTCGCGGGAGTCCGCTGGATGCGGGTGGCGGAGAACCGGCCATTGTGGGACTCTTTGGGGGAGGCCTATGTCCAGCAGTGGACGTCTTTTGGCTGATATGAAGATGATGAGTACCTACTAGCTGCCGGCGGCTCCACCCGCGTGTAAAAGTGAACCTAGACAGAGCTCCAGCTACTGTATAGTGTAACATACACGGTGCCCTGGGTGGATTCCAAATAATTTTAACTCCGTGTTCCTGAGGAAGTAGGCCCTAGGGAGTAAAAAATGTCGTATTTAAGTAAGCTGAGTTCGGCTCACATTTTTTATTTGCATACTGTATAATGACAGGCATCGGAGTATTTGTAGCACGGTAAGACTAAAGATGCTATGTTGTCGTTGTAAAGCATTAAAATTAATTTTATACTCATACTCATCCTCATTAATTTAATTCATTAAATAAATAATAACTATAGATCTTCATTGACGAATAAACAATAATATTAAGGGTCCACGGAAAAAGCATGTCTAGTCACTTTTTTTTTTCAAAATGAGATTTTGATATCAAAATGTTGCGCTCGTTATGAACTATTGCGTGACATTAAAATCTCATTTAAAAAAAAAAGTGACCAGACATGTTCTTTCCGTGCACCCTTATATATTTTTTATTTGTCAATGAAGATCTAATGCGGTGTCTTTTTATAGTTATTATTTATTTAATGAATTAAATTAATGAGGATGAGTAGATTTAGATTTATTTAGATTTAGATTTATTTATTTCGAGATAAAAATTACAATACAGGTTTGCATACAATGGCAACTTTGCGAGCATGAGAAGTGAAAAACTCTTTCCCCTGTGGAACCTTTTGGATGAATAGGCGGATAAATGGAAGTCGGTAAAGTTTCCTGCAAGATTTGATTACATTCTTACATACAAGCAAAAACCCACTTTAGCTGAGCGATAAGGCACGCTACTTACAATGTGGATATAGTATTTTGTAGAAAAGTTAGTTCTTTCCAAGTTTCACGAGTCTGTACAATGCTTGCTCAGCTCAATCTTTGATTGATTAGGTATATTTAGTTTATTTTTATGATTGCTTCTTTTTGAATTGTTCCTACCTAAATTGTTGTATTTTTTATAGTGATGCGACCTCTTATGAATGTGTACCTACCTCATAAGTGTTTTGGTTAGAAACTGTAAACTTGTGTGTGATTAATAAATAAATAATAATAATAGTGGGTTCGAATCCCGTCTCGTGCTAAATATCATTTGATATTTAACAGTGGTTTTTCGATGAAAATCATCGTGAGGAAACTGGTCTAATGCCAAAAAGATGACTGAGTGGCCTAAGTAAGGTACGAGATTAAAAAGCTTGATTATAACACTATTGTGAACAATACTTTTTGTACGAGTTTATTAAAATTAATTTTCTACGAGTCAACTGAACTAATTAAACAAACTCGAATACTCGATACTGTTGAAACGAAGTGCAGCCCATCGCTCGTACGCTCGTTGATATCTTAAAAGACATGAACGAGCGTACGACATCAAACTCAATAATCAAAGCGATTCAATTGGTCCAATTCATTACAGTTCGGTAAAGCGGCTGCAGCGGAAGCGTGATTGGTCGAATTTATTTAAGTTCTATTTTCAAATTTTTTTCGGTTGTTTGGAGCGTATCGAAACAGTTATTTCGATTGTTTCGACAGTAACATGGACTACAACTATGAAAAGAGTGACGTTGCAGTATTCTCTATGAAATCTTAATACACAGATTATAATTGACGAGTACAAAAAACTGGTTTTTAGGCTTAAAATTGTCAAAGTTTGGTACCATATAACTCGAAAACTGTGAGTATTGAAGTAAATGTGGGATACTATTTCGGTAAACCTTGTTCTGAAATCTATAACCTGACTCATCGATTTTACTCATCATCATATCAGTCGAAAGATGCTGGACGTCTTTCGTACCGAAGAGTGCCACAATGGCCGGTCCTGCGCCACCCGCATGTCCTCCTCACTTCATTTATCAAAATCAATTCAGTATCTTAAGCGCTGTGGTGGAACACAAGTAAATACAAACATAGAATGCTAAAAACATACTCCTACTTTTCGGCTCTGCCGTAGTCGGGCTAAAAACGTCAAGATTATCAATTTGTAAAATAAATGAATTCTCTCACGTCAATTCCAATAAAAAGTACCGTAATGGTGGTATTACGGCGTTCTATTTCATGGCTATTACACATCTGTCTAGAGGCATGTTATGATATGGCGTATGAGTAATATATATAATATATTACATTACATGTACAAGGCCACACAAACAAATTGCCACATCGACGTTTCATAATAATGTTAATAGTACACTCAGTGTCAAAAGCTGGTCGTGTAGCTATTTACAGCTAATTTATATGATAAATGGGCATTTTCACTTTGATCTGTACCTACCGAAGGATACCTTTTTTATCAGATTAAAAAAAAAATTACTCAGCCCTATTGTTTCAAATAAAATAATAATTTTTACGTCATACCTGGCCATAAAGTAGGATTTACCGCACGCTATGCGTGCGGAACACCCCACTTCCTGGCCAGATAGAGACGTAAAATTTTTTACTCACCGCGGGCGGTAATAAAGAAGCCTCAGAGCGCATATTTATCGCCCTTGCCTTCGGCTCGGGCGTCAAATACCTGCGATCTGAGACATTCTTTGTTTAACCGCCCTAGGTAAGTAATGTACTATTACAAACATTCCAAATTTTGGGTAATTTTTGTGACACACCGAAGAAACTGTACAAAAGTCACAAAACTGACTCTTTTTTTGTAAAAAACTTTTTTTGTTCTTCACAAAAATATAAAGTACATATACCTAATCAAATTCTGAGTAAGGAAAAACGGAAATTTTCAAATTTTTATATCGGTAAAAATTTAGAGAATCTTGTTTTGGCTTTTGACATACAACAAAATATAAATAAAGATAATTTCAAATGTGTGCACTTAAAAGGCATTTTCAAATGATTGTGTACCTTCATGTGTAATTAGCATGAGTCATCAGACAAAACATAACTCAGTGTCAATTTTGTGACGAAAATGTATCATATAATATATGTGAAAATGAACTAGTTTCACATTGAAGTAACGTGTTAAGGCCATCATTTAAAAAAGAAATGGAATAGTTAATCTTCATAATAATTGATTACTTATTTGTCGTCACAAAACGGACACTAAGTCAAGTTTTGTTTGATGACTCACGCTAACTGGGTACTGCAGAGGTCGTCTATGCAACTACAGTGCTGCCTGGACAGCAATATTCGGAGTTCAAATCAAGCTGTCTGGAAGCCTATAAATAGAAGGAGAGTTGAAGACGTCAGGCAGTCGCCCCCGAGGCTTTGGCCTCCGGGCCACTCGTACTTGTCGCAAACATCTCAAATAAATATGTTAACATTTTATTCTATCGTGTCTTCCTCTACCTATGAGCACCTTTCCTACAGTACACAATAATTTGAAAATACTCTTACAGGAGAGGCGGTCTACTCTGGGGCTTTTGCCACAAACAGCAACATATGTAGACATCGATGTGATTGATGATCCAATGACGATGATGATGATCACATTAAGTAGGCATGGATAAACTACAGTGAGGGTGCGATGATTGCCATTGACACTTACATAAAAAAGGTAAAAGCGGCTATAAGGACACACAAATCTAGCACAAAATAAAAATAAAATGCATTAAGTTCATTTAAGGAAATCGATCATTACGCTCAATTAACGAATTCAGTTGACCTCAGACAACTGGGTCAATGTGGAGCAATGCTCCGGAAAATATCAAGTGTCAGGTTGCATGACATTGATTTTTATATTAAACGATTTTCATTTTTCGTCAGATTCGGATAAAAGTTGGTAGGTAAGAAGATTTATAATAAAAAGAGGTTTATCTAAATATTTTGTACGAAAGTTCACCGAGCTACGGAAATCCCATGCGATTTTGTCGCTCAGTTAAAAAAATGGAGATAAAACGAAATGATCCATACATTCGATCTTATAAAAATGGGTTTCCTTTAGTTTGGCTGGCTTTAGTTTCATCACAACGTAATTTTGCCTAATACTCCAATACTGCTAGATCTCAAAATAACTTAGTGTCAAAATGCCTAAATACCAGAATGCCTCATTTGGTTTATAAATGAAATTACGTTGCAACGATACCTACAGCTTTGGCCGTAGTTTGAGTAGGACAACCTTACTTAAGAGTATATATATGCAGGCTGTCTATCGCAGTTTTTCTTACAAAACTTGTTTTTGCTGCATTTCATTTGTTTTATAAACTGGAGCCATATAAACGAATTTCAGACATAGATATACCTCATGTCATTGTACATGCAAAGTTTCGTTACAATCCAACACGTAGTTTTAAAATGAGAGCGTAACTCCGTTTGTATGGGAAGGTGTAATTTGGCCTAGCTTACTGCGGACTCTTAATGAGCTGCGATAGACAGCCTGCATATATATACAATATAAAGGTAATGATAGACTTCAGCATTCACTTGTAATGAACATTTTAGCGAATTTTACGAGTACTTCACAGGTAAAAGGTCACAAAATAAATAGGAGCGTTCGAGCGAGTATATTCTAGCAAAACGACAGTGCATTTGCTTCGAGCTTTTTGTCGAGCCGAGCAATTTGGTTATTGTTCCGCGGCCGTCCATCTCCGCCCACACCTCCCCCCCGCCGTTTACTAGAGCGTTCGCTAGAATTTTAAAACGGCGAATTCCTTATATTCTGGTACGGTCAACCAATTTGATTCCTAGGCCTACCCTGTCATTTTAACTGCTACATAGCGAGGCAATAATCCTAGTAACCCGTATTGACATAGCATTTACAACGGCAAGGTTCTATGATGGCCTAGGAATCAAATTGGTTGACGTACATGTGAGTACTCAAGTCTATTCGTTACTCATCCTTCAAAGCACCTGTGTTTCGGTTACAAGTGACATTTGAACAACGGCATGAATGATCGTACGAGCAACCCACTTCCCTACTTGTTGCAAATGCATAGTAAATAGTCTTGCCCAATCAATGGCCATTTTATTCGTATAGGGTTGGCAAGTAAGTTTAAGGCTTTTGTTTCTTAGGTTATTAATCTTATTAATGTTATTATAAAAAAAAAAGATTTGAGATAAAGTGTTAGACAATTTGTACAAAAATTCGTAACGATTAAAAACGTCAATTAAGGCCTACTTTTAATTGTCCTATTATGTTACCAAATTCATTAGTAGGTACCTAAGTTAATTGAACGAGCGTTCTCCGTCTCAGGTTGGGCCAAAATTCTTTCGTATGTTCGGATGTCCAGGAGACGTCCCGCAGTCCGGCTGTTCCTCTACAGAGCTATAGCCTATAACCACGAACTTCAAATCTCGAACTTCGTATATCTCCGTCTCTGTCGCACTTATGGTACTCGAGCGACAGAGACGGAGATATGCGAAGTTCGAGATTCGAAGTTCGTGGTAGCGCCGCAGGTCGCATTTCTCAACCGAATCTCATGAAACTTTGTGAGCGTTCAATAATTATATAGTTTTTTTTGTAGACTTAGTTTATTGAAATAAAAATAGAAAAAACCGGCCATGTGCGAGTCGGACTCGCGCACGAAGGGTTCCGTACCATTATCTATAAAAACGGGAAAAAAATCACGTTTGTTGTATGGGAGCCTCCTGTAGCCTAGGTCCCGGGTTTGAAACCTGGTAAGGGCATTTATTTGTGTGATGAGCACAAACATTTGTTCCTGAGTCATGGACGTTTTCTATGTATTTAAGTATTTATTTATCTATATAAGTATGTTTATCGTTGTCTAGTACCCATAGTACAAGCTTTGCTTAGTGTGGGACTAAGCCGATTTGTGTAAGATTGTAAAAGAAAAAAAATATATAAAAAATATTGATTTATTCTGGTTTTTAGTATTTGTTGTTATAGCGGCAACAGAAATACATCATCTGTGAAAATTTCAGCTGTCAAACTATCACTGTTTTTGAGATACAGCCTGTTGACAGACAGACAGATGGACAGCGGAGTCTTAGTAATACTCTTTGAGTACGGAACTCTAAAAAAGAAAGACAGGTTCACGAGTTCTACAGCTCGAAGAGCCAGTTGTTTTATATGAACTAATACCATGTGGCAGCGGTATTAGGTTTCAATGTAGAGGGTTTTAAGAAGACATATAGGGAAAACAAAACCAGCGATAGGTCAGGCAGAAAAATCTAATGGGCTTGTGACCTTAAATATTTTTTACGATGCCGTTTGTAGAGGAATAAATGTTTGTATGGAAGCAACTACATTTAAAGAACATTAATACCCAAAAAATCGAGTTACAGATGGACCTCGCTGACAGCAGCCAAAACGCTTCATACTGATTGGCTTTAAAGTATGACGTCACACTTTGCAATTTGTACTAACCGTTGTATGGAAAATGAAGTAAATTGCTGTTTCGGTCGCGCAATTTTGTTTCTATAAAAGCGTACCTAAGGATTCTATTGTTACCATTAATCTAAAAAATCTTGAAAAAAAAACTAAACTTTCAAGGTTCATATCTTTTTATGATTTTAATTGTATTTTGTAATTTATACTTTATTATAATAATTTGATGGTTTACTATCCATGTAGCAACACAACGCTGTCAATTTTATCACCACGCAACAAGCCTATTGTACTGTCAGCATCAAAAGTAGCAACGCAAACGAAGACATCAAAAATCTTTATTGAAAGGGAATAAGAACTTTGAAGCCTTCGATTGCGTAGCTACTTTTGATGCTGACTGTATGTCCTTTCTTCCATGGGTGA
This sequence comes from Epinotia brunnichana, assembly GCA_963854355.1. Lineage (NCBI taxonomy): Eukaryota > Metazoa > Arthropoda > Insecta > Lepidoptera > Tortricidae > Epinotia > Epinotia brunnichana. Next base: position 81,530,111 of record OY977935.1, on the reverse strand, counting down.
GTCGGCTATGAGAATAGGGTTGTAGGCGTGTTGTGGGCTACCTTTCACTGCAATATCACATTCAGGAGATCCTTAAATCTAAAATTGTATTTTTTTGTGGCCACGAGCAAAATTAAAGGTAACAATGATTCTATATCATTATAAATGTACAACAACTAGTATGAACTTATACGTAGCATTTCATGATCAAAAGAGCAATTTACTTAGTTTGCCAAACGCATAGTAAGAAGATAATGATGTGATGTGATGTCATAATACAATTTCGAATTGTATGAGCCGTTTCGTTTCTTTTTTACGTATTGTAGCCCCATACAAAAAATTGATCCACTCAGAAAACTGATTCGAATGGCACCATCTTTTTTTTGTAGTTTAGTGAATGGGGAATGGATGAACATTTTAGAAGTGCCAGATATTTTTTTGGTGCCTGGAATAACCTCCCTTAGCACCTGAAAAAACTTGCAGACTTTTCATCTGAGTCAATAATTTTTGAACAATATAAACAGTTTCCTCACTTACGTTTTGGGTTTAGGACGGCGAATGAGACACTTTCCTTGATCCGTCTCATATTACAAAAAAATATTTTTAATATCTGACCCTGGCAATGACAAATAGCTATATTTGTCATTGCCAGTGTCAGTTTACCATGGATTTTTATGACATTTTTTTGTAATATGAGTTGGATCAAGCAACGTGTCTTATTTGCCGTCCTAAACCCAAAACGTAAGTGAGGAAATTGTTTATATTTTTCAAAAATAATTGACGCAGCTGAAATGTCTGTTACTTTTTTCTGGTGCTAAGGAAGGTTATTCCTATCACCAAAAAAATAATCAGGCACTTCTAAAATTTTCATCCATTCCCAATTGCTAGAAGAGGCACTAAAATTTTAATTTCATTTTCCTTTTGAGGATGCGGAAGTGAGTATATGTATGAGTATGTGTCTAAGATTGATACCCAGTTTCGTAACACAACTGGACACCCCTGGCCGGTTACGTTACGAATACGATAAAGTGACGCAAACGCACTCGAATTCAGATCAGCGGTCCGCAAGGTCACCTGTTACGTTGTCGCGTGCGTGATCGAAATTCCGATGGTATTGGAAAAGTGTTCCTGCACATTTCTATGCAAATTCTGTATCGGCATTCGGCACATATCTTTGCTGATATAGAAAGGTGATGTTTGTGTGTGTGTAAGGGATTAGTACATTGTGCAGTAATCCCCTTACTGCCCGTGATACACACAATGTTTTTCATCACATTTGCGAGGAAATAAATAACTACCTCACCACTCAAAAATTTACAAAATTGACAACTTTAATTACAGATTTGAGGAGGGCGAGGAGGCGTGGCACCACCATGTCCGGCTCGATTTTTTTCAACCAATTACAGAGAAGAATTCTTGTGACGCGCGGCCAACTATATTTGCCAACCAATTTGTTTGATTTGTTTTTAACCAATCATATCACACACACGCTCATAACTCCCGCGGGAGGTAAATCGGGTATAGCTGCTCTATAAACTTGCCTTTAATACACCCTTTACGAGCAAGTGTGATGAAAAATTCTTTCGACAGTGGACTTTCGGGATGGAAATAGGCTACTCCCGCTGCTCCAACAGCATTATTTTCAGAGGAATAAATATGCCCTGATGCATTCTTTATTACCGCCCGTAGTGGATACTACATTTAACGTCTCTGGCCAGGAAGTGAGATTTATTTGTGACATAAAAACACAAACGATACACTAAAATGCTTTAGCACGAAATAATATAATTTGATTTATTTTTGATATACCGAACTTTGTTTTTATCAACGACATAAAACACCTACTCGCTAGATTTCATCATCATCATCAACAATTTATGATGAACTCTACATTTTGAAAATAGTCATAAACGAGTTCATAAAAGCTTTTAAGCTGTTAAGTTCAATGAAAATAATTAACTTAATGACTGAAATAAGTTAAACTAAGTACTTAACAGTACAATATTTCACTTCGATATCACTACATAGTATAAAACAAAGTCGCCTCCCGCTGTCTGTCCCTATGTATGCTTAGATCTTGAAAACTACGCAACGGATTTTGATGCGGTTTTTTTTAATAGATAGAGTGATCCAAGAGGAAGGTTTATATGTATAATACCCGTGTGAAGCCGGGGCGAGCCGCTAGTCCTAGATAAACTAAGAAACGTACACGAATTTGTCCGTCAAAATTCCAATGGTCCTATCTGGAATGAGGTACAGGTTCGACCGATTTTGGCGACTGGAATGCTCCATGTCGCCGTCGACTGCGGTAGCTGTGCCCATACAATAATTTTATGACAACCTGCGTTTCGGCGGCGATTACGAACGCGTTGCTCAATGGCGGCCGGGCCGGCGCGCGCGCCGTCTTAGCGTACGAGTACAATGTTGACATTGCCGTGGCTCAAGGCATGGGATGTAACGAACGATCACATGGGATTGCGGTATTCCACAATAGCCTTGTGTCTTTAGATTTTTTTACGATGCCTTTCGAACCAGTTATTGTAGAGGATTATTTAAATGTTTGTATGGTAGCAAACTACAATTAAAGAACATCATCATCATGCTCCTAGCGTTATTCCCGGTTGTGCCCTAAAGGAGCCCGGGTTCCGCTTTGACACCTAACCCCAAGATTTGGCATAGACATTAGTTTTGCGAAAGCGACTGCCATCTGACCTTCCAACCCAGAGGGAAAACTAGACCTTATTGGGATTAGACCGGTTTCTTCACGATGTTTTCCTTCACCGAAAAGCTAACGGTAAATATTCCGTACATAAGTTCCGAAAAACTCATTGGTACGTGCCGGGATTCGAACCCACGACCGCCGTAGCTCTAAATTTACAATTGTTCGATTAAAAAAAACAAAATTTTCTAAAGGTCCATATATTGTTATAAGTATTTTGTAATTTATACTTTATTACCAGACATCGTACAATTTGTAGCATTTTCGGTGCAGCGTAGGTATGTTGTTAACGGAATTGGTATAAATATAAACAATTTCAATCGTAATGCTTAATTAGCGTTAATAACATTAAAATTAACCTTAATTATCAATTTTTATTGATATTACCACTATCAACTCCATTAACACAACCATGCTGCACCAAAAATGCTACAAAATGTACGATGTCTGTTTATTACAATAATTTGATGGTTTACTATCCATTTATCAACACTGCGTTATCAATTTTAACATGAGGAAACTCCTCTATTAGGGCGATAATCGTTTGAACGACTTGCGTTATTTGTAGGAAGGGACAATGTTTAGCTCGTTGCAAGGTGCAGTTGGACAAAATATAATTTGCACCGATTCACCATACAGGCTGTTTGAGGAATGGGTGCAAATTATAATTCGTCAACCATAACCATACAAGGCAGAATTACAATTCGTGTGTTAGGTGGAACATCGCGAGCGCAGGCGATTTTACATGATACAGGCATTTACAATGATTTGCAATCGGACAATATGGGAAATACCAATAGACCCGAAGTGTCATTCAATTACCAAGTTGAAAGATTTACAATTAACTTGTAAATCTTTTAATGGCCATTATCATGAAACTTTACTAGTCATTGTGGGTTCGAAGGCCAGCAAGGGCAAATGTTTCAGTTATGAGTTATGAGCATAAATATTGGTTTCATATCATTTATTTTAGGTATATTAGTTAGGTACATTCATTTCGGTAGGGCGTAGCAATTTTTACATTAACAACTTCATTTCAAAACCTACGAAAAGAAAAAAAAATGCAATTAAATGAAAATATATACATACATACATACATACATATAATCACGCCTCTTTCCCAGAGGGGTAGGCAGAGATCACGTATCTCCATTTGCTACGATCCTGACAAACCACTTTCGCTTCACTCACTTTCATAACATTTCTCATTAGGGTTGCCAACTTTTTTTGGGGGAGATATAGTATTTTCCAGAAAAAAACGACAAAAATATAGTACACCGTAAAAAAATATAGTACTTGGCTGGGCAATGTAATCCAGTAACTTTGTCGCATGAAAATACGCGTCAAATCTAGTACCTAGTTCTGATTTTTGGCAGACTTGTTTATAATGTTGGCCCAATTAATAATCCAAGTTTGTGACCTCGAGCGCCGAACGCAACTTTGTCAAAAATCGAAAATACCGCGAAATCCCTAAAGGACTCGTTTTTGATAGAACCTTTTAAGAACGTTTTTAAATTAGCCTAAATTCAGTACAATATGAGACTAGAATCGTCTCTGTAGACCCAACAGTTTCCGAGATAAAGCTTTTCAAAATTCATAATTTTTTCGTACTTCGAATTTTTTTGCAACATTTTAGACGTCGTTCTAGCGGGATGAAGTTCCAAGTACCCCCGACGGAGTTTGCTAGTGTTGCGACGTTCGAAAAAATATAAACTTTAAAAGGTTTTATCTTGGAAACTATTGGGTCTACAGAGGCAATTCTTCTAGTCTCATATTGTAGCAAATCTAGTCTTCTTTAAAAACGTCCGGAGAAGGCACTATCAAAAACTAGTCCTTTAGGGTTATAATAAAAACTCTCGTGGTAATTTCGGTTTTTGACAAAGTAGCGTTCGGCGCTCGAGGTCACAAACTTGGATTATTCATTGGGCCAACATCATAAACAAGTCTGCAAAAAATCACAATTACCGGATTTGACGCATGCTGAGGATGTATAAAGTTACTGGATTAATGTTGGTATTTAGTAAAAACCTCGGCAATTTGAAGCACTTCGTTAGGTCCCCAAAATATAGTATTTTCGCGTATTATATACTAGCTTTTGCCCGCGACTTCGTCCGCGCGGAACTCGTTTATATCGTAACTTTCTCCCCCCTTTTCACCCCCTTAGATGATGAATTTCCAGATAAAAACTATCTTAAGTAAGGATTCTTTGGGAAGGCCCCGGAATTCAAAGTATCTCTACACCAAATTTCATTTCAACCAAATTAAGGAAGAAAAGTTAACAGACAGACAGAGTTACTTTCGCATTTGTAATATTAGTATGGATTGTATGAAGGAAAGGGTCATTATGGCTGAGTTGCATGATTTTATAGATTAGCTTACTCCGAACGCTTTTTTTTACAAAATAGACTCCGCCGCAAATTTTCTATGACCCGCCTCACCATAATAGATGCATGTAGGTTTTTTTCATTATTATTTTGCATATTTTCATATCACACGGCCGTAAGGACCTTTTCTACTAAACCGTAGTACTAAATTAACTGACTTGTAATTTAAATATTTTATATTAAAAATAAAGATACGTCAACAAAATGTTACATCTAATAGTTTTCAAAATAGCCATAATAAAACGTATTTTTTACCCCGTTTTAGAAAACATCTTCGAAACTAGCGTCATAAGGTACCTTTACCCTTGGAATGTCACATACATATATTTACCTATATAATGTTCCTATTCCCCAGGACTCCCAACTACCGCTATATACCGTAAATGGGTTCCATCCAATTTTTCACCCGCTATTTCACCTCCTTAGAGGATGATTTTCGGGATAAAAACTATCCGTTGTTATGACAACGGGTAGTTTTTATCCCGAAAATCATGGAGAATGCTCCAGGACTCAAGCTATCTCTATACCAAATTTCATCTAAATGGGCTACATCCAAATTTTCACCCCCATTTCACCCCCTTAGGAGATGATTTCCGGAATAGAAACTATCATTTGTCCTTTTCCAGGACTCAAACTATCTTTCAACCAAATTTTATCAAAATGTGTCACAAACAAATTTTCACCCCCAATTACACCCTCTTAGGGGATGATTTTCGGGATAAAACTATCCTATGTCCTTCCTTAACTATCGTTATACCGTAAATGGGTTCAATCCAAGTTTTCATCCACCATTTCTCGCCCCCTTATGTGATCCCCTTATTTCCTCATTTCATGTGTTCCGGAATAAAAATTATTCTATGTTCTTTCCTTGGACTGAGACCTCTCTCTATACCAAATTTCATCTGAATGGGTTCTATCGAAATCTTCAACCCTCATTTCACCACCTCAGAAAATGATTTTTCGGGATAAAAACTATGCATTGTCCTTCCCTAGGACTCCTTCTATATCTTTACCAAATTTCATCTAAATGGGTTTTATCCAAATTTTCACCCCCTATTTCATCCCTGAGGGGATGATTTTCGGGATTAAAACTATCCGTTGTCATACTCCGGGACTCAAACTATCGTTCAACCAAATTTCATCAAAATGGGTCACAAACAAATTTTCAATTACACCCCCTTAGGGGATGATTTTCAAGAGTAAACTATCCTATGTCCTTCCCCAATACTCCAACTCCCTATACCGTAAATGGGTTCCATCCAAATTTTCATACCCCATTTGACCCCCTTAGGAGATTTCTGGACTAATAATTATTTAAAGTCCTTCCCCAGGACTCTTAACTATCTCCATACCAAATTTCATCTAAATCGGTTCTATCCAATTTTTCACCCCTCATTTCACCCCCTCAGGAGATGAGTTTTCAGGATAAAAACTATGCATTGTGCCCCTGCGACTCCTTCTATCTCTATACCAAATTTTAACTAAATGGGATCTATCCACATTTACATCCCTATTTCATCCCCTTGGGGGATGAATTTCGGTATTCAAACTATCTATTGTCATTATCCGGGACTCAAACTATATCTATACCAAATTTGGTCTAAACGGAGTCCATCCAAAATTTCACCCCCCATTTCACCCCCTTAGGGGAAGATTTCCAGAATAAAAACTATCCAATGTCCTTCCCCAGAACGTAAACTACCTCTAAACCAAATTTTATCAAAATGTATTACATCCAAATTTTCACCCCCCCATTTTACCCACTAAAGGAAAGATTTTCGGGATAAAAACTATCCTTTGACCTTCCCCGGGACTCAAACTAATTATATACCAAATTTCATCCAAATCGGTGCAGCGGTTTAAGTAGCTCTATACAAATTTCCACTCCATATTTCATTCCCTTAGGGGTTGATTTCCAGGATAAAAACTACCCTAAGTCCTTCCCCAAGACTCAAACTATCTCTATACTAAATTTCATCTTAATCGGTTCAGCCGTTTTCACGTGATGCGCGGTCACATAAACAGACAAACAGATAAACAGATAAACAGACAAACAGATAAACAGACAAACAGACAAAAATTCTAAAAACTGTTGGAACGTGTTCTGTTATCGATTTTAAGTATCCCTAGCCAATTTTTTTTCTAATATCTTCCATGTACAGACTTTCGACCCTCTTCAGCTTTATTATATGTATAGATTTCTTCAATAGTATATAGTACAAAGAGTCAAAATATAGTACAATACTATATAATATAGTACGGTTGGCAACCCTATTTCTCATACATGCTCGTCGGTTTAGGGTACTTTTGACCTGGCCTTTCTGTAAGATTTCTCCAATTTGATCGGAGAAAGTTCGCCTAGGTCTTCCCCTTCCAACTTGCCCTTCCACTCTTTTTATATACACTCTCTTCGTTAATCTTCTTTTATCCATCCTCTCTACATGCCCAAACCACCCTAACATACCCTTCTCAATGTTCGTGACTATATCTCCATCCATTCCACACTTATCTCTTATCACACTGTTTCTGACTCTATCACTCAATTTCACTCCACACATACTTCTCAACGCTCTCATTTCTACTGCATTCACTCGACTTTGATGTCTTTTTTGCTACACCCAACTTTCGCTACCATACATAAGTGTGGGCACCAACACTCCCCTATGCACAGCTACGCGTGCTTTTTGCGATATTTTCTGGCTGCCCATAAAGGCATTCAGTGCCCCATTCACTCGATTCCCTGCATTCACTCTCCTTTCAATATCTTTCTCATGTTTTCCGTCTCCAGTAAATAGTGTCCCCAAATACACAAACTCTTTTACTTGTTCCAGTCTTTCTTCACCAATCATTATTTCGCAGTCTGTCATAATTTCGTCTTTTTCAAATACCATCACTTTCGTCTTACTTACATTCATCTTCATCCCTTTCCATTCAAAAGATTCATTCATCTTCGTTACCATCATTTGTAACTCCTCAGCAGACGACGCAAGTAGTATAAGGTCGTCAGCATATAGGAGACATTTGACGCGTAACCCTTCCATTCTCAAACCACATTCATCACCTTTCAGATCCTGCAGATAGCTGTCCATGAATAGATTAAACAGCCACGGAGACGCTACAAACCCTTTTCGATGTTAAACCAGTCAGTATATGACCCGTTTATTCTCACGCAAGCACTGGAATCCTTATATAAAGATTTCAGTGCTTGAACGAGGCAGCTGTCTACTCCATACGTGCACAACACCGACCATAGTTCATCCCTCATCACTCTATCATAAGCCTTTTCCAAGTCCACGAAAGCGCTATAGACCTTTTGACCTTTGGCCAAATATTTCTCGGCTATGCATCGTAAGGAAAAGACTTGATCCGTACAACCCATACCCTTTCTAAATCCTGCTTGTGCATCCCATACTTTCTCATCGGTCTCTTTCACTACTCTTTTAATCAACACTTTTGCATACAATTTGCTGACGATGCTGAGTAAGCTAATGCCCCTGTAGTATTTGCAGTCAAGTTGTGATCCTTTCCCTTTGTAAAGAGGAACGATTAAGGCCTTGCACCAGTCCCTCGGTACACGGCCGGTGCTGTAGCACAAATTGAAGAGGATATACAACTGACTCGCTACAACGCCCTGTCCTGCCTTCAGCATCTCAGCGGAAACTCTGTCATACCCTGCCGCCTTACCCGATTTCATTCCTCTCAATGCTTTCACAATTTCGTCCATGCTGATATTACTTTCATCCTCGGTTGCGCTACCATTCAGACTTGAGGTTAGACCATTTTCTTCCTCCCTATCAAACAAACTTTCAAAATATTCCTTCCACCTCCCTAATATGCATTCTGTCTCATTAAGCAAACTTCCATTCCTGTCTTTGACTGACTTCAGCTCAGAGTTCTGGCTCTTACCTCTGGCTAGTCGAACAGATTTCCAGATTTTTTTTATGTTCGTCTGGAAATCCCGTGACAGTCTTTCATCCAAATGGTCATTCTGTTCATCTTTCTTTCTTTTTACTACTTCTTTCACCCGCACTTTCATTATTCTATATGCCTTTTTTGCTTCATTGACTTCGTCAAAGGAGGCTTTATTGACTCTTTGGTTAGCTCTTGTAGCTAACCAATCCCGCCACAACTTTTTCTTCTCACATACAGCTTCTTGTACTTCCTTATCCAACCAAACATTCTACTCCTTTCTTCCTTTGCTCCTTTGACTGACACCGCACACTTCCTGAGCCACTTTAACAACTTTATTTTTAAAGTTGTGCCACAAATCACCCATCTCGCTTAAACCATCCATTCCTTCGAATTCAATCTTCAACTTACTGACAAACTCATCACTTATTTCTTTTTCTTGCAAATTCACTACTTTTATTCTCTCTAACATGCTAGTAGTAATACGCGGTCGGTGTCACCATCCCTTGAACAGACCTATTATTCGGCTCATTACCAGGAAGTGGTCAGTGTGGACACCGGAGCCGCGATATACTCTAGCGTCTAGAACATTCTTTCTCATTCTTTCGTCAACTATTATAAAATCAATCATACTTTTCCTAACATTCTCTGCATCTCGAGTGTACAAATGGATCAATTTATGGGCAAACATTGTGTTTGCCACGCAAAGATTCCACTCAAGATAAATTTCTAACATACTTCTTCCATTCTCGTTAACTCTTTCGTCACCATGCATCCCTAACACCTTTTCAAATCCATCTCTCTTCACTCATACCCAACTATTAAAGTCACCTAACATTATTAACCTTTCGTTGTCCTTGCATAGCACTAACACGTCCCTCAATTCATCCCAAAACATCTGTCTTTCATCCTTTGTACGCTGTGAGCTTCCCGCACCCTGGTCTACAGGGGCGTAAACCCCAACGACAAAAATCCGCACTAGGCCCACTTTCATTCTTACCCATATCAGTCTGGGACTCACGCAGTCAAACTCGTTCACGCACTAAGCCATCCTAGCGGAGAGTATAACACCAACTCCCTTACAGGCCCGTTCTGAGCTTGGCACCCCTGACCAATAAGCCGTGTAGGGTCAATGTGTGGTGGTGTCACATCCCTTCCGTTTTGTCTCATTCACGCATAGCACATCAATCTTCCTTTCATCCATCATCTGTAATACCTTATCAACTTTCTCACTCATACCTCCTTGAACATTCAACGTAGCAAAACGGCTTTCCGTGAGCCGCTTCTCGCCCCCGTGAGAAACGAGACGTGACGGGTGGCGTACCGCGTCGCCGCCATTCGGATGATTTTTATTTATAGTCTCCATTGCGTTCCCACGAGTAATAGGGATTTACGAGTCCACCCCAGCAGAGCCCTGATACTGAGGTAAGACGGGTGAGAGTAGTGCCCTGTGACCGCCAACACAGACACCCTCCGTTATCAACCAGACTCCCTCTGGCCATGCATCCCTTAGCACGGGTCGGTTAACACCTTAGATTGAGGGTTTAGATTCGAAGTTTTCCGTCTCCTAGACAGGTTGCAGTACAATGCTAACGAGGCCCATCTCCCCGGGTTATATTTTGGAGTTTTCCGTCTCCTAGACAGGTTGCAGCACAATGCTAACGAGGCCCATCTCCCCGTAAGAGTAAATAATTAATTGTCAGTATAACTATGTCATAATCTTATCTTGTAATGATATGAATATAATTATTTTTTCTGAGTATTGGTCTTTTTATATGTACCTATTTAAGAATTCATATCTTATTATAGATATTTTTATGAAATATTATATCGTATTTAGTCAATTACTCAACGCTTATTGAGCTTCCTATAGTGCTAGTACGCTTCGTCTAAGATAGTTCCCTAAACATGTATTTATTTATATTTGACCTTGAGCGTATAGATCTACAAGGGCACTCGATCCGCTGGCGCCGGTGCATCGCGCCGCACGCGCAGGCCGGTCGATTGCGCAACTCGCTTTCTCTGCACCGTAACCGCGGGAAAGTATTGTCTCAACTGGGACAGGAGCGTTCAGGGTTCCGTATTTTAATATTCAACGCAGATCTAGGTCCTAATGCGACGTAACCTTGATGACCGAGGATTAGGTAATTATTGTACGTTTAATTTCTAATTTTGTAGCTTAGTGACCTGGATTTTTTTGTTATGGAATAATTGTATTCTTTAGCTAATCTGCACTTTTGATCTTCGTCATTAATCTTTTATTTATAGTCAGATTTTAACCCATTCAGCGCCCGTGCGCTACGAGCGCTTTTCGCTACATACGGAGTTTAAGCTGCTACGGACTACGGCGTAGCGCTACGAGCGTAGCGTGGCCGTGAATGGGTTACTAATTATAAATGGTCGGACAGGAAGCTTGTGATTCTGTGTAATGTACATTAATGCTAAAATGTCCAATGATCACCAAAATTCCGATGCAATTAAAACCTGAGTAGGTATTTAAAGGAAAAGAAAAAGGACATTTCCGGATACTGGGCAAAAAATATCCAGCAAGGACATCTTTTTTCATCACATTTCTATCTGTTCACTGTTTTATTTTTGAATTTCAATTACGTATATTGGTATTTACTTAGAACCATCGCAGTTTTTTTGTACCTATTACTGTTTAAACTTATAACATAACTGCCACTATAGACATTGCCACAAGAAACAGGTGCAGTCTTCGTTATTATACTAAGTAATCCTATTTGGATCCGTTTCTATTGCTCTTAAATGTAATTGATATTATCTTAGAATAAGAAAATAAGTTATGTATAATTATCAATATTATAAAAATGATTTCCGTTTTCGTCTTACTTTTTAATTCTGATAGTACTGGGAAGCCTATCGTTTAGCCAAATCAAAATCACAACACAAAGAGAGCCTGGAAAGGACTTATTTAGCTTCTTATCCCAGAGGGGCGTAAAGACATGGTTTTTATTATTAATATTTATAGTAAGGTAGGAGCTCTCTTTATAGCTAAGGCATATATTAGATTACCTAGCTATACAATTACACTCAAGAGCAAAAGTTTCGGGTCACCCTAAATTAAATAACCGCAATAGGTTTTTTTTAAATATTTTACACTAGTTTTATTTACATAATATACTATTCTTCGTAATACCCAAATGTATTAGCAATTTCCGGGATCCTATCATAAAAATATGACGATTTTTGCGATATCTCGCTCCGTTAACGTTGTTTTTTTCATGGGTTTTTACGAGTCCGATTTAAACCGGGTAAAGTGTTTTTTTTTTACTTTTATTTCTGCAGTTTAGATGTAAAATTTAAAGGCTAATATGACAGGATTAAAAAACTGTACAACCTTGCACTATTTTAGGAAATAAGACGGTATTTCACTGACCCGAAACTTTTGCTCTTGAGTGTATTTGTACTGTACATTCAGTGTGTAATATTCTGGAATTGTTTTTTTTTGTAGGTACATTCATAATCAATATAAGACCTAGTAGGAACCGTGTAGGACTTAGATGCATGTCCTTAGTATATAGACATTACTGTATTTTTCTTCTGTACCTACATCTATGTTGTGTATTCTCCAAATAAATAAAATAAAATAAAAATAAAAAGGGGGGGTGTAATCTTGTAGCAATTATTATAATAAGTTATAACATAACACAAGCGATGTTGGGCTTACTTAAACGTAAAATGTATAATGTAATTGCACTTAAACTGTGATAACACGCGCTAAAAAAGTTGAACGTCGTCGTTGTCAGGATACGAGTATTCTAAGTTAGTCGATAGTAATTGTGCATCCTTTAGTACCTTGTGTATTGAAAAAGAGTTTTTTTTTGTATAAGATAAATAGATATTCGCTTCTGCCTGTAAATCTAGACATAAGATTATTAAAACTAAACTATAGGTAATGTCGCCTTGCCATAGAACAGGTAAAGTCAATAGCAAAATTCGCCTTGCATGTTTTAACAGATCGCTTTGCGTCAAAATAAGTATTAAGGGCGTTAATTATGCGTATATTGGGAGATGCCCATCCCGTACTGAGCCAGCAGACTACTTATTGTATATTCCCTCTCATTCGTGACAGTGGGCCTGTGCCCAGCTGTGGGATAAATAATGATTGTGGACGTCCCACTTAGGACACATATATATCTCCTCTCGTGGATGAGAGAGACAGAGTTTTAGTCCACACGCTTTTTGGTGAAGGAAAACATCGTGAGAAAACATAGATCTGCGCAGAAATACCTTGGTATGTACGTGAAATCTCTAATGTAGACATATAGAGATATTATTTTTACATAGATATATTATTCTTAAGAAATTAGTTAATTTACAATGGAAGTGTTCAAAATGAAACTAAATACTATGTAAGAGACAAACAAGATTTGCTAATAACTCTCATTATTGTCAAAAAAATGCTTGTGTAGATAATTTTGAGCTTGTTTTTGTATGCTGACCGTACCGGCGTAAAGTTAGCTACAAGAATAACTTAGCAACGGGTAATGGGAAATGGATGAACATTTTAGAAGTGCCTGATTATTTTTTACTTTCCTTAGCACCAGAAACAATTGCAGACTTTTCAGCTGCGTCAATTTATTAAAAAAAATATAAACAGTTTCCTCACTTACGTTTTGGCTTTAGGACGGCGTATGAGACACTTTCCTTGATCCATCTCATATTACAAAAAATATTATAAATATCTGACCCTGGCAATCTATACATATAATAAAGCTGAAGAGGGTCGAAAGTCTGTACATGAAAGATATTCGAAAAAAAATTGGCTAGGGATACTTAAAATCGATAACAGAACACGTTCCAACAGTTTTTAGAATTTTTGTCTGTTTATCTGTTTGTCTGTTTATCTGTTTATCTGTTTGTCTGTTTATGTGACCGCGCATCACATGAAAACGGCTGAACCGATTAAGATGAAATTTGGTATAGAGATAGTTTGAGTCCTGGGGAAGGACTTAGGGTAGTTTTTATCCTAAAAATCAACCCCTAAGGGGATGAAATGGGGGGTGGAAATTTGTATGGAGCTACTTAAACCGCTAAACCGATTTGGATAAAATTTGGTATTTAATTAGTTTAAGTCCCGGAAAAGGTCAAAGGATAGGTTTTATCCCGAAAATCTTCCCTGTAGGGGGTAAAATGGAGGGGTGAAAATTTGGATGTAACCCATTTTGATAAAATTTGGTTTAGAGGTAGTTTAAGTTCTGGGGAATGACATTGGATAGTTTTTATTCTGGAAATCATCCCCTAAGGGGGTGAAACGGGGGGTGAAATTTTGGATGGACTCCGTTTAGACCAAATTTGGTAGTTATAGATATAGTTTGAGTCCCGGAGAATGACAATGGATAGTTTGAATCCCGAAAATCATCCCCCAAGGGGATGAAATAGGGATGAAAATGTGGATAAATCCCATTTAGTTAAAATTTGGTAAAGAGATAGAAAAAGTCCCAGGGAAGGACAATGTATAGTTTTTATCCTGCAAAATCATCTCCTGAGGGGGTGAAATTTGGTATGGAGATAGTTAAGAGTCCTGGGGAAGGACTTAAAATATTTTTTAGTCCAGAAATCATCTCCTAAGGGGATGAAATGGGGTATGAAAATTTGGATGGAACCCATTTACGGGTAAAGCGAGTTGGAGTCTTGAAGAAGGACATAGGATAGTTTACTCCCGAAAATCATCCCACTAAGGGGGTGTATTTGGGGGTGAAAATTTGTTTGTGACCCATTTTGATAAAATTTGGTTGAACGATAGTTTGAGTCCCGGAGTATGACAACGGATAGTTTTAATCCCGAAAATCATCTCCTCAGGGATGAAATAGGGGGTGAAAATTTGGATGAACCCATTTAGATGAAATTTGGTAAAGAGATAGAAGGAGTCCCAGGGAAGGACAATGCATAGTTTTTATCCCGAAAAATCATTTCCTGAGGTGGTGAAATGAGGCTTGAAGATTACGATAGAACCCATTCAGATGAAATTTGGTATAGAGAGAGGTCTCAGTCCAAGGAAAGAACATAGAATAATTTTTATTCTGGAATACATGAAAGGAGGAAATCATCCCCTAAGGGGGTGAGAAATGGTGGATTTAAAATTTGGATTGAACCCATTTACGGTATAGCGATAGTAAAGGAAGGTTAAATGATAGTTTTATCCCGAAAATCATCCCCTAAGGGGGTGTAAATGGGGGTGGAAATTTGTTTGTGACACATTTTGATAAAATTTGGTTGAAAGATAGTTTGAGTCCTGGAAAAGGACATATGATAGTTTCTATTCCGGAAATGATCCCCTAAGGGGGTGAAATGGGGGTGAAAATTTGGATGTAGCCCATTTAGATGAAATTTTGTATAGAGATAGTTTGAGTCCTGGAGAATGACAACGGATAGTTTTTATCCCATAAAATCATCCTCTAAAGAGGTGAAATAGGGGGTGAAATATTGGATGGAACCTATTTACGGTATAGCGGTAGTTGGGAGTCCTGGGGAATAGGAACATTACATAGGTAAATATATGTATGTGACGTTCCAAGGGTAAAGGTACCTTATGGCGGTAGTTTTGAAGATGTTTTCTAAAACGGGGTAAAAAAGACGTTTTATTATGGCTATTTTGAAAACTATTCGATGTAACATTTTGTTGACGTATCTTTATTTTTAATATAAAATATTTAAATTACAAGTCAGTTAATTTAGTCCTAAGGTTAAGTAGAAAAGGTCCTTACGGCCGTGTGATATGAAAATATGCAAAATAATACTGAAAAAAGCCTGCATGCATCTATTATGGTGAGGCGGGTCATAGAAACCAAGTTTGCGGCGGAGTCTATTTTGTAAAAAAAGGCGTTCGGAGTAAGGTAATCTATAAAATCATGCAACTCAGCCATAATGACCCTTTCCTTCATACAATCCATACTAATATTACAAATGCGAAAGTAACTCTGTCTGTCTGTTACCTTTTTATGCTTAAACCGCTGAACCGATTGAGATGAAATTTGGTATAGAGATACTTTGAATTCCGGGGCCTTCCCAAAGAGTCCTTACTAAAGATAGTTTTTATCTGGAAATTCATCACCTAAGGGGGTGAAAAGGGGGGAGAAAGTTACAATATAAACGAGTTCCTTTTTTTACAAAATAGACTCCGCCGCAAACTTGGTTTCTATGACCCGCCTCACCATAATAGATGCATGTAGGCTTTTTTCATTATTATTTTGCATATTTTCATGTCACACGGCCGTAAGGACCTTTTCTACTAAACCGTAGGATTAAATTAACTGACTTGTAATTTAAATATTTTATATTAAAAATAAAGATACGTCAACAAAATGTTACATCTAATAGTTTTCAAAATAGCCATAATAAAACGTATTTTTTACCCTGTTTTAGAAAACATCTTCGAAACTACCGCCATAAGGTACCTTTACCCTTGGAACGTCACATACATATATTTACCTATATAATGTTCCTATTCCCCAGGACTCCCAATTACCGCTATATACCGTAAATGGGTTCCATCCAATTTTTCACCCGCTATTTCACCTCCTTAGAGGATGATTTTCGGGATAAAAACTATCCGTTGTTATGACAACGGGTAGTTTTTATCCCGAAAATCATGGAGAATGCTCCAGGACTCAAGCTATCTCTATACCACATTTCATCTAAATGGGCTACATCCAAATTTTCGCCCCCATTTCATCCCCTTAGGGGATGATTTCCGGAATAGAAACTATCATTTGTCCTTTTCCAGGACTCAAACTATCTTTCAACCAAATTTTATCAAAATGTGTCACAAACAAATTTCCATCCCCAATTACACCCTCTTAGGGGATGATTTTCGGGATAAAACTATTCTATGTCCTTCCTTAACTATCGTTATACCGTAAATGGGTTCAATCCAAATTTTCATCCACCATTTCTCACCCCCTTATGTGATCCCCTTATTTCCTCATTTCATGTGTTCCGGAATAAAAATTATTCTATGTTCTTTCCTTGGACTGAGACCTCTCTCTATACCAAATTTCATCTGAATGGGTTCTATCGAAATCTTCAACCCTCATTTCACCACCTCAGGAAATGATTTTTCGGGATAAAAACTATGCATTATCCTTCCCTAGGACTCCTTACCAAATTTATCTTTACCAAATTTCATCTAAATGGGTTTTATCCAAATTTTCACCCCCTATTTCATCCCTGAGGGGATGATTTTCGGGATTAAAACTATCCGTTGTCATACTCCGGGACTCAAACTATCGTTCAACCAAATTTCATCAAAATGGATCACAAACAAATTTTCACCCCCAATTAGACGTAGGGGATCATTTTCAGGATTAAACTATCCTATGTCCTTCCCCAAGACTACAACTCGCTATACCGTAAATGGGTTCCATCCAAATTTTCATACCTCATTTCACCCCCCAAGGAGATGATTTCTGGACTAAAAATTATATAAAAACTATGCATTGTCCTTCTCTGGGACTCCTTCTATCTCTATACCAAATTTTAACTAAATGGGATTTATCCACATTTTCATCCCTATTTCATCCCCTTGAGGGATGATTTTCGGGATTCAAACTATCCATTGTCATTCTCCGGGACTCACACTATATCTATACCAAAATTGGTCTAAACGGAGTCCATCCAGAATTTCACCCCAGAAAATTTCAGAACTAAATACTATGTAAGAGACAAACAAGATTTGCTAATAACTCTCATTATTGTCAAAAAAATGCTTGTGTAGATAATTTTGAGCTTGTTTTTGTATGCTGACCGTACCGGCGTAAAGTTAGCTACAAGAATAACTTAGCAACGGGTAATGGGAAATGGATGAACATTTTAGAAGTGCCTGATTATTTTTTACTTTCCTTAGCACCAGAAACAATTGCAGACTTTTCAGCTGCGTCAATTTATTAAAAAAAATATAAACAGTTTCCTCACTTACGTTTTGGCTTTAGGACGGCGTATGAGACACTTTCCTTGATCCATCTCATATTACAAAAAATATTATAAATATCTGACCCTGGCAATGATAAATATAGCTGCTCTGTCAATATAATTGCAAGTGTCAGTTTGCCGCGGGTTTTTAAGATATTTTTTTGTAATATGTCGGCTCCAGCAAAGTGTCTTATTTGCCGTCCTAAGCCCAAAACGTAAGTGAGGAAACTGTTTATACTCCACAGTGTTTTATAGAAGCCGAAATGGTGACATCCCCATTTTATTACAAATTACTGTAGTTTAGATCATCATAAATGTGAGACTAAAACTCCCGCGTTTCTAATATGCGTAGTTTTTGAGAAATAAATTTTTGAAAATCTTGTTTCTGACACCCGGATATTACGAAAAACATTCACATATATATTACAAATTATTTAATAAACTTTTCTGTTGTTCACAATGTTGGATAATCCCTTCAAAGATATACATTTAGAGGCAATTACGACCTCTCTAGGTACATTTGTTACAAATATATTAATGATTTTGGTTTGATTTTTTTTTCTTTTATGTTCCACCGTAGTAGGACGCGATATTTGTATGACAGCTTTATTATTATGTCTTCTATCTACCCTATTTTTTACAAGTCCTAATTCCATGGACCATTCAAGTAATCACCTAAACTCTATATATCCGGTTTATCCGGCCACTAGGGTTGACACATCGGTATTTTGAATTTTATACGCCGTTTTTTCGGGAATCCTATTATTTATGTTTTTCTTGGATCGCCAAGGCTTAAAAAATAATTATTGAGAGAAATCTTCGATATTTGCTTTTGATGTTCGCAAAACATGTAAGAGTTATGTATTGAGTTTTTTTTTATTTAATACAGAAGAAAGAGCTATTGTCTAGTTTTTTTTTAATTACGTGTAATTTTACTGATTACTGTTTTGTTTTATGAGTATCGTATTTGCTTTTTAAAATAATATATTATGTAGGGGTGATCACGTAACGTTTCGAACGCGCGTTAGGACAATGCAACTGTCATTTTTCTATATAAAAACTGACAGTTACATTTACCTAACGTACAGTCAGCATCAAAAGTAGCTACGTAATTGAAGACGTCAAAAGCTCTTATTCCCTTTTAATAAAGACTTTTGACGTCTTCGTTTGCGTAGCTACTTTTGATGTTGACTGTAGGTACATACAATGCGTCACGTGATCGACCTGCTGGTCAGGAACTTGTTTTATTGGTTTCGCCAAGAGCTGAAACTTGCACAAATAATAACGGCGGAACATTGAAGAAAAAAAATAAAAACCAAAATCAATAAAATCATTAATATCTTTGTAACAAATGTACCTAGAGAGGTCGTAATTGCCTCTAAAATACTCTAAATGTGTCTCTTTGAAGGGTTTATCCAACACTTTAAACAACAGATAAGTTTAATTAATAATTTGCGATTTAAAAAATGTTTTTCGTAATTCTTAGGTGTCAGAAACAAGATTTTCAAAAATTTATTTCTCAAAAACTACGCATATTACGCGGGAGTTTTAGTCTCACATTTGTAATGTTCTAAACTACAGTAATTTGTAATAAAACGGGGATGTCACTTTTTCGGCTTCTATGAAACACTGTATACTCGATTTTTTTTTCAAAAATAATTGTCGCAGCTGAAATGTCTGTAACTTTTTTCTGGTGCTAAGGAAGGTTAAACCTATCACCCTAAATAATCAGGCAAAATTTTAATGCATTCCCAATTGTGCATGCAGTTTAAGGCTATATTTTTTTGAGTCGTTATAAATTATCGTCATTCATAAACACGCGCGACACCAATGCCTAGATTTTGTACTGTCGAAGTCAAATATATGTTTTTATTGATCACCTTACGCTATTGCACTAAAGTGAAAATTTTACAGATTTTTCCGATGTCTTTGACGTTTATTTTATCTGATGATACTTACGGCAACGGTTAAAAATACCTACGTTTTTAGGGTTCCGTAGCCAAATGGCAAAAAACGGAACCCTTATAGATTCGTCATGTCTGTCTGTCTGTCTGTCTGTCCGTCCGTATGTCACAGCCACTTTTTTCCGAAACTATAAGAGCTTACTGTTGAAACTTGGTAAGTAGATGTATTCTGTGAACCGCATTAAGATTTTCACACAAAAATCGAAAAAAAAACAGTAATTTTTGGGGGTCCCCATACTCAGAACTGAAACTCAAAAAAAAAAAAATATCAAACCCGTGTGGGGTCTATGGATAGGTCTTCAAAAATGATATTGAGGTTTTTAATATATTTTTTTTCTAAACTGAATAGTTTGCGCGAGAGACACATCCAAAGTGGTAAAATGTGTGCCCCCCCCCCCCCTGTAACTTCTAAAATAAGAGAATGATAAAACTAAAAAAAATATTTGATGTACATTACCATGCAAACTTCCACCGAAAATTGGTTTGATCGAGATCTAGTAAGTAGTTTTTTTTAATACGTCATAAATCGTAAACCGCAATTTATTTTACGGAACCCTTCATGTGCGAGTCCGACTCGCACTTGGCCGCTTTTTTTTAGTATGTCCATCTGTCCATCAAATCGGTCATAGGATGACTGAGTCGATTGAGAAATCGACTATTTACGATCACTGCTACCTAACCATAAACTTAGTAATTGAGCAACAATACGACGTGCTACATGCCACGCGAAAGTAGCTGGTAATTTTACCTCCTTAGTGTTCATTACGCGATGTCACTTTCTTTCTGTAGCTTTATAACTGTCATTATGAAATGCTTAGTGTGAGTTATAAATATGTCCAATCAACTGTACCTCCTATAGTACTCTAATGAAGTATTAGGTACAACTTATATCTATCCTCTTCTCTTCAATTGAACGTAAACCATTCTAAAATCGAACAGAGATTCGTTCGATTTTAAAACAAAACACACTCTACTTAGTTTCCTATATTGTAGTTGTATCAAATTTTATTGCCACTTTTTTCTCGCATGGTGGGCGGTTAGAAGCTAAAGCGCTGCAATTTATTTTTGTTCAACATTACATGCGTAGGTAACCATTCTTTACAAAAGCACCTGTCACAAAATAGGAACGCTAAAAATGCCGGTCTCAAGAGTCTTTTTAAAACACCGAAAAAAGCAAAATTGTTCCGTATGCTCAGCTGTGTTCAGCTTTAATTTTATTTTTATTATCGTCTTTATAGCGCTCATATATACACAATCAAGTTCTTGCCTTCTTGACTTTTAAATGACTTAAAGTGTCTCATAAACGACCCTTAATACTTTTACCAATGGGTAAATCGATTAGAATAAGACTGTTCCGTTTTTTTAGTGACGACCGCTTTAGCCTAGTTGGTAGTGACCCTGCCTACGAAGCAAGATGTCCTGGGTTCGAATCCCGGTAAGGGCATTTATTTGTGTGATGAGCACGAATATTTGTTCCTGAGTCATGGATGTTTTCTATGTATTTAAGAATTTATTTCTGTATATAAGTATCTATATCGTCGTCTAGTACCCATAGTACAAGCTTTGCTTAGTTTGGGACTAGGTTGATTTGTGTAAGATGGTCCGCAATTTTTATTTTTTTTGATGCAATGGTAGCAGTCAAGCGCATAGCAGCTAGCATCTACATTACTATATACCTTACGCAATATCACTAATGCATCATTACTAAAGGAATGAACCCAGCTAAGGTCAATCTCTACAACTTTGAGCCTTACCCCATTTACATAAATATCATATTGTGTGCATATTGATAGACTTGACAGTACCTCGACCCACATAAGTTTCCGTCAAGATGACGAAGGTCCCAATCCCAGGTTTGCCAACCATTGCGAAACACTTAATGATATTAATAACGGTACTTTACGCGTTCTCGAAAAAGGTGTTATTTAGTATAAAATTAGTCCTTAAACTTGCAAATGTCAGAGAACTGACTGTAATGTGGGAAAACAATTTACAAGATATGCCTAAAGCCGATTGCAGACTAAGGGTTGGTTTATTCAAGGTTAAAGGGCATTTTCAAATAATTGTGTACCCAATTAGCGTGATTAGTCAAACAAAAATTTATACAGTGTCAGTTTTGTGACGACAATGAAACATATAACTTATGTGAAAATTAACTAGTTTCACATTTAAATAATGTGTTTATGGATATCATTAAAAAAAAAGAAAGATACAAAAAAGTTAATTTTCATACAAACGGATAACTTCATTGTTTTCTCTAAACTGAAACTGAGTAATTTTTTTTGACGACTCATTTTAACTGGACTGGTTACACAATAACTTGAAAATGCCCTAAATAGTATTAGGGTCATTGTCAGATTTAGGTTCGCGTCTCTTCGGTGGACATTGCCAAAGTTACGGGCTATAAAGATTAATTTTTGGCTGAACTCTGAATCCACATAAATGGCGTTGCCCCTTCTATAATTCTATGTGATAAAAAAATATTATATGTAAACGCAAGCCCTTAACAATTGGCCACCGGAAAGATGATTTTTGTTTTTGTGACTGACAATGACCCATTAGGTACTAGAATTGTTTGGACCAATTAAGAGGGCGCTCGTTTTTTGGTCAGGAATAAGCGAGAATGACGGATTTTTGACGTTGTAATTCTAAGAAACGGAAAGCTTTTTCTAGATCCTGATTACTTATTTGCATAGGTAAACTCCTCATATTGGTCCTAGCCGCCTCTAATTTACGAAGAATAGAATACTTTAACCGAAAATACCCGATTACCGACAGTAGTTTTCTGAAGAGAGCGCAGAGTCATAAGTTTGAGCCCCTAATAATCCATGATGTTATATGAGAACCTACTTGTTTTATTCTATTTTCACTAGCGTAATATGTTGCCATTGCGCCTAGCCGCCTCGAATTTTCCTTATTCTGCACGTATATATATGTAAACTGTTCTCAATTACACCATATTTGTCAACAAAATCTTACTGAAAACTCAAGGATTTTCTCATTATTGTTGAATTATTTGTGTATTGAATCTTACACAACATTAAAGTTCATGCTTGTACCAACAAGATCCAGTCCAAAAAATATAACTTTAGTCAAAATTTATATTTATAAATAATTATTCAAAACTAGTATAAATTTACCGTCGCGCGGGAATATATCTCAGTACCGGCTGAATAGCCCTCTGAGACAGACGTGTAATGTGTTTATTTGTGGCTATTCACGAAGCTAACCGGCCACTCTTCAGATAAAATAATATTATTTTGATCTCCGACTAGGCATAGTTGTTACCAACCTCGGGGTCAAACTATACTGGGGATACATTCGTGAGGCTAATCGAGACAAGTTATGAATTGCATAGCTGCCAGAATGACGTAGTGTAGCGAAAAGGCTCAAACCCACAGTATACGTAACATTTAAAATTGAACCTTCTTCCTATAACAAAAGTCATACATTTAAATGGTGATGTCTTATGGGTTGGATCCTTTTGTCTAAACTACGCGTTCTATAGTCAATTATTATTGTACGAGTGATCGTGATACTTGATAGATTTAATTTATTTACTTGTTACTATCAGTCCACCTTGTGGAGGGTCCGCTGCAGTTTCCGGTACGTAGTCGCCTCTCGAGAACCTCCCCGCCCCAACGGCCATTATGATTAGTTAGTATGTATGTATGTATGTTAGTTTGGGCGAAATCTTCAAATTAGGTACAATTGCGTATCTTCGGTGACAATGCCATAATATCATAGAGCTGGTCTGATGATGGAGTCGGAAGGTGGCCATAGCAACTCCTAAACTCAACAAGATAAAGCCATCAAATTTGGGCTCATTTATTTGGTCATGGCACGGCAAGACTTTGATGCTGGATGATTTCCAGAGTCTGATGATGGAGCTGGAAGGTGGTCATGGAACTCCTAAACTAAACTAGATAAACCCATCTAGTTTAGGCTCATCTGTTTTGTCTTGGTAAACACTTTGGTGATGGATGATTTCCAGGATCTGATGATGGAAGGTGGTCATGGGAACTCCTAAAGTAAAATAGATAGACCTATCTTGTTTGGGTTTGCGTGATTTGTCTGTACAAGTACCCACGAACCAGCGACATAATATGCAGGGTTATTGAAAATAATAAGATGAATAAAAAACTTTTTAAAAAACAAGCTTATATGGCGTTTGTTAAGTACAGCACGATCCTACCTTGCATTTAGTTATTATTTTCGTTTATATATAATAATAACACACACCGGGGGTTTACACTGGAAAGGGAGATTTTTACGTGGTTTTATTACATTTCCGAGTCATCATCATCATCATCATCATATCAGCCGAAAGACGTCCACTGCTGGACATAGGCCTCCCCCAAAGAGTGCCACAATGGCCGTGCCTGCGCCACCCGCATCCAGCGGACTCCCGCGACCTTTACCAGGTCATCAGTCCACCTTGCGGGGAGCCTACCCACGCTGCGCCTTCCGGTACGTGGTTGCCACTCAAGAACCTTTCCGCCCCAACGGCCATCGGTTCTACGTGCAATGTGCCCCGCCCACTGCCACTTAAGTTTAGCAATTCGGAGGGATAGACATAGACATAGACATAGACATCCTTTATTGGTAATAAGGTATTACAAGTCATTGTTTACAATAAAAATAGAACATTCATTTGTAAATTAAATTAACAAGATTATTAGTTTATTATATTATATATTATTATTACATTTTTTATATTCTAAAAATTCGTTAATAGTATAGAAACATTGCTTAATAAGCCATTTTTTTAATTTAGGTTTAAAGGTCGGAAGACTGTTATATCGGTGATATATCGGTTACCTTGGTTCTGCTGCGGATAGCCTCATTTCTGATGCGATCGCGCAGAGAAACTCCCAGCATAGCCCTCTCCATTGCCCTTTGAGTGACTTTGAGCCTTCTTATGAGGCCTATAGTAAGCGACCACGTTTCCGTGCCATATGTCATCACTGGCAACACACACTGGTCAAAGACTCTCGTCTTGAGACACTGCGGAATATTGGACGAAAAGATGGTGCCGTAGCTTCCCGAATGCTGCCCAGCCGAGTCGGATTCGACGATTGACCTTCCCTTCGACATTTCCGAGTATCACTCTTTATTTCGAAATAAATGTTAAAAAAACCGGCCAAGTGCGAGTCGGACTCGCGCACGAAGGGTTTCGTACCATTATCTATATCTAAAAACGGCAAAATATCTATATCTAAAATCACGTTTGTTGTATAGGAGCCCCCTGTAGCCTAGTTAGTAACTTGGTAGTGACTCTGCCTACGAAGCTGGAGGTCCCGGGTTCGAATCCCGGTAAGGGCATTTATTTGTGTGATGACCACAAATATTTGTTCCTGAGTCATGGATGTTTTCTATGTATTTAAGTATTTATATATCTATATAAGTATGTTTATCGTCGTCTAGTACCCATAGTACAAGCTTTGCTTAGTTTGGGGCAAGGTCGATTTGTGTAAGATTGTAAAAGAAAAAGAAACAAATAAAAACTAAAATAAAAATAAAAAGATGTATTCTGTTTTTAAGTATGTTTTGTTATAAATAGCGACAACAGAAATACATCATCTGTGAAAATCTCTATCTATCACGGTTTATGAGATACAGCCTGGTGACAGAAGGACAGACAGACATTCAGACAGACAGACGGACAGCGGAGTCTTAGTAATAGGGTCCCGTTTTACTCTTTGAGTACGGAATCCTAATAAGTGACATAGGTTTTAGGCTCTGAGCCTAAAACCTATGTCACTTAACCTGAATAAAAAAGGGAGAAGTGCCGTACTGCTTAATTTCAACCAAAACCGATGTCCCCAGTTTTCTCCCACCGCAGCGCCCACAGGCACACACATTGAACCGTTTAAAAACAAAGACTCGGGCGTTGCCAGTGAGTCTACGGCAACATGTAAACAAGGGCTGTGATTGGCTTAAACGCACTACACTAGGGGGGCGACAAACGTTAAAATTATGTTTTATCGACATTGATATTAAAATTAATATTATGTTATGATATTGATGGGTGACAACTTCAACAACATGGTAAGTTTATGTGGTGGTATTTAAACTTCTAGCTACAAGTATAAATAACACGTGTTGTTAACTTACCATAAATCGCAAAAGTAAAAAATATTGACGAATACCTACAGAGTAACATAAACGGCTTTTTATAAGTTCGTGTTCACATACATTTAAACTCTGGTCACATCGATATTTTTGATCTGTAGGTACCAGGCCGATCCGACTCGCATTTTGGCGCGAAATAATATGTCCATTACTCATATTACGAGATTTAAGGCTAAGGGCGAGTATCCACCAAAGATGTGCGAAGATGTGTTACCATACATTTTACACCTAGGTTTCAAGCAAGCGAGGTGTCAAATATTCGAAAAGTGTACGGCTCTTATTAAGTGGTTGGAAACATTTTTCTTGAAAATGTTACGAACACATTAACTCTTCTCTGTACAGGAAACCAGTTAGGACCTCTGCCAGTAGCATCTATCCATTTTTTTAGTACCTACTCGGATTCTTTGGAAAACTGTAATAAGAAACCGAGATTTCTTCTTCAATTATCACATTTCAAATGAAAGTAAAAAATACTCATTTAAAATAAATTATTGGTAATAATATCACATTTTAAGTTGTTCTGAAGCCATTTGCAACTAAATTATATACTTGTATATGCAATTTTAATATGTCTATTTACCGTTCATACTGCAACTTAGTGAAAATCTTATTAGTAGGTACCGTAAACATTTTGTGCCTTTTAATCTTATTAGTATGTTATTAGTTACCTTTAAGATAGGCACCCAACCAAAACAAGTAATTAAATAAAATAAAACAGCGAAAGTAGTCGAAATAAAATAACTAGTATGATATCGTACTTCTATTTTATCGATTACGCGTAAATTGTAACTGCACTTTGGCACCGCTCTAGTTTGCGACGCCAAGCAGCGGCCGTACCACTAAAAAATTCAAGCATCGTCCATATCCATAGTGGTTAAATACATTGCGCCGTGGTTTACTGTATTGAACGTTCAATGTACAACGCATAGAACAAAAATATGCTTTTTCGTTCGATATGTTAGTTCGATCCCGAGAAATGATGCGGCGTTGCGTTTATTTATTAAAATATTAGTTTTTACTGACTTAAGTGAAAATACTAATACTCACATGTGGTGCGTGACTCGACCATTCATGTAGGTTTTAGTTTCATTCCTATTTTTGCATGTAACCACGCTACAATTCGGCATTTTGAGTAAACGTGGAAAAACATTTCAGATTCACGGCAAATTGCGACTAACATGCGGTGGGCAGTGACATGCCCATTTGGCCATGTCGCACCGACACGCGCCAAGCCCCCGTTTCATATCTATTCCTTTTTATCATCTGAGGTTTTAGGCTTTTGAATAAAATCACGCATTAATTAATTGTATTCTAGATAAAAAGCTGTGTTTGTATAATTTATAATTTTCAGTTCCTTTGGTAAGAAACGGACATAGCAATTTCTATGAAGGACATTTTTTTTTACTGTCCATAAAAAAAAAAAATTCTTCAAGAAATGAATACATAAGTACCCAGTAATTTCCTAGTAGTGGGTCTACTGGTATAATTTCATTACATTACTATATATAAATAAGACTCAGATAACATGCAAACTATTAATATCCGTAAAACAAATTATTATTCTTATTACTGACAACTTTAAAACTCGTTAGTTTATTTTATACTAAAAAAACGAAACTAAATATACTTTGTCATATCATAGTATTTTAATACAAATAGAAAACTTGTGCTCAAAAATCAAATACTTACTTTATTCAACTTATCTAACTTCGCTAACATGATGTTCTAGAACATCATGTTAGCGAAGTAATACTTACCACTTTTTAGTGCAAGTATCAATATCGGTCACGGAGTGAATTCCAACGGTGCGCTATACAGCTATTTGCATCGGCAAGCTCCGCGGTTAGTTCTATCCCGATCGCACTTACATATAGCTAGAAAGGGACGGCACCCGCGGCTGGTGGGATCTCGCTGTGCATGTGGGGGTTAGGTACGTTTGTGTGGGTGGTAGTAGTATTTACACACACAAACGCACTACGCGTGTCAAAATACCGAATTCTGAGCGAGCGCTTTTTTGAAGAGCACTCTTAAGTACGTCAACTAAGGCATGTTAAAAATTTTCCTATTTTGTTACCTTTTTTGTGATTCCTACATATAATACATGTAGGTATACAATGTTTCAGAGTAACTTAAAAATTAAGAAAGAATTAACAAAATAGGAAAATTCAAAGTATGAATAAAATTGACGTATTTACTTCGTACAAACTATTGTACAAATGCTCTATAAGTTTGACAGTTTTCTATGAGATGACAGTTACCATCGCCATATTTAACGTCAATCGCCCTGTAAAATGTGATCGATGCAACCACTTAATCATAATCATCATAAGTCACCGACTGCTGGACATAGGTCTCCCCCAAAGAGTGCCACGTCTACCCTTAATAAAGCCAGGGATTCGATAAGATTAAAACCTGGATTAAAACTTAGGATACATTTGATCCCAAAAATCCTTAAAAACAGGAAAGTTAATTGTACAAACTTTTGAGCGTAGATAAACCGGTAGCAAAGGGATCGGTCCACATAATGAAGATGATATGAAAGTATTTGGGCCACTGATAGCCAAGGGTCGGACATTGACCCCTCTAAGCCTCTACTGCATTCCTTGCCCTCTTTTTTCTGTCTCTAAATTGAAAAAAGATGGTTCTAATTGGTTTGCTCGGCCTAATACCATTTCGAGTTGGTCGGGTTCACTAAGAAGTTTAATCTAGTATAATCCGTGGTATGCAATCATAACTTGCGTAGTATGTACCTTACCTACTGCGTTATGACCCCAGCACCGTATTTTATAGTATATATATATTTTTTTGGATTAATTTAAAAAGTGACTGATTCGTTTTTTTATCGAGTCAGTTTTTCAAAATATTTATTTATTTATTTTAATCTTTCTCGCCTTTCGACTTGTAAAGTCAGGGAAATGTATTCACGTACAATAAGGCATAAAAAGGTACGTTAATACATTTCCCTGACGTACCTACCTAAATAGTAGATCAGAAAAATATTGTAATCAGGCTGTTTTCAACTTTAAATGCGTTACTTCCAAACTATAAAATGAAAAGTGAAGAGCACAGCATATTGAGCTAACTATGCGATCGAGCGAGACACAATTTCGTGGGTTACACTCGCCTTAACCGCCAGTTTACACGGCGCGTTACGTAAGCGCGCACGCGCTGGTTTACGTAAACCTGGCCGAATCAGTATTGTATAACGACGGAGCATTCTTGACTGTCATTCTTGGTTAACGCAAACCAATTAAGATAAATTTCACATTAAAGGGAACAAGCATACTAAGGATAAGGATGACAGAATCTCCATTTAAGAGCTTTCTATCATGTAGGAAATAAGTTAGATTTATTTAGTATTATTATTTACTAACACTAGCTAGTCTTAAGTCTTCATTAACAAAATATGGATTGTATATCTGAAATAAAGTTTTAAATAAATAAATAAACAGTTCAATAAATAAACCGACGGCAAAGTAACAGTATTTTTTTATGCGTACAAAAAGTAGCCTATGTCACACTGAGCATAATTTCGAATCTTATTTAACAAAATCGGTTCAGTATCTTAAACGCTACAGTGGAACACACGTAAATACAAACATAGGCTGCTAAAACATATCCTTTCGGCTCTGCCGTAGTTGGGCAAAAAATAAAAATAAACATTACCTACACACGGCACAATTTTTTTTTAATAAAATACCAAAATCAAAATCAATTATTTATTCTGCAAATAGGCCACAAGGGCACTTTTACATGTCAAATGGTATTCTACAATATAATGTTAATAATCTTACATAATAATCATTTTAAAATTGCAGATTTAACCAATTAGTACCTAAACGGTTAACAAACTAAATGTCACTAAATGAAAACTAAAAATTTCCAAAATTGTAAAATATTATTTACGTCATACCTGGCCATAAAGTAGGGATTACCGCACGCTATGCGTGCGGAAAACCCCACTTCCTGGCCAGATAGAGACGTAAAATGTTGTACTTACCACGGGCGGTAATAAAGAAAGCCTCAGAGCGCATATTTATCGCCCTTGCCTTCGGCTCGGGCGTCAAATACCTGCGATCTGAGACATTCTTTGTTTAACCGCCCTAGGTAAGTAATGTACTATAATTACATTCGATATAAGATCTGTATCAGAATTAACAATAAGTTTATGATATTAATTTAGTACCCCAGAGATGTATAAAGTTCTCTGAGCATCCAAATACAATTAATAATTATTCTAATGTTCTAATAGAGATGTATACTGTCTCTAAGCGTTAAAACAGAAAAAAAGGATCATTAATGTAATATTGTCAGAGATGTACAGGGTCACCCTTAGCTTTAAGAAAAAAGAAGAAAGAAAATACATTTATTTAACGTCACAAAATTACACAATTAAGGATTAGGATCCTCTCAGCATGAAGCCACAGCAAGGCACAGCAAGCTGAGGCGCTGATTTTTAGTGGGGACCTAACATAAAAACTACCATAAGTGCATCAACTAAGAAAGTAAATAAATAAAGAAATTAATAAATTAAAGAATGTTGCCGTTAACATCAATTTAAAAATAAGCTTTGTAAATTACTTCTACTAGTAAGTTCTATTTACTATTCAATATCGGTATTTTTAATAGACAACATAACTTAATTTTGTATTATCTGACATGTAAATTGGTTATTAATTTAATTGGATTGAATTAATTAATGTATTCCTGAATTATTTTGATATTTCACATTTATTTTCTCATTGACCATGTTTTTTATTTTTTTCTTTTTGTTGTGATTGTTATGTTTCTCTCTATGTGTATGTAAGATAATTTTGTAATGATAAGACCTTTTTCTACTCCTGTACCGTTATCTGTCATTTATATAGGCTGTAGCTCAAATACAATGACACCACTAATAAGTCGTCGAAAAATTCTATGCTCTATGGCCCAAAAACGCACTGTTTAGCGTACTTTTTTGGTCCATACATTTTTCATAAAAGCACTGTTATACTTTTTTAAATCGGCCGCTATATTGCAGTGGTGCCAACTTCATAAACAAATATTTCGAAATAAAAGTATTTATTTACGATTTAACATTTGTATATTATACATTATTTACTACAATAATAATAAATCATCATCTATCGTGTGTTAAATTACATGTTTTATAAATTCTTGGTATTATTTATGAAAATAAAGTTCGAATTCGGTCCGTGTCCGGATTAGTTCGGATGGCAAATGCAAACAAATTAAAACAAAACAAACCATAAACAAGAAGTGTCACATTTCCGATATCCCACCAAAATATATACAGTTCAAAATGAAAAGATGAATTATGATAAACTGTTAGTCCTAGAATATTAAGATTGTATTCGTGTTTGTGAAGATAAAAGTGTACGTTCCTTTTAAAATGGTCGAAGCAATTAATAACTGCACTCCTGAAGAAATTGCGTGAGTAGCAAAAGTACGAATAGAAAACTTGCTGCCCGAAAAGGCTAACTAATTTGTAGTCTGCTATTTATTTAAAATTTGTCGTAGAAAAAGTATTGTATGCAACGGTTTATAATTGGTCTAAAAACGCTCGTGGCGTCTTTAATTGCGATGCTCGCCAAGGCTCGCATCGCAACTCACGCCACTCGCATTTTAAGACCCTTCTTATAAAACAGTTGCATAAAATACTATTGACTGATAATTAATATGACATACCGCATGATTTACCGAATATTTTAGGTTTTTTATATTATTATAACTTATTAATGCCAAATTCCAAAACGTACCTTTGTCATTTGCTAATGACTGTTTGTACGCCTCATGGCCAGAACATACTCAGTGATTCCAGACTCTTATATTATAACACCAATATTTTTGTACCTATGTTTTACAGACAAATAAATGAATTGAATTGAACAGGCTGGTGGAAGGTTGCAGGTTCAAATCCAGCTCGGAGCAAAAATGATTTGCGTTTGACTTTAAATTTGACATTTTCAATTTACGTTAGCGGACGCTACTTGCTTAAGTTCCATTTCTGTTCAAGATAAATAGGTTTTCGATATTGTACGATATGTCCAGTTGTTGTTTCCTTCTGTTTTTTTTTGTGGTTGGAACAACTGTCGGTCGAGCACCGTTTACACGCGTCGGCTTCTTCTTTCGTCTAAATTGAAAAATCTGTCATAAATTTTGGGTTGTTTGTGCACAATGTATTCAGATAAAAAAGTCCTAAATTTTCCTTATTTTTGTTGTGTCAGTTTTGTGACGAGCGATATTAACTACGAGTAAATGGCGTACGCCCAAATTATTGTGTACCCAGTTAGCGTGAGTCAGTAAACAAAAATATACTCAGTGTCAGTTTTGTGACGACAATTAACGATTCAGTTTGAATGAAAATTAAATTTTCCACTTATTTTTATTATAGATGATATGTATAAACACGTTACTAACTGGGTAACTACACAATACATTTGAAAAGGCTCAGCTATCTCATCGATTGGACACATTAACTGGTTAATTAACCAGTTGACGTGACCAGCCGTGTTATTACAAGATTATATCACTGTCCCATCATAAATTGTGCGAGTTATAAGTCGATCCTCTCGCTCCACCTTGCATAGTGACTAGATCGATTCAGTGAAAGGTTGGCCCCGAAATAAAAAAAACATTTTACTCATCTTCACAAGTGACCTCTATTGTCATCTTACTCTCTGACCCGTTCCTAGTGCTCGACCCAATATGCAAAAGCGAGAAAGCCGTCAAAATGTCAGCTCCAACCTTGCCCCGAAAGCCCGCTTGCCTGAATACCCGTGAGAACCATTGTCCCCGTCCATCTTAAGAATCATCATGTATTAGTTTAACGTCAGCACTAATTAGGCAGTATGGGTATAGAATTACAAATATTACAAAGGAATTGCGCGAACATTTAGCGAATCCCTACTTATTAGGGTTAACACTGGGCGAGCATTTGCCATGCCATATATAAATACAAAATTTTTGTTTGTATGTTTAACACGCCCCCTTACAAAATGATTTGACAATGTCCCACGTCCAAGTGTAGTGCATCTAGTGCGAAACTGTATATCCGTTCTGGAAGGACTCCTTAAAAGCAAGCGATGACCTGGATTGGGGGTACGCGGACAGAGAACGTCTAAAGGTACCCAACCCTTCTTATGTGTAAAGTATGGCTTATCTATACTCATCATCATCATCATATCAGCCGAAAGACGTCCACTGCTGGACATAGGCCTCCCCCAAAGAGTGCCAAAGTGACCGGTCCTGCGCCACCCGCATCCAGCGGACTCCCGCGACCTTTACCAGGTCATCAGTCCACCTTGTCTACCCACGCTGAGTCTTCCGGTACGTGGTCGCCTTACGACAACCTTTCCGGTCCAACGGCCATCACTTCATCTATACTAATAATACGGAATGAGAGGTAACTAAAGTATCTGAAATGCAAGTTTGTATTTACGGGGAAATCTACGAAACTAGGTCTAGGTAGCTAGCCTACACTCGAGGTCAAAAATTTCGGGTCACCCTAAATTAAATAACCGCAATAATTTATAGATTAACACTCGTATTTAGCACTTTCCGAGATCCTGTCATAAAAATATCAATATCCAATAATGACGATTTTTGCGATATCTCGCTCCGTTTTTAACGTTGTTTTTTTCATGGGTTTTTACGAGTCCGATTTAAACCGTAGGTCGATCACGTAACGCATTGTACGAACGTCGGGTAGGTCTAAATGTCACTTTCTATATGGAGATTTGACAGTTAAATTGTACAGACGCGCGTTCGGAACGTTATTACGTGTTTACTCCGCTGGTAACGTTATTTTTTTACTGTTATTTTTGCAGTGAAGATGTAAAATTAAATAAAGATCATGACAGGATTAAAAAAACTGTATACCCTTGCATTATTTTAGGAAATATGACGGTATACCGACCCGTATTCTTTGTTCGCCTGTGTAGTTATCCGAATTCGAATATTCATATTTCCGCCTATAGGTACCGTTGAGTGGCGTAAGGTTCTTGTGTTCTTTTTTTAGGGTTCCGTACTCAAAGAGTAAAACGGGACCCTATTACTAAGACTTCGCTGTCCGTCCGTCCGTCCGTCCGTCTGTCTGTCACCAGGCTGTATCTCAAGAACCGTGATAGCTAGAGAGTTGAAATTTTCACAGATTATGTATTTCTGTTGCCGCTATAACAACAAATACTAACAACAAAATAAAATAAATATTTTTATTGATAATGGTCCTTCGTGCGCGAGTGCGACTCACATTTGGCTGGTTTTTATTTTTTTAGTGTACTGTAAAGAATATTTGTATTGTACGTATTCTTTCACCAGTATATACTTAAGAATGGATTTTTGGGATAGAGACTATCTCACCTTCCTCCAGTCAACTATACTCATACTCATTTATTTATAATATTATAAATATTTATATTTTAGGTAAAGATAAGGGGGAGGGAGTCTACCAACTAAAACCACTCCAGCGTTTCCGTCCCTGCCATTAATGGGGGCGCAGTGGGATCTCTGCCCACGTTCTTTGTAAGCGACGCGAAGTAGCTAGTTCAAGATAAAACACATAACTGTATGTAAGGGCTCCGTGTCCCCGTCTAAGGCTAAAAACCTGCGCTTGCCGGATGCAGAACCTGACGTAAGATTTCACTACCTTTACATTCAATCAATTGATGCATGCATTTAACTTGTGGCGATGTGTACGATTTTTTTTCACGGTGCACTTTTAACACAAACGTTTTCGGACTACATTCCTTACCCTTGTAACCGCCGAACGTCAAATAAGTTACTAGTAATTTTCAACACTGTCATTATATAACAAGGTGTAAATATGTCTGATATATAGACGATGGCGGTTAAAGGGTTAATTAATAAATATTAGGGGACAATCTTAGGACACAGATCGAACTAGGCCCATAGTTAACTTAATATGGCTTAGCTATTACCTAGCCCTGCCGACGAAGCTGACCGTTCTGGGTTCGAATCCCGGTAAGGGGAAATATACAAACATACATACATACAATCACGCCTTTATCCCTAAAAGGGGTAAGCAGAGCACATGAAACTTGTGTTCCAGTGCCACTTTTAGCATGAATGTGGGTATAAAACTTCAACCCTGTTCCCTTAGTCGACTCTTACGACACCCACGGGAAGAAAGGGGTGGTGCTATTCTAACCCGACTCCACACGGAGAAAATATATATGTGATAAACACGAATATTTGTTTCTGGTTCTTGTATGTCTCTAAAGTATTTAAATCTTTTAAATTTAGTGACGTCCAGTTTCCATAACACGAGCCTTATTGAGCATACTATGGTGCTAGTTTGATTTATTTTGTGTATGATTGTCCCTTAGTATTTAATATTATAGGTACTAGACGACAATACATAACATACACTTACATACTCGTATGTATGGACTTAAAATACTCAAATGACGCTCAAAGGCATAGAAGATTTCACACACTCGACAACAAATCGTTGGGTGACAACCAAAACTCACTAACTAACAAATACCTACTTAAATCTAAGGTCGTATCTCGATATCGACTACGTACCGAGATACGAGGTTTTGAAGAGCAGGGACAGTTTTGATAGTGACTTTTGGTTGTCACCCGACGAAATGCTCATTATTATACTCGTAATAAGCATTTGTTGTCGAGTGTATGTATGTAGTGTATTTCTATCTTCTATGTTAGGTTTAGGTTATACAAATATTTGCCTATACTGGGATTCGAACCCGAGACCGCTAGCGTCTCAAGCGAGCAATTAGGCTAACCGGCCGATGACGCATACGTGTCGTCACGTGGCCTTGGGAAAAGAAATCTATCTAAATCCGGCTAGCCCCGCTTATACAATGCGTACGTGCAATATGGACGCAATATTACGTAAAGCTAACATGACGCTTAAGGGCTTTCATCGCCGCCCATCTTGCAAGTCATTCGAGGACAATCATCATCATCATCATCATCATATCAGCCGAAAGACGTCCACTACTGGACATAGGCCTCCCCCAAAGAGTGCCAAAGTGACCGGTCCTGCGCCACCCGCATCCAGCGGACTTCCGCGACCTTTACCAGATCAGTCCACCTTGTGGGGGGCCTACCCACGCCGCGCCTTCCGGTACGTGGTCGCCACTCGGGAACCTTTCCGCCCCAACGGCCATCGGTTCTACGGGCAATGTGCCCCGCCCACTGCTACTGAAGTTTAGCGATTCGGATTTAACGATAAACACAAAAATAGTGGGAAATCCCACATCACCCCCTAGTGGAGAAAATGTAATGGGGCAAAACTTTCGGATTGTGACTTACGGATTAGCTCGCCTCGATCCGCGTTCCGTCCCACTCTCCGCTCATATTTATCGCTCCTCTTCCGCATGATCGCTCCCCACAACCCTGAGACTCTCTAGAGACTCTCACTTCTAGAGACTCCCCTTTTTTAAATGTTTTAATTTGGCTACTCCGTGTTGCTGCACGATAAGAAAATATGTCTAAAAGTACATATAATAAAATTATTTTCAGGGCAACCTGAGCCAGAAAATCAAAGTAGCAATTGAAAATATTCGCGTCCCATCTGCCCCCTCAATCCCTAGTGACCCCATTTAACGCTAGGTATTAGTTTAATAAATATTGAACGGATCTACGTGTAAGGTCACGGGAAGAACAATGTTTGAGTGTAAACTCAACTTTTATTATCGGCACACATGTCATGACGGCCAACAAAGGACATCAAATATGCAATACATACAAAAAATTACAAATACGTTGGGATAACATTGCATACTTGCGGAAATATAAGTCTTGTAATAATATATTATATTCATTTATTTAATCGTATGGGATTTATTATTTGGCCTTTGAGTTTGTTACTCTTTAGTACCACCCAGGGGACACGTGCAGGGTTGTGGTAGGTAGCTCCTGCGGACGCAAGTGACAGTTGTTCCCCCTTTGTCAAGTGAGTGGGCAACTCGACTGTTAGAGGTTCTTAAGTCGCCCGAAGGCATCTAACTCGGCTTAACAACTACTGTCGTAGACAGCAGCCGGGATCAACTGCTTAGCGTGCCTTCCAAAGCATCGCTCATCTCAAACAGGCGGTCACCTATCCAAAGGCTGACCGCTGCCCTGCCTCCTCTGTATTATATTAAACGATATGACACAGAGAACAAATATTTATAATGGAAAAATAAGTTTCAGTCAAAAATTTAATTTTTGGTACAAGCTTTTATTCCCAGCTGTAGGAAGATACTTTTCTGTATACCATTACCGTCATCAACTACTAATTGAGACAATTCTAACGAGCCCAAACTCAACGGGGTTACGTCGGCTAAGTGCTGAACTCCAATTGCCACCTGTCTCCATCATCAGATCAGCTCGATGGTACCATAATATTGAGTTGTCATCCAAACTACCTTTAGCCAAAATTTCAGCTCAATCGGTTGAAGATATCTGTTTCAAAATTGAGTTGCAATATTTCACCCAACCAAACAAACATAGTCACATAAATACCACATACTTACATAGGTACATACATTGCAAGTTAATAGAAAGCTTGTAGTAAACCATCACCGTCTGAAGCCCAGGACAATACTTAATAAAATAATTTGTTTCGTGTTTTGTTTAATCTAGGGATCGTCTTAAATAATACAACGCGACTACGCGATTAAGTATATCGCAAGTTCGCGCGACGTGAACGCGCAATCAAACACATTGGAGTCGAATAGGTGTCCTAATTGATCGCGTGATTGTCAATTAGGACACCTATTCGAGTCCAATATGTTTAATTGCGCGTTCGCGTTCGCTTCAAATCAGTAGGTACCCAAATCGCTTAAAGTGTGCCTATAAAATTTTCAGAGTTCCCTCGATTTCTCCAGGATCCCTTCGTCAGATCCTGACCTGATGACCATGGGACCACCTGGGAAGGTCCAGGCGTCTTCGAGTAATCGGGGAACATACATAATCAATGAAAGATTTCGACGAATTGAGAACCTCCTCCTTTTTTGAAGTCGGTTATAAACGGCTTAGTCGAGCGCTAAATCAAAACACTTCTAAAGCGATCCAGTTCATGATTCCGTGTACGACTAAATCCATAGTTTTTGCGTAATTATTACACTTCATGACGAATCAAGAGGGGAAACCACTGTTAACTGTTATATAAACCTAAATCGCGGAACTCCTGCGCATAGTGGAAGGCCAAAACGTTGTAACTGCGCTTATCAGTCGTACACATAATACCTATTAGAACAGTGTTTGTTCTGTTTACTTCGCTTTCATCAAATATGTGTCTACGCTTGGGCATTATAAAGATGTTTAGTGATACCCAGATATCCGGTCGAAACGAGGCTAACGTTTGCTTTGGAAGTAACCGTCTTAACAACATTAATATACTAGTGGCCCAGAGAGCTATAAAAATTGCGTCTAAAAAATAAGTTTCAGTCAATAAAATCATTTTTGATACAAGTATTTATTGCCGACTGTACTTTTCTGTATACCGTCATCAACTTACTCATTGAGACGATTCTAACGAGCCCAAACTCAACGGGGTTACGTCGGACGTCGGTTAAGTACCGAATTCCCATGGCCACCTTCTGTATCCATCATCAGATCAGCTCGATGGTACCACAATATTGAATTGTCATCCAAACTGTACCTTTAACAAAAATTTCAACTCAATCGGTTGAAGATATCTGCTTCAAAATTGAGTTGCAAGATTTCACCCGAACAAACAAACATAGTGACATACTCGTACATACGATAGTTACATACATCGCAAGTTAATAGAAAGCTTGCAAAAACTAAAACGAAACACTGAGTCGACAAAAAATCTATATAATTTCTGAACGCTCAAAAAAAATCACGAGAATCGGTTGAGAAATGGGCCCCAGGGGCCCGTTTATCAAAAGCTTGTAACTTGTAATACAAGCGGAAGTCTCTTTCTAATGTGAGAAGTTGAAAAGAGATTTCCGCTTGTATTACAAGTTACAAGCTTTTGATAAACGAAATCTTGTAACTTGTAATACAAGCGGACGCCTCTTTTCAACTCCTTTTATCAGAAAGAGACTTCCGCTTGTATTACAGGTTACAAGCTTTTGATAAACAGGCCCCTGGGGCCCATTTCTCAAAAGCTTGTAACTTGTAATACAAGCGGACGCCTCTTTTCAACTCCTTTTATCAGAAAGAGACTTCCGCTTGTATTGCAAGTTACAAACTTTTGAGTAATGGGCCTCTGTAGAGGAGAACAGCCGGACAGACACCGGAAATACGAAATAAGTTTTGTCCAAGCTTAAAAGGGCCGTTCCGTAACGGAGAAGTTCGTAAGAGAAAAAGTTTCTCGATGTAGCTTCGTGAGGGTGTAGTTTGTAACTCTTGTAAGTTTGTATGTAGGGGGTAGTCTCCGGAACATGAATTGTTTGGAAACAACTTCGAAAATTGTTTGGAAAAATTGGATATTTCAGTTTAAAATTACTAATTACCGAAAAATGGGGTAGTAAGGGATTGAGGGGGCAGGTGGGGCGTGAATATTTTCAGTTGCTACTTTGATTTTCTGGCTCAGGTTGCCCTAAAAGTAATTTTGTTATACTTTTAGACATATTTTCTTGTTTTGCGGCAACACGGAGTAGCCAAATAATAACATTTTAAAATAGTGGTCTCTAGAAATGAGAGGTGAAAGATATCTGTTCTAGAGTGGAACCAGGATTGCGGGTAGCGATCATGCGGAAGAGGAGCGATAAATATGAGCGGAGAGTAAGACGGAACGCGGATCGAGGCAAGCTAATCAGAAATTCACAATCCGAAAGTTTTTCCTTATACATTTTCCCAGCTCACCCCATTGCTATCCCCTCTAATTCCACTACGGGGTGAGGTGGGATTTCCCACTATTATTGTGTTTATCGTTAAAATTATGAAATAAAACGACAGATAAACATTCTTTATACGTAAAAATTAACCATGTAAAAATTAACAACGTATCATTAACAATTAAATTAACATGTAAAAATACATTTTTATCGAGGTTTGAATGTCTATTTTGACCCAACTCACCCCATTTTATGGTACATTACAACCTAGCACAGACTTTTTTCTCTGTATAATATTCGTATCTATACGAATTATCTATAATTACCGGCTTCTGAAAAACAAGCAATTCAGATTTAACAAACTTTGTTAAATTACTGATTCGGAGAAACAATTTCGCGGTTGTGACTGTGATTTGATTGAACCCATGATTTTCACACAGGGATTTAAATTTTTCTAGTATTCAGACAAACACCTACTGTTGTTAACAACAGTAAAAATAAATTACTCTTACCAATAAACAAAACTTACTAAAATACTTTGAAAACATGCATCACGCAATTCACGCATCACGCGACAAATAATTAACGCTGATTGTCTATAGACAAAAGTGACGTCACTGGTTCCGATTGCCCTAGAAACTTCATACTGGCCGTGTGACCAGCAAGATCCGCGAGCAAGTCTTTTTTCAAAAAACTTTTTTTCAATTATGAAAATTTTAAGTCTACAAAAAAAAACCACATGATTACCCATTGAACCAGCTCGCAAAATTTCACAAGAATCGGTTGAGTAATGCGACCTGTATAGGAGAACAGCCGGACATCGGGACATCCGGACATACGAAATAATTTTGGCCCAAGCTATAAGGAGAACGTACGCTTCGCTCGCACATTCAAGAAGTAACAACAGTTGCTCATACCGAACGTAGGTATGTACAGTCGCCATCACATACATCGGAGCAAACAAGCACGTCACAAACATCGGAACACACCTCTATTTTCAAGGCATTAGGGTGCATGTGCCGATATTTTTGAACACCTATAGTGTACCTATGTATGTCATGGCGACTGTACAATGTTTCGTTTTAAAACTAATAGTACATTGTTTAACAAGGGGCGTATGAGGAATATTGCAAACGAGAGTCTATCAGGAGCCCGACGCCGTAAGGCGGAGGGCTTTTGATGACTTGAGTTTGCAATAAATATTCTTACGCCCGTGTTGTTATACACAATGTTTTTCATCACATTTGCGAGGAAATAAATAACCACAAAAGACAGAAAAACCTATGTTTTATAGAAGCGCATCAATCAAATGTTGACGAAATTGACAACTTAACTTCTAGATCAGTGCGAGTGGAGGGCGGAGCTTCAATATTTCAACCAATCACAGAGCGTGGAGCATGTGCAGTGTGCAGGGCACGGCCTGCTCGATTTTTTTTCCAACCAATCACATAGCAGAATTCTTGCCGTCCAGATTTGCTTAACCAATCAGATCATACACAAGCTCATTACTTCCCTTGGGACCATTATTTCCCGCGGGAACAATTTAGGCCATTGTCCTTCGGTATACAGGCAAGGAATAACACCATTTATGAGCAAGTGTGATGAAAAAGTTATTAATGACACTGCACTGGCTGTATAGTCTTCCGGGCTAGGAAAATATCTGCCGCAGTTTACAAAAATACTTTTATTACGCCCATGGCCTTGTAACTCAATACCTGTGCCATACAATAATGAAGTTTGATCAGAGCAAGCAAACACACATACACGTTGCCGGCTGTTGACTCAAACACGCAAACATACTCACGTAATACC
This sequence comes from Epinotia brunnichana, assembly GCA_963854355.1. Taxonomy (NCBI): domain Eukaryota; kingdom Metazoa; phylum Arthropoda; class Insecta; order Lepidoptera; family Tortricidae; genus Epinotia; species Epinotia brunnichana. The sequence continues at coordinate 81,488,491 of OY977935.1, read as the reverse complement.
TTACGACATATTTCCTATCCGATTATTACCTTTAAATCTAGCTTTTACCATACGAGTCCGAATGTAAATAACTAATTATTTGACACATAACCTCAAATTTTATATTACCTCACACATGCCCTCAAAAACACTTATATGAGCACCTAGTTATTATGGATTGTGTTTGATATAACTTTTCTAGCATAATTGTAAGTTTTACTTAGAAGCTACGGTAGCCTAGTGGTTCAGGCATGCGGCTGTCAAGCGGCGGTCGTGGGTTCGAATCCCGGCTCGTACCAATGAGTTTTTCGCAACTTATGTACGGAATATTTACCGTTAGCTTTTCGGTGAAGGAAAACATCGTGAGGAAACCGGTCTAATCCCAATAAGGTCTAGTTTTCCCTACGGGTTGGAAGGTCAGATGGCAGTCGCTTTCGTAAAACTAGTGCCTATGCCAAATCTTGGGATTAGGTGTCAAAGCGGACCCCGAACTCCTTTAGGGCACAACCGGGAATAACGCTAGGATGATGATGATGAATTGTAAGTTTTATATAATGTAACGTTTGGTATAATATTTTATTGAGGAATCGACTGTCCTATTTATAAAACAAAGCTAGCCCCCCGATCCTGATCAATGCCACAGAAAAAGTAGCGTCTCAATATTTGACACTAATTTAAATGGTTGCACCCTAGTTCCATTATTCAGCCAAAGCAGTATGCAAATGTTTAAGAAACCAATTAATTACATACATTTTTAGTCTACCCACATAATATTTATTTGTCTTGCTTAAATTAATTAATTTACATAATAAATTAGATAGGTTTCTCTTAAATTCTAGATCATGCAACAACTTCAACTAATGCTATCAGGAAGTTTATAAAAAAATATATACAAATGTTGCAGGCGAACGTTTATAAATATACGCACGGCAAAGAGGTTGATATAAAAGATTCCTGTACTGTTCTCTTGGTTTTTCTTCAAACACATCTGAACGTAATAATTTAAAATATTCCCTATGAGTCCTTACAAATACGCAAACTTTTTTAATGTACATGAAAGCTAGAGGCAAAATATTGTATTTTTTTAAGATGGGGCCAACTATCTGTAATTACGCATTTGTGATTGCACGTACACACTTTTTCTGTAAATTAAAGGCTCTATCAACATGCACAGAATTACCCCATATTAAGAGACCGTAGTCAGTTAAAGTCGAAGACACATATCCGTAGCAGGCTGTAATAGCAGCATCAGCGGATACAGTTGTCCCCAATTTTCTTAAGGCGACGTGAGCTCAGAAAACGGATTTTTAAAAAGTCGTAGCTCTTGGTTGGATTATAATACGGCTGCCCTAAATTTAATTAGCAATCTTGACGCCTTTTTCTAGGGAAATCAGCTATTCGAATCCAGAGTTTTTGACTTTCGCTCGATAGAAAAAAATCACGAGCATAGGTCTAAAATACACTTAAAAAAATTGTTACAAATTATGCACAACAGCTAAACATATTAAAATTGATTCTAAAAATTGGCAATGTCATGTTTGAGGGAAATCTGCTATTACTTTTTTATTTTTTAAAACGCACAAAGAGAACAGCCAGACATATTGAACGCATTTTCGCCTAATCTGAAACGGGGAACTTCGTTTGCTTCGCTCACTCGTTCAAAAACACATCTTGCCACATCTCCGGTGGATATGTTCATCCTAAAACAGTCTTCAAAAGAGAATCATCATCATCATCATTATCATCACCATTTTCAGCCCACTGACACACAATATATTTTTCTCACAGGCCTCTCTTCGAGTACGCCAGCCCTGAGCTAATCTTGTCCACAGGAGTGACGTGTCTTGTCCGGGAGTGAGTAGAAAATACCAGACACGAAAAACGAATACAAGTGAAATCAAAAGATTGAAAAATCAACAGCTTTTTTCAAATATTATAGCCTATATGGTCACTCATACGCTTAAGAGGAATCTAACCACACCTCATATGTCAAAATACATCAAGCCGTTTGGACTGTAGGCCGTGAATTTTCTTGTCCACATAGAGTCTCTTGTCAAGTGAGCCGTGTCGTGTCTCTGGAAAATGGTGGCAAATTAAAAAAAACGCATGCTGTTAACACGAAATGTATGGCGGCGTAATAGGTACTTATAACTGACAGTTTATTTCATAGGTAAAATGGTTGCCATATAAAGAATTTGATAAAAATGCTGTGGACACGACTCGTTTGACAGACTCTACATAGGCTCGCAAAACATTCCTTCTGAGGCAGTAGTGTAAAAAGTGATATATCAGGGGTCAATTACGACGAGTGGCATCGTGTCTTTCCAACGGACAGCACGTAGCACTCTCGGTTTCATCTCGGGTAGTGACCCACTTGCCGGTTACGCAAGCGCCCGAGAAAGGCTGATATGCCACTTTTGTGTTCGTGCTTCGGTGCTGTCTGTGTAACCGAGTTTAAAAACCTGTGCACATCTAGGTACCCCACTAATCGTTCTTATTAGTTAAGGTACATTGTAGTAGGTTAAAAACGATGCATGGCTTTTAGTGTTCCGTAACAAATTTGGTTCCACGGAACATTTATGCGATCACTCGGAGCCTGTCCGTCTGTCACAGGCAGTTTTCTCGAAGACCGTATGATATAGGAAGGTGAAATTTGGTATAATTATAGGAATTTATGGTCTAATCACTTAATAAAGTCAAAAAAGAGTAAACCCCCATTTAGTTTTGGGGGTAAATAATAAGGGACCAGACATTTTTTTCTGCTTTGTTGTACCTCAAAGCAGCCTGGGGTTCGCTTTGACACCTAATCCCTACTACTACTGCTAGTTATACAAAAGCGACTGCCATCTGACCTTCCAACCCAGAGGGAAAACTAAACCTTGGGTCAGAACGGCTTCCTCACGATGTTTTCCCTCACCGAAAACATTTTATTTAAAGTCGCGTGCCTTACCGCTCGGCTAATGGCTCCTTAACCGATGCTTTAGTATAGTGCAAAACTAGACGAAGTAGGAAGGAAGCCCGCTATAACCTTTACAAATCCGGAAAGGCGCTAGCGAAAGCGATAACCATATACTTGTGGCCGTAAAGCGGTATGTATGTACGTCTTACACTCGGTTACAGCATTTTAGACGTAAACGCAGCAGACAGGAAAGGCCCATGCTTACCGAAGTATGGGAAGCTTAGAACAATAGCGAATCGGATCGTATCTGAGCAATTTTTAGTTTATTTCGTTGCAAATATTGAGAGCCAGCTGCCAGCGCTCCGCTCGCATATTGCAAAGAACCCAGGCGGAGGCACGGGTTAAGGTTTATTCTATGTACTGCTGGAGGTATTTATTTAATCGGATGAGCAGTTCTGGAGTTTACCCCCTACATACTCACTGGCTGCTCAATCGCTCACTGGATGCTCCCTACGGAAGACCAGCGCTAGCTACAAAGCTATCGTCATGCTGAGTTGGCCCATTTCGTGACACGAATAAATGTTTGATTCTTGATTTGAACTCACATCCTCACAAACTTTACACCTTTATTATATTGTAGATTAATAATTGCATTACCCGACGGCCTTGGCAACTGGAACTCAATTGGTTGTTCCAAATTTTCGTTCATTACAGTATAATGTCAATGTTTTCATAATAAAGGCCATAATGAAACAAGTATTTTGGTGACATGAGCCGTTTTGGCTTAACGAGATAACCGTTACAAGTTTCAAAGCATTACGACACAGCGTTATTATTGGCAATTATTTTGTTTGGAACTTTTTAGCAAGCCTATTAATGTAGGGAAGAAAAAATATATACTTGATACGAGGTAAATATTCCGGAACCAAGTAATGAATTAGGAAGATGTTGAATTAACTGGAATGAAGCCTAAATTGTCTGGAGCCAAAAATGTTTTTACTTGGTTCGAGGGAATCATCTTACTTAATTCAAAATAATGGCGGTCTTCTCACACATTATATTGTAGTTGACCGTGGTCCTGTGACCATGGATGTCTCGGTACATTCGAAACAGGAAACCACAGAGAGGTAAATAAATAAGTTAATACGCGATTAATTCCTGTTTAGTAACTACTTATAATTTGTTCTTGATTCAAGTTTTGTTTCTTAGTCTCTGTCAATTGAGATTAATGTACATTTGTCCTGATTATTGTATCACGAGTGATCATTAAAGCTTCACGAATACGGCCCCAGGTGTGAAAATACATCTCATCAAGCACTGTACCAATATAAAATATAACGTGACGTATATAATGTCTAATGTATGTTAATTAGACGAGTACACAAAGTTTGGAGAAGGCACGACTTGTTAATGTACTCGCATCGCATCTTCTTTTCGTGAGTTAACGAGACGTATGGTTGAGATTTTATAAAACTGTCATTGTAATTGCAATCTTCTACCATGGACGGTAGAGTTGCACTTTGAATGGACTACTTTGGTGCAATTCGGCCAACTCGAACAATCTCAAGTTTATATGTGTGTATTCAACAAAGCAAAGTCAACTTTAGAAAAAATGTTTGAAGTGCGGAATGTTAACTTCTTGATATTTTAAGGTGAGCTATATCGGCGAATTTGTGGTGTTTGCGATTCTATTTAAATTATGTGACCTGCCGCGTTCCGTACTAGAAAAACTACTTAAGGGGCTCCACGCGCTTTTTGACTAGTTTTGATGAGTTTTGAGTTGATATTCCTCCGTCATTACAATATATATATTTATGCCACAAACGTTAATCGGTTCTTCAATACTTTACCTACTTTTGCAACAGAGGTTTTTGGAGAAAAAAATATATTTATTTTTCTATGATTTGTTCAAACATGGTCCAAAAAAGCTCTGTTTTCGATATTAGTATGTTGTTTATGCACTTTTATAAATGAAATTTACATGAAACTGTTTTTTTGGCCTAAAACTGCTAAAGTTTAGTGCCATATATCTCAAAAACTATGAGTTTTGAAGTAAATATAAATAAATAAAATAAATATTTGCGGACAATCTTACACAAATCAACCTAGTCCCAAACTAAGCAAAGCTTATACTATGGGTACTAGACGACGATATAGATACTTATATAGAGAAATAAATACTTAAATACATAGAAAACATCCATGACTCAGGAACAAATATTCGTGCTCATCACACAAATAAATGCCCTTACCGGGATTCGAACCCAGGACCTCTTGCTTCGTAGGCAGGGTCACTACCAACTAGGCTAAAGAAATGGGATACTATTTCGGTTAACCTCGTTGTTGTTAATACGGTAAGCCAAAAAAACACGAAAAAACGGACGGTAATAGATCGAAGGTCATTAGGAGCCCCTTAAGAGTCCAAAGCACGCTTGAGTCTCCAGGCAAACGAAGTTTGGTTCTCATTTTAAAACCGCATACCGGAATAATATGAAAAAAATACAGCGAGTATAAGTTTTTCGTAGTAAACTTAAATTCTCTCTACATATGTATATGGCTTCTATTATAATTTCCAGCAACCAAAACTAGTTTCTACTAGTTTTATATTGCGGATCCCATTGCATTGTGTCATGTTATTGAATATTGAATATGAATATTTGCGGACAATCTTACACATATCGACCTAGTCCCAAACTAAGCAAAGCTTGTACTATGGGTACTAGACGACGATATACATAATTAGATAGAGAAATAAATACTTAAATACATAGAAAACATCCATGACTCAGGAACAAATATTCGTGCTCATCACACAAATAAATCCCCGTACCGGGATTCAAACCCAGGACCTCTAGCTTCGTAGGCAGGGTCACTACCAACTAGGCTAAAGCGGTCGTCATAGCGTATATTCCAGCATGCCTTTCAAAAATGAGAACCAAACTACGTTTGCATGCAGAGGAACGGTGTACTGTGGAATCGTCCTTAACCCTTTGGATCGACACCATTCTTCACGTACAAAAGTGACACCTATTACGCCAAGTAGGTATTTTTGCATAAAGCGCAATTTACACACAAGAAATTGTAGAAATGTAGTTATACATTGCGGGGTTTGATAGATCAATTGAAATCAGCATACCTTGGTAACCGGCAATGTAATGAAACTTGCATGCAATTTATTGCATGTGTAAATTGCACTTATGAGTGTATATGAACCATAGCGGAAAACATGAAGCTGAAGTTGAATGTTTTCTTAGAGCCGTGGGCACGACACGAAAACACGCAACGCTTTTAGGTGTTCTTGGCATCCAAAGGGTAGTCCAGTCGATATTGTCAAACCTCATAATCAAGAAGAGTTTGATGTAATTTGTTTTCGTCGCCCAAAAGTCACTAAGCCAGCACCTTGTGGAACGGCCGCCATCTTGGAAAATGTAGAGGAGAGTGGGTAGGATTCGTACACTTTTTTTTTTGTCAGACACCTAAAAAAAACTGTTAATAATTTTATGATAAATTCAATGCTGCTATACACCCCACTTATCTGGCTTTAATAATAATTAACTGCTGTTTAGATATAAATCAGCATGGTGACCCTACGGTGATTTTTCCCACAAATGGGAAACGTACGAAACTGCCCCACACGTGGGGTGGCTTCGTACACTATTCCTTTTTCCCAGGATTCATTGGATTTTCAGCTGTTTCATCTGTTTTAGTCACCTTTTAGGCACATCTTACTGACATGGTATTGTAATTACTCTTGATCTACAATTTTTTTACTTAATTGGTACAGTATGAAATTACAAACATTTTGACTGTACGAAGGGGTACCTTCGTACAGTCAAAATGTATCAAACCAATACGATCAGAAGAAAAAATCAAAATAAAAAATAACCGTAAAAGTAATCCCAAAACCATTGTTTACATATTAATCTCAAGCATTTAATTAGAAACTATATAATTATATTTTTTTTAATTCGGTTAAAACTTATTAGATACAGACGGATTCAAAGGAGAACCAAACATTATTTTCTGGTCGCGAAATCACATATTAATTATTTCTGGTGAAATCTGCTGCCGCACTGCCATCACTTTTTGAGGGTACCCTATGCATATGAGCGGTAGTCACACATGAAGTTATTATGAACGCTTCAGCATGTTGGATAGTCGAGTCGAGCTATGACTACTGGGGTGTTATTCGCTACGCGTTACGAAACTAGACCTCTATCTACACTTAATTACTACGCATCGCGGTGTCAAGGTATAATTGTTGGTGAGCGTTGATGTGAGCTTAAAACAAGTTACAGAATAGGGGGGCTGTACGAATGCTCTCTGTGTACGAATCCTACCCACTCTCCCCTACTCCATTCGTTAGGAATTCGCGTTTTGTACGGAAGCTACGTACTCTATGAACACCATGCTATATTAAAGCTTCATCAATTCTGCACAATACAGTGCACAACTTTGTCAGTGTGATGTTGAGGAAGATGTGTATCATATTTTAATGGAATGTGTCCGCAACGAATCCGCCCGTAGACAGATCGTGGATGAAGCCTTTCACGAAATCGGTGGATGTAACTACATTCTGGCTCACCCAATTTCGGATTCAGCACTCCTTATTTATAAGCTAGTAAGAATAGGTTTAAGTAGAATATAGTGTTATGTATAGTTGTATAATACAGAGCGACATCGTCAGTGACAAAGCTCTTCAATAAAAGAAAAAAAAAACTTTGTCGAGAAAACATGCCTTCATGGAGGAAAACGCATCTACTCGTACGTGTTAGATTTTGCACGGTACCGCACCTTGCAGGGGAGATATCGAATGGGCTATAAATGGTTACACAATTACATAAAGTTCGGATATAAAATGGAATCTGCCCATACATTGTCTATTGTTTTATTGTTGTTATTTTATTCGTGTCACTTAATGATACCATTGTGATACGGTATTTGTCAGCAGTAAATACATTATTGCTTACCAATAAACAAAACTTACAAAAATACTACTTACGTAAAATCAAGCTTCAATTTATTTAAGTTATTATATATTTTTTATACTAAATCATGAAAATAATTACTCGGTTTGATCATAGAAAATAAAGCGTCGCTATCCCGATTTCCCTATAAACTTTATACTAACATAACGTTATAGTCGAAATTATTCTTTCGATTTTTTTACCGACTTCATAAAAGGAGGTTCTCAATTCGTCAGAATCTTAATTTTTTTATGTATGTTCCCCGATTACTCGAAGACGCCTGAACCGATTTGGATAAACACTTTTTACGATTAAAAACTTTTTGTTTGTATGGGTATCTTTCCCAGGTGGTATCGCCCAAGGGTACGGGTACACTAGGGTAATTTTTCGAATGCACTGTATGTGTGTGCAGACGATTTTGTTGAGCAAGTGTGAACCCGTACCCTTGGGCGATAGTACTATCCATTGACCATCGATTGGTCATCACTACGTTTTGTGCACTGTGCAGTCGATAAAATTTACATTTGACCAAATATCTAGTAAAAATTAGGTAGTGCTTTATGTAAATAGAAAAGAAATCGCACAGCCAAGTATTATGTAAAGGTACAAATTCGCTCACACACATAATATTTATACGTAAACTTCATAATGAATAGGTAGGTATTTAAGTTTAAAGATTGAGGTTAACTACATTGCGTCTGAGGCTTGAGTAGGTATAGTCTGTCCGGCAGCGTTAGAGTAAAGAGCAATAAAACTTGTAACAATAACATTTTTATTTTAAAAGGTGTCAAATCTGTAATTAATAAGACTAATAAGTGAGAAAATAATACAACATAAATAATTCAAGGACCTATTATTTATTAAAAAACAAAAAATATTCGACTTAAAAGATCTTCTGTGAAATTGTAAATTTTAGGGAACTTTTTTGCTACTGCTTTTCGATTTTTATTAGTATCTCCTTCACTTGTACCGCCACGTATGATTTTGTTCACTGTTGCGTATGGCACTTGAGTTAGTTCAGCAGTTTTCCTTAATGCTATGGGTCCAATTTCTTTAAAAAGTCCGTCGTATACATTTTTGACTATTTGCTTACTCTCGCTATTTAAATGAGTCCGAAAACGAGTACAATCGCTTATCTTCCTGCCAGCATCTCCTAACGTTGCCTCGTAAAGAGGCGAAACACGTGTCGAGGTTTTTTCATTATTGGTGGTGGTTTGCTGTAATTATTTGCATGTTTATACGCAAATAGTTGCATTTGATCTCCGCTGATCGACCAGCACGTTTTTTAGCGAAATAGCAAAGGAATACTGTTCTCGTAACGTGAACTTTTATCCATACAAATCTTTATCGTCTACTGAACTTTTATCCATATAAATCTTTATCGTCTACTGAGCTTCTATCCATACAAATCTTAATCGTCCACTGAACTTTTATCCATACAAATATTTAACGTCTACTGAACTTTTATTCATACAAATCTTAATCGTCGACTGAACTTTTATCCATACAAATCTTTATCGTCGACTGAACTTTTATCCATACAATTTTTTTATCGTCTACTGAACTTCTATCCATACAAATCTTAATCGTACACTGAACTTTTATCCATACAAATATTTAACGTCTACTGAACATTTATCCATACAAATCTTTATCGTCTACTGAACTTCTATCCATACAAATCTTAATCGTCCACTGAACTTTTATCCATACAAATATTTAACGTCTACTGAACTTTTATTCATACAAATCTTAACCGTCGACTGAACTTTTATCCATACAAATCTTTATCGTCGACTGAACTTTTATCCATACAAATCTTTATCGTCGTCTGAACTTTTATCCATACAAATCTTTATCGTAAACTGAACTTTTATCCATACAAATCTTTATCGTCGACTAACTTTTATCCATACAAATCTTACGAGACGTCTCTAAGGAGGTCAAATTCAATGGTTGCGCCTTTTACTATTTCCTGTAGCAACCTGTTCCATAATTTGACCAGCTCCATATTTTTGACAACTTTAGCGTTATCCTTAACCGTTACCGTTAAAAGATTAAGCCTAATCGGTATGTAAATGTATATTTTTTAAAGAATTAAACAGAACAAATTATTTAAGTCCCGGTTGCGTCCTGAATTAGAGTAGGTACTAGTTTTTACGGAAGCCGTGCCACCGGACCTTAAAACCCAGAAGTGGGATTAGACTATTATATATACTACACCAACCAAGATTCAGGTTTAGCGCACTGTTAGTAAACATGCAAAGTGGTGACCCACGCAGAGACTGGATCTCGAGCCATCATTTGTTAACCTATCCTTTATCCTTCGCGAACATACATTTGGAAGGAAGTTTGGTAAAGATTATGGGTGGGTTGCATCAAACACATTTTACAGATTGGTTAACGTCAAAGATGGCGCCGGCAGCTATCGTGCTAGAGAACTGTCAAGCTTTCCATACAATAATACTTTAATGGACGTAACTAAAGATTACCTATTTAAACAACCGGCCCTAAGAAGATTGTATCAACTGTGTTGTTTAAACGTATACGTATTTTCGTCGAATCATGATGAAATTTGACATTCTTACAATATCCTCACACCGACTGTATTAGGTAGGGTTTCTTAGGGCGTTGCAACTGCCCTGCCCTCTATGTCTGAATTCTTGAGGAAGTCCCTGCAGATTATTGTTGGGTTTTAGGTTAAGTATTTTTAGGGGTCGGGGCCCGGGCGTTTGAGACTCTAAGAATTACCCATATTAAAGAGCATTGGGCAACTTTGTATGACAAAAATTGTCGTGTTTTAATAATCGTTTAGAGGTCCTCTTAATACGCATAGATATATAAAATTAAACGCGATAAACATTATCGAAGCCGAGACATTTAAGTTTTAAGTTTTGTTTATAACTTTTTAATATGCCCTGTGGAAATTTATATTGCAAATACAAATACAAAATAGTTAATTTCACAAAAACAAATATTACATTATATCGAGGCTGTCCATCAGTGACCAAACAAGGCTGAGCCCGTATCTTGGCCTACTGCGATCTCGATCTGCGATCTGCGATCGAAATATCTCGCCTCCGATGCATTTTAGAGTATTGCATTTCATAACAAAATATGCTTGTTTTGAATAGATCTGTCATAACATAATCTACCACTTTTACGTGTGGCCGCTCACCTCACCTAACAAAATACAAAGTTTTTACTCAAACCCCTTTAAATTAGTGTTCAGTCGCCATCCTATGAAAGCAATAAAGATACTGATTACTGTTCCTACTAATCCTACTAATATTATAAATGCGAAAGTTTGGATGGTACGTTCCAATTAATCTCAAATCCTACTATTTAATATTATAAATGCGAAAGTTTGGATGGTACGTTCCAATTAATCTCAAATCCTACTATTTAATATTATAAATGCGAAAGTTTGAATGGATGTACGTTCTCAAAAACAATCTCAAAAACGACTGGATGAATTTTTATGAAACTTTCCAGTTATGTATCTTATACATTACATATATCAGAATAGGACATAGACTATAATTTATGTAATTTTTCATCCCTTTTAGGGACGTAAAAGGGGATGAATCTTTGTACGGCGACCAATTATTTCTGCTTCAATGCACGCCATTTTGGGATTTAAGTAACAAACAATAAGCAGTATTATAGCGTAAGCAATTCGACTTATATGCAGAACTTACGTAAGAAAGACATGTCAACGTTTCAATATCTTAAAGCCAAAATGATCCAAGTCCATCTGAATGTGTACGCCATTCCCATGAAATAATGGTCTAGCGATTAGGTAGATAATAGTGTGAAAAACAAAATAGGGGGCTTGCGGCAATATACCAAAATATTCTGACCTCTCAGCCCGTAATAATTGTTTGAGGAAGCAGATGAAATAGGTTGGATAGTTCAGGGGCCCATTTCTCAAAAGCTTGTAACTTGTAATACAAGCGGAAGTCTCTTTTCAACTTCTCTCATTAGAAAGAGACTTCCGCTTGTATTACAAGCTACAAGCTTTTGAGAAATAGGCCCCTGAAGTTGTCAACAGTGACTGACCCGCATAACAACATTGACATTATATCAATAGTTGTTATGAATTAAGGGGTCCGAACACGTCAGGAATACTGTCACGCTATGAATCAACGATATATCAAGTTCTGAAATTGGTATTTTAAGTATTAGTTGTATTATATTTGGGATATAAATTTAAACAGTATAACGTTTTTTGAAAATTCATGATTGAAAGGTTCAGTTGTCTGTAAAAACATTGGTAGCGAGCGATAAGAGTCAGTTTGTTTTAGAAGCGAGAGGAAATCTGTTTGAAATTGAATATTAACTGACAATGTATGCTAGACGAGTCGATTTTGAAAACTATCTTTTGGATCTGAAAATAGTGAATGGCTGATTAGCTCACATGCCCTATAATCATCACTACACAGTATAAAACAAAGTTGCTTCCCGCTGTCTGTCTGTCTCTATGTATGCTTAGATCTTTAAAACTACGCAACGGATTTTGATGCGATTTTATAGTGGCTCAAGGGGAAGGTTTATATCTGTAATACATGCATGTATTATACATATAAACCCGTGCGAAGCCGGGGCGGGTTGCAAGTATTATAAATGTGAAAGTGTGTCTGTTACCTATTCACGCTTAAACCGCTAAACCGATTTAGATGAAATTTGGTATAGTTTGAGGCCCAGGGAAGGACATAGGATATCTTTTTATCCCGGAAATCACCCCCTAAGGGGATGAAATGGGGTGTCAAAATTTTTATGGAGCTACGATATAAACGAAGAACGCGGGCAGAAGATAGTCGAATACTCGTATATGAAGAAGAAGCTCAGAATATCTGAACACGAATCGTCTAGCTCAGGGCTTTCAAACATTCCAGATGTCACCTATCTTGGTTGCAGCTTGAAAATATTTTAAAAGTTTAAATAATGTAACAAATTGATATTGTAAATTATTAACAACTTAAAAAACTTGAAAAACCCCGGACATTTTCATTTCAAAGTTTAATATCTCAAAACCGGCTGAACCGATTTTATTGAAAGGTAGCTAAGAACCTACTCGATCACGTCAGTATTCGGACAAAAAAAAATCATTAAAATCAGTTTAGGAGCTACGATGCCACGGACAGATACACAGTCACGTCAAAATTATAACACCTTTTAGCGTTCGGGGGTTAAAAAGTAAGTTAGAGAACAGCGGACGGCGCGGGGTTTTTAAATATTTTTCTATTCTAAGGGGGGTCGCAGCTTGAAAGTCGAAAAACACAGGTATATCGTGTACTTTTAAAACACCCGTGCCCATTTCGATATATTTGATGACCATAATCAATAACTTAATGTAGCGAAACATATTAACATATAAGAACCTTCGCTTCGCTCATATTCCTATTTAAGAAACTGTAAAAACAAAACAGATGCCGTTAAGTGCAAAAATATGTCTGCTAGTTTGTGTGTTTTTTTTCCTAGTCTCTCTCATAAATATGTTCATGAAACCCTTAATTCACCGACATAAGAGCCATTGGGACATATTTTTGAGGAAGTTGTTTGCAGATATATTTTTGCACTTGACTGTAGGTACATGTACAGTCACCGGCATAAATATATGATGGAACAAAGGCCGCATAAATATCTGATGACAACTCTATTCCTAGAGCCGTAAGAGCGTGTTAGATATTTTTACGTCCTTTGATTCATCATATATTGATGTCGGTGACTGTACAGTAAAATCAAGCTATAACGCGTAGGACAGGACCGAGAACAATTAAATTCAACTATATGTAAATTCGCTCAGCTATTATATCCACTTACTTTTCAGCGCCCAAATGCTTTTCTCCTTCAACCCGTCCACGTATTCCTGCAAGTCTTCCAAGCAGCTCCCGTTCACAGCCCTCTGGAGGTCATCCCACTGATTGACCAGGATATCAGCGTCGAAAACCTTCAGCATCTCCTCAATGCCCAGCATCGAGGAGTTCGATCTGCGAGCCCTGCTCTCGTTCACCGTGCTCCGGATGGAGTCGCTGAGCTTCGTGAGAACATCCTTCGGTTTCGAAGTCGTCTTTTCCTTCGCACTCTTTATTAGATGTTGGACGTAGTGCGATTTCTCTGTGCTCGAGGATTTTGGCTGCTCGAACGCTTCAGCGAACGTCAAGCCGTCATCGTCTGCGAATAGGTCGAAAGAGTCTTCAGTGGTGGAAGACTTCGTAAGCACTGAACCTATCAAGTCCGAATTGCCTTCAGGGAGCTTTGCCCCCTTGATATTTTGGAAGGCATCTATTAAACCGCTTCTCAGTCTTTCTTCCCTAGGGTTTTCTTTCGGGTCGGCGGCGAGTGTATGGCACAGGAGCACTGTCAGAGTCACATAGAACATCGCGGGTGACATGGTTGCGTCGGTGTCAGCGTGCGCGCGGCATGGCAGTCGGGGCGCGACTGTGGGTGCGTAAGAGCAGAGTGACATAACACACTTTCACTGGCTAGTGATGGGGTGTCGGGACGAATTTTGGTTCGGTTTGGGGGTCATGTTGAGCGGCGTGGCCCCATTAATGAGTAACTCGGTAATTTTTCTCATTGAATATCCTTAAATATAACATTTTAGTATATCTAGCCTGTTAGAATAAATGGTTATTCAATTACCTACTTGGTCGTCGTTTATTTAAATTACTAAAGCTTATTAGTTTTTGCCTTAGGTGCAAATTTGACTCAGAAGTTTAGAGACAAGACGCAAGTACAAAAATATTGAATATTGTATGAAATAAAAACCATAAGCCCTCAATTAAACCGACCTAATTATAAATCGTTTAAGCTACGAAGCGCCCCACTCCTTTTCATTACGTTATAAATAGTTTGTGTTCAGTCCATACTTAAGATTGAAAGTTAATTAATGACATCGATTTTAGGTATTTAAGGTAGCGAGACGAAGTTACGTGTATGACCGAGGGATGAACCCATTACTACCTTCCTAGCACGCTCACGAAGTTAAAGTCGATAGGAAAAGGCGCAGGCAGAAAGCCGATGGTCGAAAGTCGAAGGCCGAAAGCCGATGGCTGAAAGCGGATTGCTGAAAGCCGATGGCCGAAAGTCGAAGACCGTCGTCCCATCACTAAGGCCGCATCCTAGTTGACCACGCTTGCGCAGTAATTAACGCTGTTATGCCCCGCCCCATTTGCATACAACGCTCGTAATATTATGCAAGAACTTTCAATAACTTTCAATGGTCCCTTGCCGCTGTCATAGTCACGTCTGTCAACCGGAGGTAGGGTAAGAGAATTTGGATCTTCGGTTGGTAATCTGGGGGTAATTTGCGTCGTGGGGGTGAAAAGGTTTATTAGCTAAGTCTATCGAATATTAAATACTTATTTATTAATAATGTTTTGTATAAATGTTATGTTAAATATGTTATTTTTTTTCTTGTGTGCATAATGCATTTTCAGGTGCAGGTACCTACCTACTTATTTTAACTAGGTTTAGTACAATCATTGTAATAAAATAAGCATCTTTTTAGCAAAAAATTACTGACTGTTGAGTTTGTTTCAGCGATTCTTGTATTATTATATTATTCTTATATTCTTGTATTATTCTTCTACCCATGTCTTCTTTTTCAGAAACGCTAGTAGATTGTTGACTTGTAAAAGTGCTATTGCGGCCTACTTGCACAATTAAAATCATTTATTTCATTTATTTTATTTCATTTATACGAAAATCACATATTTCCACCTCCAAACTTGAACCTATTTATAAATAGGTAGGTACCTACTTCTAGTTGAAAGAGCGATCGAAGCGACCGAAGCTCTCCGTTTCAGCTTGGGCAAAAAATGCTTCGTATGTCCGGCTGTTCTACTCTACAGGTCGCTTTTTTTACCGATTCTCGCGAACTACGTGAGTGACAATATAATAGCGTCGTCTCGTTCTATCGAACGGTGTCAGCCAGGGACGGATGCTCTATCTTGTCACTTATCGCGTGATGAGGATATCCATGCTACGGGGCCAGGTTCGTTAATTAGGTACCTATCTATTTATTATTGTTTATTCGATTCAGTTTTCGTTTTTTTAAATATAGTCTCGCGAGGTCTACTACTTCTCAAAAGGCCACTAGTGAGTACATTTGTAAGTTTGTATACTGAGAGTCTACAGTCTCAGAAAGGATAAAAGTACAGGGACACTAATATATACAGGGATAAGTTCGCTTTTGTACCGATTTAACCTATTTTTGTCTGTATTTTTACCTGTGTCTTGTGTAGGTACTATAAAGTACTTACATAGGTACATACATAAAAGTTAAAAAAGATTGCACAAACATGTTTTTCCCTAAATACTTACCTATTACTATTAGGTTATAACTCCTCGCCGCGCCGCGCTCATGCCTATTAAATAAATGGTATCCTCCTCTTCAATACAATTCATGTCATTCTAAATTGAAACAGCGATGCGTTTGTTTTGTTTTGTTCGATTTCAAAATAAAACAACTCTATTCGATTTCCTCTTGCATTTTCGTGAAGGAAGGTTTTGCAATTTTGTCAAAGTGGTTTAATTTGGAAAGAAAAATTAAATTTGTAAGTTTTTTGAAAAAGTGGTTTAAATAAACGACTTTTAAAACATGTATTTTTTATTTATATCTGACCACTTTTTTTTCCATACATTTTACTACGGAGCTCAATTCTGGGTCAGTTTTCCCAAAATAGTTTTTTCTCAAAAACTATTCATAGACAGTTTTTACTCCTTCACTATTTTTGAATATACACATAAATACACAAAATAGATTTTTTTCAAGAAAATTCACTGAGCAGTTTTTTTTCATATGTTTGTCTTTTTTATTTCATATTTTTCTTGCGTGGTACCCACCACAGTAATGTGTGGTACATTAGTCATAAAACTGAAAATGCCTCTGCTATATAAAATGTGCTTTGTCCCTTTCTTACGAAAACAAATGTCAAAGTGACAGATAAAGACAAACGAATTTTAACGCCATTTTAGTTAAAATAGGCTTGTAGAACGTTAATGAATACGGCCGTTAGTCTTAAGGCGATAGTGTGCTGTCTATCTATAAAAAAAAATCTCAAAGAATTCATATCAACATCTCTAACTTTCGACGCTCCATCTCATATTGCTGTTTCCAAAACAATCATTCGGCGGATGCCATGAGACGGCTTCTGAATCAAATTTCGGTGATATTTACAAATTACTCGAGGAAGTCGTCGTGAATGAATCTGAGAATGTATTCGGTGTTATTGATACAGAAGTTGTAATTGTACAGAAGTTGAAATGTTAATAATAAGCGAAAAATAATACATTTCCTGTTTATGTATAATTTTAATTATTAACTAAATACGCCGGGCGGTCGCCCTCGCTTTGGTCTCAGTACGAAATGCCTTCTCATCTCGCTATTCAGTGAAATAAACATGTTTAAAGGTCTATCATATGTCGTCTTCGTCATTCCACATAGCTTCCCCTTAACTCAATCAGCTGTTGTTTCTATTCGTTTATGGCCGGATATTCGCGGCCCCGGTAAAGGACGCACCAACATTATACGTGTCGTGACAAGATACCGGAATTTTCGTGGCATTTTTGAGCTGTCATAGTGGCTTCTCATCTATCGACTTTTAATGTAGTATCGATTGCGATATATGTACGTAATTTCAAAATAGATATTGTGCAACTATTACCTAATATTTTGCTGTTCCCTTCAATAAATCTACCTAATTTCAAATATCTTTTTTTTTTTTTTTGAATTTGAATTAGAAATTATTTAATCATATAACAAGGCAATTAATAAAAACAACAATATAAAACTTAACCTAAAGGTAAAAAATTTGGCCTAAGTCGCCGTCAATAGGCAAGGTGCCCAGAAGGCTGGCCGTATTTCCTCGCTGTATAGCGATACTAACACGCTGTGCGAAATAGTGGCCAGCCCTCTGGTCACCCGATGCCTCTATTAGGCGCGTCGCCAAATCCTTGTATAGGCGACGTGCACTTGGCCCCCATGGCCCCAAGGTTTCAATATCTTTTATACTTCATTCTAAAAGATCAAAGTAGCCCCATAATTTTTCTAGAGTCACCCCAAAACAGTCCAATTCATGCCCCGCGTATATTTATAAGGTGTTGACAAGTTGGGTTGCCAGTAAGTATATAAAAAACAAGAATCGTTCCCACGGCCAAAGTATAATATAGAAACTATAGCACAACAAGAGTACGCTCTTTCTGTGTTTAATAATACTGTCACGAATTCGCTATTGTGAGTTTTTGTAAGGCTTTTAGTGTATAGTTTTCATGTGGGTGTACGTACACGTTGCTTTTCATTCATGTCATACAGTATTATATAAATAAATAAATATTAGTGGACAATCTTAAACAAATCGAACTACTTAGCCCCATATTAGTGAGCTTAGGGCCCGGCCACATGTCTGCGGTGCGGCGTCGCAATGCAAAATTTCGCCGCGCGCGCGCCGCAAAACCCGCGCTTCTCGGTGCTAATAGTGTACGATTAAAAAAACCGCAAATCGATCTACAGTTTAGCCATTTGGCAAAATTGCTTTTTCGAGGTTAGATATGAGGATATTACGTATCATTTGTGGTATATTGTATTTTAAAAAAATGAGCCATATCGTGTCAGGAGGAGCCCAAACTTGGTATGTTTCGAAAATTGTATTCGTGTTAATTAAAAAACGATGGATGAAATGTAATGATGTGGTATATTTTAAGAATCGCCTCAAAATGCCCTTTCATTAGATACCACACACAATAGGTTTCTAAAAAAAAAAATTTTTTTTTATACAAAAAATAAAATGCCTTGGCACTCCCCTCCTAAGGGATTTTTTTTAGGAATTGCGGGTCAAAAAAATTGTTTTGAACCCTAGTATGCGTGTGCCAAATGACTAAACTGTAGATCAATTTGCGGTTTTTCTTTGAAATTGGGTTTGTACGGCTACCACTATAACCGCGGGTTTCTGCGGCGCATCAGGCCCTTAAGGTCGAAACGCACAGAAAGCGAGCGGTGCGGTTTCTGTGCGGACCCTTTCGCATTAGTTCGAGCATTACAAGCGGTACTGCCTCCGCACCGCGCCGCGCCGCACCGCCACCGCTTTCAGTGCGCTTCGGCCTTTAGGGAATGTAATCTTGCGAGATTTCAGGCCTAGTCGAGATCTCTTATTTTGTTTAGTCTAAGGACCTGGTATAGGTACCTATATTATAGTAAAGAATATAAACTCCAACAAATAGTTTTTAGTGACTACAAAAACAAAATATCTAGAAAAAAGGTCTTCTTCAATTATCTACTATTACTCGACAATTCGTAACTCCTAAATGTCTGAGGAGGAACTGGCACTTAGAGTAAGTGTGTCACAATCATTATCAATTACTATTTGGGTCATTGTCAGTCACAAAAACAAAAATCATCTTTCCGGTGGTCAATAGTTAAGGGCTTTACGCTCACATATAATATGTTTTATCACATAGAATTATAGAAGGGGCAACGCCGTTTATGCGGATTTAGAGTTCAACCAAAAATTAGGCTTTATAGCCCTTAACTTTGGCAATGTCCACCGAAAAGACGCGAACCTAAATCTGACAATGACCCATTTCATATTCATCATTAAAATGGCAGTCTGAGGTAAGAATGGATCGTTATTATGTTTAGGGTTCCGTACCCAAAGGGACCCTATTACTAAGACTCCGCTGTCCGTCCGTCTGTATGTCCGTATGTCACCAGGCCGTCCGTGTCCGTGTGTCTGTCTCATGAACCGTGATAGTTAGACAGTTGACAGCATTTTCTCAGATGATCTATTTATGTTGCCGCTATAACAACAAATACTAAAAACCGGCCAAGTGCGAGTTGGACTCGCGCACGAAGGGTTCCGTACCATTATCAATAAAAACGGCAAAAAAATCACGTTTGTTGTATGGGAGCGACGCGACGCGAGTCCGACTCGCACTTGGACGGTTTTTTCTTTATTTTGCGGGGTTAAACGAATTCTGTGTGTTGAGAACAATCACTCCACGTCCACTGAAGTTAACGTTTACTCGTGTATTCTTAGAGGAGATTTGGTGAATATAGGTAGATAAATTAACGAGCGCATGGAATTGCATATGTAGTAGTAGTATTGTATGTTTACAGGCATTCTATATTTGAATTTTCTATTTTCTCGTACTATCAGCATAAAAAGAGGTTTGTTATATATTGAAGAAGTAAATACCAAAATAATGTCTGTGTCAAATTGTGAAGAAAAATTAAGAGAAAATTATTCTCCTTTTGTTACAAACGGTACAACCACTACAAATGCAATTCCATGTTCTCGATAATCCATCTATACCTACCTACGTCACCTTCGTGGTGCATTGTGGTCGGGCGCTTTTACTAAAACTTTTACTATTTTATCAGAATTTTGTTTTTTTTTTGTTTTTCTGGTTCAGAATCAAGATATCCCGATAAAAAAAAAGTGTCCCCAGTTTTTTATTCTACTATGTGACGTTTTTTTCATACATTCTGTATGGACCGTCACATAGTGGAATCCTAAAAAAATTATGGATATTTAATAAAGTAAAAGTCCCACATTTTACTCAAAACGCCCGGTCAAATCCCGAATAACATCGAAATCGGGACTCCGATCTAACACTTTTTGTAGTTTATCTAGACAGTAGCACCTCATAATAAGTAATATATAGTACTACGTACAGAAGGTTCTCTGTTAACAAATTCCCTGTTTAGGTACGCCAAACGTGCCTAAATGTGGCCATCCCGTTCTATCGCATGCAACGCGCTGCGACCCGTGCGAGCGTCCTGTACCAACACGTGGCAGCCACACTGAATAGACCCCTCCGAAGGGGCGACCGGCATGTACTTGTAGCGATAAACACAAATCGCGAGTGAGCCGCGCCTGGTAGCACACCATTGTAAAACAATACGTGCTTGATCAACAACTTGTAAAGAATCAGCGAAAGAAGCATTGGTACATTCTAATTTGTTTGCGGTATAATTTCGTAGGCATTTTTAATTTCGTAGGCATTTTTAATTTTTTTATAAAACCAAGTTATGAAGTTATGTGTTTATTCACGATGGAACAACATAAATC
The DNA here is from genome assembly GCA_963854355.1 of Epinotia brunnichana. Lineage (NCBI taxonomy): Eukaryota > Metazoa > Arthropoda > Insecta > Lepidoptera > Tortricidae > Epinotia > Epinotia brunnichana. The sequence continues at coordinate 81,467,570 of OY977935.1, read as the reverse complement.
GTGACATCTATTATAACGCTTTACTTTTAGACTTTAACTTTGTCTTTGATTTTTTTTTACATATGACGACTCCGTGGATTCTAGGACCACGGTCTGCTCCGAAGCCTAATGATGATGATAATAAATGAATTAACATAATTCAGCTCTATCAGAAAGCAAGTGGCTGAAAAATTTGTTGCAAATCTTGACCCGCACATACTAACAAAGCGTTTTAAAAAAACTGCCACTATTACTATTGTTAATTTTTCTGGGAGTTTTATGTTATTTCCACTGCGAATCACGAGCTAATTAGATCCTAATAGAACAAAAAAAATCCCAAAGATTTTTTTCCTATGCTTACCATTTCCCATATAGGGTAAATCGCCATTCGCCAGTAGCTGGAAACCCTTTAAAAGCTGCCCCCCTCCCCCCCCTCATAACTAAAAATATACTCTGTAATATAATAAAAGCTTGTAAAAACCGCAGGCTCCTCTGCCTTCCTCTTCCGAATATTAAGTATGAGTATACTAGCAATCTCTAGAAGCTTTAAATAACATACTCGCATTCATTGGCACTGGCATATGTATCCCCACGTAACAGTAATCGATATGTAGGTACCACAGATGTATGAATATAAGGAGATCGGACATGGCGGCCGATTTGTATAGAGTGAGCCTGTCGCAAGTACATTAACCCACACAACGCCCAAGTAATTGACAAGACAAAGCACGCACACATCTAAAACACACACACTTGTATACCTACACGCTTATTTGACAATAAACGCGTATCATATCAGGCATTTTGGGAAAAAACGTAATATTCTCTGCGATCAGCACGCGTGCACAGTATGGCAGTGTATGCCCATTGAGCATACAGCTGCGACACGGCCGCCGGCGACTTGTCCTCCCTCTAGTATTCTATGCTCTGAGGTAGGTACCCACCTGTACAACGGTGGAAACTACAGATTGTGCACTTGATCAGACGTAGTGCAACCTGAGACACGTTGGTTTTTATTACCACGATGACGACGGGTGCGGAACATATAGTGCGTAAGCCCAACAAACCAAACCTAAGTCTGTCAGTCCTGAAATGTACTCGGCAGACGGTGCCAAAGTTGACCACCGTCAGGTCAGGTCAGGATGTGATGATGGGATCCTATAGAAATCGAGGGAACTCTTCAAATTGTATAGGCACGAAATAGAAATCATCATCATATCCGCCGAAACACGTCCACTGCTGCGCCACCCGCATCCAGCAGACTCCCGCGACCTTTAGCAGATCATCAGTCCACCATGTGGGAGGCCTACCCACGCCGCGCCTTCCGGTACGTGGTCGCCACTCGAGAACCTTTCCGCCCCAACGGCCATCGGTTCTACGTGCAATGTGCCCCGCCCACTGCCGCTTAAGTTTAGCGATCCGGAGGGATATATCGGTTACCTTGGTTCTGCTGCGGATAGCATCATTTCTGATGCGATCGCACAGAGAAACTCCCAGCATAGCCCTCTCCATGCCCTTTGAGTGACTTTGAGCCTTCTTATGAGGCCCATAGTAAGCGACGATGTTTCCGTGCCATACGTCATCATTGGCAAGACACACTGGTCAAAGCCAGACTTCTTACACAGTCTTGAGACACTGCGTAATATTGGACGAAAATGAAATATAAATACTTTATTGTTTAACTTTATAGATGGTATAGATGGTTAGGTCACAACGATTACCTATTTCGGGTGTACAATATTTACTTAAAATTAAGGAAAACAAAACAAATATAATATACAATATTTTTCTATACGACGAATATTCAAAAAATCTTTTATCTATCCAGATATCATAAACCCTCCATGATGCGTTCAAGAACCGCACATTATGACCACCATAAAAAAAGACAGTTTTGTTAGAACAAATTTCTTATCTGTGAAAATGTTATTATTGCTAAATAATAACATCGATTTCGATAATATTATTTCATTCAAATTTCGAACGTCTCTGAAAAACAAAGAATTTGGTTTAACCTCTATTCTAATATCTGTCGAGATGACGTTAGTTCGAAATTAATGTCGCACGTAAGTAAGATATCGAACGATATGAGAGTTGGATTATCTTATCTTATCTTATCTTATCTAGGTGAGGGCCCTTTCGGATGCACTTCGACCCCGTGGGATCTTTTGTGCATTTGCCCTCTCCTTTATACCTGCTCCCAGGCTTGCTCCATCATTTCCACAAATCGGATGATGCAGTTCGCCGGGAGCACCTTGAATTCCTTTGGTTGCGGGTAACCGTTACCAAAGTAGTTCATTCTTTGTCTGGCCCTTGGCATGACATTCACACAATAAGTGTTCCATAGTCTCATCCTCCTCGCCACACATTCTACAGTCTAATCTATCAGATAGTCCCACCTTGACCAAGAGATCCTTGACCTCGAAGTGACCTGTGAACACCCCAGATATGATTCTAAATTGCTTCCTACTGGATTTCCAGAGTTTTCTGGTCCAGCCCGAGTCCACTCCTTCTATGAAGAGCTTAGAGTGCCTTAAGCCAGAGTTGGATTAGTTGGATCCGACTCTAGTTTGTCTCTGAATTAAAAAAATAAACTATGACAGCTGCCAGAAAACAATGCCGCGATGCCGGTCATAATTAGCGGCTCCTGAATGCATCATGGAGGCTTATGATATGTGGATAGATAAAGTAGTGTACGTAACTGTACCTACATAATTAGGCATTAAAACACTCGTGTGATGTTATTATGAAACGAGCCGAAGGCGAGTTTCATAAACCCACACTCGAGTTTAATGCCCTTCATTATGTACAGTCACATAAACTACTATTATCGAATAGAAATCATTCTTACGTAACCGTTTACATTTTATGTCATCCAACATTTTTAAATCATTTGGAAGCTGATTAAAGACTTGAATGACACTAATAAAATATGTTTTTGCCATAAGTTTTATTGCTAGAAACGAAGTACTGAATTGAAGTCGGTTAAAACATCTAAATGTACGTTGGTGTTATAGCGTTTTTCAAATGCTAAATCGTTTTTATTTCAAATGAACGCGCTGCACTGCTCTGTGGTGCGGAAAGAAGTGTCGCGCGGAACCGTGGTCAAAGGGAAAGCAAGTTACGTTTAGGCTTTACGGCTGAACAGACAGGCATAATGATAGAGTCATAAATGGTTAATGACTAGTCTCAGTTGAGTGTGGCTGTAGGATTCACACTTCTGGTTCGATTCGATCTACTACTGCGTATTGGATAGGATATAAATAAATACAATAAATAAAAATAAAAAAAGATTTATTGTCGCAAAAAAAACAAAAAAAACACAAAATCACAAAATCGAACACTGATGCAGATATACTTATATAAAACAACACAATGCAGAAAATAAATGATGCGACAATAGGCTCGGAGCTCAGCGTTTGCTGCTAGCCTGTCGGCTATACAGCGCTGTTTTTCAGCCCGCACCTACAACACGGGATACAATGTAGTTAATAGCTAGCTGCAAGGGGAACATTCGCATTACTCGTAATAAACTTTTACGTTTAAATACTAAATCATGCAATGCTAGTTGAATAATAAATAAATATATATTATAATTTATAAATTATAAAGTACTTCAAGTATATAAAAAAAAACAGGTCAGTAACATTGAGTATTCCGACCAGCAATGGAGTACCAAGCGGTTTAGTACTATAAATAAGGGTATTTAAATGTGGTGATGTTTACAAGGCTCAAAGTCTGGCCAGTAAAAGATGAGCCTGAGATTTGCAGCAGTAATGTCGTTGTCAAATGTATCAAATTAAATTAGTATCATGTCCTAATCTTGAGACTCGATATGCCAATAAAGAAAGTAACTGTTCTATCATAAACTGGACAGTTTTTAATTTTTAAGAGAATTAAAGAGTAACAGCTAATATTTTTCATATTATAAAATCTCATAAAAATTATTTTATCTCCTCAAAATGAAATTTTGTAGAGTGACTTTGATTATTCTTTTAATTTTTATTTTATCCTATCCGAGCAAACGAGCAATATTTGTATATATGTACGTATGTATGTATGTATGTATATATATATATATATATATATATTTACAATCACGTTCTCGGAAACGGCTCTAACGATTTCGATGAGATTTGGAATACAGTGGTTTAGGAGGGCGAGAAATCTATCTAGATAGGTCGCATGTCCGGGAAAATTCGTTTTCTCCATATTTTCTCCATTTTTACCCGAGCAGAGCTCGGTCGCCCAGAGACGCCATTTATGAAAAGAAAAATACATTTCGTTAAACGGAAAAGTGTCATTAAACCCTATCTAGGGTTTGTATCGTCACCGAACATAGAATGAGGTCAAAGTGTTTTATTAGGGTTTCGTACCCAAAGGGTAAAACGGGACCATATTACTAAGACTCCGCTGTCCGTCTGTCACCAGGCTGTATTTCATGAACCGTGATAGTTGGACGGTTGAAATTTTGCCGCTATAACAAAAAAATCTAAAAAACAGAATAAATTAAAGTTGTATAGATAATGGTACGGTACCCTTTGTGCGCGAGTCCGACTCTACTAAAATTGCTCCAACGACGGTAGGGACGGTGCAATCGGTCTACCTTTCTCAAAGACCGTTTGACATAGCAAGCTTAAATTTAGTATACCTATAGATAGATAGATATAGAAATTGATGGCCTATTTACATTTAAAGTCGGAAAGGAGTAAAACTAAAACCCCAATTAAACAAGCAGTTATGGGGGTTAGGTCACGCAATGAAATTTTTAACCGACTTCAAAAAGGAGGAGGTTATATGTTCCACTGTACGTTTTTTATGTAATTTCGCCGATTTTACCGCCAATTTGAGATTTATAATTTTTTTTTCGTTTATTTATCCAATATTATATATTATAAACTATATAAACTATTTACATCATGATTCGAACAGCGAACGAAAACGGCGTACGGTTTATCTGTGGACCGATTTCCTAAATTCTTTTTATAATCCAAAGAGTATACCTACTCCTGAGGTGGTCCCATAGTCACCAAGCCAGGAACTGATGTTGGGATTGCAGGGAAATTGAGGGCAACCCTCAAATTTTATAAGGAACGCGTGTAGTAATTTCGGTATTTTCTATTATAACTCGTGTATTTACCTGATGATGAAAACCACAGATGACATAAGGAACTCCTCAAAGATGTAAAGTACGTCAAAGATTCTGACATGACTCCGTTGAAGTAGCAACTCATGAAGTGTTTATTCTGAGATCCTTGAGGAATCGACGGAACTCCTCAAATATTATCAGCCCACAGATAGCGACTTGGTTTTTTTCTGTAATAACCAACGCATTTGCTCTCGGAAAGCAGTTCATGTGGTGAATTGGAACGGAAATGTGGAAATTTTCATGTACCTATGTGGCTTGGCGAAGTACTGAATTGAAGTCGGTTTAAACTTTGTTTTTAAAGTAAATTATGCATTGTAAGGAACGCGTCCCCACGCTAGTAGCCAAACTAAGCTATCTATCTGAAAACAAGTAAAATTGAAATCGAAAAAAAAACTACTAGGTAGCTTTATTGTGACGTTTGACATGAAATAACATTCATATTTGTTTTTTATACCACGTCGGTGGCAAACAAGCTTACGAACCACCTGATGGTAAGTAATTACAACACTTCAAAACCCATATTTAAGTTTATAAACATAACATTTTCATTACATTCACTAGGTTGCATTCACTTGCCGTACAAAATGCGACTCTATTCCATTACATATAAGTGCGTTTCCATTAAGTTATTGAACCAAACAAGTTCATAGCCTAACCACGATAATGAGACATTAACATAGGCTTTTAAGTGATTAAAAATAGAGTGCATTTTGGCTTAATTAAAGCGTAAATGTCTAGTGGTAAAGTGGTTACGAAATTTTTGAGAAACCTTAGATGAAGGCAAGGTTAGCAATGCAATGAACTTATACTAGTTTTTGCCTTTGACCAGACCCTTGTCACTCTCGAATAAATCAGTTCCCGAATTATTATTACTGCGGGGTCGACTACGCCCTAATTCCGTGTAAAGGCCTCCACACATCGGTCGCGTGCCCACGACCGGTGTGTGGAGGCCTTAGTGCGGACGGCAAAGTGATGAGCTGTATTTAAGTATTATTAGGTTTGTGTGGTTAAAAGGCCGGCATCATAATAAGTTAGATATTATTTCTTTTGTCGCTTAGAGTCCGTGTAAATCTCTAGCAACTTCATATTTCCCTCGATTTCTATAGGATCCCATCATCAGATACTGACCGGATGACCATGAGACCATCTAGGCAAGAACCCCTTTTTAACAAACAAAGAATTTTCAAAATCGGTCCTGGCGTCTTCGCGATTTATTTTTTATTTTCGATATTTATATTCGGCACAAATGGATAATCGTCAACACGAAATGACCATTTTGAAATTGGACCAAAAGTAATACCAACGAAAGTGAATTTGGTTTAAATTTAATTGCGTGTATATTTTTAATTACCTATTTTAGGGTTCCGTACTCAAAGAGTAAAACGGGACCCTATTACTATGACTCCGCTGTCCGTCTGACTGTATGTCTGTCCGTCTGTCACCAGGCTGTATCTCAATAACCGTGATATCTAGAATTCTAGACAGTTGAAATTTTCACTGATGATGTATTTTTGTTGCCGCTATAACAACAAATACTAAAAAACTGACTTAATTAAATATTTATACGGAACCCTTCGTGTGCGAGTCCGACTCGCACTTGGCCGGTTTTTTTCTTGTTCAAATTGAATCTAGCCCAAATGGAATTTTGTCCACTATGAAATAGGTTCATATTCAAATACGAGCTAATTCAGTTAGCACGTATGTTGTCCTATTTATATTAATATCAACATGTAATATGAAAATCGTCAATTTTGAACATAATCATATAGGTATATAGGACGTATTCCCGATTGGTCATATTATTGGAGTTTTTTCTTATGGACTTATGGATGTATGTCTTTCGACCTATATGAAATATGTCTATTTTACTTTAGGACGTACATAATTACATTTTACACTGGTCAATAGGCTTGTTGCGTGGTGTTAAAATTGATAACGTCGTGTTGCTAAATGGATAGTAAACCATCAACTAGAGCGCTGAAATTTGGCTAGCGGAATCCTATATGGCTCTAGGTTCTGAAAATATTTTTTTTTTTTTTTAGCTTTAAAAAAAAAATTGTATGGGGAATTTTTTCGTTTTTTTTTCCGGCCAAACCGCTCTACTTTTGAATAGGGGTCTCGACCAAATGTCATAAAGGTTCCCAAGGAGAGTACAACTGCATTTTTTTTTGGCCGAAAAAAATAACTTTTTTTTTTTTAATTTCAAGTTGGTCGCAGCGCGCCGAGATTTGGCATGCGGGGACTTGAGGGGCCCAAGAGTTGTAAAAGGAAAAAAAAATTGGAAAAAATCAAAAATGGCGGACGGTATGGGCAAAACAAATTTGCGAGGCCGCAGGCCGAGCTGCGGGAGCCCAAGGTTTTGCTACTTTTCCTTGGCCCCGAGTGCCTTACAAGCGAACCTGAGGGCCGAAGGCCCGAAGGTGAGCTTCGAGGTACGCGAAGGCCGAAGGCCGAGCTGCGTGAGTATAGGACTGTGCGACTATGCCCCCGAGTGTCTTACAAGCGAACCTGAGGGCCGAAGGCCCGAAGGTGAGCTTCGTGGTAGGCGAAGGCCGAAGGCCGAGCCCCGCGTAGGGCCGAAGGCCCGAAGCGTCCCTTCAGAGCGCGCTTGCGGAAACCCTACGCCCCTCAAGTGTCTTTAAGCGAACCTTAGGGCCGAAGGCCCGAAGGTGAGCTTCCAGGTACGCGAAGGCCGAAGGCCGAGCTCCGCGTAGGGCCGAAGGCCCGAAGCGTCCCTTCAGAGCTCGCTCTCTACGCGAGCCCGAGGGCCGAAGGCCCAAAGGGCGAGCCCACGCGGACACACACCCTCCGCACCTTTCCGTCACAAGCAAAACGGGTAATGCAACTATTCTTTGCCCCCGAGTGTCTTACAAGTGATTTGTCATCATCAATTTATGAGAAGCTGATGAATTGCTATTGTCTGGAAGCATGTTGCGCTGCTGGTCCAAATGTCAAATGAGTTGTACTGAGAAATTGCATGCACATGTGGTCGGATTGTTTGCTATATCAGGGTCCTGTTTCACTAAGCTATAAGTTACAAGTGATAGTCTCTACTTAATAGATAGAACCTTCTGATAGAAAGACACTTTCGCTTGTAACTTGTAGCTTCGTGAGACGAGCCCCTGTACGACACACTCAATTATGACTTTGACATGTTGTACTGACAAATTGTGGTAAAATCATATTATTTGTAGATCTCTTAAGACATTTGACAGTGATATTACTGTTGCCATATATAAAAATAATAAAGGTTCCTTTTTTCTGGCCAGAGTTTACATATATAATATGCATCAGCTATGGCAGTAATTATATAACAAAAGCAATATTTAACAAAAAAAAAGCAATGCAATACCTGAAATGATATCAAGAAATTATTATTTAAGCACTGAGTGGCGATTAAAAATATACAAGGAAAAATACTATGGTTTCTGAACGTATCAAAGTGTCAAACGACGCGGCTGTCATAAGAAAAATCTGTCATTTCATATAACCTAAAAAACAGCAACAAATTAATATCGTTATGTGTTAATAAAAATTTAAATTACATAAATTTTCACTTAAAGTGGCGTGGCCGCACAATGTGATACACTTCCTTGAGCCGGCGCGTTTTTAGGAGTCCTGTTTCTCGGACAGGAGACTTTGCTTTTCTCGAACTGCGAGTCGTCATCTCTACCGGCTTCTTTAACCCAGCTTGAAGCCGGCGCGCATGCCACCGCTGAACTGGTACTGGTGGCTGGAGTGTCCGCCACCGTTTGCGCAGTGCTGGGTAACGCGATTGGCGGGAATTCACTGTCAAACTAATGCAGTTGCTTCGCAGTAATCACACGCAACGTCTTACCACTTGGCACCTCAATAAAGATGGTGTCAATGCCAACGTCCAGACCCGCCCGCATGCCATACTGCTTACGAGCTTCCAAGAGTTGGCGTGTTAAAAACTCTAACACGACAATGACGAGCCCTTGAGTGTAGTCTTCTTTTCCAAATTGCATCTTTGATGACCGAATTGTTGCAACGCACCAAAACCGGGCGACAGTGTCCAGGTGCAGTAGCAGCAAGCCTGTGGCAGACTGTGAAAAATGCAGACAACACTCCTGGCAGTTGCAATCAATCTTGGCAAACAGCAGCTACCTTAGACATGCCTGCAAATAAGATAACATTCCGCTGGTGCCATCTTGATATTGTCTACGGTATTGGGCAGAGTAGTGATCTGCCTCTTAATTGCTTTCACCATTGTCATAGTTGCTTTTTTGAAAGTCTGAAATTTGGTTCTGATGGAGGCAATTGTGTTACTTATTGGTGTTTTTTTTTTCTGTAGAGCTGTTTCAAATTCCTCAAATGTGTGTGATATAGTAGCTTCCAAACAACTCTGAGCATTTGCTATCACCTCCAGAGAAGACATTATTGTTCAAGCTTATTAAAGTCCAGTGTATTGTGCAGTCAAGTTGCCGACAGGTGTTAGACATTATCTCTATATTAAAGCATCACATTGTACTTGCCTACATTGTATATTATTTTATGGTATTATGATGCTGTCTATGTAGATTTTTTAAAATATATTGAAGAAATACTAATAAATATTTATTTACAAATCATGATGACTTGTCAGTTATTCTAAAACCTGATCCCCTTTTTACAGATACCTCATAGGTATGTGTCCATAACTGTATAGATACTTACTACAAAAAAAAAACTATTGGTATCAATATTACTACTTATTGTTTGTGTAAATAATAAAGAAAAATATATGATTATGATTTTCGTTTTGCTTTTAGGCATTTCATAGAAGATTCATAATTTCCCTTGGTACCTACCTATATTATTATTATTATAGCCTTTTATTCAGACAATAAAATTTGATATTATATAAATTATGGGTTTTCTTTCTTTACGTTTCATTCATATATCTCTTTTTTCTTCCATTTTTGAGTGTCCGTTTGCCAGTTGGCAAAGGCCTCCTCCAATCTTCTCCATTCCTGCCTTTCTGTGGCCACTCTACCCCATGTTATACCGGCTACCTGTCGTAAATCGTCATCCCATCTTCTTTGTGGTCTGCCTCTCTTTCTTTTTCCATTCCTTGGGTACCATTGGGTGATTATTTTACTCCATTTGTCTTTCCCTCGAATCGTGTGTCCTGCCCATTTCCATTTTTGTCTTCTTATTTTTTGGGTTATATCCTGGACTCTCGTCTTGTATCTGATGCTGCTATTCCTTACTTTGTCTGTTCTTTTAATCCCAACCATACTTCTTTCCATTGCTCGTTGGCATATGGATAGTTTATTTGTTATATTTCTTGTCAGAGTCCATGTTTCACTTCCATATACTAGTATTGGTAAGATGCATGTATTGAATAGTTTGCTTTTGGTTGATATGTGTAAGTTTTTGTCCTTCATTATCTCCTTCAGTCCCCAATATTTTTTCCAACTGTTCGCAATTCTTCTTTCAGTTTCTTTACTTATATTGTCTTTTGGAGACATCAGTTGCCCAAGATAAATGTATTCTTCAACATAGTCGATCCGAGTCTGTTCCGCTGATATTGGGTATTTGTTGCCATTGGTCATAACTTTGGTTTTATCGGGGTTTAGCTTCAACCCTGCCTTTGCACTTTCTGATGTTAGATCGTTAATCATCTTGTTTAGATCGTCAGGTGTTGCTGCAAATAATACAATATCATCTGCAAATCGCAAATGTGTCAGTGTGCGACCATCAATAGTTATGCCCAAATTTTCCCATTCAAGGTTCCTGAAGACCTGCTCTAATACAGCTAGGAAGAGTGTTGGTGAGAGCGGATCTCCCTGTCTCACGCCTTTTTGTACTGGAAACTTATTGCCTACCTTTTCTAGTTGGATACGTGCTGAGCCGTGTTTGTATATATTTTTTATAATCCTTATGTATTTATGTTCTATTCCCTGATCTCTTAATGCTTCCCAGATTCTTGTGTGTATTAAAGAGTCAAACGCTTTGCTGTAGTCAATAAATGCCATGTAATATGTTAATTGATATTCAGCGTATTTTTCTATTATTTGCCTCACGGTATGGATGTGGTCTAGTACAGAAAAGTCTTTGTGGAATCCTGCCTGTTCTATTGGCTGTTGTTCGCCTAGTTTTTTTTCTATTCGTTTTTTTTTCTAAACGAAACCTACCTATAGCTGAAACTTATTGAAATAAAAAAGAGGCACAAAAAAATTAAAAAACATTTATTATGCAATTCAAGCACATATGTATAAAAAAAAAACACAACAAAATTGGATATAGGCAAGAAACAAAAGAAGAGTCTTTAATTTGTATATGTCATATGGAAACATTTAATACATTCACAATGGCAAGGTGGCATGAGGGAACAATTATTAAAAATTGCATACAATCAATAAAAATATCAAGTCTCCAGTGTCTCGCTGGAGGAAACACTCTAACATGTTTATGCTAAGTAGAAAGGCTAATTAGTGTTCTCACTTAGTACACTAATTTACTAATACTAATTAGTGTACTAAGTGAACCAATGTTCAAAATATATTAAATATATGTTTACTTCTAATTATAACCCATTGTATCTTATACGTTAATATTATTAATTAATCATTTATTTTAAATGACTAGAGATCTATAGTTTGTTTGTTTAATATACTAGAATAAATAAATTAATTAAATTAAATTAAATGTCAACTACTGCAGAAACAAGAATATTTAAATGAAACAAATTCTATTACAACTTCAAAGTGTCCGATTGTAATGGGAGTTGGTACTACATGGACATTTGACATGATCTTCGTCTTATCCATGTTCATTCTTAGACCAACTCGCTCGGAAGCTTTATTGAGGTCATCAAGCATCGTACTTAAGTCCTCCATGGTCTCAGCCAAGATTACTGTATCGTCAGCAAATTGAAGGTGAGTGATGTACTCGCCGTTGATGTTGATGCCTAGCCTTCTCCAGTCCAGAGTCTTGAAAACATCCTCCAGTGCAGCGGTGAACAGTTTTGGAGAAATAACATCCTATTTTCACTCATTGATAATAAATTCACAATGGAAGACCTAATTGTAATTTTAGCTACTATATATTTTTTATTTTGGATGTTTTTACATCATTTTAGAGACTTAATCTCTGAAATAATGTAAAAACATCCAAAATAAAAAATAAATATAATAATTTTAGCTACTATACATTTTTTATTTTGGATGTTTGTATATTATTTTCGACTTATCTCCAAAAATAACATACAAACATCCAAAATGAACAATATATAGTTGTTGCAATAACAAGCAGGTCTTCCATTGTGAAATCTATGTCAATTTCATGTAACCTGATAGTTATTCTCATTTTGATAATGTGTGAGTCCTCCTCGCACTTGGCTGGTTTTTTTTTTTTCTCTCCGTAATATCTGTAAAGAGAAAGGACAACAAAATCCATTAGGTTATGCAATTGATAAACAATGTTGTATTTTTTAGGCTTAGAAACGACAAGTACCTTAAGCATGCTCATGAGAAGGGTAAGGAGAAGGATTCTAATTAAAAGGTAGACAATGTTGTTTTAGTAGAAATTAATGATAAACATAAAGTTATTTCGCGTCTTCTGACGCCTTTGTGCTAAGTAGGAACCGCCTACGCATGCTGGTCAGGGTGCTTACAGGGCACTGCTGCCTAAATAAGCACATGCAAACGATAGGACTGTGTGACATAAGGCAGTGCAGATTTTGCTTTGAAGCAGAGGAGACGCCTACACACATCCTAACCGATTGCCCTTGCCTCATGCGAAGTCGTAACTCCTTCTTGGGCCAACACATTATGTGCCCAGAGGAGAACAACTCTCTTGAGAACAACAAAATCCTGCAATTCTTTGAGCGGATGTTGGAGTTGGAAATTCAATGGTGCATTACACTGTCGTGTATCTCAATTTGATATCCATGTAATAAAATCAAGAACATACTTACATTCTTTCTAAACTTCTTGATTGAGGTGGACTGATGACCTGGCAAAGGTCGCGGGAGTTCGTTGGATGCGGGTGGCGCAGGACCGGTCACTTTGAAACTCTTTTCGCGGAAAAACAACCTACAAGTATTTTATATAGTCCGGTAATTTTTTAAAACTTTTGCTTTTTGACATTATAAATCAGTCATTTTATTGCCAGCGTAATAAGTTTTCATTAACACAATTGTTACAAAATAACAAAACCATGAATTTCATAATTACATAAGTTGAATTTCTTTTCTCAAAAATATAAACAGTGTTAATATAATTGCATTATATAAAAAAAAAACAACCTTTAGGTTAAGTTTTATATTGTTGTTTTTATTAATTGCCTTGTTATATGATTAAATAAACATTCATTTATTGTTTAATAATGAATTAAATAATGGATGGTTATTGCATAAAGAAAATAAATAGTCTCCAATATTGGCAACACTGCAAAATATAAATAAGGCATGCCACTCACCTATCGGAAACAATCACACACATTTTATGGTGGCAAACAAACACATGAACCACTTGATGATATGCTGACACCATAACCTATGGATATTTTTGAGTTTCCTAATAATAATGCCATGTTCAAATGTGTTAGAAATGACATTTTGTCCTGGTGTTTTCGAAATGACTGCTCAATCTTTATAAATGCATAGTGATTGAATGGGAATTACAAAAAAAACTTCAAAAAGTCTTATGTCCGATACAAGCATTAATCCAAGATTCGTTTTTTTTTAAATTTCTTTAAAGGAATATGGTTTTTGACATTATATGATTCGAAAAAAAATATACTTTCGAATAAATACCAATAATACAATGAGTCTACACTATTTGCGCTGTAGCATGGTGCGGGTGACAGCTGTCATCTCAGTACAATTTTACGTTTTAAGATCAAGAAGCAGCATCAGACTGCGAGTCAGAAACAATGCCTTCTTAAAAATAACAGCCAGCTGTTTTGAATGCCCGATGCTATTCGGTTCGATTAAAATTGTCAAATCGAATTTAAATTTCGAATTTTTAATACAATGTAACTGTAATCTTTACTAACAAAATGGATCATGTTACCTGAATAAATATTTTTTTTTTAATTTTTTTTTATGTCTTCTGAATTATATAGTGTAAAGCAACAGCATGACGGATACAAAAAGGCAAGTAAATGCGTTAAATTTTTTTTCACTAGATTTTATTATAAATATTAAAAGACAATAATAGTAATTCACCACATTATAAAACATGCCAGTTCTTAATTACAACGTTCAAGACGTTTGGACGGTCCGTCTTTCATCATAATTTCGTTCATTAAAGCAAGTATAAAGAAGGTATGATTCAAAGTTGCCATGTTTGGTCGTTATTTTTATAACCGAATTCATTTCAATGGACACCTACGGTTGTACAAAATATGCACTTACATAGGTACAGTTGAAGAAGTCATTAATATTTTTTTAGCTATAAAATCCACATTGGTTAAAATCAATCTTAATTCCCATATTAATATATTCATGTGTGGCCGGCTTTATGCGGCGCCTTCACTGCGATTAGAGGAAAAAAAAGCAACGTCTTTCCCGCCCAGCGTTTGAAACGGTAAGTGCATGCTTATCTAAAAATTTGGTTTTAATCATAAATCGTATTAAGTTAATGTAGCTAAACGTTTTATACGTTTACAACAGGTTGTTAATACGTTTTAATAATCAAAAATAGAAAAACAATTAAAGATTTTATGAAAAAAATTAAACAATAAAGAGGAAATTTTTTGTATGGGTCGCCATTTTGATTTTTAAAAGCGTGCGTTTATTTGTTTCAGAATAATAAGACAACCATAATACGACACGACGACTACTTCAAGGTTGGTTAATGGTTATTATGTAATTTTATATCATGATTACTAAGTTATAGATAGAATTATACATGGCTAAGGTTTGTATTTCAGATGAAACGTGAATTTGAATCTCCCGCCGCGCGCCGCTCCAAACGCCTCTCCTCCTCAACTGGGCCTACGTCTGATAACTCAGGTAAATTATTATTTGTACAAATTAATACCTATACAATCATTATTGAAACACATGACAATTGAATTTTCGCGCTAGATCACCTATCGAATCGGCGACAGCTGTGCTCCAATGACAGCGCGATGGCGCCATATCTGTAATACATATACAAACTAGATACGATCTAAATAAGTTTTTAAGGTTACCGCACGGTAATGTAGTGCTAATTGCGTAGTATATTTGTATAAAAACTAGATTTCAAGTGCTTAAATTATTAAAAATATGATTTGTTTCGTTGTTCTTCTGTGTGCGGATAGTTTACGTGGAGTCAATAACTTATGAGAGTGCATCGTAATCTAATGCTGTGATTATGGTAATGTTTTACAGTTTTGTCTTTTTATTAGTATGTCGTAATCTAATATACCGAATATGCCAATGAGATCGCTGTCAAAATAACCCAAACTTGCTATAATGAAAATTTTAACTAAGTAATTAACGTCACCATTTCAGACAAAATTCACTTTTAACAAGTCCTATAATAAATTACAAAATATAATTCAAATCATAAAAAGATATGAACCTTGAACTTTTAGAAAAAAAAGTTTATTTATTTATTGTCCAATAGTACATTTAAAGGTACCGTACCAATAGAATCCTTACGCTTTTATAGAAACAAATTTGTACAACAACTATGGACCTAAACGCAAGTATTTCGCGACCGAAACAGCAATTTACTTCATTTTCCATTAGTACAAATTGCAACGTGTGAGTCATACTTTAAAGCCAATCAGTATGAAGCGTTTCGGCTGCTGTCAGCGAGGTCCGTCTTTGACTCGATTTTTTGGGTATTAATGTCCTTTAAATGTAGTTGCTTCCATACACACATTTGTTCATCTACAAAAACTGGTTCGAATGGCATTGTAAACAAATTTAAGGTCACAAGCCCATTTTCCAAGTCGAAGATTTTCAAATTGTCATTTTTCAGATTCGATCAATAATTTCGAGTTGTCAATTTACCATTTGTGCTGAATAACAGTAAATCGTCTTCGCGTAATCGAGGAGCATACATAAAAAATAAAAGATTCCGACGAGTTGAGAACCTCCTCCTTTTTTGAAGTCGGTTAAAAATCCGTTATAAATAACACACAAGCCTGCCATTCATTAGTATAACTGTATCGAAGGCTAACCATTGACCTGTTACAATGTACGGTCGGCGACAAAACATGTGTACATTCTCCGCCGTATAACAACGGAACAAGGTGCAACAGTGTACACATATCTTTGGCGCCGACCGTCATCTGTCTCCAATCTCTAGACCAAGGATATCCGGTGGATTGCGTAATCCTTGGAACAATCGGATCGAATGGTATATTCTTATTCGACTGTCATATCGATATCATATCTATACTAATCCATACCTAAACCTATATTACTGTACAACTCGCGAGCCTGTCTGTTTGAATTGTTTTATAATTCGATAATCTGAAACCATAAAAATATTAAGGCGATGTCAACACCCAAAAAGCGCACACTGTCTATTTGTATCGGAGTAAACGAGAGCGAGTGTTACTTGAGCGGCCAGGTTTTAGACGAAAATAATGAATAAATATTGAAATAAAAAAAAGTGTGGATTATTTGTGAAATATGGCTCGTCAGCGGTTTAGGTATGAGTATGTGGAATTCATGTTTTTAATTGCAGACCCATACGTCAAAAAATAAGGACGTAGAACCGTTTAAGATGATTTTAAGACCAATCTTTGCAATTATTTTCTATCGAGCCGATTTCATCCAATTATGTTTCGAGTCCGTCTACGGTCTTGGAAATATGATGATTGATGTATAATGTATGATTAACTTATATTTTTTTGATGTGCTAGAACAAATAGTTTTCCTTATACAACTGCTTAAATAATATAAATTTTAACAAATTTGGTCTTGTCAGCCTCTTAAGGGACAATCTTACACAAAATCGAACTAGTGTCATAGTAAGTTCAAAAAGGCTTGTGTTATGGGTACAGTAGGCAAAAAATTAGATTCATTAGTTCATTTGAACGTCATGAAGCAACAAGGTCGATTTCCACTTGCAATAATATTATGACAGTCACCTTAGCGACAATCAGATCTCACAGAAACTTTTGTCAAAACTGGTAGACCACTTTCTTGGCCGATCGTACTAGACGACGATATATTTAAGAGCCTGTTAATCCAGCAACGTAATAGTTATTTGTTATACAAGGGTGCAAAGTTGTATTTTACCCGCGAGTGTGGAATTGAAACACGAGCAAGCGAAAGGATTCTATAGTTGAACCACGAGCGAGGCGAGTGGTTCTAAAATAGAATCCTGAGTGTAGCGAGTGCTTCAACACACGAGAACTAAAATACAGGAGGAGGTTATATGTTCCACTGTATGTTTTTTTATGTATGTTCGCCGATTTCTCCTTTCTTTGCGAAGTCGGTTAAAAATGGCAACTATACTAGGTACGCTTGCCGTACGCTTCCGAGACCTAGACACTGAAAGCCCGGACCCTTAGAAGCACATTATAAGGAGATCGGACATACTTTTTTTCCCTTTCGCCTGCCATGCGGCCAGTAACATTTATAGCCTCTCTGGGGGCCTTATGAGCCACCCAAGGGGTCGGAACGCGCTCATGTGCCTCAGCTCACCCGTCACGCCTAACGTCAATAGACCTCTAACTACGATTAGTTACATACGAATCGCGGCGTTTAGATATATTTGTGGGCGAACGATGAAGTGAAGTTAAAACATGCTACAGAATAGCGGGGCTGTACATCCGATAAAAGCTAACATGCTAGCTTGGTTGGTTTTTATAGGTCCCAAGTCTGGAGCACTCGCAGACATCAACAGTAATGTAACGTGGCAATTTTCACATCAGGTGATATCATTAGATAGTCAGTGTCTAAACTTAATACACAAATTGCCGATTGATGCAAATGTATGACTGTGAATGTTTGATGTTTAACATAAATAAAAGTAAACAAACAGTTCAATTGGTGTAAAATCTATGACTGACGTAATAATTGACGCCATATTTAAAATATGTCTTTTGTTACATTTCAAATTTAGTTTTCGTTCGATCAAACATTGGGGAATGGATGAAAATTTTAGATATGCCAGGTTTTTTTTTTGGTGGGAGGAATAACCTTCCTTAGCACCAGAAAAAAGTTGCAGACTTTTCAGATGCATCAATATTTTTTGAAAAATATAAACACTTTCCTCACTAAGGTTTTGGGCATAGGACGGCAAATAAGATATTTTGCGTGATCAACCTCATATTACAACAAAATATCATAAAAATCCGTGGTAAACTGACACTGGCAATGATATTGACAGCTGCAGCAGCTATATTTGTTATTGCCAGGGTCACATATTTAAAATATTTTTTGTAATATGAGACGGATCAAGGAAAGTGTCTCATTCGCCGTCTGTCCTAACCACAAAACGTGAGTGAGGAAACTGTTTATATTTTTCAAAAATAATTGACGCAGCTGACAAGTCTGCAACTTTTTTTTGGTGCTAAGGAAGGTTATTCCTATCACCAACAAAATAATCAGGCACTTCTAAAATTTTCATCCATTCCCCATTAGATGATTGCACCAAACAGTCTGTAATTGTATAAGCGGTGTTCGTTAAAATCTGAATATATGGAAAGTTTGACAAGTTTCAAATAGGTCAGGCAACGAAAAGGTATAGAGGGAAATGCTTGGAACGCTAAAATGAAAGCTGATTTGTTGCAAGTTTTATACGATCAAGTTTTTCTATATCTTGTATAGTTTTCGATATAAGTATAACTGCTCTTAAAAGCCTGTAATTTTGAAAAACATAAACTACCTTCTTCGTCTTTGACGGCCATTCCTCATCAACCTCAAGCACGAAAGTATAGCAGAGCATCAAATGCGCTGTAGACTCAGTAAGTCTGTTGACATACATTTCACCGAAGACACCGAGATGAACGTCACACAAGAAGAGGTTTTGTTTGATGTTTAAGGCTAAGCATCTTACTTAGATTTTTGTATTTAAGCCATATGTACCTATTGTTCATGTGTTATCCGTTCATCATCATCATTTTCAGCCTGTAATCGCCCACTGCTGAGCATAAGCCTCTCTTCGCGTACGCCACTTATCCCGGTCCCGTGCTAGTCTCATCCAGAAATGACCCGCGGTCTTTTTTATGTCATCAACCCATCGAGCTGGTTATCCGTTTGTGGACCTTAAATAAATAAATATAGAAGGCGAATTATTGCGACTCGATTCGACTCGCCTCCGCAAGCCTAGAGGACGCCAGCCTTCACGGTTAGGTACCTATATAATAGTTGTTTTATGGTAGTTGTTTTTAGGGTTCCGTACTCAAAGAGTAAAACGGGACCCTATTACTAAGACTTCGCTGTCCGTCCGTCCGTCTGTCTGTCACCAGGCTGTATCTCACTGATACCGTTATAGTTCCAGCAAGAACCATGGTAGCTAGAGAGTTGAAATTTTTACAGATTATGTATTTCTGTTGCTACTATAACAACAAATACTAAAGACAAAATATATATTTTTAAGGGGGGCTCCCATACAACAAACGTAATTTTTTTGCCGTTTTTATAGATAATGGTACGGAAACCTTCGTGTGCGAGTCCAACTCGCACTTTTCCGGTTTTTTTTAACACATTCACTGCCAAGAATCGCTACGCTCGTAGCTGATCCAGAGGTTTTCCTCGTATGTAGCGGAAAGCGACTACGGGTTCCTGGCAGTGAACGTGTTAAGGGCACCCAGAGTTTGGAAATAACCGCGTGCTTTGAAACGCTGTTCTGACTAGATTAAGAAAGCAGAAGCACAGTAAATACTCCGCCTTAGAGCCGGCGTACGACTTTGTACAGGTAGTGATAGATACCGCGGGACCACGGGGCTCGGAGGCCCGCCGACTTTTTAAAGAGTTACGCCGGCGCTTATACGAGAGTGGCTGTCACCCCGGTCCGGGTCGTACATGGTCCAACCAGGCCCCGTAGCATGGATGGCCTTATCACACGATAAGTGACAGGATAGAGCATCCGTCCCTGGCTGACACCGTTCGACAGAATGAGACGACGCGCTTATCCTATCACTTATCGCGTGATAACGCCATCCATGCTACGGGGCCTGGTCTCCATAGCCGTTCAGCGGGGTAATGCTGCGGGCATCATGCGGGCCCTTTGAGCCGGGTGCGATGCGGGGCGGGGAACTTTAGTTATTATATATTTTATCTTTGATCATATTTATACTTTTTTTATACAACGACGGTGGCAAACAAGCTTACGGCCTGCCTGATGTTAAGCTGGTACCGTCGCCTATGGACACTTGTGACTCCAGAAGAATCACAAGCGCGTTGCCGACCCTTTATTCACTTGAGGATTCGCTGTGTGGACTTACTAGTTATTCTCATTATTTTTATTTAGTTTTAAGCCTTTATCTGTTGTTGTGTTTTTATTAAGAAATTATAAGGTCTGATTTTCAGACATATATGATTGTTTATCTGAGTTACTCGATACATAATTCCCTAAAATTTTAAAAACCAAAGTTGCGTCTTTATTTTCCTTTTTTTACTCAGCCTATTCAAACAGTACATTATTTTACGACACAATCAAGTTAATACTGTAGTACTCACTTATTGAAATATGAATAAAACTTCACTAAGTTAAGTATTTATTAACGGCCTCCGTAGCCCAGTGGGTAGTGACTCTGCCTACGAAGCTGGAGGTCCCGGGTTCGAATCCCGGTCAGGGCATTTATTTGTGTGTTTATCACGAATATTTGTTCCTGAGTTATGGATGTTATATATGTATATAAGTATCTATATGTATGTATCTATTATATATATCATCGCCTAGTACCCACAACACAAGCCTTACTGAGCTTACCGTGGGCCTAGGTTGATTTGTGTAAGATTGTCCCATAATATTTATTTATTTATTTATTTTATTTATTTATTTATCGAAATTTATCCAAAAAAGCCATTCCCGAAAAGATTGTATATCCTTTTCTCGTGCGCGGAAGGCATAAGCGTATCTCTGTCAAGGGGGCGTGGTTTTCGCGAATCGACTCGAATCGAGGCATCCCCTTAACGTAATTATCCTTGTTTACCTGGTAAACAAGGATAATTACGTTAAGGGTTTGGAATTTTGGAATTTTCATACCACGTCAGTGGTAAACTTTACCACTGACGTGGTATGAAAATTCCAAACGTTTAGCAACGGATATATGGCTGTTGGATCATAATTATGTAACCGCTTACTCAAGGTGTGTTTTAGTAAGGTAATAACGCGATTGAGAATTTACACGGTACGGGTACGGAACGACACCGGTACGATTTTTCGTAAAAACAGTCACCTGCATTAATATTCATACAAGTTGGTACACTGTGTAATAAAATTGTATTGGTACACTGTGTAATATTTCTAGCAACGGCAGCAAGCAGAGACTTAAATTATTAATAGCTCAGACCTAAGTGTCACACTAAATTGTCACTAACCATAAGTTTCAGATAGAGTTAGGATGGGTTGCACCAAACCGTCTGTAACCCCCTGGCCACGACTTAGGTCTTAAGCGACCTGCGACCAGCGTTTTATCTGTTCATTGCGCGTGATCCCAACTAACCACAGTGCGTTGCGCGTCTCGACCGCGCAATGAACAGATTAAAACGCTGGTCTCAGGTCGCTTAAGACCAAAGTCGTGGCCAAGGCGTAATCGAAAGGCCGGGACTGCACTGGTAGAGCGATTAACGACGCGACGGCGATCTTCATAGATCAAGTCGCCCCAGTTGTACTGCAATCGCAGTCGCGTCGCCAATCGCCCCACCAGCGCGGTCCTGGCCTAAGAAGCGGTGATCGTTAAGGGGCTCCAAGCGCTTTTTGACTAGTTTTGAGTTAATATTCCTCCGTCATAACTATGGATAAATTCATGGCACTAACGCTAATCGGTTCTTCAATCCCCTATCTACATTTGCACGAGAGTTTTTTGAAAAAAAAAGAGAGTATTTTTTTTAATAACTTATTCAAAGTATGTTGTTTATTCACTTTTACATGTGAAATTTTCAGGTAACTGTTGCTATTGACGTCTCCAACAACCCACGAGAGATTTAAATTTTTAACTCATTTTCACTAAAGGTTACGTCCAAAAAACCGTTTTTTTGGCCTAAAACTGCCAAAGTTTGGTGCCATATATCTCGAAAACTGTGAGTTTTTACCCGACTGCCGAAGGAGAGAGAGGGTTATGTTTTTCGAGCGTATGTATGTATGTATGTAAGTATGTATGTATGTCTTATTCTTTGACACGCCCTGCAGCCTAAACCGTTTGACGGATTTCGACATGTGAGGAGTCGTTGGATTCCTCTTAATCGTGGGAGTGACATAGGCTATAATATTTGCAAAAAAGCAGTTGGGTTTGTCGAAAAATGTTTTGATTTCACTTGTTGAAGTAAATATATGATAATATTTCGGTAAATTTTGTTGTTTATACGATAAGACATAAAAACACGAAAAAATGGACAGTTACAGATAGAAAGGTCATTGGGAGCTCCTTAAATCTGAATGTTTGGAAAGTTTGACAAGTTTGTATGGAATGACAGCTGCCGACGCCATATGTAAATGTAACGTTGATCGGTCTGTAGGCAATCTTAAACAACGGCGACGTGTCGTATCGTATAAACGAGCCGTAATGAGAGTGTTGCAAATGATGCGAGAAGTGTAATTTTACTGTTACCATTGTTTACATGGCTCCTACCAAGGTATCTAATTCAAAGAAAATATGAAAGAATCGTAATCCTCCAAGCGTTTTCCCGGTTGTAAATTAAGGGGCCAACATATGACCTTCTAACCCAGAGGGACAAGTAGATCTTGTTGGGATTAAGTAGACCGGTATCCTTTCCTCACGATGTTTTCCTTCACCGATTCCTTCAATGTTCAATATCAAATGACATTTCGTTCACAAGTTTTATGGTATGAGCCGGGATTCGAACCCACAACGCCAGATAGAAAGCTGCGCAGCTTTCTATCTGGCGTTGTGGGTTCGAATCCCGGCTCGTACATGTCATCGAATATGTGACCGAAAAGTATTCCATCTCCATTTGATATTCAAATACACTCGCGAGCAAAAAAATCGACTCAAATTTTTTTTGGATTTCAATGAGCAATATCTCTAAAACTAATACAGGTAATTGTAGCATAGTAGCATTTTCTGAAAGCTGGAAATGTAAGCTTTCAGAAAATATCAAATTTAAGTCATATTTTTTTCAGGTTCTAAAAAAAAACGTAATTTTTCACAAAGTGGGGGAAAACTGGTTAATTTCATAACCACAAGGGGCGTTATCATGCATCAAATGAAACCCCTCGTCAAAAAAACCTGCGTATGGGACAACATGGTCCTGCAGGATGTCAGTGATGTACCTATCCGCGGTCAATCCACCTCCTCCAGGCCGCCACCAGGGATGAAAACCAGCTCAGTCCTCGCCTCCATTGAAATGCCCGCCCACATCATGACGGAGCCGCCGCCGTAGGCGACTGTTTCTGAGAAGCAACATTGTGCAAACCGCTCTTCAGGTCTCTGGTACACCCGTCCTCTTCTGTCGCTGCCATGGAGACACACTCTGCACTCATCAGTGAAGAGTACCCGGCTCCATTGCTCGTAGCTCCAATTTTCGTAGCGTGCTACGAAATCCTTGCGTAGGTCCCGATGTCTCTGCGTCAATTTGGGCCCCGTAGCTGGCCTTCTTGGGGTGAGGTTTGCTTGCTTAAGTCTTCGGCGAACTGCTCTCTGTCGATATCCGTCTCTGTCGCTCGAGTACCATAAACCATAAGTGCGATAGAGACGGAGATAAACGAAGTTCGAGATTCGAAGTTCGTGGTAGCGCCGCTGAAGTCAGATTGCGGTGCGCTATTTTTGCAAACGAAACTCCAATGTGAGCCTGCACTAATATGCGCTAACTTGCTGACCATGCTGCATGCGTGCACTCGCTTTGGATGTCATGCTAGGCTAGTCTATAAGCTACGAGTATACATAAAGAACGTAAAGTGTACCTACCTAATAAATACATGAATAAAATAAGGCAGGGTCACTACCAACTAGGCTAAAGCGGTCGTCATAATTGTGCTCTAGAAGTATTGTCTCTATCGAGAATTGCGCGAGTTCCATTAGTATTTAGTACCTTTACTGTAGAAATTATCAAGGAAACCGTTTCGCCTGAACTCCGCCGAGTTCTGTTATTACACGGCTTAGTATTAAAGGTCCAAACCGCCTGAAGATTCCATACAACTATGCGGTTACGGTTTTTACCTTACACGCTAGTTACCTAATCGATGTGACTTCCACTGTAGTTACGAATCCATATTTTACGTAATTTTATTTAAGACTGACATTAGTAAAGGAACATTAGTTGGGAAGTATTCCCATTTTCCTGTAAGAGACTAGAAGTAAATTGCCCAAAACACAGCCTTGACCAAAAGTTTTGATACTATTTTTACGTCATACCTGGCCATAAAGTAGGAATTACCGCACGCTATGCGTGCGGAAAACCCCACTTCCTGCCCAGATAGAGACGTAAAATTTTGTACTCACCACGGGCGGTAATAAAGAAAGCCTCAGATCGCATATTTATCGCCCTTGCCTTCGGCTCGGGCGTCAAATACCTGCGATCTGAGACATTCTTTGTTTAACCGCCCTAGGTAAGTAATGTACTATTAACCGACTTCAATAAAAAAGGAGGTTATCAATTCGTCGGAATCTTGTTAGGGGACCAAAAAGGTAAAAACGGAACCCTTATGGTGCGACTCCGTCCGTCTGCCTGTCTGTCTGTCAGTCTGTCACAAAGTTAAATATCTCAGGAACTGCTGATGCTATCAATTTGAAATTTGGAATAGTTGAAAACAAAGCTATTCCACGTGTATGAAAGATGAAAAATTTAAAGATATATTTTTAATTTCTATAAAAAAGGACGGATAAGAGGGGGGGCAACAATTACAAGTCTAGTTAGTAGGCCAAGTGGGGTATCCTATGAAAGGGCTTGAATTGCACATTCTAAAACAGTTTTTTTTTCTATAGTGGTAAAATTTTGATTTACAAAGGAAAATGTAGAAAAAAATACCATCCCCCCTTATCGACGAAGTTTACCGAGCAAAATATTTGAAAATAATATATATAATTAATATTAACGTAAATATTACCGGAAAAGTATAACGATTTTTTGCGAGCGTTTGTTTTTTTATTCTTCAAAAATCATTTAATATTTAAGTTTGTAATTTAATACTTTTGTTTCAATGTTTTTCCTTTTTTGTATGTGTAATTATTCTGAAAGTACCTTCTAGCAAATAAAAAAAAGATTATCGAAATTGGTTCACTTGATAAAGAATTATCTCTGAAAAACCAACATAGATTTTTTCTTATTTAAGCGTGGTGAACGTTTGTACAGAACCCTCGGTGCGCGAGACAGACTCGCACTTGACCGGTTTTTATGTATTTATGTATATGTATGTTCCCCGATTACTCGCAGACGCCTGGAGCGATTTGGAAAATTCTTATTTTGTTTGAAAGGTTATGGTGGTCCCATGGTCGTCAGATCCGGATCTGATGATGCAATCCTGGAGAAATCGAGGAAACTTTAAATTAGGCAAACTTGAAGCGGATTGGGTACTGATTTGAAGTCGGTTGAACATTTGTTTCTAAAGTTAATTATTTCCCCTTATATATCTTACTAAATGTCCGCGCGTCCCTATCCCTACCCATCACTTACAGAAAATGCAGAGCACCCAGGGGAAGTCGCGAGTGCCAAATTAAAACGGGAGGTAGTTTAGATCATTTGCTATAATTTCCAGCATTCAAAAACAATTGAGGCCACAGGTTTTTTTAAATATTTTTTTTAATAACAATATATATATATATATTTTTTTTAAACGGTTTTTTATATGTTTTTTAATAATCTAATTTATTAAAAAAAAACCCGTGGCCACAATTTTTTTTTAATGCTGGGAATGATAGCAAATGATCCAAACTACCTGCCGTTTTAATTTGGCAAACGATGGACCAAACACCCTGTAACATAGCTTTATGTCCGTCGTGGAGGTAGCTTCTGTACAGGGTGCAATTTTTTACTTGATACAAAATAGCAAAATGTGAATCTGTCCATGATTCTGAGCAACTTTTACTATGGGACCGGACCAACTTAGTATTATGCCAAAAAAATCCAACTGTTTCATAGACTTTGCTCATTTTAGACTGACGTCGATTCAGTTTTTCCAAATATAAAAAAAAATAACAAGGCTAGCTTGCGATTTCTATTAAATTCAACACATTTATTTCGACCAACAGGGATCATAGATAAAGTTAGTAAATAAAATACTATAACCTAATACATATATATGAAATATAAAATAAGGACAGTACTTAGTAGGGCTTGACTGTCAGTACGTGGATCATATGACAATGATTCACATACTCACAGTCAAACCTCTCCGCAAATGCCCTCAGGATACCACTAGAGCTAGCCCGCACCCTGCGCGCCAGGGATGTGCAGCGTTTCCTCATAGTTGTATAGAAACAGTCAACTCTGGCATCCGCGAACATCCCGGACGCACTACAGAAACGGGGCAGCCCCAGTAGCACCCTGAAAGCATTGTTGTACTGTACACGTAGGGCGTTGTACTGTTTCTGCGTATAACAGACCCAAAGACTGCTCGTGTAGAGGGTCGTACAGAAGGCTCTGAATAGAGTTACCTTTACCACGCTCAAAGCCACTTATACCGCCGTTGTTGAGCTGTTGACGACCGCTTTAGCCTAGTTGGTAGTGACCCTGCCTACGAAGCAAGTGGTCCTGTGTTCGAATCCCGGTAAGGGCATTTATTTGTGTGATGAGCACGAATATTTGTTCCTGAGTCATGGATGTTTTCTATGTATTTAAGTATTTATTAATTTATATAAGTATGTTTATCGTCGTCTAGTACCTACCCATAGTACAAGCTTTGCTTAGTTTGGGACTAGGTAGATTTGTGTAAGATTGTCCGCAAATACTTATTAATAATTAATTACTTAGTATAGAATACAACATAGGCAAAATACTTTCATTTTCTGTTCTACTTCATACTCGGGTAAAATTGAAATTGTATAAGAACAGAACAACTTTTAACCGCTAATAGGTCGGTAACGGTGTCTTTGAATTTTTTCACTTTCTGATGTGTTCTGCGGTAGATTTACCTACTAAATACTCAACATTAAATGCGAAAGAAACTCTAATGTCTGTCTGTTTTTACGCTTCTGTCTGTGACCTACAATGCTATAATACCCAACCCAATGCCAACCACTAACCACGCTCTGTTACCATATTCTGGCAAATACCTAAAGATATTTTGATTTTTGTTTTTTTTTATTTTGTTCCCGTGGACCAACAGAGGGCTAAAGCTAGTAGGTATTATTAGTAGTTTATAGTTATTCTTTGTTAACTGACCAAAGCGTCATATGTACAGTCAGCAGTAGAAATTGCTAAGCGGTCCTAGTGCTCAAACACACGAACTCTAATGTCAAGGCAATAAGGAACTGTGTTACGTCATTTTGAGCGTGTTATTTTGCTTAGCTACTTCTGATGCTGACTGTACCAGTGGCGGAGCGCTCATAGAAGCCGACTCGCACCGGCCTAACATTTATTTTGCGGCATGCCTATTCTTATAATTTCATAACTTGTTTTGTTCCATGCGAGCACAGTTATCTAAAATTTAATTGCTCCGTTAAACTAAGTTAAACTAAACTAGAACAAGTTTAGTATTTATTTTGGGACCGGTCTGAAAACCTGCGCTGTGCCTCTCTGTCCGCTGAGACTGGAACATTTTGCCTTCTGAACATCGACTGTATAGTTTTAGTTATAATTGTGTATTTTCTTTTATTAACAATTTTTGATTTTTACAAGCTTTATATTAACTTGCACTGTTCGTATGTAAGTATGTAAATATGTAAGTATGTAAGTTGTCCGTCAAAATTTGCAATCCATTTTTCAGTCACTTCCTGTTATCCAATTGAGCTGAAATTTTGCAAGCATATGTATATTGCATGACAATGCAATATTATGATGACTTGGAGCTGATCTGATGCTGGAGCTGGAAGGTGGCCATAGGAACTCCGCAATAAAACGACACAACCCCATCGAGTTTGGGCTCGTTAGAATCGTCTCAATGAGTACTTGATGATGGTATGCAGAAAAGTACAGTTGGCAGTAAAAGCTTGTACCAAAAATGAAATTTTTGACAGAAACTTATTTATACTTTACTTCGTGTTTATGTATATGGCAATAAACTAAGTATTTCTATTCTATTCTATTACATCTGAATTAGAGACAGAACAACGGACGGTTGGGTTGGCTGTCAGGGGCTGAGGAGAAAATATATTGTAAAGGAAGTGAGTGCAATCCTCCCCAATAAACACTATTTTGGAGAACTTATATATAATAGAAAATGTAATTAATTATTAAAAAAAAAAAGTTGGAGAGAAAGAGGTGGTAGCTTCTTGATGGAGAATTAAACGCGAACATATTTTGGGGTGACGGAAACCGAGAACCGAAATTGTCAGTTCCCATGAGATTTCTGTAACAATGCTGTAGTGAAGCCGAAACTATAAGAACTATTCTGTTGAAACTTGGTAAGTACCTAGATGTATTCTGTGAACCGCATTAAGATTTTAACACAAAAATAGAAAAAAAAAACAATAAATTTTGGGGGTTCCCCCTACTTAGAACTGAAACTCGAAAATTTTTTTTTCATCAAAGCGTACTGATAAGTCTTCAACAATGATATTGAGGTTTCTAATATATATTTTTTCTAAACTGAATAGTTTGCGCGAGAGACACTTCCGAAGTGGTAAAATGTCTGTCCCCCCCCCCTGTAACTTCTAAAATAAGAGAATGAGAAAACTAAAAAAAATATATGATGTACATACCTACCATGCAAACTACCACCGAAAATTGGTTTGAACGAAATCTAGTACCTAAGTCTGACTCGCACTTGGCCGCTTTTTTTAAACTGTCCTTGCAATTGTAATCTTCTACAGTGGACGGGACGGTAGAGTTGCTTTTTGAATGGACAACTTCGATGCAATTCGGTCAACTCAAATAATCTCAAGTAGGGTAAATCGCCAGTAACTTGGCCACCGTTCAATACCTGGCCACCTCATACTAAAAATTATATATATTCACCTACAATAGAAATCATTTAAATATAAAGTGGTAATTACTGACCACCCTTCAATAACGGCCACGTTATACTAAATTTAATTCTATTATAGGTGAATATACACTAGCCTGCAAAAGAAGGTATAACACTCATAAACGTGACGATAACTAAAACTGTTAAACCGTCTTTTGCAGACACTCAGTGTAGTTCATTTTTAGTATGAAGTGGCCAGTTATTGAACGATGGCCAGTAACTGGCGAATTACCCTATGTCTTTATTTAGGCTCGGTTATTTCAAACTCGATAATCGTAAGTAGGAACTTCGTAATTTTTTGAGATATTTGGATTGTAGTTTCACCATCAAACACTGAATAGTTTAAGGTTTTCTTTCTTTTGGAGATCCTAATAATAAAAATTGAGTCCGCTTATTCGTGTTAATGTCTAAAAGTTGAAAACCAAGCAAAAAAACAAATGACAAAAGTATGAATAAAATTAACCCAGTTATACGCATGTTAATGGTTATGAACATGAACTAGGACTAACTGTTTAGGTTAGTACTCTCACTTTAATTCAGATGAACTAGTTTTCGGAGTGACGAATTGTATCGTCGTAACTCGTAAGTAGAGTAATTGCGCTGGATAGCGACCACCTAATTTATTGTGCCGGTTGGCGACTTGATAAGGTGCCGATCATCATCATCATCATATCAGCCGAAAGACGTCCACTGCTGGACATAGGCCTCCCCAAAGATTGCCACAATGACCTGTTATGCTGCTAAACTTGGGCATTCACCAGAACATCGAGCATTAAAATAGTTGTAAACAATAGGCTTGTTGCGTGGTGTTAAAATTGATAACGTCGTGTTGCTAAATGGATAGTAAACCATCAAGTGGTTGTAATAAAGTATAAATTACAAAATATAATTAAAATCATAAAAAGATATGAACCTTGAAAGTTTAGAAAAAAAATATTTTTATTTTATTGTCCAAGAGTAAATTTAAAGGTACCAATAGAATCCTTACGCTTTAATAGAAACAAATTTGTATGACAACTATGGACCTAAACGCAGTATTTCGCGACCGAAACAGCAATTTACTTAATTTTCCATGCAACGGTTAGTACAAATTGCACGGTGTGACGTCATACTTTAAAGCCAATCAGTATGAACTCGATTTTTTGGGTATTAATGTGCTTTAAATGTAGTTGCTTCCATACAAACATTTGTTCATCTACAAAAACTGGTTCGAATGGCATCGTAAACAAATTTAAGGTAAGCCCCTTAGAATAGTCTCAATGAGTAGTTGATGACGGTATACAGAAAAGTACAGTCGGCAATAATATTTTAAACAGTGTACCAAAAATATTTTAGACAGAAACTTTATTAGAACTCGCGTCCGACACGTAACTTCAGCAAACTCGTATCTGGGGAATTTCAAAAAAAATGCCCGATTAAGGTTAACTAAAGTGATGTTTAAGTCACGTCTAACATGTCGGTTTTGTTACTAAACGATGCATCCAGATGTTTTGGATAAATGTTGGTAATTGCAAGTGACGTTGAATGATTTTGTATTGCGTGTTGGTTCCCGTTTGGGGCTGACATTGCACACCGTATGCGACGCGGCTATGTGAATATGATATAACGGGATAGTACCTAATAGGTACTGTAAGATTTTACGAGTACGCGGGCGCTTTTCCGATGTTCGTTATATAGAAAAGAGAAGGAGGACAACGTCTCCCGTTTCAACAGATAGCTGCGGTGGTAAATACTTAATAGGGAGCTTAATTAAGGCATTACCATAATCATCATCATATCAGCCGAAAGACGTCCACTGCTGGACATAGGCCTCCCCCAAAGAGTGCCACAATGGCCGGTCCTGCGCCACCCGCATCCAACGGACTCCCGCGACCTTTACCAGGTCATCAGTCCACCCTGTAGGGGGCCTACCCACGCCGCGCCTTCCGGTACGTGGTCGCCACTCGAGAACCTTTCCGCCCCAACGGCCATCGGTTCTACGTGCAGTGTGCCCCGCCCACTGCCACTATATAGTGGCAGTGGGCAGGTAACCGATATAGATATAATCGCTAAAATATTTTAGCGATTATATCTATATCGGTTACCTTGGTTCTGCTGCGGATAGCCTCATTTCTGATGCGATCGCGCAGAGAAACTCCCAGCATAGCCCTCTCCATCGCCCTTTGAGTAACTTTGAGCCTTCTTATGAGGTCCATAGTAAGCGACCACGTTTCCGTTCCATATGTCATCACTGGCAACACACACTGGCACTGCCCTTACCATCATGCCTGTACAAAATCTAATAGCAAATATATCATTAGACTTCCCACAGGTGCCGATTCAATTCCTTCGAAACTTCCACTCCCCTTCACCCCTGTAAGGGTTGATTTCCGGGATAAAAACTACCCTATGTCCCCAGGGTCTCAACAATCTCCATTCCTACTAAGTTTAATCTAAAGGTTGTCGCACACGTAACCGCTCGGCACCGGGCCGGCGCCGCCTCACCTCATCATATCATAGGCGAGGCGATGCTGTTGCGGTGCCTTTCTTACAAAGAATACATGGACGGCTCGAGTTGAGGCGGCGCCGAGCGGTTACAGTGTGCGACAACCACAGATGTATGAATATAAGGAGATCGGACATGGCGGCCGATTTGTATAGAGTGAGCCTGTCGCAAGAACATTAACCCACACAACGCCCAAGTAATTGACAAGACAAAGCACGCACACATCTAAAACACACACACTTGTATACCTACACGCTTAATTGACAATAAACGCGCATCATATCAGGCATTTTGGGAAAAAACGTAATATTCTCTGCGATCAGCACGCGTGCACGGTATGGCAGTGTATGCCCATTGAGCATACAGCTGCGACACGGCTGCCGGCGGCTTGTCCTCTCTCTAGTATTCTATGCTCGGAGGCGACAACCTATAATCGATTCAGCGATTTGCAACAAACCGTCTGTAATGAATCGTAAGCGAAGCTGAATTTATGGAGAGTTTGACAAGTTTCTACGGGATGACAGTTACCGGCGCCATATTTAAAGTTGATCGGCCTGTAATCGTAAGTCATAGATAGAGGATATTGTATAAGTAGACCTAGCGTATACCCAAAAGGGACGATGGTAACTTAACCATACTAAATTAAGAAGTATCAGAAGCTAATACATGACGTCTAAGGTCATTTATAATTTAGTCGTATTATATCGGTGACGTCATGGTGGTTTCAGTTTCAGTACAAATTTTGATTGGTGTGGTGGCAAACAAGCTGGTGGCAAACAAAAAATCCGTATACGCGATGAGGGACTGAAAATATGACACTGTATCTCGTTCCCACTTGCGGCCTATGCATACATCTTTGTCACTCATGTGTGTATGTGTGGGTGAGTCCCTCTATCTATTATACTTGTATGTCGTAAGTTAGTTAAAGGTAACAGACAGACATAATTGATGATAATGATGATTGTGGTGTTCCGTTCCTGGTGGTGAGTAAAGTCGCCAGAGCTCCCTAGGGTGCGATGTGTTGGGAGTGAGGAACCTGCATGTCTCTGTCTGCCAACACAGCGAATCCTCAAGTGAATAAAGGGTCAGCAACGCGCTTGTGATTCTTCTAGAGTCACAAGTGTCCATAACCTACGGTACCAGTTTAACATCAGGCAGACCGTAAGCTTGTTTGCCACCGTCGTTGCAAAAAATACTTTCGCATTTTTACAATACCCAACTATTCTTGTATGGTTAGTTGGTTACTGCTGTCTTTCACAACAAGAGGTTTCTACATCAGCGACCAAAGAGCAAATTCTTGTTGACTCATAAAAGAGGTGTGTGAGTAAATCTTTTAAAGCTGAATCATCGTGAGTAAGCTGTTGTGAGGAAATTTGTACAGAGTGGGCCAAATTTCAAGTTTAAGGAGAGAGGTACGAATTTTGCAATAACTTAACAAAACACCCAGTGGCGTAGCGTGGGATTTCGTCGCCCGGGGCCGACCGGAAATTCGCCGCCCCCATGCCCCCCATGCAATGATGAAAATATTTTCGTTATGTTCGTTATCCGCCGCCCCCTTTCGTATGCCGCCCGGGGCCATGCCCCCTCTGCCCCCACACCGGAATTCAATCGAATCCGCGTCACTATACTCGCAATGCAGTGACATTCCATATTATAGTTGAACGAGCCAGCGTAGCGAACGAAGTTATCTTATTCAGTTTGTGCCAAAATTCTTTCGTATGTCCAGCTGTCCAGCTGTTCTCCTCTACAGGTCACATTTGTCCACCGATTTTCGTGACTATGTGCAGGTTCGATAGATGATAGTTTCTTTTGCTGATTCAAGGATATCACAGTCCCTTTCTGATTAGCAGGCTTAGAAAGAGACGGGATACATGTTTTTTAAAGGCGCTCGCTACAGTGGCGTAGCGTGGGTTTTCGCCGCCCGGCGCCGACCGGAAATTCACGGTACCGCCCCCTTGCAATGAAATATATTTTCGTTATGTTCCTTATCCGCCGCCCCTTTCCGTGTGCCACCCCGGACCATGCCCCCCCCCCCCACGCACCACTGACCTCGCTAGTTCTAAAGTTAGCACGTTAGCAGAGCCACTAGTCTTATGAGTTGGCTACGTCGTTGTTGTAAGGTCACTGTCAGGCGACTATGACGTTTCCCGCTTCCGCTACCGCCATCTATAGTCGCCTGATGACAGCTCTCTTGTCGTTATGCCTGTATAGATGAATTATCGAGAACATGGAATTGCATTTGTAGTGGTTGTACCGTTTGCAACAAAAGGAGAATTACAATTATTCACAATAGGGAACATTACGCAAAACTCTTCGTAGGTGGCGACACTAGCAGCGTAGACATTGTATCTCGTTCCCACTTGCGGTATTGTATATGCAAGCATCCTTGTCACTCATTTGACAATCAATTGTGCATGTGTGTGTGAATCCCTATATTCCTATACTGGTTTACTATTAGTGGTAGTGCTGCCTCTGGCGGCAGAACATTGCAGTAATGTTCCCTATTTGACACTGACGTGATTTTGGTATTTACTTCTTCAAATTCTAGAAAATTCAAATATAGAATGCCTGTAAACATACTATACTACTAAATATGTAATTCCATGCTCTCGTTAATTTATCTATACCTACGTGAACGCGGCATTACGCACTAGGGCGGGGCCACACTGGTCGCGATTAGCCAACGCGACGGCGATCTTCATTCATTAAGTCGCCCAAGTTGTATGTACTGAAATTGCAGTCGCGTCGCCAATCGCCCACCACTGCTTCCGCGTTCCAAAAAGACAATTTCACGGCCGATAGTATTTATTTTCCGTTCCGCCTTACCCTGCTGGTGAAACAGAAAACCCTTAACTATAGGTATCCGTAAGAAGTGCTAAGTTCTATCGACGAGATTTATCGATAACATGAGAAAAAAACTGTGAAAAGAAAGAAAGAAAGAAAGAAAACATTTATTCGTGGACAAAACAATGGGTGTAAAAAACAAAACACAGAACGTAAAAATAGCAGGGAATAGGGGGAACGTAAAAGAACACAGTCTGTGAAGGAATTTAAAAATGTGTGTTGTACTTAGTCCCGAACCGGTCTGCAAGGTATTTCCACTCATCCATGATAGCTGGCGTTTGAAGCCAAGTACTTTATATATACAAGCCAACAAGGTGTTTTTCACACCTGCTATGGGGCTGTCCGCATATTACGTCATTTCAAAATAAAGGGGGGGGGGATCTGACCATTGGATGACGGTAGTCATTTTATTAAGCGTGGATATGCGGTGAATATACATTCAAGGAATTAGGTCTTGGGCGTAAGAACTTGAATCAATCGTTACGCACAAGATTCTACTTTAGAACCCGTCGTTACGCTCAGGATTCTATTGAAAGAGAGAAAGAAATGAATTTATTGCCAGCCAAAATAACACCACATAATAATAATAACATCACATCAAAATTTATAAGAAAACAGTACTTAAGAGTATATAAAAAGAAACTTAATAATGAACAACTTAAACTAAAATAGTGTAAATAACAAGAAGACTGGTGCTGAATCTCTTGCATCGTTCCGGATTCAATATACCGCCCTCGTCATAAATATATCATTTTGCGCCCTTGAGGCACAAGCTACTATTAATGCTTGTATGCAAAGATCAACCGTCTACTTAAAAGGTACTTAACATCAAATGGCTTTTTAATTTCATTAAAACGAGTAGACTAAGCATACAACATGCACGATTACACCAGTTCAACAATGAACCCCACTTTACCCGATTACGTGTTTCTCACGGGAGGCCATCGGAAAACCGGCTTTATTACAACGACACAAAGTACCTGGCCGTCGTGGAACTATGCATGTTTCTTAATGGCAATTTGCTCGAAATCGAGAACGAATTACATAATGCGAAGCGCCATGTTATGAGAGTTATGTGAGATAGGGCCACGCTCCAGCAGCGATATGAAACAGGGGCGCATTTAATGATGTTGTACGGTCTGTAAAAACTTCGTCAGTCTTCGTCTTCAGCTCTGTGTCGTCTCGCTGTCGGTTGAGTACAGTCTTCGTCTTCAGCTCTGTGTCGTCTTGCTGTCGGTTGAGTACAGTCTTCGTTTTCAGCTCTGTGTCGTCTCGCTGTCGGTTGAGTACAGTATTCGTCTTCAGCTCTGTGTCGTCTTGCTGTCGGTTGAGTACAGTCTTCGTCTGCAGCTCTGTGTCGTCTCGCTGTCGGTTGAGTACAGTCTTCGTCTTCAGCTCTGTGTCGTCTCGCTGTCGGTTGAGTACAGTATTCGTCTTCAGCTCTGTGTCGTCTCGCTGTCGGTTGAGTACAGTCTTCGTCTTCAGCTCTGTGTCGTCTCGCTGTCGGTTGAGTACAGTCTTCGTCTTCAGCTCTGTGTCGTCTCGCTGTCGGTTGAGTACAGTATTCGTCTTCAGCTCTGTGTCGTCTTGCTGTCGGTTGAGTACAGTATTCGTCTTCAGCTCTGTGTCGTCTCGCTGTCGGTTGAGTACAGTATTCGTCTTCAGCTCTGTGTCGTCTCGCTGTCGGTTGAGTACAGTCTTCGTCTTCAGCTCTGTGTCGTCTTGCTGTCGGTTGAGTACAGTATTCGTCTTCAGCTCTGTGTCGTCTTGCTGTCGGTTGAGTACAGTCTTCGTCTTCAGCTCTGTGTCGTCTTGCTGTCGGTTGAGTACAGTATTCGTCTTCAGCTCTGTGTCGTCTTGCTGTCGGTTGAGTACAGTCTTCGTCTTCAGCCCTGTGTCGTCTTGCTGTCGGTTGAGTACAGTCTTCGTCTTCAGCTCTGTGTCGTCTTGCTGTCGGTTGAGTACAGTATTCGTCTTCAGCTCTGTGTCGCCTCGCTGTCGGTTGAGTACAGTCTTCGTCTTCAGCTCTGTGTCGTCTTGCTGTCGGTTGAGTACAGTTTTCGTCTTCAGCTCTGTGTTGTCTTGCTGTCGGTTGAGTACAGTCTTCGTCTTCAGCTCTGTGTCGTCTTGCTGTCGGTTGAGTACAGTATTCGTCTTCAGCTCTGTGTCGTCTCGCTGTCGGTTGAGTACAGTCTTCGTCTTCAGCTCTGTGTCGTCTCGCTGTCGGTTGAGTACAGTCTTTGTCTTCAGCTCTGTGTCTTCTTGCTGTCGGTTGAGTACAGTATTCGTCTTCAGCTCTGTGTCATCTCGCTGTCGGTTGAGTACAGTATTCGTCTTCAGCTCTGTGTCGTCTCGCTGTCGGTTTAGTACTGTCTTCGTCGTCTGTGCGGAGGTTAAACGCCCCGACAGATGTCTTCATCAACACATAATCCTTTATCTGGGGATAGGTATTAGTGCGGTGGTCCATTTGCCTTCCGTTTCAGTGCAATGGTCGGTTTCGCGCTCACTGCTAACCCGTTAGAAACCCAACCAAATTCGGTATGCTCGGCCCTCTGCCGGTACCAGGTGGTACTAGCGCCGCTGTTGTCACTGACGATACAGAACGGACACGAACCGCCCCCTTACATCGGTTACCTCGCCTATCTATCTATCTAGGACCGTTCAGTCGGTGTGCAACGCTCTGCCGGTGCCACGTTTGTAACGTCTCTTGCAAAAATCTCTAACGGTAGGGGAATGTTTATTTGATGGCGGCATTACCTCGCCATATCACATTGTCGATATGACCTCATACTGTATTGTTAAGAAAGGCCTGGCTGCCCAAACTTCTCGACTCCTGATCATCTCCGATGTGCCTTTGTTATTTTTCCCATTCCCGAGGAATACTGCCAACGGCAATATAGCAGGGAATAACGCTTTGTTTTAGCCTGAATAGCCTGACCTTTGTCCTAGATTGATGAGGAGCGGGGTAGGTACGCCATTTTGTAGTGGCGTCCATCTTAGATTTGGATTTTTAATAGCTAAGCCCTTTCATTTGATACCCATATATCTAGAGAGGGTTGTAAACAAATATGTAATCCGCCATTTTGTGGCGGCGGCCATCTTGGAACTAGGCATAGGGCGCGTCGTGGGCGCGTCTTCGCGGTGAACGATGTTAAAGTAGGAGTATATCTTGATTACAGCGAAGCTATTGTAATGGATGTGGCCCTATGTGGCAAAAACTATTTCGTTCTGTATGGGTAATTGCTGAAGGTACATGTAATGAATAAGTTGAGTAACGCTGCTCAGTTCTTATGCTCCCTGAATGCTGTTTCTAGAATGATACCTACCCCAATGTGTAAAGATCGTCTGGATATTACGAAAAAAAGGAAACATATTTCAAGGTGGACGTTTACTTCCGCGGGCTGAGGGCGGTGTGGGCCTAGTTAGCGATGGGCGATTCGAGTTGTCTGATTCGAATAACTCGAACCAGAGTGTGTCGAGATGGAGGAGTTGGTGGCCGAGCCAAACATCATCGGCCAAATGAAATCCCACAGATTTTGCTGGTTCGGTCATCTACTCCGAATGGGAGAGGATTAGGCAGTCAAGAGAGAGAGAGTGTACTAGTTTGGGCCGACAGGCTGGTCGCCGCCCAGTAGGCCAAGGTATCGCTGGAGGGATAGAGTGCAGTCGGGTCTGTATGATCATCGAGCTGAAAGCTGGCAGGAAGTGGCGCAGGATCGGGATAAGTGGCGCGCTTTCGTTTCGCAAGTCAATACTCTTTTCGCTTTTTGTTGCCTTCGCAACTCGGATCAATTCGCCGTCTCCACTGCCGGTTTGACTCGCATTATACCTACCTAACTATCATCATCATCATCATATCAGCCGAAAGACGTCCACTGTTGGACATAGCCCTCCCCCAAAGAGTGCCACAATGGCCGGTCCTGCGCCACCCGCATCCAGCGGACTCCCGCGACCTTTACCAGGTCATCAGTCCACCTGGCGGGGGGCCTACCCACGCCGCGCCTTCCGGTACGTGGTCGCCACTCGAGAATCTTTCCGCCCCAACGGCCATCGGTTCTACGTGCAATGTGCCCCGCCCACTGCCACTTAAGTTTAGCAATTCGGAGGGCTATATCGGTTACCTTGGTTCTGCTGCGGATAGCCTCCTTTCTGATACGATCGCGCAGAGAAACTCCCAGCATAGCCCTCTCCATTGCCCTTTGAGTGAGTTGCAAGTCAAGTTAACTCGAATCAAGAACACGAATACGCTGAACTCGACTCGCCGACTCGCAGATTCGGCAGCTGCCATCTATACGGATCCCATCCGGTTCATGCGAGTCGAGTCGACTCGTGTTTCAATTCGAGGTAGCGGCCGAATCAACTCGAGTAGGCCAAGTTAGAGATTCGAAGTGGTCAACTGGGCCCGCGGGCTAAGTTAACTTATTAAAAATATATAAAATCATATTTCATAGTGCTCATTTAGGTCCGCGGGCTGAGAGGGCTGCGGGCTGAGTTGACCAAATAATCCTGAAAACGCTACAATTTTGACTTTCATGATCCGATTTTGGAGTGATGGTGATTGCCCAGCTTAAGTGCTTAAAATCTAAAATCCCACAATAAACGTCGTCAGATGCGTTGCTATGATAATTGTGGCAGGATCTCGTACATTACCTACAAATACCTGGATATTCTTTAACACCAGGCCCCGTAGCATGGATCACGCGATAAGTGCTAGGATAAGCGCGTCGTCTCATTCTATCGAACGGTGTCAGCCAGGGACGGCAGCTCTATCCTATCACTTATCACGTGATAAGGCCATCCATGCTACGGGGCCAGCACAGCTACTATACCTACTTACTACCGTCTCGTTCTAGTTAGAACACTCACTAAGAGACAGGTAATCTGTTTGGCGAGTGAGACAGTTTGCGCGCGTCTTTTATTAATTAATTATTTTATTTGTGGCATCAACAGCATTACAGGAAAATAATACAAAACTTAATAGCTTAATATGTTTATAACGTAATAACACTAATAACAAAGCAAATTATAGGCATCCACAGAAATACCTATAGTTAAAAAGAGTTCCTTAGAATGCTGTTGAGGCTGCTGAATGCTGAAGCACTGCAGTGCATCCGGAATTTAAAGTTCGCTAAGGCGCGAATGGTTCACTTTTTACGAGGGTTTTTTTGACTTGGGCCATTGCTTAGGCGGGTGCGCGGCAGCAGCAACGGCCTTAAAGGGCTTTAGCCGAGCGCCTCCACTATCCGCACACAAAGTACCTACTGGGTGGAGGTGGCTATTGGCAGGGCCAAGTAGAAAACTTTGGACTCCCTGCTTGGCACTGTGAATGGGATGGCCTAGCTAAACAATTTAGTATTTTTATTTATTTTTATAATTTTTGTATGCCTTTTATATCTCGAACATAGTTTTTAACGTTTTCTGCACTAACTAGGTACATATGGATCAAAATTGTCTGAAATAAACCATTTTTTGTGTTGCTAGCCGTGCAGCTTACCTGGTCATTCGTTGAGGATTGGACGTCATTACTGTCGTGTGTTGGCTTGTATCTTCAGGCAGCTTATTAAGATTATAAATCACAACATAATACTCTTCATTAAAGTAAGAGTCAATATACTCGTAAGTACCTGTTGTGGCAATAAAGTATTTTCATGATTGTCTATGACCACTGGTCTATTGTTTATGTGCGGTCGTCTTCTGTTATGTGCAAAAAGATGAAGTGTCATACTAGGACAAACGTAATGTGGTTTTAAGAGTAGTTATTCAATAAAAGCAGAATTGTGACTAACCCGGTGTTTAATTGCCAAGTCCTATCAGTACCACTTCTGGGCACATGCCTCCTCTTATGGCAAGGGGAAATGGGCAGTAGGTAGTCTGCACGATGGCCCAATGCGGATTGAGATCCTCACTGCACTTATAATATAAGTATATTAAATCACGCGGCCTAAACTACATTAAACAAACACTTTTTCAAAAAATTTAAACTCAATGACGACGGAGATAAGTATTTTGTTCTGATTTCATTAGACACTGACATCATGTATATTGTAGTCTTTGACTGACATGACAAATACCTATGTTTCTAACCAAGTTTCTAACTATAGATACGTCAGAAGCACTAGGCAGCAAGTAGGTCATATTGATGGTGTAATTAACCAAGTCCCTGGGCGACCGAGCTCCGCTCGCATGAAAATGGAGACAATACGGAGAAAACGAATTTTCCCGGACATGTGACCTATCTAGATCGATTTCTCGCCCCCGTAACCACCTATATTTCAAATCTCATCGAAATCGTTGGAGCCGTTTCCGAGAACGAGATTGCAAATATATATACATACATACATATAAATTCAAAATTCAAATTCAAATATTTATTCGTGACACACAATTTACACATACAAAAGAAATAATATAATACATATTTTGTCACGAAATGGACCCTGCTCAGCATATTGCTAGCTTATATATATATACAAATATTGCTCGTTTAATAGTATAGGATAAATAAACACATAAGTATTATAAACACATTATCAGCATATTTTTGTAAACGTTGTAAACACAAACACAACCGACATGTTACTCGGAACGCGCTAATGCCCCTCACCTCACCCGTCACGCCACGCCTAATGAAACTAGACCTCTTCCTACGCTTAGTTACTACGAATCGCGGCGCGGCGTCAAGATATATTTGTGGGTCAGCGTTGAGGTGAGCTTAAGACCAGTTACAGAATAGCGGGGCTGTAGAGGAGAATTTATTTATTGAATCGTATGTTTGAGTTTGTCACTTTTTAGTACCACCCAGGGGACACGTGCAGGGTTGTGGTAGGTAGGGTGCTCGCCTTGTCGGGGCGGGGGGGCTTAGTAACCGTGGACTGGTCACCCACGGCGAAGCTAAGAGGCACCCAGGGCCGGCCTGTTTGGGCTGCCGGCTGGCCCGAGGAGGGCGCTCCTAGCGGGTTTGCCTAAGCCCGCTTAGGATGCGTTAGGGAGGGACCGCAGAAGAAGTTCTCACGCGCTATCTTCTGCGGCCGAGGTGGGATCGCAGGGGGAGAGGCGTGTTGGTATAACGGTGCGCCACTCTCCCTACCCCCTGCGAACTTGGCGGGGCCGTTCCGCTGAAGCGGTATTGGTGGGACCGCAGAGGAAGAGGAAATATTACGGTGCGCCGCTTTCCCTATCCTCTGCGGCCGAGTCGTGGTCGGTGGCGGCTCCACAGACCTGATCCGCCACCGGGTGCTGGATTTTCCGCACCCATAATCTCCTCGTAGCGGACTCAGGGGGGTCCGCTACTGAACAGGTGGAGATCGAGGAGGCAGGCGCGCCAAAACATCTGGCGTGCCTCACGTGGAGGGCCCTCGGGCATCCGCGAAGGAGCCGCTTGTGGGCGGCTGCCGCCGCCGGTCCCACATAACCACTCGGGTCACCCCCTGCACCCGGGTGGTATGCGTAACGCATTTTCCCCCTAGCCAAAAAAAAAAAAAAAAGGTAGCTCCTGCGGACTCAAGTGACAGTTGTCCCCCCTTTGTCAAGTGAGTGGGCAACTCGACTGTCAGAGGTTCTTAAGCCGCCTGAAGGCCTCTAACTCGGCTTAACGACTACTGTCATAGACAGCATCCGGGATCAACTGCTTAGCGTGCCTTCCAAAGCACGGAAGCGCTCATTTATAGTAACCACTCAAACAGGCGGTCACCCATCCAATGACTGACCGCTGCCATCTTTGCTTTACATGCGTTTCCGATTCGCAGGCGCCGCAGGGCTATATGAACGCTACGGAGAGGAGAACAGCGGGACAGACACCGGCTGCGGGCCGGACAGACAAACGATTATTGGTTTTAAGGCCACTACGCACGTAGCAATTTGTCGGTGACGGAAAAACATCGTGAGAAAACCGGTGTAATCCCAATAAGGTCTAGTTTTCCCTCTGGGTTGGAAGGTCAGCTAGCAGTCACTTTCGTGAAAAAAGTGCCTATGCTAAATCTTGGGATTAACTAGGTGCTACAGCGGACCCCGGGCTCGTTTAGGCACAACCGGGAATAACGCTAGGAGGATGATGACACACGTAGAAATTCGTCACATCACAACCTGTTATAATCGGGTCATGGTGCCTCGTGGCTGCCTCGTAGGAAGCCAGTCCTGTCAAGCTGACAGACACTTAAACGTAGGAGTAGGGATGTTCTCTATTAAAGATAAGATAACACTTACAACTTTTTACTTATAATTAAAATGATTGGTAGAATCCCTATTTACTGCTATCTCATTCCAACCATAACAATTATGAGCTCCATCGTGTAGAACGAAAGGTATGTATTACTGTGTCTCTACCGCTATAGCTGCGTCTCTGTCGGTGATTGTGATAAATTGCAACATGTGTATAGGACATTGACATTATAATAAGGGCTCTCACAGACTGGCGCAGCCTGGCCGCGGCGGACAATAGAAAACTTGTCATTCGCTGTCAAATTTACTATGGACCGCCACTGCAGGCCGCGCCAGTGTGATGCAGGCTTAATTAGTGTTAAAGGCCGTTATACACATTCAATTCATGCACTTTGAAGGCGGTTGTTGTGACAAATGGATAGTAGTATAAAACGACCTAAATACCTAGGAATAAGACAGCAATGCATACGTTTCTTTCTAACTATAGCAAGTCGAGAAAAGTGTATTGCCGCCCTAATTTGGTTTGATTAACTGATGGGGTATATAATGATTTGTCAGCCCCAATTTATCAGAATCTGACTAATTGCTATCGTCTGGAGGAATGTTGCGCTGCTGATGCAACTGTCAAAAGTGTCAAACGAGTTGTACTGACAAATTGTATGCATGTGGACAACCAACACTATTAGACCATGGAAATAATTTATGATCAGCCAAGTTTTTTGGCGGATCATTTTGAAGTAAACTAATTAAAATATTATTGAATTTATTGTAATTAGTCTTTCTACAAATTTTACACGCATTTATTATGAACTTTGTATTTTAAAGGTGTTATAGTGCTATAAAAACACATTTTACAGTCGATTTGAGCCACGCTTTGATAGTTTTATATTTTTTTTATCATCACATTAGCATCTTACTGCGAATAGCGACACCTTAGGAAAATAAAGTAATAACACAATCATGACACAGTGCTTTGTTATGGCAATATTATTTTTACGAAATGGTAAACTGCTACAATTTGTCAGAAATTGGATACGACAAATCAGAAGTGATAATTGTATGGTTTGTAGAGCCCATCAGATATAGTATAGTTGCCTACTGACGAAAATGACAGTTGACACTGACAGTTCTCTAATCTAATTATCATATTTTCTTATCTAGTACTAGTAGGCAAATAACAGCGATCATAATTACAATGGTGAAACAAATAGATGTTATATTAGTGTACTAAATAATGTTACGCGGTTGCCACATCCTAACAGTAGGCGCAAGGGTGCACTCTGTTCTCAGACACGAACTTAATACTATGAGACGGCAGACTGGCGTTGCTACCATAGCCACAAGTGCGAACATGGAAAACAAATTCAAATTGCCAGCACGCTATGGCGCCGGCGAAAAAAGCGTTTGGTAAGAATATTAAAAAGTTACATAACGGCGGCAGACGGCAATGCTCTTGAAAACTGCTAACTACTTTTGACCTCTAGCTGCCATGCAATTTGAATCTAATATAATTACAACCTTTTAACTTGTACCTACTGTTTGTATGTAAATATGTAACTTGTCCTTTTTTAGGGTTCCGTACTCAAAGAGTAAAATGGGACCCTATTACTAAGACTCCGCTGTGCGTCTATCTGTCTGTCCGTCTCCAGGTTGTATTTCACAGATGATGTATTTCTGTTGTCGCTATAGCAACAAATACTAAGAACAGAATAAAATGAATGTTTTTATAGATATGGTACGGGACCCTTCGTGCGCGAGTCCGACTCGCGCTTGGCCGGTTTTTCAAACTAGATCTCAGCCACGTTTCCCTATCGGATTGAGCTAAAATCAGCCATTCTTCTG
The DNA here is from genome assembly GCA_963854355.1 of Epinotia brunnichana. Classification (NCBI taxonomy): domain Eukaryota; kingdom Metazoa; phylum Arthropoda; class Insecta; order Lepidoptera; family Tortricidae; genus Epinotia; species Epinotia brunnichana. Next base: position 81,422,959 of record OY977935.1, on the reverse strand, counting down.
TAAATTCCGTGACAATGCATTATTCTGGCAACACCAGGCTGATCTGATGATGGAGACAGAAGGTCGCCACAGCAACTCAAACTACACAAGATAAAGCCTTCATATTTAGGATCTCACTAGAATCCTCTCTATGAGTTGTGCAAAACATAATAACAACTTAGAAAGTTGAAAAACCCCCCATATTTTCATTTCAAAGTTCAATATCTCAAAAACAGCTGAACCAATTTTGTTGAAACGTAGCTAAGAACCATATCGATCACGTCAGCTTTTGGGCAAAAAAAAACCGCATTAAAATAAGTCCACTCGTTTAGGAGCTACAATACCACAGACACACAGACACGCCAAACTTACAACACCCCTCTTTTTGCGTCGGGGGTTAAAAAGTACTTACAGTCTGCAATATAAATAAGCTTACAGTCTGCAATATAAATAAGCTTGTATCAAAAATTACTATTTTCACAGAAATTTACAGGGAATATAATAGTGTATGTAGTGGATAGTCTCCGGAAACACATATTCAATTTCAAAATTTCTTCCAACTGCATGAAGAATAGAATTAGGCTACGATTTATACTGTGGCTCCACCTGCTTTCGTAATACCCAGGCGGTACCGCATGGGAAGCTAGTGTACCCATAATTTGAACAAAAGTATTATCTCTAATGTTTACATATGTCAGGTAATTCTTATCAAATTGGATGTTGGAATGACTTTGCAATATGGTTCTTATTTATGATATCACTACTATATGGTTGTTGAAGTTTATCTAAGGTCTATACTTATCTATAGTAATATAATAATGAGATCAAGTTAGAGTGTGTAGCATTGCGAGTTTGTATGTAAGGAGTATATACAGAACTACATACCCGATTTCAAAAGTGTTTTACCAGTACAACACATATTAACCTGCGGGATGGACATCCATACTAATGTCTATACTCACAGTCTATAAACCAATACAATACAGTCATTCGATTCAAGAAGCCATCTAGACAGGGCAATCGTGCGGGGTGTGAGGGGCGAGAGTGGGTAGGGAAAGCCCATGTTGCATACTTTATGTTTACGTAGCTTGGGACATGACATTGTCAAACCCGCTCACATCAAAGGCATCGGTCCACTGGTTACTCTTTACACTGTGCTAATATTATAAATGGGAAAATAACTTTGTCAGTGTGTCTGTCCGTTACCTTTTCACACTTAAACTGCTGAAACAATTAAGTTGAAATTTGGTATGTAGATAGTTTTAATCCCAGAGAAAAACATTATCTAGGCTATATCTTATCCCATTCTCTGAAAAAGGGGGGTGGACCCGCATGGGCATTTAGTTTTCAATAAACACTGATTGTTGCATGTGTTGCCAGTGATGACATATGGAAAGGAAACGTGGTCGCTTACTATGGGCCTCATAAGAAGGCTTAAAGTCACTCAAAGGGCGATGGAGAGGGCTATGCTGGTAGTTTCTCTGCGCGATCGCATCAGAAATGAGGCTATCCGCAGCAGTACCAAGGTAACCGATATAGCCCTCCGAATCGCTAAACTTAAGTGGCAGTGGCCGGGGCACATTGCACGTAGAACCGATGGCCGTTGGGGTGGAAATGTTCTCGAGTGGCGACTACGTACCGGAAGGCGCGGTGTGGGTAGGCCCCCCACAAGGTGGACTGATGACCTGGTACAGGTCGCGGGAGTCCGCTGGATGCGGGTGGCGCAGGACCGGCCATTCTTTGGGGGAGGCCTATGTCCAGCAGTAGACGTCTTTCGGCTGATATGATGAAACACTGATACCAACTGAGTACAATTATTAAAATGCGTTAGGTACTACTGGCACCATTTTCTTGTTACATTCAGGGCATCATGTTAAACATATCTAATATATATGTATGTTATGTTATGACTTATGATGTTGAATAGGGATGACTGATTGTGAATTCATCAGCTTTTTAGAAATGGCATCAACACTGTTAGTACGAAATTTGAAGGAAAATAGGAACAAGGGGTGTCTGGATTTGCTACAGTCAAACAGCATCCATTTTTGCCTGACTACAGCAGAGCGGAAAGGATAGGATATGACTTTAGCAGTCTACGTTTGTATATTTGACGACCGCTTTAGCCTAGTTGGTAGTGACCCTGCCTACGAAGCAAGAGGTCCCGGGTTCGAATCCCGGTAAGGGCATTTATTTGAGTGATGAGCACGATTATTTGTTCCTGAGTCATGGATGTTTTCTATGTATTTAAGTATTTATTTCTCTATATAAGTATCTATATCGTCGTCTAGTACCCATAGTACAAGCTTTGCTTAGTTTGGGACTAGGTTGATTTGTGTAAGATTGTCCGCAAATATTTATTTATTTTATTTATATACGTGTGTTCCAGTCTAGCGTTTAAGGTGGTTCGATTGCCATACAAAACGTTATTCGACATTCGTAGGCTAACGGCGTGATATTTTAAGAAACTTTTGTAACAAACTTTCATAAATTGGCTTCCCATTTGCGCCAAATTCCCCCTTTCCTAGAATAAACTTGTATAAACTAGATTAATTTGAGAAATTGGTTTGTCACGTGATATTTTAGGAAAAAATATCACGCCGTTAGCCTGCGAATGTCAAATAACGCTTTGTATGGCAATCGAACCACCTTAAGATAATGAACCGATTTTGACAAATGAGGTGTCACCTGATTCGAAATTATGTTCCGGATGAAAACCAGTTTTTTGCTTCAGTTAGTTTTTCCGTAGTTCGTTTATAGTTTTTTCAACTTCTTATGCTTGTTGAGAAATGGTAAGAACACTCTGCTAGTAAGACATGTATAGATAACTAGCTTCTGCTCGTGACTCCGTCCGAGTGGAACTCGTTTATAATATCGTAAGCCCATACAAACTTTCACCCACCATTTGAACCGCTTAGCTTAGGGGATGATTTCCGAGATATAAACTATCTTATGCCCTTCTACCGACGTGATACGGAGTCCATAAACAATTGATTTAAAACTTGCGCGTCGTGTAGGTGCCTTGCTTATTTTTTCTGTGACAGCAAATGGGTTAAAATAGCTGAAATAAGTTGAAGCAAGATGTTTTTCCGAGGAGTATACCTACTCGTGAGTCTTGTTTATTGGTAATTTAACAATAATTTATTTTTACTGTTCTCAACTACAGTGGAAGCATGTAAAAACCTATTTACATTTTTAATTGGAAATAAATTAACATGGTAATCAATTGGTATACACATTCAATGTTAATGAGATAGTCTTACTCAGTTAGTCATAAACTTAATGAACCTCTGTTAACTATATTGGTACTCTATTCCAGATAATAATAATTTGTCTTAACATATTATTATATTATTATTGGGATTGAAACGAGTTCCACGCGGATGAAGCCGCGGGCAGAAGCTAGTGTATTTTGTAGAGGCATTCCACAAAGAGCATCAGCGGTAGTTACATCCCAGTTACATCCATGGCGCCTGGGGGTCCGCTTGCTACCTTACCTTGAGTATTGGCGGAAGCGACTGTCACCTTTCAACCCAAAAGGCGAAACTTAACGTGGTTGGGCTTATAAATAAAATAAATAAAAAAGCCTTTATTTCCAAATTACCTATTTTTACATAAGTATTCTTCGGTGTTGGTTAGTAAGTTTCTAATATTTATGTTGTGTTAGTGTTATGTTATTTATAATTATTTATTTAATTTGGACCCCTCCATGAATGTAGGCCTCCTCCAACTCTCTCCATTTTTGCTTGTCTTCCGCTTTGTTTAGCCAGTCTTTCCCTGCAATTTCTTTGATATCATCTAACCATCGTTTATATGGCTTTCCCACCTTCCTTTTGCTAATAGGGCCTCTCCATTTCGTTGCCAATATTGTCCATCTATTGTCTTTGTACCGTGCGAAATGTCCTGCCCATTTCCATTTCAATTTGAGCGTTTGAGTTAGTGCGTCTTGTAACTTTGTCTCTTGTTTGTTTTTTCTCTTATATAGGTAGACATACTCTTTATTTTTTGAATACCCCTCAATCTTTTCTGTGTTGAGCATGCTCCTTTCCATGGCTCTTTGGGTGGTTCTTATCTTTCTCTTTATTTTGTCTGTAAAAAGTCCATGTTTGCCACCAACGTGGTTGAGCTTATCCAAAGGTTAATCCACCAAACTGAAATAATGACTTAATCTGAGATTGAACGTCAAAATTATATTGACTACTCTTAAAATATTCTTTTCTGGTAGATCAAGTCTTCATTATGCATAGATTTTTTCTTATCCCTGCCACAAACAACCACCTACCTGCCACAACCGATAAAAACAATTTATGTTGCATTGCAGGGTCGAGTACATCGAGCTGGTAGCCAAATACAAACCTGCCGTGAACTTGGGCCAGGGCTTCCCCGACTACCACGCCCCCAAGCATGTCACCCAAGCCCTCGCTGAGATCACGACCGGTGACAACCCGCTCCTGAATCAATACACCAGGGGATTTGTAAGTATTACGATATTTCATATCACCCTAAGTCATGAACCTGTCACAGGGCTTCCCCGACTACCACGCCCCCAAGCATGTTACCCAAGCCCTCCCTGAGATTATAACCGGTGACAACCCGCTCCTGAATCAATATACCAGGGGATTTCTAAGTAAGTATTCTCAAATAATTCAGGAAATATAAACAGGTCATGTTTTATTTTCAGTAAGATACGTCAATAATTATACTTGTGTGCCAAAAGGATTGAAAGAATAAAGGAATTAAAAGGAGCGGCACATTTTGATAGATCAGACTATCATTCGTTGTTATGAGGCAAGACGTTTTACCTCAATAGAGTATTTTCTAAAAATCACTCGCGAGGAGGAGAGATTCGCGTAAGATTCAGAATATTTATAATTTTTCCTTTCAAAGGCAAATAATTTATTTGCAGTTACAAACGCATTATCATTGCACACAATGATAATTATGCTCTGGGTAGTTATTTTATCTATGTTGCTTTATTGATAGACCTAGTAATTCTCCTTGTAAAACTAGTGCTTATCGAAGAATATATTATTGATAACTAACTACTTATGAAGATAACTAAAATAACTTGAAAAGAAGTAACGAGAATGCAGAAAATTGGTAATTACAGGACCATATGTACATGAAAAATACATATTTGCAGAAAGGCCAAAAAGACGTGCTGGTGGCCTACTTTCGCATCTATAATACTAGTGTAGATATCAAGTAAAACAAATAATGTTAATTTTCACTCCACTGCTCGGAAATATGGCCAAAAATGGATTGAAATGAGAGTAGAAAGTAGTTCTTAGTAGTACAATTCAAAAACAGTCAAACAATGTAGATTTGCAAAGTAAAATGTAGTGTTTAGCGGCCTTTTTTACTTCCTACTCTGCTGTTGGTCGATTATTTTTGAGTGGTTGGTCATTGTAATAGTGGTTGTTCATTTTGAACAGCTCTTCGACCAATCACAGGGCGTCGAGCGGGAGGAGTGGGGCCGCCGCGCCGGCGAGCGGTGCCGCGCTTCTTTTGTTTTTTGATTAGTATTATGATCTTCAATTAGGAACTTAATTTTGATTTAAAATTATGATTATTTGCAATTTCCTCGCAGTAGACGTGAAAAGCACTATGTTAAGCCTCGGCCGAAAGTGCAATAGCTGGACTCGTACTTTTCTTTACTTTCTAGCCCCTACAACAATGTACTAATTTGCAGAAAGGCCAAAAAGACGTGCTGGCCTACTTTCGCATCTATAATAGATAGATAGATAGATGTTTATTTGTAAAGTCATGTACATGAGATCTTAAGATTATACAGAAAGGCTTCCATGACACCCTGTTTGGGCACACAAATGGTCTTATAAGTAACTTAATTCTATATTTCAGGTCATGTTATTTTATGAAAAGTAATGTAAATGTCAAAAATATAAATAGATGTCAAAGTTAAGTCTAAGTTATACAATTTACTCAATTGGTTCAATTACAATTTACTTCCTACTATTTATTACTAAGTTACCTACTTTTATGATGCGTCAGGGTTTCATCATTTAAGAACTCCTCCACTGAGTAATAGCATTTATGAATGAGAAATGTTTTCAATTTTTTGTGTAACTTTTTATCACTTGGTTCGAATTTGATCTCGTCGGGTATTTTGTTTACAACTCGAATATATACAAAATGATATGAAAATGATAGCTAGTTTAGAGTTTGGTATTTTTAACTTGTTTCTATACTGGTTCCTGGTTTTATACGTATCTGGTTTGACTTCAAATAGATCGGGGTTTTTCCTATAAAAAATAACGGCCTCCATTACATATATTGCCGGGAGTGTAAGTAACTCAAACTAATACTAGGTTAGATATCAAGTAAAACAAATAATGTTTATTTCCAGGGCCATCCGCGTCTGGTGCAAGCAATTTCAAAACTGTACTCTCCCTTGATAGGGAGGGAAATTGACCCGCAGAATGAGGTCCTTGTCAGCAGCGGGGCTTACGAAGCCCTCTATTCTGCTATCTTGGGTAAGCATAAGCAATTTATTGACACGTTTTAGCCTTTGGAATCTTAGAACAACTAGAGCTGCTGCGTGTTTTTGTGCCCACGGCGCCAAGGCGACTTAGGTGTTATCGCGTGCGCTGTCAAAGTCACCTTGATGCTTTCAACTAAGGTTCATGGTGACTTGGGAGTAGTTATTGATACAAAACTAAAATTTACTACCCATATTGATAATATAATAACATCAGCTAATAAATCGTTAGGATTCGTTATTAGAAATGGAAAGGAATTCAAATATATTTCTACCTCACTAATGCTATAATTGTTGAAGTGGGACTGGGCTGGTCATGTCACCCGCATGCCGAGCGAGCTTTGGGCTAAGATTGCCACTGACTGGCACAAACCCGACAGCTCAAAACGGAGACGCGGCAGACCTCGTCGGCGATGGCGAGACGAGCTAGACTCCTTTTTAAAGGATTGGCCAGAGACTGCTCAGGAACGCGAAGTCTGGAAACGGAGGGGGGAGGCCTTTGCCCAGCAGTGGGACACAACAGGCTCTTAATAATAATAATAATAATGCTATATAATAGTTATGTTAGAAGTAAATTAGAGTACTGCTGTGCCGCTTGGTCACCCGTTTATAAAGTTCATATTAACAGAATAGAGAGGACCCAAAAATTGCTAAAGCAGTTCTCGTACCCATATAAACCACCAAGTCATGTAAGATCGTATCTAGACAAAATTAAACATTTTAAACTAGAAAAATTAAGTAATAGGAGAACCGCTACTTAGTATGTCTTTTTTGTATAAAATCATGAACAATCTAATTGATTCGCCTCAAATTGTTGATAAGTTACTCATGTCTCGTGCCTTAATGCTATATGCCCCCCCCCCCCCCCCCCCCCCCAGCCTGTCGCGTGCTTACAATGATCTCGTTACAGAACAGGAAAATATTGATATTTTTTGTGATTCTCATAATACCTTCAAATGTAAAATCAGGGATTTGTTGTTGAACCTTGTAGCATAGTCTGACTGATGTGATTTAGTTTTTCTATTTTTAAGCTTAATTGTAACGCAACGCATGCTGTGGTTGCCAATTATTAGGGTTACAAATTACAATTAGACATTACATAACATGTAATGTCTAATTGTAATTTCACAGATTGTATACAACTCACAGAGAGGTAGTTATTCATTAGGCATAATAAGATATTTTCTTACACTAACATATCTGTTTATCTCTACTCTTTCTCAAATCATTCCCGCTCCGAAAACCCCGACGTTTGATTATTTGTCACTTCACATTACAGATAAATTCTTTGCGAAAAGTTATCATTTGCTTTTCTACATGTGTCATGGCATGTGTCAGTGTCAAACGAGAAAATTGTAAAATAATTTTCACGCTATTAATTTGAAAAATAAAATGCTTGCCGCTACTCGTTAACTATTAAGAGCTCAAAAATAGTGAGTTACACCAGAAATGAATAGGGATTCATGAGATAACATGTTCAAAAGTTAAGTTCACCATGTCAACGTAGTTACTTTACTGTTACTGACATAATACAATGCATGCGATATGTCAAAGTAACGTCGTGCTCTAGCTAGCTCTTATGGTGGCAGTTTGCTATACGATATTGAACCTTAGGTGGGTTGGAAATTAAATTCCTTGACACTTTACAGGAGAAGCTTAAAGGGTGGATTGCAAAAAAATTGCCGTTATAAATGGAAAAAAGTTAAAATGTAGATTAGATTAAGGCTCTTAGGTCTTAACTATGTACAATTTTTTTGCAATTCACCCTAAAACGTTGTATCTTTATTATTTTGAAAGATACCTTTTCGTTTTCTGCACAGAAAATATTGAATCAAGAGTTCTACAAGATAGCGACTTTAGTTGGGTATATTCAAATCAGGATTTTACGTTGGCGGGAAATCTTAATTTGGCTACTTTTTTTTTAAATTTATTTAGAACACAAACAGTCGCATAAACAAAAATATAAAGGGTACTCAAAGAGTACCAATAGACATACATCTAAATACCTGGAGGTTCATTAATACATAAAAACTATGTTAACATAACAAAATAATCATAAAGAAACAAAATAGCAAAGATTTAAAAAAATTGAACTTAATAAATTCTTTAATATAATACAATACCGGTCGTCGACGCAGTATGCATGCACAAGTTAAAGGTAGGTAATAAGTAGGTATATGAGATTAATGAAGACATTTTGGATTTAGACTTTCAGCTGATGTGAATAGTAAAATGTATCTTAGGTAAGTAAATATTGTTCTCATGGATGAGCTAAAAATAACTTACATTTTACTAACAATTTAACACTTAACAATGATTTGTGGAAAGGATCAATATCGCGCAGATACTTGTTATAAAAACTAGGGACTCGTCTGAAAAAAGTATGCCGAGAGTAATGTTTTCGGGCAAAGCTGATGTGAAATAATGGCCTAGAACGTAAGGGACGATGCGGGCAACTAAAAGTAACCAATTCCAAGAGGTTAGGACAGTGTATCACACCTTTAATAATTTTAAACAGTAACATCACGTCTAAAAACTGTCTCCGGTTATGAAGGGAAGGAATACATTGCGGAGTTTGTTGTGTAGGTACTCGTACGCACTATTTACCAGTGCTAGTTACGCGGTATTGCACTATGGCTGTTGTGTAGATACTCGTACGCACTATTTACCAGTGCTAGTTACGCGGTATTGCACTATGGTTGTTGTGTAGATACTCGTACGCACTATTTACCAGTGCTAGTTACGCGGTATTGCACTATGGTTGTTGTGTAGATACTCGTACGCACTATTTACCAGTGCTAGTTACGCGGTATTGCACTATGGTTGTTGTGTAGATACTCGTACGCACTATTTACCAGTGCTAGTTACGCGGTATTGCACTATGGTTGTTGTGTAGATACTCGTACGCACTATTTACCAGTGCTAGTTACGCGGTATTGCACTATGGTTGTTGTGTAGATACTCGTACGCACTATTTACCAGTGCTAGTTACGCGGTATTGCACTATGGTTGTTGTGTAGATACTCGTACGCACTATTTACCAGTGCTAGTTACGCGGTATTGCACTATGGTTGTTGTGTAGATACTCGTACGCACTATTTACCAGTGCTAGTTACGCGGTATTGCACTATGGTTGTTGTGTAGATACTCGTACGCACTATTTACCAGTGCTAGTTACGCGGTATTGCACTATGGTTGTTGTGTAGATACTCGTACGCACTATTTACCAGTGCTAGTTACGCGGTATTGCACTATGGTTGTTGTGTAGATACTCGTACGCACTATTTACCAGTGCTAGTTACGCGGTATTGCACTATGGTTGTTGTGTAGATACTCGTACGCACTATTTACCAGTGCTAGTTACGCGGTATTGCACTATCCCTGACATTATGACATTAAGAGGATGCGTAACGGTACAGTCAAGGTCACCAATATGTAAACACCACAAAGTTACAGAAACATGTATACAGACAGACCTTATTACTACGGAAGTAAGGCTGTTGTATACATATTTTTGCAACTTTGGGTACATACATATTGGTGACATTGACTGGATACAAAAAGGGCAAATTTCCAGATGTTGTTATTGGGTAACTCGCAAAAGCGTATCAGAACCTGACGTGTGCTATGTGTTTCTGTTATAGAAAGGTTTTTTTTCCAGGGCACGTCGACGAAGGCGACGAGGTAATAGTCATCGAGCCTTTCTTCGATTGCTACGATTTCATGATCAAGATGGCGGGAGGCATCCCCAAGTTCATACCGCTGAAGCCTGTGAGTTGTTTCTTTTGTAAAGTAATGGGAAACCTTAGACATCGGTTCACGTTAATTCTGGCGTCAGTTCAATCCGTCATTCTGGTCTGACTGACGAGAGAATTATCGTGTAGCCCTCGGACTGACGGACTGATGTCTGCTGTCATTTTTCTGTCATTCACAAGGGTTATATGATAATTCTCTCGTCATACTTAGTCTGATCAGAATGATGGACTACACTGAAGCCAGAATTAGCGTGTAACCGATGTCTTAGATTTATGGACACAACAGATGCAAGATGGTCGTCGCCGAACCAAACTGTGTAAGGGTATGTGTAGTATCATTATGCTACTATTAGTAGTGTTATTATGGCTCTTAGTTGGACAACTCCTCTCTCTTCTGGATTAGCAAGCGTTCATATTCTAGTCTTTCCGCACCGTCTCAATGAACCGCGAGGCCTGTAACAATAAACATTCAACACATTCCAGAAGAAAACCGGCGCCGCCTCGTCCTCGGACTGGGTACTAGACGAGGCGGAACTCGCGGGCCTCTTCGGCCCCCGCACCAAGATGATCATCCTGAACACGCCGCACAACCCGCTCGGCAAGGTGTTCTCGAGGCGCGAGCTCGAGGTGGTCGCCGACTTGTGCAGGAAGCACAACGTGCTGTGCATCTCGGACGAGGTGTACGAGTGGATCGTGTATGAGCCGCATGAACACATCAGGATGGGTGAGTTTGAGAGCGTCATTACAGCCACTAGTGGCTGCCACTAAACGCAGTCACTAGTTAGTAGCGTGTGCGAGCCACTCTCGCATCTTGTGGTTTGGACGCTGCCACTAAACACCAGGAGTGCGCTGATGCCTTACAAAAGGTATGAAAATACTTGACAGGAGGAGACTCTTAGAGGTCATAACTTTAAATCAAAACTTCTCCGAATTAAAAAAAAAAACGGACACAAGGGGTTACTGGTTACTGCAGATGCTCTAAGGGCGCGTCCTTTTGAATATTTGCTCCTGTTTCAGTGTTTCGCTGGTAGGGTTCCAGTGTGTGCTGCGAGATTCAGAAGGAACAGTGCAGCTGCCGAGTTTGTTGTTCTTTTAGCACCACCTGGAGGTCACGTGTAGGGTTTCTAGAGTTATTCCTACGGATGTAGAACAACAACGACCTCCAAGATTATATTATATCACTGTTCAAAATATGGCCGTCGGACCAACCGTTGGCCGTTGGGGCGGAAAGGTTCTCGAGTGGCGACCACGTACCGGAAGGCGCGGCGTGGGTAGGCCCCCCACAAGGTGGACTGATGACCTGGTAAAGGTCGCGGGAGTCCGCTGGATGTGGGTGGCGCAGGACCGGTCACTTTGGCATTCTTTGAAGAGGCCTATGTCCAGCAGTGGACGTCTTTCGGCTGATATGTTGATGATAATGATGACTGTTCAATCTCGCAGTTTCGCAACCCGCGACTTATTAATTTATTGTCTACACTAAAACTACTACTAATTATATTTTGCATGTGAATATAACATACCTATGATGAAGACTAAATTTTTTTTACGATACCATTTGAACCAGTTTTTGGGGGGGAACAAATGTTTGTATGGGAGCAACTACAGTTAAATAACATAAATACCAAATAGACAAAGATTGACCTCGCTGGTGGCAGCCATAAACGCTTCATACTAATTGACACACGGGGATGACGTCACACCTGTCATTGGTACCATCGCCAACACAGTTAACTGAACATCCGTGCACTTTATATGCATTTTAATAAGGTTCAATATAAATACAGGATGGTCAGTTAACTGTGTTGGTGTTTGTACTAATCGTTGTATGGAAAATCAAGTAAATTGCTGTTTCGCTCGCGAAATACTGCGTTTAGGTACGTAGTTGTCGTACAATTTCGTTTCTATAAAAGCGTAAGGATTCTATTGGTAGCTATAAATTGACTCTTGGGCAATAAAAAATGCATATTTTTATTATCCATTTAGCAACACTAGTACGTTATCAATTTAAACATGGAACATCATGCCTATTGTCAGTTCTTTTTTGCCTGAAACACAGGATATCCTAGCTCAGGCATGTGTTATTTGCTTCTAATAGTAAATACTGATGTGATGTTGTATCAATAATAGTAGTTTATGTGACTGTACATAATGAAGGGCATTAAACATGAGTGTGGGTTTAAGGCGAGTTTCATAATAACATCACACGTGTGTCTTAATGCCTAATTATGTACAGTTACATACACTGCTTTATCTATCCACATATCATAAGCCTCTATGATGCATTCACAAGCCGCATATTAAGACCGGCATCGCGGCGTTGTTTTCTGGCAGCTGTCATAGTTTTTTTTTTTAATTCAGAGACACTAGAGTCAGCTCTTACTATCAAATCGTCCGATATCTTACTTACGTGCGAAATTTGTAAAATTTGTATGCAACTTGACAATTCATTTCGAACTAAACGTCATCTCGACTGATATTAGAATAGACATCAAAGCATATTTCTTTGTTTTTCGAGATGTTCGAAATTTAAATGAAATAATATTATCGAAATCGATGTTATTATTTAGCAATAATAACATTTTCACAGATAAGAAATTTGTTCTAACAAAACAGTCTGTTTTTATGGTGGTCATAATGTGCGGTTCTTGAACGCATCATGGAAGTTTTATGATATTTGGATAGATAAATTATCTTATCTTATCTATCTTAGGCAGAGGAATGCCTAGGCTAACATATTTTACCCACATAAAAGATAAAGCTGATGTCGAGTCATATGAGGAAGTCAAGAGGCTGGCAATGAACAGAGACAAGTGGCGGTTACTCCACCGACAAGAGCAAGGCTCTTAAGTGATGATGATGATGATCTATCTTATGTGTATTCGAACAGCAACGCTGCCCGACATGTGGGAGCGCACGATAACAGTCTGCTCGGCCGGCAAGACTTTCTCGGTGACCGGGTGGAAGATCGGCTGGGCGTACGGGCCCGCCGCGCTCATCCGGAACCTGCAAGTGGTGCACCAGAACTGCGTGTATACGTGCTGCACTCCGACACAGGTGCGGTTTGTTATAGCATAAAAAAGAGCACATTTATTGTGTCAACTAAACATTTGCTTAATTGATACAATGAAATTGCTCCCACCATTATTAGTACCCTGAGAACTTTACGGATTCGCTCTATGAAAACTCAACAATATATCAATATCAGCCCTATTTTTACACCAAAAAATAGGTTGGGTAATTTGACTAAATATTCATTAATAATCCACCTAAATTTAATACCGATACGGTAAAAAATAATGAAAAGTAATCTTCATAATTTTTTTTACTTTATAATTGACTATGTCTATATATATTATGTTATTTGGGATACGCGCATAATCCACTTGTTCAATTCATAGTTAAGTATAGGTTAGTGTGCGAATTTCACGCTAGATGTCGCTGTTACGTGCGAAAACTAGCTAACGACATGTTGTCGTAGAATGCGGTTAAAAAGTATTACCGACTTTAATTCCTGGAACCTACGGTACACCCTTGTACATGACCCTTGTACACCACTTATTTTTGTTAATGAATAAACATTTCTATAGGCCAGATGAAATTTAATATTATCTCAAGGTCGTAAATATTTAATTAAAATGCCGTTATTTCCTGATGCATATATTTTTGGATTCAGGTAGTAAGTCTCCAAATTTGTGTACTCAAACATGTTTTCACTATAAAAATACTGATAGCATTTTTGCTTGCGGGTTTATTTTTTTCCTAACTTCCGGGCCATAGAATTATTGATTTCAGTAGTAAAAGTTGTTTAAAATAACATATAAAAGCCGTATACAAATAATTAGCCTGATATTGAATTATTTCCAAAAAAACCGTAATTTTCTCAGGGTATATTATGTATCCAGTGGCGTAGCGTGGGTTTTAGCGGAGCCGACCGGAGTTTCGCCGCCCACACGCAAAGAAATATTTTTGTTATGTTCCTTATCCGCCGCCCCCTTTCGTATGCCGCCCGGGGCCATGCCCCCCCTCCCTCCCCCCTGTCCCCTGTCCCCCATACGCTATGCCGCTGTATGTATTGTTTGTTGCAGGAAGCGGTAGCGCGCTCCCTTGAATTCGAGATGGCGCGCTTCAAATCGCCAGAGTGCTACTTGGTCTCGCTGGCCCGAGAGCTGCGCGCCAAGAGGGACGCTCTGGTGGCGACTCTGCAAAGCAACGGCTTTAAGCCGACCGTGCCCGACGGCGGGTACTTCGTCGTCGCCGATTGGACAGGCCTAGGTACTTACCTTTTTTATATTATTAACCCTAAAGATTTTAACCACGCATTCCGGAGGTCGTTAAGGTGCTTCGATTGCCATACAAAGCGTTATTTGACATTCGCAGTCTAACGGCGTGATATTTTAAGAAACTTATGTAACAAACTTTCATCAATTGGCTTCCCATTTGCGCCAAATTCGCCCTTTCCTAGAATAAACTTGTATAAACTAGATTAATTTGAGAAAAATAGTGTTCCCAAAATATCACGTGACAAACCAATTTCTCAAATTAATCTAGTTTATACAAGTTTATTCTAGGAAAGGGGGAATTTGGCGCAAATGGGAAGCCAATTTATGAAAGTTTGTTACATAAGTTTCTTAAAATATCACGCCGTTAGCCTACGAATGTCAAATAACGTTTTGTATGGCAATCGAACCACCTTAAGAGTAAGCAATGTTATATGAAACCAATTCAAATTCAGCAAAAAAAAAAACTGCTTTTTTTCGGTTTTTGTAAATAAAATTTGGATAAGTATCGCTTCTCTATGGAAATGATCCCTTTTAATAAAATGGTAACGATTATTTTTCCAGAAAAGAATGAATTTAGAGAGTGGTAGCTGTCACTTTGATGTATGTCAATAACGACGTGAAACTTGGCAACATCGGTAGCAACGATTGTGATTACTAAAGTGCATTAAGCTCTTTTGATAGAGATTGCACTTTAGTAATCACAATAAATAGTTTTTTATATGAAAATGATAATATCTTCAAAACTAAGCAGGATTTGACTGGGTTTAAACATTTTTTGCTTCTAATGACAAAAGGAATGCGTGGTTAAAAATCTTTCTGGTTATTAACGACCACGGTGTACCTACATTTTTATTTGCATATCAAAACAAAGTACAAAGTTATTACCTTAAACTAAAGATTCGCCAAACTGCGATGCAGTCACGTAATTAAAAAATATTATAACTAACACGGTACACCGAAAACACTATAGCAAGAATCATAATTAAATTCCATCAAATCTACCAATGAGTTGCCATTGAAATGAAACATTCCATCAATAGTAAATTAACTCTTGTCGAAATAATGCACTTAAGTAACTAATTGGTAAGCAATTTTAAAGATAAAATAATGGAAAATAACATGAGGCATCATGCCTATTGCTGGAACACCTAATGACAAGATATTATTTCCCTCAGCGGACAAGATCGACCTCTCCTCCGAAGAGGACAAATACAAGGACTACAGGTTCACTAAGAAATTCACGAAGGAGGCAGGAGTTCTCACTATACCTCCCAGCGCCTTCTACTCGGAGGCACACAAGTATCTCGGAGAGGACTACGCAAGGTTCTGCTTTATCAAGGTAACTATCGTCTTATATCACTGCATACACGAAAAAATGGCAATGAAATTGAAGGGATGTTTACGAGAACAACATAACTCACATATTTTTACAAGCTTTTTACAAGCTTTTATTTAGCTCACCCCGTTTGTTCTTGGGTCAAATTTTGTAATTGAAATTTCACCCACTTCCCGGTTTCCGATTGCGCTGCAATTTTGCATGCATATGTATACATGACAATGCAATATTATGATGACATGGAGCTGATCTGATGCTGGAGCTGGAAGGTGGCCATAGGAACTCCGCAATAAAATGACACAACCCCATCGAGTAAATATTGTCTCGTTAGAATTGTCTCAATGGGTAGTTGATGATGGCATGCAGAAAAGTACAGTCGGCAATAAAACCTTGTACCAAAAATTTAATTGTACCAAGTTATTGGTATGATTGTGTTCGTTTGTAAAGACGCTACAATGGGGAATGGATGAACATTTTAGAAGTGCCTGATTATTTTTTTGGTGATAGGAAGAACCTTCCATAGCACTAGAAAAAATGTGCCTCACTTACGTTTTGGATTTAGGCAACGAATGACATCCGTCTCATATTACAAAAAATGATTTAAATAATTTTTTTAGGCAGTGAATGTATGAAACGCATGATATGGTAGGGTAAATCGCCAGTAGCTGGCCACCCTTCAATAGCTAGCCCCCTCATAATGAACTCTGAACTCTCTCTAAAAACGAACTGTGTTCCCCTACAAACAGAATTCAATTTAGTATGACGTGGCCAGTTATTAAAGGGTAGCCAGTAATTGCAACCTAATACTAAAATGAATTCTATTATAGGTGAATAGAGTTCATTTTTAGTATGAGGTGGCAAGTTATTGAACGGTGGCCAGCTACTAACGATTTACCCTAATTTAAATATAGGTACCTAGATTAAATTGAGAAATGAATTTTGTTCACAGAAAGACGAGAATCTCACCCTGACGGAGAAACTCCTCAGAGAGTGGAACGCGAAGAAAAAGTTAAATACTTAAGTGATATTCAAACATGAAATGTATATTTTCAAATATTTTTATACAATTGTAAGCAAGAATTACTTGTTAAGAGGCACGCAATGTTTATATTATATTATTATACGCATTTAAAAATTTACTTGGTATATTTTTTATGGACATTTTTAACATACGAATGTACTAGTGGCTCTGTGAGATGTAGAAATTGCAAGACTGTTTTAAAAAAAACTAAATTTTAAGTTTTTTTTTTCAAATTTAAGACTATTTAATTATCGAACATGCTCACAATATTTCACGAGAATCTCTTGACATACAAAAGTATTGTGGCCCAAGCTGAAACGGGGGACTTCGTTCGCTTCGCTCGCTCGTTTAACTATATGCTGCCAACAATATCTGTGGCTGCTCGGAATGCGTCCCCCCCGCTTCACCATTTACCTCCCTGCGCTCGCTATGTGCGCTTCGTACCCAGAGCACCAATATGACGTCACGCGGCTAGTATGTATGTCTGTAAGCACTTTATTTGACACAATAAATGGTTAAAGTATATACATGTCACACAATAGGCAGTTCAAAGGCGAACACACACATACACGCAGCTAGTCACAGATATTGTGACCGGGTAGGGTAAATAGTTAGTAGCTGGCCACCGTTCAATAACTGGCCACCCCATACTAAAAATAAACTTCATTCACCTATAATATAATTCATTTTAGTTTCAGGTATAGGTCGCGGGAGTCTGCTGGATGCGGGTGGCGCAGGACCGGCCATTGTGGCACTCTTTGGGGGAGGCCTACGTCCAGCAGTGGACGTCTTTCGGCTGATATGATGATGATGATAGGGTTTCAATTACTGGCCCCCCTTCACTAACTGGCCACGTCATACTAAAATGGATTCTGTTTGTAGGGGAACACAGTTCGTTTTTAGAGAGAGTTCAGAGTTCATTATGAGGGGGCTAGCTATTGAAGGGTGGCCAGCTACTGGCGAGTGACCCTATTACTCGACCGCGATGAGTGTGGGAATGGAATAGCTTTCACTTCATATAAACTTCGACGAATTTATATGGTAAAACTGTCACCTCGAACACCATTTCAATCGCGATTTGTTTAGTAAAATGTCCTAGTCCTCGACGTTGCTCTAGTGTATGACATGGGCACTTTATGTCAAAGCAATATGGGCTAAATTAGAACCAAGGGGATTTTTTTTCATTCGAAGAAATGCGCCATGTCGCTTTGACATAAAGTGCCACGTCGAGCACTAGGCCATTTACCTTATACTGATTTACATACTTTTACAACCGGCATGTATTAAAAGCAAGAACAGTAACACGTGCAATAAAGCAGTTAAATAATTAATCGCTAGGTATGTACTTACGAGTTTCATGTATTTTCATTAATTACAAAATAAATGATACAGTATGGTCGCGTTGAAAGTAGCGAATAAAGTGTTCTTGTTGAGTAAGTACTTATATACCTAAATATTTTTAGTTTTATGAATATTAATCCAGTAACGTTGTTGCCTGAAAATACGGGGTAATTTGCGTCAAATCCGGTAGTTCAGACTTTTCGCAGACTTGTTTCTGATGTTGGCCCAATGTATAATCCAAGTTTGTGACCTCGAGCGCCGAATGCAACTTCGCCAAAAATCTAATATACCGCGATTTTTTTTGATATTACCCTAAAGGACCAGTTTTTGATACTACCTACTCAGGAAGTTTTTAAAGTAGACTACATTTGCTACAATATGATACTAGAATTGTCTCTGTAGACCAAATAGTTTCCGAGATAAAGCCTTTCAAAGTTAAAAATTTTTTTCGAACTTCGCAACACTAGCGCACTCCGTCGGAGGTAATTGGAAATGGCAAATTATGAACCTTGAATAGCTTTATCTCGAAAACTATCGGGTCTACAGAGAAGGTACTATCAAAAACTAGTCCTTCAGGGTTTTCGCGGATCGATTTTTGACAAAGATGCGTTCGGCGCTCGAGGTCACAAACTTGGACTATTCATTGGGCCAACATCTTAGACAAGTGTGCAAAAAATCTGAATGTAGTTTCCGGCAAAGAACTTGAACAATCGGGACGAAGTGGGGGGGCAGCTCGCACGTACAATTCGCCTTTGCGCAGGCAAGGTCATTTGCGCACGAAGTTTGCCGTCTACTGTACCGGATTTCACGCAAAGAGCGCCGTACTTTCGGGCGACAAGGTTACTGGATTAAGATTAGTTACTTAGTGGAGAAATAAGACACATCCACTGACAACAAAAATTGATTGATGAAATTCCAGGTCTCTCAATCTGTTCTTGTGGAAGCTCAACCAAAGACAAAAGCTCATTCCCGTCAATCCACGACGTTGTCTCATTCAAGCGAACAGAACCACCTGACCGCGACAAAGTGGAATTGGAATCTGAAATTACCATAGACATCGAAAAGCTAAACATCCACAGATTAAAGCAGGACGATACCGCCTTCCGGAACCAGCTGATGGGTAACTTGGGGGGCAATGTGCTTCTAGAAATGGAAAACACAAGACGTATTCCCTACTTCCGCGAACAACCACTGCAATTCTTCAAGGCCTACGAGCTGCAGTTCAGGACGAAGATGGCAGACGTCATGTTGCAACTAATTTACATGGCTAGGGCGAAGATCAGAACCTTTCACGCGCACGGAACCGGACAATTGAAGACTCAGTCCACGGCGTACCGCGTGGGCTACCTCATTAGGAAAATGGACGACCTGCTGTTCAGGTCCAGGAGATACTACATAACTATGGTGCAGAGGCAGATGAATGGCCAGTGGAAATTAGAGGTCACATCGATACTGAACAGCCATCATAAGGTGGTAATGATGCATCATGATTTTATGCGGATGTTCTACATACAGATGGAGTTGCATCAGAGGTATCAGGCGATGCAGGGTATCCCCATTCACAGCAGGAGTGAGGCTGAAAGTACAACACAATAAAAGATTATAATATTACATTATGACACTTACTGACGTGCCGACGACGGGAAGTAGGATAGGAAAATTTCGGAAATTTCTCTCATTTTTGTACGGGAATTTACGTTCCATTTCCAACATGGAAATTCCGTACCTGAGAAGCATGAACTGTAACTCTTATACACTATGTATCAGTGGCGGCGCGTAAGAATTTTCACTGGACAACCCGGAGCCAAATAAAAGGGCTGTTTTTTGATGATTTACGAGTTTGGTAATATATAGCATGAACTTTTAGGGAAGCCGGTGGGAATCGGCTTGTATGGGCGCTCCACCACTGATATGTATAAGAGTTACAGTTTTATGCTTCACAGGTACGTAAATTTCCTTACTTCCTTGTGAAACTTTCTTAAAATTTCCGAGCACTTTTCTAACCTTTTGGAAACTTTCCGCGATTTGCACATCATTAATTATACCTTTCGAGTCCGGCCCGAGCCCGGCCGATTGTCATTTGTCAGTGCCGGCCTGTAAACGGGAACACGCGTCAAAGTTGCGTAAGAAACGGTATCCTATCGCAAACACTATTTCATTTCCCAAGTGAATCGTTTGTCCGAATTTTCAATTCTGCAAAAAGCCAATATTCTCGAAGACTCTTTTGAAGAAGCTTTTGTTTTTTTTAAAATATTTATCGTGCAGAACCCGGGTTAGGTTTGTTTTATAATAATGGCTACTGTGAATAACGGCTTTTAGGACAAATGAAAATTCGTACAAGCGATACAGTTGGAAAACAATTTTTAGTGATTTGGATAGGTAACCGTAAGGAACGCCATGTCAGTACTAAATAGCCGAAAAAAAGAAAATAAAAAAATTGGAGAAATGTGGTTTTTTATAGTATTTCTTTTGTATCTGTGTTGTGACTGTCACAAAAATATATAAAATTAAAATACTATAAAAAACCACATTAGGCTTTTGTCACGAAATGGACTTTTCAGCCACTTTTGGTGACTCCACCAATTTTTTTCTGATGTTTTTATTTTGAATTAGGTATTTTGATAATGCTCTAGAAGTCTAGACTCTAGACAATAGTTAGGTATTGCTAACAGATTCTTTGCTTTTTAAATATTATTGTGAAGTGGCCTTATTGGGGGTGGCCAGTAATAGGCATTATACCCTTTGTGAGAGTGGCGAACACTTTATTTGGTAGAATCATATGTTCCGGCGGCAGCCCGAGCATGTAACGGTGTATTGTAATTCATCATTTAGCACAATCACTGCTAGGCCCCGTAGCATGGTTGGCCTTATCACGCGATAAGTGTGACAAGATAAGAACGTCGTCTCGTTCTATCGAACGGTGTCAGCCAGTGAAGGATGCTCTATCTTGTCACTTATCGCGTGATAAGGCCAACCATGGAATCGCTACACACTATGTTCGTTGGCGATCCCGTGGTTTTCCCGCGAAGTAGCGGAAAGCGGCTATAGCGTAGGCGCCCGCTAGTAGTCCGTAAGCCCACTCCCAATACGCCTACGTCTCATGGCAACGCCGTCGCATGCTGATAGACTTGAGTGTATAAACACACCTACTGACATTTTTTTAATTTATTATATTTCATTATTCATTTCAATGTTTGTAAATTTTATGGATTCAGCTCAACGTCACAATAAGTGCATTTTCCTCATTTTAAGGTAGAACGATTCGTACGAACTCCATACAAAGTTCGTTCGGACTACACGTCTAATGTACCTATACATTTCAGGAGCTTGAAATTGTAGTTGACAATGACACTCTGATGTGACATTTAGCTACGTTAGTGTGCGTAAAAGCACATCAAAGCACTATTGTGCATATTTTCGGACTACATTTTAAAAAGAAACACTGTTCAGTGCAGATTTATTGCGTTTCATACGTATAACCTTTTCGAATTCCGCAGTTTGAAAAACAGGTGAGTAGGTCATGGTTTTGCGAAAAATGATGAGCAAACACCGAAATTACTTTACAACTCTTTGGCAGGAATCCGTGTCGTTCCACCTTAACTGGAAATAAGCTAGTAAACTTTAGGTTCATCTCTTCCCTTTGACTCTAAACCGAAACCAACGGATAAAAGCTCACGCAGTAATGGCTGGCTTGAAAACTTTTATCTCCCCAAAGTTTACAAAGCATTTTCGCGTACAAACTTGGTTACTGGCTGTCTTTGAGCGACAGAGACGAACTTACACAGGGGTTATTATCCATTTCTGTCGCTCCCAGGTCTTTAAAACTGTGAGACGTAATTACCTGGTTGATTGTAGGGTGTCGTTTCAAACTTTGCTTAAACTCTGCTTTTGCCACAGTGGGTTTCCATCCCGAATTAAGTGTGTGTGTAGGTATTCGTACCTACTAATATACTGGCCTGCAAAAGAAGGTTAGCCTGCAAAACTCATAAACGTGACGATCACTAAATACAAATACAAATTATTTTTCTCAAAAATGGCCCGCGAAGTGAACATAACTCGCTACATATTGGAAGGTAAAGTGTATAGGTAGTTTAAGGCCAGATCAAAATTAAAAAATAAAAAACATTGCAGGCCGCCTGGAATGTTACATATGAATTCCTTTATTTGTCGAGTACCAAACTTTTTAAAAAGTAGACACTGGCATACAAAAGACAGCGCAGGTCGTATTCAGCCAAATCAAGTCGTATTTTTCCGTTGCAAACGCGACATTTTTGTATGTGTCATAAAAAGATTGCGTTTTTCGGTGGAAAAATACACTTGCGATTCTGTTTAAAAAAGAATTATGACGTTTAATTTTATGTAATTAGCAGTATCCTCAATTTGTTTTAAATAATAACGCTTGATTTCAATTTAGTCTTTTTTATTCCCCCATTTTTGAGAAAAGCACTATATTAGCCTCAGCCGGAATGGCAATTGCAGGCTTCGTATTATAATTAAACGGACTCGCAAGCTCGTCCGTTTAAACAAAATACTCAGCCTGCAATTGCCTCCTTCCCGGCCACGGCAATAATGTACTATATTTCGGACTATAAAATCCATAGTGTTAGTGGTTACAAACTTAGAGCTATGGTTAGTGTTTTATAATTACTAAAACTGTTATACCTTCTTTTGCAGGCCAGTGTATTATAAAACAAGAGACGGCCTATGCTCTATATAGGATTTTGAATGCTTGCATAGCGTCTGGGTCAAAAAATATAATACTGGCTTAGTGGCTATTAGGGGAATGTAATTTGATAGTTTAGTTGTATTGTACTAAAAACATTAAATACATTTAAAATTATATGGAAACTACGAATACCAAGTTTCTATACGAGCATTATACCTCAGTTTTACGAATAATGTCAAACATAAGCAACATAACATTAATGTTATGTTGCTTATGTTTGTAATTAGTTACGAAGAATGAATTCAAATTACACGTGACTTTGACTACGCATCAGCAATGCAATTCAGCGAGGAAATGCCGCCAGCATCCTTGGTACAGTCGCCATCACATACATCGGAGCAAACAAGCACGTCACAAACATCGGAACATACCTCTATTTTCAAGGCATTAGGGTGCATGTGCCGATATTTTTGAACACCTATAGTAGAGGAAGCAAAAGATGAACGTTTAAGCGACAATCCCAACTTTACAATTTTTTTTCGAGGAGTGGTGATTTAGTTTGTTTACATTTAATTTTTTTATACGATTTCGTATATAGTCGAGATTGGATATGACTACTTTAAACCAACCTATTACAATACAGTATTTTATTAAAAATGGTTATATGCTGAAGTATGTCATTTTGCCCAGAAGATGAACACTGTGCCCAATAGTTGAACATTTTGACACCAATAGTTGAACGAAGAAAAACGTAACACCGCGCAGCCTCTGACTTTTGGTCTAGTTATTATATAATCATTGTTATAGCAATTTATACTAGTTAACAATCACAATATTGATACTAAACACAGAATAAAACAGTTCAAATGTACCCTTTTCATATGGTTACAATTATAAGAGATTATTTTTTACATATTAATCATTAAAACATTTTTTTATTAATTTATCATTAGATTAAAATAGATAAATTGTTGAGTTTTATATGTATAAGTCAGATTTCATATTTATTACGTATCTTTGTTATTAAGATGTTCATTGTACTAACCCTTGCCTAAAACTTGAACGAATAAATTTTGTTCGTTCATGTATTGGGCACGATGGCAAAGGAATGAACGGACTAAATTTAACAGAGCGTTCACTTATTGGAATCGAAGCCAAAAGTTGAACGAACTAATTTTATTCGTTCATCTTCTGGGCAGCGGTTCTTTGTTGAACAATCGTGCTTTTCATAGTAAAACAAAGCCCAAAATAACCGTATTGCGAATGGATACTCACGTTCAACTTTTGGTTCAAAAATCAACAGTTAAAAAACGATTAATTTGAGCCATAAAAGTTTTATGTACCTTTTCAATAAGAATTTATATTTATAAGCATTTGAAAAAACTATACCTTGCCCAGTAGATGAACGCCGTTCATCTATTGGCTCAGGTACAAAAAGTTGGAACCGTTAGTTGAACGCTAAATATCTCCTAAATTAACAATAAATACGCAATTTGTGATAGATAATCCATTAAAGGCATTAATCAAGAATCTACATCACGCAAAACAATCCATGTAGACGTTTTATTCAATTCTATACATAATTTAGAGCTTAAATTTAAGAGCGCTTTCCTTAAGTAAATCTCCATACAAACGGTGATTTTGGCGCGAGACCTCGACGCGACAACCGCTCACAGCCGTGTGTGTGTGGGAACTGTAATACAGTTCCCTGGCTGGCATTTAAACTCCCATACAGTTACTGTATGGGAGTTTAAATGCCAGCCTCGGCAAAGAGATGATGCGTTAGGAAAAAAATATCCCGAAGGCGTAAAATGTATCGCGATTTTTTTATTTCAATTTTACGACAAAACGTTCATCTATTGGGTGGTGTTCATCTTTTGGTTCCTCTACCCTAGTGTACCGATGTATGTGATGGCGACTGTACAATACCTTTTAATTTAATTTCGTTAATGTTAATTGTCATCTTGTATATAGGTAGGTACTTTAGAAAATAAATGAATTTCGTTAACTACGCGTTACTTCGACCAAGTACCAAAACGCCCTATTATTGCGAGTGTGAAAGAGTAGTTCAAGCTACCCAGTAATGTTCCTGAGTGCGGAACCGTGTCACAGGCAGGGGGTACTGTATGAGGTTACATGTATACATAGCTACTCGAGATTAGGTACTTGGTAGAAACATTGCAGTAATGCGCAAGTCACACGGGAGAGGAGACGCGTGTTCTTAACTTGACAACGAAATGTAAAATATTATGGTTAAGTGCAAAACTATGTATATCGATCTAATCTAACGACACATACTATATAATAGCTACCCCATGCCCCATGCAAGATTAGAAAAATCCTGTGTTTATCGTCACGTGATTTTTAGGAATACCATATTAGTAAGGGTTAATTAAGTAAGACTAAATTTAACAGTTTGGCGGCAAATTATGTTCAATGAAACTTTGTTTATAACTTTATCTTGGCACTAGAAATAAGGATCTGCCGAGTCCTACCAAAATTTAGGAGTCCTATGTTGATGTTGAAGGTCGGTTGAAGAAAATATTTTTCTTTTAACTCGTCCAATTTTGGGTTTAAACTACAATATCTAATGAAGGTTTCTCAGAATTACTGAGAGCAATCAGGATGACCATCACATCCACATCTTGAGAAACAACTCTTTCTTTTTTCAACAAAAACCCTCCATGTCTCTCCAAATATACCCCCGATGGGAGTTGGACCCCTAAATTTTGGCAGGACTCGGCAGATCCTCATTTCTAAGTAGTGCCAGGATAAAGTTATAAACAAAGTTTCATTGATGGACATATTTTGCCTCCGAAATATGCAATTTTTCCTGTACTATTTTGAAACGCAAAGAAACATTTTTAAGGACCCGTAGTTACATTTATATTGACCCAAAATGTGCTCTTTTATATAAACATAAAATAAACGTCCTTTTGACGACAGTAAATCAAGTATATATATGTAAAAAATATATACTTCTAAGTCAACTTTAGGTATATTTCCTTAAGTACCTATAAAATGTTTATAGATAAATTACTTAACTGTATTTGGTAAATCTACATATTACTTAAATAACAACAGGCATAATTAGCAGCATCAAAAACAGTCGTTATTTAAATTATGTTTCTCGCCAGCTTCTGCCAAAGACGGAGCTGCCACGTCGGCCATAGCATTAGCCAATGCTTCTTGGGTATAGGTATGACGTGTAGGGTTGATTTTTTTTCCCTTCCGACAATTACGGTACGTAAAGTTGTACTCTCGCACCAATGCACTGTTGAAAAAAAAAGATGGTCAACCTACCTTTACAGTAAGGGGGATATTTGGTACTAGCAACCAAATAACCCCAGAAACCGTCTCAAATAGCCTCATTTTAAAAACCCGTTAATACCTCATTCAAAATAACAGCTAAAATTATGTAATACAGCTTAAAAAACCCCCAAGAATATGTACTTTTAGATATGTATACTAAAAAAAAACATACCCCAAAATTTGAGTAGAAGTAGGACGGTGTTTAATTTCACTGATTTTCCACCGACACAATCAAGATTTTTTTTAAGCACGCATGCTAGGTCCTCAGCGTTTCTGCAACCACTACCCAACTTCACATTAGACTTAGGGTTGCCAGACGAAGATCTACGTTTCTACCATTGCTAGGACAAAAAATATATGGACTCAAAACTTATAATTTTTTTTTTCCAAAGCCTCTCATGTTTTAAATAGCCCCGTTTTACGGTATTTTTTTAGTTTTTTTCTCTTAATTTTGACTGATGCGTTCGGTTACTTGCTGCACGTAAGTAAGTTGAATGATAGGGCCGCCACCTACTGGTAATTATTACAAGCCGTAAAGATATCGAGTAACTCCAATATTAGACCTTAAAGTGACTATCACCGAATAACTTCATATCACAGATTAGCCAAGGTTTGCCCTACCCTTTAGACTACGAACTTCTTTAAAAGTAATACAAGCTTTTATTTACACTGTTCGTATGCAAGTTGTCGACCAATTTCAGTAATTTGCCGGTATAGTTTGTATTAGTTAACATGACGAAAAGTACTTAAAACCAATAATACCGACATCTATTGTCAGATGCGTCTAGAAGTCAATGTATCCGAAATGTCCATTGGGCAACGATTCCGGCCAAGACGCGAGCACTCGGTTACGCTGAGGTATAAATATATCGTGAAAAATGGTTCCAGAAAAAAATGCAAAAAGGTAACAAAAATGTGTAACACTGTCAAGTTTAGGATGACGCTTTAAGCTTCCGAATTCACCCAAACCTCCCATATACCTATATAAGCCGTTATCGATGCGTCTAGAAGTCAATGTACTTATCCAAGATGCAGATTGGGCATCGATTCCGGCCAAGTCGTGAGCACTCGGTTACGCTGAGGTAAATGGCGAACAACGGTTCCAGAAAAAAATGCAAAAAGATGACAAAAATGTGTGCATTTAAAGATACAATGTCAAGTTTACGTTTGTTGTTTGTTTGCGGGTGGCGCAGGGCCGGTCATTGTGGCGCTCTTTGGTAGACCTATGTCCAGCAGAGGACGTCTTTCGGTTTGAAATGATGATGGTGTTGATGATGTCAAGTTTGTGATGACGCTACCGAATTCACCCAAACCTCTCGTACAGGTCGTTATCGATGCATCTAGAAGTCAACGTATCCCAGATGGCCATTGGGCAACGATTCCGGCCAAGGCGCGCGCACAATGGCCGCAACACAATGGTGGGAAACACACACGTTTAGGCTTTTCGCGAGGTGGGTGGTGTAAGTTAGGGGGTGATCGCGTTGACGCGATGAGCGTAACGTTAACTCTGGTTCAGCATGTATAAAATGTATTAAAATCATGACGTCACTCCGACTGTGGTCTATGCTCAATATTGCATTAACGAAGTTCTTACACATACCTAAAAATTTTCAGCTTAATCGGAAACCTGCGTGCAAGCCTCATTTTATCGGTAACGACAACACATTATTGCAAAAAGAGCCCTAAAACCATATAAAGTTTAAATTCCATTTAATTACGTGAAAGGTTGTAATTGGGTCATTGTCAGTCACAAAAACAAAAATCATCTTTCCGGTGGCCAGTAGTTAAGCGCTTATGCTCACAATATAATATGTTTTTATCACATAGAATTATAGAAGAGGCAACGCCGTTTATGCGGATTCAGAGATCAACCAAAAATTAGGCTTTATAACCCTTAACTTTGGCAATGTCCACCAAAGAGACGCGAACCTAAATCTGACAATGACCCAATTACGAGAACATATTGGATTTCTGATTGCGTTAACATATCTGATGGCGTTGGAAAAAGTAATGAACACAAAATCATCATCATCATATCAGCGGAAACACGTCCACTGCTGAACATAGGCCTCCCCCAAAGAGTGTCACAATGGCTGGTCCTGCGCCACCCGCATCCAGCGGACTCCCGCGAACTTTACCAGGTCATCAGTCCACCTTGTGGGGGGCCTACCACGCTAACACAAAATAGGGTGAGTGCACCAGTGAATTAACGAATCCAGTGAATGAACGAAAAGCTGATTATTAAGAGTTCTGTATATTTCTAGCATACCGGGTATTTTTTTCTCGATTATAAGCATTCACTGTAAGGCTTTTGTAATATTTATATCAACTCAGTCGCAACAGTTACTAAATGAGCGAAGCTTAGGTAAAGTTGGCGGGCTATGGGCGACTGGGCGTGGGTTTTTTGTATGAGCCGGTAATGAGGGGAAAAGATTGTTACCTTTTATTTGATGTGCCATTGTACTAGTTTTATAAACTTGTAACTTATGGTGTGTAGCGAAATTGTGCTATTCAAACATCTTTTTAAGTTATTTAAGTTTAGATTCTCGTTTTTTAGAAGGTGTTCTATAACTAGAATTAAAAACCGCCTAAATCCAGTGAATGAACAGGAGTGTTCATTCACTGGCAACGCCTGTTTTAATGTTTTCGCAAAATCTTATGTTCTAGTTATTGTAATAAGATTTAGATTTTAGTAGCATAACCACCAATGGCTTGTCCATCGTTGGTCCAGTGTTCGAACAAACCTTATTTTCGAACATAAAGTTAGTTCATTCACTGGTTTATAGATTTCCAGTAAATGAACATTACCTAGTTCATTTATTGGTTTTTTGGAACCAGTTTTAATTGTTTTAGAAAAAGAAAACCATTAACTACCACCCCGTGTGTTGGTATATCGAGATACTCCAAACAAAATTGCTAAACAGCAATTTAAACCAACAAACCATAACTATAACAGTAGTTCATTCACTGGTTTTTAGTTGTTCATTTACTAGAAAACCCTGTTCATTCACTGGTGATTTTCCATTTTTCTACCTAAAAGGTCAAATAATTTAAAATTATGGAAACTTATTGCAAAAGCAAAGTAATTTAAGCAAACTAGAATACTTGTTTGAGCTGTCCAAACAGTCACGGCCGCTATTAAGTATAGCTATCTTACATAAAACAATTTTTAAAGTCAAAAATATCCTTAAGCGTTCATACACTGGTGCACTTACCCTACTTACTCTAAATTAAACCTCCCCATATCGTTCTCGAGGTAAAAGTACCCATAATACTGGTGGCATTTCCACGTTGGCTAGCCATGGATAGCATTTGCACCAGAATTCATTATATATTATATAGCATGGGCACTTTATGTCAAAGCAATATGGGTTAAATTCGAACTAAGAGTATTATTCTTCATTCGAATTTAAGCAATGTCTAGCTAGTGCAACGTTAAGTACGTTTACCTTAACTGAAGTCCGCAAGATCACTCCCAACTCGCCTACGTCTCATGACATTACGATAAAATGCATGGCAGCAGGTCGAGAAAGTTGTGCTGAGCAAGTTGGCAGCACCGTCTGCCAAGTACTTCCAGACTTTACTCTCTCTACGATTAAAGGGCTAAATGATGCCACATAGCTCGTACTGTTGTCACATGACGTAGATATACCAATCCTAAGAATTTTGACCAGAAGTCAAGAATTTTTCAAACTTTTGGCCAATTTTAGGTGCGATAATCTTCTGATTCTTGCTCAGCACAACTTTCTCGACCTGCTGCCTTGAATTTTATCGTGTTTTCATGAGACGTAGGTGAATTGGGAGTGGGCTTACGGACTATTAGGACTAATATTTTTGCAACTTTCCAGTAAATTAATTAGACTAGACTAACGACCTCCACAGTAGACTAATTGGACTGCAGTTTGAGGTCGAATCATTAAGGATGCTGAGGTCCAACCGCTTCAGCCTGTCACGCAGACCACACAGGAGAGTGTCCACTCCATAGCGACCTTGCCAAGCTACCGTCGCTACAGTGTAGCTATAGGACCAGTGGTACGTACAACATGAAAATGTATTTTTTTATTCAACAAGCATTTTTTTTAACATGCATTCACCGTCACTAGCACGACATTAGCTGACACCGTCGCCTATAGACGCTTCAGAAACCAGGACAATCACAAGCGCGCTGTTGACCCTTTATCGACCGACTTCAAAAAAGGAGGAGGTTATATGTTCCACTGTATACGAGTATATACAGCGTGTATTTTTAATATTACCTCAAATTGTAACCAGAGGTAGATGTTAGGGCTATGAACCGATATGACAAGATTTTTTTTCTTAACTACTAACTTTTTTATTCCTTACGAAATAATTCAGCACGCAATGTATCACATTGTCTTACTGATGTGACGTCACAACTGTCACAAGTAACTCGCTTCTTCCATGTGTCAAATGAGTGCAAGCATTACATTGCTGCACGATACATTTTCAAAAATTAATTACTTTTTGGTAGTTAGGACTAACTTACAATTTTCTTACAATATCGGTTCATAGTACTAAAAGCTATGTAAGGTTACAATTTGAGGTAATATTAAACATACATGCTGTATATATATTCAAATTCATGTGGTAAATTGGAAAGGAAATGTAGAAATTTTCATGTAGGTACCTATCTATGTGGCTTGGCGAAGTAGGTACTGAATAGAAGGCGGTTTAAACTTTGTTTGCTTATTCCCTTTGTTTGTTTGTTATGATTTATGATTGTTGCTTTGTAGGTATGTAGTTGGACTTTGAGAAGCTACTCCAAATTGACTTCCAATATGAAGGACCACTTATGCCTTGATCACACGTACCGAACAAACGGGCGAGACAGTGCTCTCGGCCGAGTACTATCGGTGCGTAGCGAGTGACTGTTTAATAAGCACCTAGTACTCGGCCGAGAGCACTGTCTCGCCCGTTTGCTCGGTACGTGTGATCAAGGCATTACATACCTAATACGAACAATGCGGTGAACTAAATAAAAGCTTGTAAAACCTTGCCGAGTGTTTCAGTTTCTCACACTGTTTGTATTGCACTGCTGTGCGGTACTATGTTGCGGCTACTTAGAAAGGAAGACCTCGAAGACGAGAGGGCAATTTGAAAGTTGTACAGTCCGACGCATCGCTCGTAATCTCACGGACCTCCGAGGGCACTTAACGGCCGAGTTTGAGAGAACCGGATTAATCCGCATTAGCTAATTAGAGGTTTAACTAAATAATGTGCATTACCGGCTACAAGTAGCTGTGCAGGAAAAAATTGCCAGGACCTTAACATGATTTTTATCAAGGCTATGAATCGTTATTTGTAGAATTAAATTAACAAATTTGATGAAATTCATTTCATGTATAGGTACAGTGCTTTACCGGCATGTAGGGTTTTTTTCTGTAGGGTAAATTAACGTAGTTCTTTAACTTAACCATGACCTTAATTCAATTAATGAACCAAAATTCTGACTTCATAATTAAATAATCAAACAAAATTGAAATCGCCAGCAATATACCTACTTACAGCAAAGATCTTGGCCAAACCCAAATTGCCTGCCTACAAGGACTTTAAAAACCCTCCACCTCACCGGCTAAAATCACGCCATCGGCCATATAAGACTGCATCCACCCTTTTAAA
This sequence comes from Epinotia brunnichana, assembly GCA_963854355.1. Classification (NCBI taxonomy): domain Eukaryota; kingdom Metazoa; phylum Arthropoda; class Insecta; order Lepidoptera; family Tortricidae; genus Epinotia; species Epinotia brunnichana. The sequence continues at coordinate 81,391,130 of OY977935.1, read as the reverse complement.
TACTCCCTTCGATATTAGGTTTGCTGGATGCTCGACACAGGTCAAGGTAACCCTTTTCAGGGCCTACTGCACGTCCTTATATACCAGCGGCCTGTGGGCGAACTCTACTCGGACACAATACAGTGCTCTTCGTGTTCAATTTAATAACGCATTCAGGATGCTGATGGGGCTGCCCCGATATTGCAGCGCGTCAGGGATGTTCGCAGAGGCGAGGGTGGACTGTTTCCACACTACTATTCGCAAGCGATGTACATCCCTGGTGCGTAGGGTACGGGCCAGTGCCAACAGCATCCTGAAAATTATCGCTGAACGGATGGACTGTGGGTATCTAAACCACTGCTGTATGATGCACACAAACACACATGTTAACTACGAGGTCGCATAACATTTGAAATTTTGTGATTTAAATGAGTAATTAATTATTTAACTTGACATCCTGTACATTTTTTTAATTTGAATTTCTCATATACATATTATTTTAATTGACTGTACTTAGCAACTTACCTTTAATGTAAATTTCATTCTGGCCTAAATTGTATTATTATTGCTTTAAATTGACTATGTGTGCTATTCTATTATTTTTATAGTTACTAATATTAAGCTAAGTATTATTTTATTACTAACAATAATGATCCATGTTGGTCCCTGAATAAATTAATTGAATTGAATTACCAAGAAATGGGCCCAAGAATGGAAACAGGACTCCCCAACCAGCCCAGGGACTAATATCGACCCAACAAAAAAAACCCACAGGTTTTTCACTATCAAGGCGAAATTGGTGCCAGTTAAACAGGCTGCGGACCGGCTGGGGTAGGAGCCGAGAGTTCATGCACAAATGTGGATGGAGGGAGTCTCCAGCATGCGAGTGTGGAGCTGCGGTGCAGGACATGGACCATATTATCCGCGAGTGCCCACTCACCAAGTACCAGGGCAACCCAGCCGACTTGTTCACTCTAGATAACAACGTAACCCAATGGATCCAGCAATTGGGTGTAGGTACTGCTCTAATTTGCATGCATTTTTTAACTAAGAACGATTTTAATTTTTAATTTAGCCATTTGAATAAATTAATAAACAGCAACGTAAATTGACAACTACCCAAGTGTAAATGACAGCTTTTCATACTTTGTTTATATGTTTACTAGCTTTTGCCCGCGACTTCGTCCGCGTGAACTTTAGTATTAACTTCCATTTCTTATTTCATCAACTACCGTTTGGTAATAATTATTCCTAAGATAGCATTCAATGTCTGCAAAATATAGATAATTTACCTGTAGGGCAAGAGTCACCTATAACTGTTCTGCCGTTTTAAGGTGTCCATCCAAAATTACAGACGTTTGCAATTATATTATGATTATGAGTAGAGAGTGAAAAGCTATACCCAATTATGGTTATCAATACTTGTGTGAATGTTGCTCTTGTAAATAAGAGTCATGTACAATTTATTACTATTCTTATAAACCATTCAATTTAGTTCAGTTTACATGTACATTTGAGGGCTAAATTACTGCGGACGTTTACGGACGACTAATGAGGGACGTTATGCGCCCAAACCAAATTGCAGTGTTAAAATGATAGCTGCGGTCTCAGTATGAAAGAGAAACAATGCACACTGGCAGGTAAGAGGTAAGTACTTATTTTGTTTTTTTATGCTATATTTGAACTTTCCATCGGTGAATGGAACCAAGTAAAACGTATTAACAACGCCAAAATAGCACGTCAGAAAAACGTTGATGGTTTCATTCAACCCGCATGCATTCAATATTAAATATTTGGATCGGGAAAAGGTCATGCCGAAATTGAATTTCGAAAACGCCACGGACAAAATGGAAGCTTTCAATCAAAAGTCCTCAAACAGTGACTCTGTGTGAATGTTCGAGCACCTTCAAAAGAACAAGTCAATTAAATTTTAACCCTTTTCCAGGCCGGCAACTGAAAAATGACAATCAAATGTCGTCTTTTTTGTTGCCATTAAGATACATCTTTGACAGTCTGTATGTGGTCGATATAACGCCTCTGCCTAAAAGGATCGTTATCCACTTAAATACTGCCGCTTCGAGTAAGTACCTGCATGAGATTTCTTGGTGCCAAATCAACTGCAGGACATCACAATATCTAAAGAAAACTCGGGCACATAACGTCGCAGTACTTGCAATGCCATTCCATTTTATCTCCCCTCTCGCCTTTCATTGAAAAAGGTGTATTTCCAATAAAATGTAGGTACTCACATCTGGAAGCCGGCAACGAAATATGCACCCAGTAAGAAGAACCGAGTGGTCATATTCACATGCAGGGTGAAACTGTTAACAAGAACTCCTAAAATGTTATTGGTGTAGGTATTCGGTTTTCAATGGGCAAACTCTTTTTAGAGGTCTTAAACGTAATTGTTATCTATCATGTTACTTGATCTTTTTTGACCGAGTTCGATTCGACTGTATTTTTTATGGTACCTAGATCTAAACTCTATATATTATATAGGTGCTAACAAATTAAGTACCAATATTTTAAGAGGTGTTACAGTCCATCAAAACATTTAACTTTAAATAGAAATTAAGAAAACTTTTTATGTGATATTGATATTTTTGTTTTAATTTCCGGAACAAAATAAATAAATAAAAATTGCGCCCAAACATAATCACCCTGTGCTTAGCTGACAAGATGTTTCTGTCAAGTGAACATCGTCGTTTGTGACAATTATTTGTCTAAGTGAAGTGGCCATTGACTCATGACAGTCAAGAGGTTTCATAAGATAATCAAAGAGGACTTAATCACGGATTGTTGACTATTTCATTAACAGGGTGTTTTTACGCAGTTGTCGTTGTTTCCCTAATTATCTCCAAAAAGTAACATAAACTTTTTAATGTTTCATACGTAAGTCTACTCCTAGATACGAGTACTATCAGCTCTAAAAGTATTGTTACCTAATTTGTTAGCACCTTATATAGGTTTTTGCGGCGGTTTACATTGTACTTGTATCATCCGGGCAATACGGAGGAATTAATCAATAGGACCGCTTGTACAGTCAGTAGCAGTCAATAGCAGTTCGTATAGTTAGTAGCAGCCAAAGCAGCCAAATATATCGTAACACATCCTTAGGGCCCGGCCACATGTCTGTGCTTTGCGGCGGCGCGGCGCCGCACCGCAGACATGTGGCCCCGCTCTTGCTCTTACAGTAATAAAGACGTGTACCGAAATATGTATTTAGCTACCTTACCATAACAATAGGGTTTAGCTACCTACTTTGGTAGCTAACTATATGATGCTGACTACACATCCTTTTTGTTTGGCAATAAATTCTACCGGAACCAGTTACCCTTATTGGGGTTTTCCATAGGGTAATTTTAGAAGTTGTTTTTAAAATCCTATCCATAATGGTAACCTTAAGATAAGGTAACTTTACTGTACTAACAAAACCCTATCTCGATAGGGTTTTGTTACGGTTACCTTATGGTTACCACATCCGATATGCTTACCATAACAATAGGGTTACCCTATCAGTAAGGTTACCTTATCATAAGGTTATCAAATTGATAGATTGGCGTTCCTCTTTTGTTTCTTACGTTCCTTATGTATGTTCGATAGTTTAAGTTACATTATACTTTAGGTTAGGTAGGTAAATTTGATTTCAATAATTATTGATCACGGAATACTTAAATAAGATGGAAGCGGCGTGTTAGCTAGTTACTTCGGAATCCTGCGTAGCCAGCCCAACACAATCAAAACTGAATTTGTCCATGTGAACACTACTGCAAAACGCTTCTAATTGGTTAAAGCTTTTAATTCCATTACGATTTCACCAGTTGTAATTTTTAGGACGAAAAGTAACTCAAAACTGCATTACTTTTGGTCTAATTTCCAATGCCAAAAAAATGTCACATTAATCTATTCTTTATCAATATAGGAGCCAATTTCGAAAGGGGTTTTCAAATATGGAAATGATATGAGGATAGTCTTGATACCGCTCTCCTTCTTGCATTAGAGTCATTAGACCATAACTCAACGTGTGTGAGCGTGACGTGCTTTTGACGGAAATTGACATTTACTTTTTGATTGCAAAATTGAGGCCCTGTTCAAATGAAGTTGACGTTTGATTATGTTCAAAACCAAAGGTCTTATGTTACTATGTCACTCTATGGTGATACATCTATTTGAAAATGGAATACAAAATAGATGTGAGACTAAGATCGTAATTATCGAAATTTTATATTCTTGGTAACTATATATCGTTTATATAGGATATCGTATATATGTATGTATGTAGTTAAATCAATTTTAAATGCCCTTATTTCTTAGAGTAAGAGCGTCTGCGTACTGCGGCCGATCCGAACCTGATTAAATATCAGTCCGAAGTAGCAGTATAGTGCTATTTTTGAGAAATTACGTCCGAAGAAATCGGGTAAGTATTAACGAAATTTTGATCTTGTATGCGACCTCATACACGCAGTTCGCAAACGCTCTAAATGGAGATGGTGCTGAAAGCAACTGTCAGAGAAATCGTGTAGCTAACGAAAACATGCTAACACTTTTTAATCAAAATACGTACAAGTATTAAATTAATTTTAATATTTACAAGGATACTAAGGACTCACAGAGTAGTATCATTATAATAATAAAATTGCACATTTGAATTCGTTGATGTACCGTGTGATTTGTTTCAATGACAAATATAATTTATTTGACATAAATAAATTCATAACGCGCTTCACGCTAATATCAGAGACAACATTTTTGACAAAGAAATACTTCTTGTCTTTTGTGGGTCTACTAGCTTTTAACATAGAACCAAATAGATGTAATAGCCAATAGCTCAACTGGGTCTACTAGTCGATCTGAGTATTAATATTTTCATCAGAATATTTAGGGTTTTTCCAGCAAGGTACTATAATAAAATAGTAAATAGGCTTATTTTTAGACAATGATGACACTCAAGTTTTATGTATTACGGACCATTGGCTCAGACAAAAACAGAACCACAAATATGTATCAAGAGCAGCACGAACTGCCAACCACCTGTCATGCAGTTTGGCAGTAGATTTATTATGTAACCATTTAATGTGTCCTTTTAAGAAATAAACGATTTAATATTTATATAGAGGTGGCAAAATATTGGCAAAATAAAGTATTGTTTAAATTATTGGATCAATTTACACGAAGAAGAAGAAGAAGGATATTATTAGATAATTTTTGCCTTTGTCAATTTTAAATTAGTGAGTTTATCGATAAGTACATACACTAAGCATGGTACCACTCTAGTCGTACTGACAATCGCCCCGTTAAAATGTCAAACGAGAATAACGCGATACATTGCTGCGTCATTGCGGTAGTCCCTAATCTGCGGCTTTAGCTAGCAAGCAATGCAAATCAATGGCGAATTTCATAATCGATTGCGTATTTATTCAAAAAACTGTTATTTTAGTACTTACCGGTGATAGAAAATCGCTCCCGGAGGAACCTTTGGGTCCTGGCTTGCCTGTCGGCACGACTAAATTGCAGAACGCGGCACGTTTTTATTTTTAATACGGCAAAAATCGTCACCCACGGTCAACAGACAACTGACCTGCGTTTTGACTGCGTTTGACAGTGTTATACTCATAACATCGGCTACACGTACCCCGCCCATTACCGTTTCTATAGTATTTACTTGTTCTGTGTTATTAATCTTTGATACACAGGTAGACCATAACTTAGATTAATGCATATTAGGAATACTTTTTGAAGGTGAATTCGGGGGCAAAAGCTAGTGGCCAGAAAAAAAACTGGCCAAGTGCGAGTCGGACTTGCGCACGAAAGGGACCACGGAACCCATTATCTATAAAAACGGCAAAAGAATCAAGTTTGTTGTATGGGAGCCCCCTTAAATATTAATTTATTCGGTTTTCATCTTTTCATTTTTTAGAAAGACAGAGAAAATTTCAACTGTTTAATTATCACGGTTCATAACTTTCATAAGATACTCGTATACAGCCTGGTGACAGACGGACGGAGTCTTAGTAATAGGGTCCCGTTTTACCCTTTGGGTACGGAACCCTAAAAAGGAAGGCTCCCTAAAAAATAGGCCGAGGTCAAGTCGCAAAATATCTGTTTTTGTTATATATTGTAAATTATTTACAGAACATGAATAGGCCACGAGATGTTCTTGTTAGTGATAACTTTTACAAAAATTACGTTCCATTCGTAATGGAATATTAATTGAAGTTTTCATGAGTGGGCCCAGACGGGGGGGCCGATCGAGTAATTTCAATTACTGAAGAAGTTTGACGATACTCTTGAATGTAGAGAAGCATTTCTACTTTTTAGGGTTCCGTACTCAAAGAGTAAAACGGGACCCTATTGCTAAGGCTTCGCTGTCCGTCCGGCCGTCCGTCCGTCCGTCTGTCTGTCACCAGGCTGTATCTCACTGAAAATTTCAGACAGACAACGGGACAGGTAAAACTAAAAAATAAAAGCTTGTAAAAATACACTCGCGGTCAAAGAAACCGGGTCGGTGACGAAAACCTCAATATTTTGTATATCGTTGGTCGTATCTGCAAGAAACTAACTCTGTTTTATAGAGAATTTATTTAATATCCCACTAAATCCAACCTTCAATGTTCTACGTAGTAACTGGAAAAAGGTTTAATTGAAAAAAATACCAATTAGGTACTTATTTGAAATTGCGTTCGTTTTACTTTTGCTTGTATTTAAGCAATTGTTTTCAATCTGTCAAAGAACTATATGATAAAAGTCTGTCATTGTTTTAGTTTGTGGTCATTTTTGCATGTCTATCATGCCGCTAACACGAGATGAATGGACTCGTATCATCACTATGTTAGAAGAAGGAAGAAGTCAGAGGTATACAGCGAGAAGAATAGGTGTGTCACTTTCTACAGTGCAGCGAGTCCTCCAACGTTACCTACAAACTGGGCAGAACCTTAAAAGACCAGGAACTGGCAAAACAAGATGTACTACAGCTAGAGAAGATCGATTTATTTTTACAACCATGCTCCGAAATCGGCACCTCACAGCAGTTGAAGTGAAAAATCAGCTTTTAGAGACCCGAAGGGACGGCATCAGCGAGCGGACTGTCAGGCGGCGGCTCAACGAAGCCAATTTGACCCCACATAGGCCGGCCAATGGCCCAAAACTTGAAAGAATACATCGAACAGCAAGACGACTTTATGCCCGCGATCACAGATACTGGGGTGATGAAGATTGGGCAAGAATGTTGTTTTCCGATGAATCCATATTTATTTTTATGCTCTATGCAAATGACGGGCGGCAAAAAGTTTATAGACGGCCTGGTGAACGTTTTATTCCAGCATGTTTTGAGGAAAAAGTGGCGTTCGGCGGTGGGTCAGTTATGGTTTGGGCTGGAATCTCTTCAGAGAGTCGCACGGAGTTAGTTTTAATAGAAAATGGATCATTAACAAGTGCAATATATGTAGAAGAGATTCTTAATGAGCATGTCGGCCCGACTTAGTTAATATGGGTGGAAATTCTATGTCTATGCATGACAACGCCAGGCCACACACAGCTCAAATTGTCAGAGATTATGAGATTGGTATCAACTGTATGAACTGGCCCTCGAGCAGTCCGGACTTAAATCCGATTAAGCATGTATGGGACGAGCTTGGAGGCGTGTAATAGCTCGAAACCCCGCCCCAGCTACACTTAGAGACCTGAATCAGGCGTTAGTGGAAGAAAGGGACAATATCCCGCAAGAACGCATAAAGAACTTAATAAACAGCATGCCGAATCGTCTAGAAGCTGTAAGAACTAAGAAGAGCCCGAGGAGGCAATACGAAGTATTATTTTTTGTGTTGTATGTGAAGTAGCTACTGCTTATTTTTGTACGTAAAATTGGTTGATTTTTTGTTTCCTATGTAATTTTATTAAACAAAAGAATTACGATTCCACCATTTGATGTTATTCAATTCAGTATAAAATTATCCACAATATGCAGTTTAATTCACGTCCCTATCTTTATTATTTCAGTAGTAATTACAGATTTTCGTACTGACCCGGTTTCTTTGACCACGAGTGTATAAGATTTTTTAAGCAAAGTAATTATTTTCAAATAGTCACGTTCATGTCACGAACATAAAATATGGTATCATATAACAAAATTAGCTAAGTTGTCCTTCTATTAGTCACTTTACCCTATCTATTGTCTTGATATAGATTTGGTAAAGATACGTTAGAGGAGCGGGAATTGAGGGATATCAACCTCTGTTTGTTGTTGTCCTTCTGTTCTGCAGGAAAACAAGAATAATGGAAGAATTTGATGTGGGAACGCTGCCGGGACAGTAACCTTGAGCCCAAACCTCAGGGAATTGGGCTGAATGACCGCGACGAGTGGTCGACTGCCCGCCTGTTTCCGGCCAGGCGTCCCTTCACAACATCAACATCAACATCTATTGTTTTACAATTTTAACGGGTTAATTCACAGTTAAGTAATACACTTTCATTACCAAAGTTTTGCTCTTGTTAGGTATTTGCTCAGCAGGTGAACTATCTGCCAGGGTACCTATTATAATAATAAAAGTGAATTTCCCTCTTATACTTCTCACAAAAGGCTATATACAAAGAAGATATCGATGACTTTAGATTTATCGATAACTTTTCACACCACTAGGATATCGACCTTTAGTGTCGACTACCTATTTCTCGTGTGAGTACCTACGTATTTACCAGATCGTTACCGCCCCAAAAATTAGTGTGATAAGGACAACTACAGCTCCGACTAAAAGTCCCATGTAATCATAAGAATCGAGGTTTCGTTCTCGACTGTTTCCTCCTCCGAAACTTTATCAATCGTAACCAAATTTTGGTAAATGAATAAGAAGGAAATTTTTAAAGTCGGGCTGTTTCAATTTTTGCGCTTATTGTTAACAGATTTGTGTAATAGGCGTATGTTTGCGACTATGTAGTAACATGTATTCAGACTGTTCATTTCTCATTCATTCCGAGTGGGAATGAATGATGCTGAATGAAAATATCCAACACCAAAGAGAATATAAGAATAGAAATAGACAATAAGAATAGTTATAGTTACTTGAAATAAATATATTATATAACTGACAAATAAGTTTAATGGATAAAATAGTAAAACATGTATAAAACTTTTACAAAACTAAACTATTATTAAATTAAAATAACTAAAACTAAACCTTAAACTTAGAAAAAATAAAATAAAATAACTAATTAAATAAGAGGCCTGGGCCTCTTGGCAGGGTGCCCATCACGCAGGCAGCATTCCCGCGCTGAACTGCGATTGCGATCCTTTGCGCGAGAAAGCTGCCGGCGCGAGGGTCACCCGTTGCCTCCCTCAACCTTTTGCTGAGCTCCCTGTGGAGATCCAGCGCACCCTTACCCCAAGGACCTAGTGTCTCGACGCCGAAAGCAAAGAACTGATATTGGGCGCCGAGACAGCTGTACTTTGAGACCTTGAGGCGTTCCCGGGCGTCTATATTATATTAATTCATTCATATATTATTATATTTATTATGCTCTGTCTGCCTGTTCTGGGAACACGGGGCGTGAGTTTATGTGATGTTTTGATTTCGCCAGAGAATTCGTTACAGCGGGCCTAATATCTTCATCACTTATCGCTGTGGATAAGACGTCTGTTACGTTCTGACAAGTACTTATGCGAGTTTGGGAGTGTAGGATGTCTGTCCACAAAGATAAATGGGTTACTATCATCTCGTCTAAAACGCAACTGGTAGAAGTAGCATCTGGTCTAAAACGCAGCTGGTCTAAGTATCATCTCGTCTAAAACGAAACTGGTAGAAGTAGCATCTGGTCTAAAACGCAGCTGGTCTAAGTATCATCTCGTCTAAAACGCAACTGGTAGAAGTAGCATCTGGTCTTAAACGCAGCTGGTCTAAGTATCATCTCGTCTAAAACGCAAATGGTAATAGTAATAATAAAATGTCAACCATAATATCTTAGTTGTTCTGAGTATTATTTTCCTTGTCGTGGTAGGGTTGTATACATTGTGTGTTGCCGAATATAATGTAATTTAAGGATAATCTGCTTGTCATTGCCCTGAGGCAACATCTTCTTGCTTACTTTCTGACTCTTACGATATTCGACGTCGAAAATAAGTATATATTTTCGCCTTATAGGATATAGGATTTAGTTGGTTGCCACGGTATTTTGTAAATGAAGTCTAGTCACAGAAAATATATTAGGTAATATAGGTAAAAACTCAAGTAAGGCCCTTTTTTCGGCCCGACTACGGCAGAGCTGAAAGGTAGGGATATGATTTTAGCAGTCTAAGTTTGTATTTACGTGTGTTCCGCCGTACTGTTTAAGATACTAAATCGATTTTGATGAATGAGGCATTAATGGATTCAAAATGATGCTCCAGATCCAGGTGACATATTATCTAGGCTACCTGTTGTATGAAAAAGGCAGTTTTTTCACAGTTTGTGTAACGCATGTGGGTAAACTTAAGGAAAGGTAAGTATCCTGGATTCCCCTGGCCTCTCAGCAGATATTCTTCAGTACTTCCAGAATTGTCGCTAAATACAACTTCTTCTTTCTTAACGTTGTACAACGATGACTTGGCCACGCAGCTTGGTGCACATCCTCTTTAAGTGTCCCTCTTGATTACATATTATACATACATAATTTTTAAATTTACATGTTTCCGCATCATGATTTGCTCCACATACTTTACATTCTGCATTCGAATATGCTGTATTATTTCGTTCAAAACCGCGAAACTTCCCGCTTTCCGCTCCGCTTATGGCGCTTGACCCGCCGCGGCGCGCCGCCTGCTGCTATCTTGCCGCGGCCCGCTCTGCTGCCGTCGTCGCCGCTGATGCTGGCCAGCCGCCGTCCGCCGCCGCCGTCGCTCGGCCCCGGCTCGCCCGGCCCATCTGATGCACGCATGTCGACGCGCCCGCCGTTACACTGTCGCCGGTTCGGTTCCGAGCACAGTCATCTACCAGCGCCGCATTTGCCTCGGCCGCCTCCATGGACACTGCGAGCGAATACGCCCGCTCTAACGTGATCGAGTCGGCCTCCGTGAACAATTTTTGCCTGATATCGTCATTCAACAGGCCGGAAACAAATTGATCTCTCAAGTTTTCCTTTAAGCTGTCCCCTGTAAAACCGCAGTTTTTACTCAACTTTTTAAGATCTGTCACAAAGTTTGCAATGTTTTCGTTACGGTTTTGCACTCGTTGCCGGAATTTAAAACGTTCTGCAAGTACACTCGGCTTGGGATTTAAATGACCTTTCATCATTGCCACCAACTGATCGTACGATTTTGTTGCCGGTTTGTCGGGTGTGCATAGACTCACCATCACAAGCCTCACTACCTATAACTGTTATTAACGTAGCCACTTTCACTTCACTTTTCACCTGGTTCGCAACGAAATATTGTTCCAAACAATCTACATACATTTCCCAATTGTCCTTGGCAAGGTCAAACGGTCCAATCTTCCCCACCGACATTTGGTACACTACACGGTATGTTTTCGAATTTACAATGTCGCTAATGCACCAGCGTCCAATTGTTCTCGTCGCCACTGAATAATATCTGCTGAGAGGCCAGGGGAATCCAGGATACGAGGAGATCACAGAAAACACGTCCGTCAGTTATAATAGATTCTACCACGAAGTAGTTAGAGATATTCATAATGCGTAAGACAACAGCCACTGCAGTTTTGAAACCTTTACGTGAAACGTTTGCTCGTTTTGGTTTGCCATTAGAAGTGGTATCGGACAACGGTCCTCCGTTTACGAGTAAGGAATACGCACATTTTATGACGATAAACGGCATAAAGTTGACATTTACGGCAGCGTACCATCCAGCAGATTCAAATGGCGCAGTAGAAAACGCGGTTAAAGCGAGCTATCAAAAAGGCACTTCGCGACTGTTGTGATGTAGATGAAGCCCTTCAGGCGTACCTCATGATGTATAGAAACGTAGAGCACAGTACTACTGGAACAGCGCCGGCTGTGTTGTTACAGCGCCGACGGCAGCGGTCTAGGTTGGATTTGTTAAGGGGAGATAGACAGTTAGAAAGTAAAGTACAGGATGCTCAAGATAAACAAGTTTAAACGCAGGTGGTACAACTAGGGACCTTAAGGTGGGGGATCCCCTGTGGGCGCGAGATCACGCTGGGGGAAGCTGGCTAAGCGGTCAGATAGAGGATAAAGTAGGGACTCGTAATTTTATTATTGGCTGGGATAGTGGTTCACGCATAATATAAAGACACGTTGATCAAATCAAGAAAAGGCGTAGTAGTTATACCTTGTCCGCGTCGGATGATTCGGAGGTGGCGTCAGGCGAGGCGACGTTGGAAAAAGAGACTTCGCAGGTTGTGCGTGCGTCGGAACACGTGGTGGAACCCGATGGACCAATGGTCCTGGAACCAAGGAAGGACGAGGATGCGGTGCTTTATGATGCAACTGCTGGTCATACGGAAACGATTGCGCCCCCGTCAGACCAGCCTAAGCGCATTCGACAACCCGTGCAGAGATATGGTTTCGAATTTGATTATCTTTACCGTACGAGTACATGATGTAACTAGTACTAAGATGCCAACTGTTAAGTAGAAATAATTAGGGGTGGAGGTGTAACGTATGTGGGTAAACTTAGGATTTCATTATGGAGGGTATTTTGTTTATACGCCCGTCGCTTGATTAAACGCAATATGGAACGGACGTGTCTTCTGTGATCTTCTCGTATCCTGGATTCCCCTGGCCTCTCAGCAGATATTCTTCAGTTTGTTTTCTGTAGTCAGGACACAGTTTTTTGAATTGTATATACTTGTTATGTGTAGGTAGTTGTGGGCTGACCGAATGGGCCTTTTTTGTTCGAGCTAGAATTTTTTATTAAGTACCTATGTAATGTTTATTCGAACACGTCACAACTATACAAGAGCGGTCTTAGTTATGTTTTACCTAAACATAAGTATATCATCCGCGTAGGCTCGGATAAATGAACTTGATGAGTGTGAACTTGACGATTGTACAGTCGGCCAAAAATGTCGTCTACCACCCTGCGGTCGAGGTTCATTTGAACGTCATGAAACAACAAGGTCGATTTCCACTTGCAATAATATTATGACAGTAACCTTAGCGACCATTAGATCTCACATAAACTTTTGTCAAAACTGGTGAACCACTTTCTTGGCTGACCGTACACCTACTCGAACAACTGAGCGGATGATCACGTAATTTTTCGAACTTTACATTAGGACATTTCAACTGTCATTTTCCCATACAAAAAGTGATATTTAGATCTACCTGCCACACGTACGAGGGCTGCCTTTTAAGTTGTGTCGTTTGGAAAAACTAAAGACAATTTAAGTGTTAAATGGTATTTATTGTTTTTCAAAGTAATCACCGTGATATGTAATACACTTTTTCATTCGATCGAACCAGTTTTCGAAACACTTATTTATTCCAGTCCGAAGTCGGAGAAAAAAAAAATACTTTTTTCACTTTTTTCTACTTTTTTTTCTTTTTCTTTATTTAACTTTTTTTCTTTTTATTTTTTTCCTTTTTTTTACTTTTTTTTATTTTTTTTACTTTTTTCACTTTTTTTGAAAAAACAACTACTTTTTTTTCTTTTTTTTAACTTTTTTTAAAATTTTTTTTTACTTTTTTTTAAACTTTTTTCACTTTTTTTTTACTTTTTAAGATATTTTAAGTATTTTACTAGCACTAGTAGCAATGCAGGTCATTTTCCTACGGCTTCTGAACCCATCTTAGAGTACTTATAATATGTGTTTAGATAAAGTAGTGTATGCAACTGTACATAATTAGGCCTTAAAACACTCGTGTGATCCTATTATGAAGTTCGCTGACGCTCGTTTTATAAAACCACACTCGTATTTTAAGGCCTCTCATTATGTATCAGTAGCATAAACTACTATTGTAACAAATGTACCTACCTAGAGAGGTCGTAATTGCCTCTAAATGTATATTTTTGATGGGATTATCCAACATTTTGAACATCAGAAAAGTTTATTAAATAATTTGCAATAAATAAATGTTTTTCATAATATCCGGGTGTCAGAAACAAGATTTTCAAAAATGTATTTCTCAAAACGACGCATATTAGAAACGCGGGAGTTTTAGTCTCGCATTTGTAATGATCTAAGCTACAGTAATTTGTAATAAAACGGGGATGTCACTTTTTCGGCTTCTATAAAACACTGTGAAACGTCGAAATTCTGGAACACCCGCCGTACAGTCCAGACTTAAGCCCTAACGATTTTTTTACTTTTCCAAAAATCAAGCAACGCCTTCGTGGTCAACGGTACCTACCAGACGCCTGAAGAAGCGGTTGAGGCATACAAAACGGCCATTTTGGAGACCCCGACTTCGGACTGGAATAAGTGTTTCGAAAACTGGTTCGATCGAATGAAAAAGTGTATTACATATCACGGTGATTACTTTGAAAAGCCTCGCATTTGTAATGACCCGAGGCAGACGCTCCCCCAGGGAGTACACAAGTTGGAGGCCCCTGATGTGTGACGCTCTCCCGGCACTTACTACGCTACCAGCGCGTCCACCCACCATCTCGGACCACCATCGTCTCCTGTCGTCCAGCTGCGTACCGCGAGATTCTTAACTATCCCAATATTCTATAATTTTGCTCCTAGATAGGTACCCCAAGTTAGGGCTCCCTATCTACGTGACAAATTGGCTAAGCTACAGTAATTTGTAATAAAACGGGGATGTCACTTTTTCGGCTTCTTTAAAACGCTGTGCGTTATGCTCTTTTAAAAAAGCAATTGTTTGCCGGGCGGTGTGCGAGCTCGCATTATCGTGGTGCAGTCTTATACGACGTCTTGGGTTATTTTTTCGAAACTCGCCGATGACTTCTGGTAAACAGACAGTGGTATACCAGTCAGCATTAACCGTTTTACGATCCTCGAGCACGATGGTGGCAACGTGGCCACTTTTCGCCACAAACGTGGCGACCATTTTTTTCGAAGTGCTCCGTGAGCGTATTACTTTGGTCGGTTTTGGCTCATCATGGAACACCCAAACAGTCGACTGCTGTTTAGAATCGGGATCGTAGGCATATATCCAAGATTCGTCACCACTGATAATGTCGTAAACATGTATCGAGTTTCCTCGGTTGAATTGCCGCAGAGTTTTGCGACACCATCGAACGCGAGCCGTTTTTTGGTCTTCACTGAGTAAATGTGGTATCCAGCGTGAGATCAACTTTTTTACGCCTAAGTGATCATGCAAAATACTGTGAACACTGGTCCCTGAAATACTTATAAGGAAGCTTCTATCTCACGGTATGTCGCATGGCGATCTTCGACGGTCAGTTGCCGTACAGCATCAATGTTCTCCTGGGTTACGGCTGTTTTGGGTCGACCTTCACGATGTCTATCACCAAGACTAGAGCAACCACGTTGAAATTTTAAATACCAGCGTTCCACAGTCCGGAGGCATGGCGCTTTATCATTAAAAACCGTAGTCAACTCTTCGAAGCACTGAAGTCGCGTTAAGCCCCTTTTGAAGTTGTAAAAAATTATCGCGCGTAAATTTCCCTTCGAAATTTCCATTTTTACAACTGGCTTGTCAACTTTGAACCATGCTATGCGAACTTAGAACTTAATGCAAATCCAGTTTCTTATTGAAAACAGTGCCACCTTCTTGATAGCTGGCGAACTCTCTGAAGCTCTAGCGATTGCTAGGCTAGGCTGTCAAGGTATTTCAAAATTCGCCGTATTGTCAGAAGGCATCAGTAGCCTAGGGGTACAGACGGTGGTATTTGGAGTCGATGATCCGGGGTTCAATCCCTACGACCGACGCACTTTTTGTATGTTTTGTACATTCAAAGAAAAGTTGTAACTACCGCAGAAGAGATGACGCCTGTATACGCAAGCATTAAATGCCTTCTCAATTCGGTCGAGTTGCCTGTCTATCTCAGTATGTATATTGTAGTCTTTGCTTTGAACGAACGCTTTACTAAAACGGTTGGGCCGATTTCGAGTCATTCTTTTGCTTTCGAATTCTAAATTTAAATATTTTAAGATGACACTAGTTCTTTTTTATGCAATCACGGGAGGTTTGCAAACGACATAACTTAAAAGGCAGCCCTTACAACGCGTAATCGACCTGCTGAACTTTATAAACACTCAATATAAATTTATACCTACCGACAACTCTGATACAAATTATATTCATCGAAATTGCAAAACCGACAAGGAATTGAACGAAACAAACAACAAACTCCACCCTGCGGCGCTACCACGAACTTCGAATCTCGAACTTCGTATAGCTCCGTTTCGGTCGCTCGCGTACCATAAACCATAAGTGCTATAGAGACGGATATATACGAAGTTCGAGATTCGAAGTTCGTGGTAGCGCCGCTGATTAAAATTCCTTTACACTCAAGTACCTAGTAAACAGGCAGGTAAAATTCACGACGATTATATATTAACAAGTCCTTTTACCCCGAAAACTTTATCAATACCATGAACATCCCATGCGATTCCGGCGTTAAGTTTCATGGGGATAAAGGTGATGTTCGTGTAAAGTTGAATATTACTTTTACTTTTGTTGGGCACAGTGAACTTGATGAAAATAAACTTGTAGTTGGCCTTGGGCAGATGCGCCGAGATGGGCTAAACTGGATAAGTGGCCGAGTACCTACAGAAGCTGCTTGATTAGGGTTATGTAGGCTAGTTATAGGACTTATGGAACCTTTCCGCTGGACAAAGGTTCAGCGCAGACAGATATTGCTGGTGGAGGCAAGTGATAGAGATCTATTGTACATCCACCAGCAATAAGTATGTGCCATAACAAAGTTGGCAAAATATCCGACAGGTCTCAAAGGTGCTGATAAACTTGAACATTCACCGTTTATTAGCTAGTCCTATTTGATTTGATCCAGTCATAAAACTGGTTCGAATGATACCGTGAAAAAAAAACAAGTAGACAATTGAACCATTGGTTTTGTTTCGAGCTTACAGTATTTTTACAACGAATCCAAAACGGAACCATGTAATTGAAAATACAGTGGGGAATACTCGTAAATGGAATTGCGAATCCATTGGTTAACTGCATAACAAAGAAAAGACCAGGAAATTGTTCCTATTTTAGACAAAAGCATGTACAGATACCATGCGAGCACGGATCTAAATATCGGACATGAAATGAAAAAACCGGCCAGGTGCAAGTCGGACTCGCGCACGAAGGGTTCCGTACCATTATCAATAAAAATATTTATTTAATTCTGTTTTTTTTTTGACATTATTCAACTGGATTTATTTATTTCATCAATGATCATACTTAATTCCAATGTACAAGTAAACATTTAAAATTAAATCTTAATAAATAAAATTAAGCTAGCCTAAAATAGTAGTGAGTAAAAAATTAACTACAAACATAATACCTACACAAAAGTAAAATAAAATAAAACAAAAAGATAACATCACAAATTCTGTTTTTAGTATTTGTTGTTATAGCGGCAACAGAAATACATCATCTGTGAAAATTTCAACTGGAACTATATCACGGTATTAGCGAGATACAGCCTGGTGACAGACTGACGGACGGACGGACGGACGGACAGCGGAGTAATAGGGTTCAGTTTTACTCCTTGAGTATGGAACCCTTAAAATGAAAATGAAAATATATTTACTAACGAAAGAGTTTTTCAAAAAAACATAGTGGCTATATGGTCACAGAATACATGGTACAAACTATGGTTCCACACTAGGCTGGGCCTGTCCCGTCCCATGGAAACCAAACAGTACATATTAACAATTAGGCGGCTTAAAGATGGAGCAAGACAAGGTATGAAATTTTACAAAGTAGTACACAAACAATAAATAATAAAAATAATGATTAAAGACTGACATACCTACCTACTGTATTCTAATTAACCATTATAAAAAGTCGTACTAGTAGTAGAAGTAAGTGGAGTGTGTACTATTGCGCATGTATGTGTGTGTCTGTGTGCGTGTGAGTGAGTGTGTGTGTAAACTTGGTGGAAGGTAGAATCACTAGAGTCCTACTCTAAACTAGTCCAGAATTGTAAAAATAATCTAAACACCCTGGCGAACTCCAACAAAGTCATACTTAGATGGGTACCAGGGCACTCCGACATTGTAGGAAACGAAAGAGCAGATGAACTTGCAAGGCAGGGCGCAGACACGGCCCTAGTCGGCCCGGAACCGTTCTGTGGCATCACAAAACGGCAAGCATATTCTCTGCTAAACAACGCGGAAAAATCAGAGGCAATCAAGCTGTGGAAGTTCACCAAAGGACAAAAACAAGCTAAAGCCCTGATCGAAGGGTTCAATAGTAAGCTGTCTAAAGAGTTATTACAATTCAAAAGGCACAAAACCTGCGCAGTGACAAGAATCCTGACAGGACATTGCAAATTGAACAAACACCTGTTTCAAATGGGTATGAAGCAGGACACAACTTGCAGGTTCTGCCAGGAGACAGAGGAGACTGCAATGCACATTCTCTGCTCCTGCGGACCACTCATGCATAAAAGAAGTACCTACCTAGGGCGGCACATAATGCACCCACAAGAAGTACAACATATCACCGCCCAAAGAATCTGGAATTTCCTGGAGGCAACGGGACTTAACGGTGAACTCTAAAACAAGGGCTGCCACAATAGATCACTTGCTGGTCGAAGCGGCATATTAAGGCCCACAAAATAATAATAATAATAAAAACTTGGTGGAATAGGGGCCAGGCCCGGTTTAATCCGTATTTTGGAGGAACAACGTAAGAGCTATTTAAGCTATATTTTACCCCCGGGTTTTCTGTTACATGGTAGAGGAGCCTCGCGGACAGCTAGTTTGTTGAACGAGCGAGCGGAGCGAACGAAGATCTCCATTTCAGCTTGGGAATAAAGTCCTTCGCATTTCCGGTGTCTATCCGGCTGTTCTCCAGCAGGTCGATCACGTAACGCATTGTACGAGCGTCGCTCGGAACGTTACGTGATTACCCCTCTGTACAGGGCTGTTATTCGCTAAGCGTTAATGCGGCTCACCCCGCCGGTCACCCGTTACGAAACTAGACCTCTACCTACGCTTAATTACTACGCATCGCGGTGTCAAGGTATAATTGTGGGTGAGCGTTGAGGTGAGCTTAAAACAAGTTACAGAATAGGGGGGCTGGTCGCATTTCTCAACCGATTCACGTGAAAATTTGTGAGCAGGTACTCCAGAGGGGTAATCACGTAACGTTCCGAACGCGCGTCGGTACAATTTAACTGTCAATTTTCCATATAAAAAGTGACATTTAGACCTACCCGACGTTCGTACAATGCGTTACGTGATCGACCTGCAGTTATATATAGAATTTATTAGTCAATTTAGTATTTCGAGTTAAACTAAAACATTAAAAAAAGACGGGTTTGCGAGTTCTACAGCTTATATAACAACTAGTGACACTGTGTGATTTCAATAATCATGTGTTAAGGACACATAGCTTACGACGCCCTGCGCGTCCTTTACAATAATTCTTTCAGAATGCTGATGGGACTGCCCCGGCGATGCAGCGCGTCAGGTATGTTCGTGAGCGCGCGCGTCGACGGCTTCCACGCTATCATGCGCAAGAAGTACGCGTCGCTGCAGCAGCGACTGAGGGGTAGTCACAACACCATTCTGAAAATGATTGCGGACAGAATGTGTCAATGTCTCTTCCAAAAAACAGTGGGTCGATTGTCTCAGAGGTTGTGTGACATACGACAAGTAGGTAGTTAGTGATTTATTTATTTTTATTGTAATTTTATTTTGTCTAGTGTTCATTTATTTGTTTTAGGTTCGAACTGTTACTTTTGTGATGTTGTCTGTGTTTGTTGTTTTTATCAATATGGATCACATAATTATCTGAAATAAATAAATAATAATAATTAATGGTATATTCTCGTGTAAAGCATCGGGTTCAATTATCTTCCCCGAAATTGTGATCATTTAGTATGGTCGACATCAAAAATATGTATAGCTACAATGTGCGCCTTTTTACAAAGAGTTAAGGTGTAAAATTAACATTTTTCAAGACGTCGACTGTACGTTTTTTAAGTACAATTTAGAATAGATTCTATTTTTCCAACCTACTTAATGAATAGAAAACACTTACTTTACTCTGAGTGCTGTAAGAAAATTGCTGTTAGTCAAATCAAGATGAATTAAACATTGCTGAATAAGTCATTTATCTGGCTTTAATATTCGTGTAGTTTAGTGTTGATATACAATGACATAGCCAAGATATGATAGGTATCCTTAAATATGGAAATTGTATGAAAGCACCCTAAATGCGTATTAGCTTTGTTCACCACTGACACTGCTATCATCACAGGAAATTCATCTGCATCTTTCTTTCTAGCCTCCTTTTTAACCGGCTTCAAAAAAGGAGCCTCCTCCTTTCGACTTCTCAATTCGACTGTTTTTAACTGACTTCAAAAAAAAGGAGGAGGTTCTCAATTGGGTTGTATTTTTTTTTAATGTGTGTTACGTTATCTCAGAACTCCGTCATTTACGTTTATGAACCGATTCGTATAGTTGTTATTTTCTAAGCCGTCCGTTCCGCACTAAAGAACGCCGCACTGCAGAACGGACGGCTTAGAAAATAACAACTATACCATAATTTTTTTAATTGAAAGTATATGCTTTCAGGTTGGTCCTATTGTTTTCAAAACTCCAGTTGAATGATGGGAACCATGAGGAATTGAGGGAGCTCCTCAAATATATAAGGCACGCGTGTAGTAATTTCGGTGTTTTCTATTAGAAATCGTGTATTTACATCCGGAAATCATAAATTTGGTGAAGTGGAAGTGATGATGAAGACCACAGATGGCTTGTGGAACTTGTCAATGATGTACTTCAAACTATAAAAGTCGTCACCGATTCTGATATCATTCCGTTGAAATACCTAGCAAACAAAGAAATGCCAAAGGTGATTCTGAGATTCTTGAGGAATTGACGGAAGTCCTCAAATATTATCGTCCCACATACAGCGCTTTGGTTATTTTCTCTAATAAATCTAATTATCAACGTATTTGCTCTCGGAAATCAGTTTATGTGGTAAATTACAAAATAAATGTGGAAATGTTCATGTGGCTTAGCGGAGTACTGAATTGAAGTCGGTTAAAATAATGAATGTATGAAATAATGATTTTATAGTTCTGTAAATATTTTAATGTGTAATCTTGTATATTTTGCATACCAGTCATGGTTAAGCATGGAAACCTACCTGTAATTTTGTTTGTAACACCTGTTTGGTAATGTTTAACGCAAATAAATATTCTTATTCTTATTCTAAAACTTTGTTTTTAAAGTAAATTATTTTGTGACTTTGTTACGCGATAAATCGATAATTTATGAACCAATTTTAAACATTATTTCTTTGTCTAAAAGCATATAACTACTTCCAGATTGGTCCCGTTGTCACCAAAATCCAGTTCCGATGATGGGATCCTGGAGAAATCGAGGGAACTCTTCAAATTGTACAGGCAAACTTGAAGCAATTTGGCTACTGATTTGGAGTCGGTAAAAACTTGTACATCCATCACAATGAAATCTAGAAATAATAACATTAGCTCATTGATTATATTAGCTGAGGCACGGTGCATTCTTACATTGCACGGAATGCATAAATTACATTCAGGACTGTACGAAAGCACCCCAAACAAAATTAATAGGAAAGAATCCTAAAGTATTTGTAGGAATTAAAGCATTCAAAGTTAGGTCTGAAAATTACTTAAATTTGCCATGAGAAAAATACATAAATCCCTCCCCGTGGGTAGCCTATAGGTACATAAGCGGGAGTGTTCTATAAATATATAGATACTCCAGCATGTACCTACGGTATTGGAAATATGGCCATTGTACGGTATTGGAAATATGGCCAGTGTACCAATGCTGTCGGTGTACGAATGATCCACACTTTCCCCTACGCTGTTAGATTGAACGAAAAAGTAATCCACTGGTTGTTCGAAATTCAAATGTCACATGTTAGAAGAGGGTTGAAAATAGTACACCAGCTTTCCCGCTTACTGCACTTCGAGACCGAACGAAAAAAACCGTTGAATTATAAATGTGAGACGCGTACAGCCGATGAGCATGACAATCCATTCAAATGAACGCAAAGTTCAATGCACACGACAATGGTACACCTGCAGAATTGAGGAGGTGGCTAATTAGTATTACCTCTTGGTGGCAACCACTTGAGTGTCTTAGTCGGTTAGCAATAGCGAAACAAGAGTGGTGACTGGCATTCACTTCACTGCGCTCGCGTCAGTATCAGCCCCAGACGATACCTAACAGCCGCGTTTAAAAATCGAACGGTATTTCTGAACGACATTTAACGTGAGTTTTTTTTATTATTTAACGGCTTCCTGCGAGTGTTTTATGCCAGTAGTTAACTTTTTAAATATGCTTATTTTATCTGTGGTTGTGTTTGTAATTATAGAAACAAACTTTTACTTTGATCTCTTCTCCGAGACGGCCTGTTAGGGGATATAACTTATTTTCAACTTGGAATTCCTTATTTAACTTTACCTTTTGTGAGGGAGATATGAAATGTCTGTAATTACGAGCGTTACTTAAAATTGTTCAAAGACATTCTTGAAGGGAGCTGAGATTGAAAGTAACGTATTTAATGTGCCATTTAGTCTCGTGACGAGATTAAAAGCAAAGCGAATTTTACCATACGACACAACTGATTGGAATTAAATTCTATGTCAGGAATTAACTATGCTAAGTACAAATTAAATTACCAAAGATAATTAAACATTCTAGAGTTGCTTGGCGGAAATTCATGATATTATTTAGGTCATTCGGTTTCTCTCAAAAAAAATACACTGTAAATTTTTCCGGGAGTTTTATGTTATTTCCACTAAAAATCACGAGCTCTTTCGATCCTAATAGGACAAAAAATTGTCCCAAAGGTATGTTACCATTTCCCATACACTTTGTATTGCGGTGACGCAAAAGGAAAGTTCCAGAATGTACAGGAATATTGGATCCCTTTTTTTCTCCTATTAGCAGAGCAGAAATAATATAAAAGATGCAGAAAACAATCATAAAAAGTTGAGTGGCATTTTTTTCAAGAAATGTTCCATCATAAAAATGCGAGCATCTCTGCTCGTTTAAAAATTAACGAAAAAGGAAAATAGACTAGAACTTCTATTTTCCGCTCTAGATAATTCTTTGAAAGTAAATATACTAATATACAGGGTGATTAAGGGGTCGTGTAGCAAGAAGACCAAAAGCGAATAAGATAAGTAACACTGAAAAACTTTTCCCAAGAAACAGACCAAGAAATCGCAAAAATCTGCTGTTCCATACATTAACTCTCAATTAACTCACAGTTAACTCTTAATTGGCTCTTATTTTTTTGCGATTTCGTGGGTGGTCCCATGGAAAAGTTGTTCAGTATGAATCTTATTCACTTTTGGTCTTCTTGCTACACGACCCCGATTTCACCCTGTATAGTTTGTTAGTTTGTTATTTATCAAGATTTCTCGGGATTTTGCTTTGAGTTCCGTTTCCGGTTACCGCCATATATCGTTCTTGTGCATTTCTAGAAAGTTTGTCTTCATTATGTACGTTAATTTTTTTTTTCCAAAAATTATAAGTTACATTTTCTATTACTTATAAGTTCACCAAACACAGTGTTTATTGGCGAGGATTGCACTCACTTTCTTTACAATATTTTTTTTTGTGTAAGTACCTATCTACCTTATAATTAAGAATAAAAATAAAATACTATATAAGATTAAGCGATGTTCTTAAATTTCCAGGGCTGAACTGAAACATTTTTTTTTAATTTATATTTCAAAGAACGCAGGCAAACTCGCGGGATAAAACATAGTCTATATCCACTCGAAAAGTCCATTCCACACGCAGGTGAATTTTTTTTTCAATCGTATCACCAGTTCCGATTATTACCCACTAGCTTCCGCCCGCGACTTCGTCTGCGTGGCACGGGTCCATAAAGACTATCCTATATTTTAATCCAAGCTATAAACTATCTTCGTGCAAAATGTCATCCAAATCGGTTGAGCCGTTTAAGCGTGATTGAGTAACAAACATCCAAACATCTAAACATTCAAACATCCAAACATCTAAACATCCAAACATCTAAACATTCAAACATCCAAACATATAAACGTCCAAACTTTCGCATAATATAATATTAGTAGGAAGAAGGAATACATAAACGTATAAACTTACAAAGCTACAATCATAAAGTCTTTTCAAAAAATTCAAAATAAAAACACAAGTATTTACTCGTGACAAAAAAAAAAAGAAGCGGGTTGTGTCGGAGATAGAACCGTTAATGTTCCCTACATTACGCAAAACTCTTTGTAGGTAGCGACACTAGCAGCGTTGACATTGTATCTCGTTCCCACTTGCGGTATTGTCTATGCAAGCATTCTTGTCACTCATTTGACAATTGTCAATCAATTGTGCATGTGTGTGTGAGTCCCTATATTCCTATACCTACTGGTTTACTATTAGTGGTAGTGCTGCCTCTGGCGGCAGAACATTGCAGTAATGTTCCCTATTAAGTTTTAGTGGATACTTCTGTGTTGGCTATGAAACCTTAATAAAAAAAAACCGGCCAAATGCGAGTCTAACTCGCGTACCGAGGGTTTCGCAAACTGTACTTAAAAAATGGTACATAAGTAAAGAAGCGACCTCTGTCGGCACCTACCTATTTAAAGGTGGTTTGATTATTATTGATAATTCGTTGTAATAACACGTGAACCAAGTTTAATGTTTCTTTTGTTAAATAAACGTACATACATAGGTACTAACTAATAATAGAAATAATAACTGTCCCTGTCCTAAATTGTATCCCATGGATTTGCGATTGATTTCAATCTAAAGGGAAAATCTACTTAGATAAGCATTTTCATTAAATTGTTAAATTCAAATCGGTATATATGGCAACATTGACTGACGTAGCTCATTTGACTCGCGATACATTGAAAAAATGGCGGTCATATCAGCAGTTATTTTCATGTCCGCCACATAAACTAAATATGTAACATTTTTTTATTAACAACTAATGGCAAATATTATTTGAAATAATCTGATTTCAAAAAGTTATTCTGGAAGTCACGTGATACATTTTGAACTGTACCCCTATACAAGAACGCGAGCAAAGAAGTATGTGGAAAGAAATAATATAAAAAATCACACTTTGTCACGAAAAGGGTCCATTTCGTGACAAAGTGTGATTTTTTATATTATTTCTTCTCAGCATGTTGCTAGCTTTACAGCCAGCGCCGGTCTGCCGCAGGGTCCATTCGGTGAGAGCACGGTGCGCAACATCGACAGATGCACAACATTCACATAAAACAAATACATTAAAAAGTATAAAAAGGAACTAAAATACACACTTAATAATAAAAATACACAAAAAAGAAAGAATGAACAATTTTAAAAATATTAACTTTGAAAAGTTGCATCCCACAAACCACTATGTGACGTGTTTTCCTATTTATAATATTACATTTGATAGTAAAAGTTCTGTTCTAGTTACACTTTCTTGATGCTAAAGAATCTCAAAACATTGTATTACAAATTACTAATATGGTAACAAAAAGGCAAAATTAAATGCATTGCATTATAAACGTTTTTTGTATGCTCTCTTTTGTTACTAGTTGGACCCGCGGTGTCACTCGCTAGGTATTCAAATACCTGTAACACAGCCCATATCGAAGCATAAAGTCCTACGAAAAGAAAATTTTACATCTGATAAGTTTCTGAGATTAGTACGAGTGAACACACTCTGGGTTTGTATGGGAGTAACTACAATTAAATAACTATTTCGATACGTTCTAGACAACCGAAAAAAAATTGAAAATAGAACTTCGTATTTCAATAATATGTGTCCTTGTTTAAGGAGACTCGATCCGATATTAAATTGCCAATCTATGGCGTTTCGGAACGTAGCAGCGTCGCGTCATCTGTCAAAAATCTACTTAAACTTGCTGCTGTGTCCAGGGCATTAAAAAAATACGCTTTGTGATTGGCTAGTATTTAGCCAATCACAGCATAGTATACTGCAATATTAAGGACGCCGGTGGTGTGATAACTTTTCTTTTCAAAGCTAAGCTTAAAAAGCTAAAATAAAAACTAAGAAAATGAGTACCTAGTAATAGTAGTGACGAAACATCTTTAAGTCCTCAAGAAATAACTAATATGGCAGCAATACACTTACCTTGCTACCTGAAAAGTCGAAGAGCCTATACAGTACTTACGATACTAATTTTCATATACTCGTATTAATTACTTAAATTATTAATTTTAATGAACACATACAAAAAATATTGTTCACAATAGTGTCATAATCAAGCTTTTTAATCTTGTACCTTACTTAGGTCACTCAGCAAGCTTCGTGGCCTCAACACGGTACTCGACTGAAAAGCTCTCTAATATATAATATAATTTAATTTCAATTAACTTAATTTAATGTAATGATATTTAATATTAATGTTACTATGGATTTTTATCTGAAATAAATTATGATTATTAATATAACACGATTGTGAAAAATACAAATTTAAAAAAGCGTATGGATTATATTGGTAGCTTACAATTAAAAAATACATATTTTTCTAAACTTTCAATCTTTTTATGATTTTAGTGATATTTCGGAATGCTACGTTATCAATTTTAACATGTGGAAACTACCATATCCGCTCTCCCGCGTGCCGCCGCGGCGCGGCGCGGCGGCGGCCGGCGGCGCACCGCCCCGTGTGTTCCTTGCTTATAAAACCGGCATAATGCAACGCCCGTGCATGTGCATTTGTGCAATACTTTATGCAAAAAATGGTCTCGATACGTTTCCGGTCTGAAGACTTAAAAGTATTCCGTGATCGGAATGCTGGCCGGCTGCAATTCTTATCGTATGAGATCAGTAAAATCGTGCGTTAATCGACATGCAATTTCAAGGAACACCATTTTCAAACGCAAAAAAAATAATATTATTATGTTTGAAAAGCTCTTAAGAGCCCATTAACGTGCTCACTCAAGCACTGGTAAACAATTGTGATTATTTAAATTTAACAAAGTAGGCCGCTATCTACTGTATTTTGTATTTAGGTATCTTTAGAATACATCTAAATGGTATTTACGCGGTGCTATCCACTATGCTCTACGATTTTTATTTAATTAAATTTTTCTCCAATTTGCTACCTAAGTTCTAATGATAGAGCAAATTGAAAAAAAAAAACAGATCGATTTGCTCTAACCACTCACATAATTTGCGCCTTTAAGTAAATAGGATTTGCAAATATGTATATGTCCACTTCTATTTTCTATTGTAAAATATAGGTAGGTTAGGTTCGTTAGGTATCTTCAGATGCCCGAAGGGCAAGCAGACCAGAAATAAGAGCCCCGCAGAGCGGGGCTCCGTCAAAGCTATCGAAATACTAGTAGATCTGTTTTCTTTAGAACTAGTATAGCAAATTGGAGACAAATAGTTCGATTTGCTCTATCGATAAAACTTGTAGAGTAAATTGGAGGAAAATGTCCAATTTGCTCTATTAGTAGATACCAATGGTAGAGCATAGTGGATAGCACCACGTAAAACTATTTAGATGTTTTCAAAAGATACTTAAATACAAAATACAGTAGATAGCGGCCTACTTTGTTAAATTTAAATAATCTCAATTATTTACCAGTGCCTATTAAGTGAGCACGTTAATGGGCTCTTAAGTGCTTTTCAAACATAATAATACTAAAGTTTTTGCCTTTGAAAATTTGCTCTATTAGTAGATAAAAATGGTAGAGCATAGTGGATATATTCTTTTTACGTTGCTTCGTTTCGAGTGAAAGAGTCGAGCGCTCGAAACTCAAAAATCGGTCTCCTGTACGGGGCGGATGTAATTAACACTCTCATTTCATCTCTCTCATACATTGTCTATAGACTCTATTAGCACCATAGACAATAGATGGTGAGCAGTGAGAATTGCATCGAGAATTTAACCGATTAGTACCCACCACGCTACTTTCACTCGCTATTATGTGAGCCATGATATAACGTGTGAACGGTGACGTAGTTTGAAGTTAACACGTTCGTGGTCCGTGTCTTCTTCCGATTTGGGCATTGCCTTGATTGCACATTCGGCGACGAAATGGTAGATACATTACATTTAGCGGATTTTTTTTCTCTTCCCATGCTCGTAAAGTTTTGTTTTCCTATCCCAACGAACTTTACGAGTGAAAAAGTTTTTTTTTGTTAGAAAATTTAGTTTTCCGGAAAACACAGCATAATATACACCCTCTTCAAACTTTGGACACTTACAACTCTGTGATTATTTAATCTCCTGCTTTACATTTTCTCCATTTGACAATATTTTTAATCCTTTTTCGAGATAATTCATCATTATTGATTACTTTATTTGGTGTGTATTGTAGGGCCAGGTACACCCTTGTTGTGTTATTTTTTTTTTATACTACGACTGTGGCAAACAAGCTTACGGCCTGCCTGATGTTAAGCTGGTACCGTCGCCTATGGACACTTGTGACTCCAAAAGAATCACAAGCGCGTTGCCGACCCTGTATTCACTTGAGGGTTCGCTGTGTTGACAGATAGAGACATGCAGGACCCTCACTCCCAACACAGCGCACCCTTGGGAGCTCTGGCGACCTTACTCACCACCAGGAACACAACACCACATACTCGTACTTCATAGCATGCAATAATATAGCATCATAAATGTTCATGGTCCTCGTGAAATGGCATACTATACAATACAAATACTCTATAATGCACACCTAAAAACATGAATCAAATACAGGACATAAAAATGGAGGTTGACAACAGGTGGTCTTATCGCTAAAGAGCGATCTCTTGCAGACAACCTTTGGGTAGCGGAGAAATTGCAACAAATAATTACAACTAAATAGGTAGGTGGCCAAATTAGAAGTAAACTTACTTGCAACATACTTACTTACACAATTACATCAATAATAAACATATACACATTAAGCATACAAATAAACATACAGAAAGTCCTACATAAATACTTATACATATAGTGACGGAAAATAAAAAAATAAGTTTCTGTCTAAATTTTCAGCTTTTATTGCCTACTGTACTTTTCTGTATACTGTCATCAACTATTCATTGAGACGATTCTAACGAGCCCAAACTCAACGGGGTTACGTGGTTTAAGTACTGAATTCCCATGGCCACCTTCTGTCTCCATCGGATCAGCTTGATGGTACCTTAATATTGAATTGTCATCCAAACTATACCTTTAGTTTACCCAAACGTTCAGCTCAATCGGTTGAAGATAGGGTTTGCAATCCGGATATCCGGATATCCGAAATATCCGGATATCCGCCGAATTTCGGATCCGGATCTTACAGGCTCTTGGATCCGGATCTTTCGGATATTACGGATCCTTAAAATACAACAATGAAAACCGAAAATACGGCTACAAAATGATGTTTTTACCGAGTCCACGCTGAAAACCGAATGGTAGATAACTCAATCTCTGTTTTTATTCGCCACTTCATCATCCCAGACCAGATTATTTTTGTTTTTAATTTATTAGTCACAAAAACTAATTAAACCTACATATTACAAACTAGTAAAAATGCCGCAGTTTCATGGCGAAAGTTGGCGTTGGTTTAAATGCACTAATTCACCGTAGGCAAAGACACAAAGTAATTATTATAAATCCAATGTTACCTATAGGTACAATTATAGCTACCTACTAAAGACTTGGGCCCGTATTCATAAACGTTCAACAAGCCTATTTTAACTATTTAAAATGGCGTTAAAATTCGTTTGTCCTTATCTGTCACTTTGACATTTGTGTTCGTAAGAAGTGGACAAAGCACATTTTATTTAGCAGCCATTTTAAGTTTTATGAATAAGGGGATTAGTTTAGTTAAATAAACCTATAGAAATAATTAAGAAGTATAGTTGACCCAGGAAGTAAAAAGTAAATGCAGCAACAATACCTACGTTTAATACTTGTAATATTTTTTTAATATTTTAGTATCATGATCTTAACCTATAATATGATCATGTAATATAATAAGCATAGTACGCTATATTAATGCCCGTTCGCCGTTTTTGCCATATCCAGACACAGTCTTGCCTAAAGGAATGCCCCCTGCTAGACAAACACCTTTTCCCTCGTCCGGATCACATTGTCAATTTCTCCTCCTAGGTTTGATACCTAGTTACAACCCTATTGAATTAACTCCGGTACATAGAGCTCATTGAAATATATGTACGAGCACCAGGTACGGAGTTAACTCGACCTGTTGGTCAATCACGTAACGCATTGTACGCACGTAAGGTAGATCTACATCTCAAATTTTATGTGGGAAAATGACAGTTCGATAGCTAACGCGCGTTTGGAACGTTACGTTGATTACCCCTGGTTGTTATTCAAGTGAAAGCTTTCAGTGACGTAACTCTCACTTTGCCGGTTAGTTTGTAGTTGTAAATAAAAAGTTGAATAAAAAAAAGAAGTTTATACTCTATATGACCTCGGGAATGCGTACCTATTTAAAATATTTCAGGTATACGGTGGTGTAGCCGTTTTTTCTTGATTTAAACTTACAATTCCTACTTTATACCAAAAAAAACCTTGTGGATCCGTATTATCCGAAAGATCCGGATATCCGGATCTGTTGAATTGAAATATCCGAAATATCCGGATCCAAAATATTGGCGGATTTTGCAAACCCTAGTTGAAGATATCTGCTTTAAAATTGAGTTGTAAGATTCCACCCGAACAAATATACTTAGTTAGTTAGGTTAGTAAATTGCAAGTTTATAGAAAGCTTGTAAAATAGTTAGAAGCTATGAATAGTATATTGCTTTACAAAAGAAATTATATTATATACATATAGATATGAAAATGAACATCCCTGTACAACCCACATCCCTAATGCTATCATTACAACATGTCTATTTCTGGAGTTGAATCAAAATAACTTAATCAACTTACTTGAATTTGAAATGAACCAAACTTGCGAGGAATGCCATTACAATCTGAACCTTCATGTGCAACTTGAAGGTTGGTATTAGAATGGGTGGTTTTGTTTCCAACGTTCATTAGAAACAATTTCAACTATGCCCGTAGGGGGCACGCGTGATCCGATTATGTAACCATCACGCCTTTAATACATTGAGGGCATTAAGTTCTGCTGCGAACGGAAGACATTTAATGTTAAGTTAAACATTTTTATTTGTATTATCTCAATGCCTACCTGCCCCATTTTTCGTGCAAATTATGAATATTATGATAAACTAGCCGCCCGCGCGGCTTCGCCCGCGCATTGCAAAGAACGCGGGCAAACCCGCGGGATAAAAATAGCCAATAACCATCCAGAAAGGCCATTCTACACGCAGGTGAAATAATTTTTAAAATCGGATAAGCGGTTCTGGAGAGAGAGATGTTTCCAAAACATCTTAATATTATAATATCCATTTTCTTAAAAAAATTACGTAGTCTGTCCTTCAGAGTTTATTCGTAGTCAAAATATGGCATCCATACTTTTGTCGCAGAAACCAGCGGCGTGGTGGCAAGCGTCTCAGTTAATACACGGCTTAACTGAGACGCTTGAGCGACTAATTATCACAAATTATCGATCGTCTGCACAAAACCTATTTCGTTCACCCAAGGAATTGAACACAACGTCAATATCCAAATAACCACCGCCACGATCTAAAACAATCAGCTCTCACTTAACCCTTCCTTCGGAAAGGGATGCTGCCATACAAATCCATACGACCATCTCTCTCTCACGGAGCACTCAAGACATTTTACCCACAATTTTCTGCCAGGCTGCTACGACAAAGTTAGTTTTGCGGTCGATTAGCGGGGCAATGAATGCGTTTTTGTATTGGCTAGGGCTTATGGGATGGCTGCTTTAAGTTTGTCACGCTTACACGGTGGAGATTAAGGCTAGTCGAGGGTGTTCGATATCTTGATCAAACGGGGTAAGCCTAATGGCTCAGTATTTATATTCGAAACTGTAAATAGTCACATATGTTTTAAGATATATTGTGATTTAAAAATGAGATAAGAATCACTTCCTGACATGAAATTATATTCCTGAAGCGGAAACTGAAATTGATAATATAGGTACAGTCTCTTATTAGTCAGTATTAAAATACGTACATTAAATATCTGTAGAATAGAATATAGAGATTTTACACGTCTTTATGCCATTGAAACTAGAATTCCGTACAGATATTTATGTCGTTTTTATGTACGTATATTATAATACCCCTTACTGTATGTACACGTTACACGTGTCAACAAAAATAGGGTAAACGTCCTAGTTCTTGACGTTGCACATGCACACAAACACACCCACACACACACACACTGACACTGACACTAGTGCAATGGCAAGGACTACGACGTTTGCTTTATCCTTATGATGCGCTGATGATACCTACATTTTCTAAGTGAAATACCTACCAGTTCTTTTTGGTCGAACCCAACCTAAGTATTTTTATATATTCTGCGGTTTAACAGCCAACCTTTAGAATCTGAAATGACGCACTAAAACCTCTGAGAATAATACCCGATCATAAATATCAGAAAACCATTAACGGGAATAAAACCTCATTTTTACGAGAACTTCGCATCATGCCCTATTGTAAAATATATGTTAGAGCAGGTTGGGCAAGAAACGATTTCTTTAAGACTATCCTTTGTGTTTCTTAGCCACGAAGAAAAGCATAACTCCCGTGAGAAATCTGCGTGAAGTGACTTTTTCTATTCCCGAGACATTGTTGTTGAACAATAGGAAAAGGTTCGTCATATTGTTGTTCAAACTTGAAGACATGACCCATTTTCCCAGGTGTCCTGTGACCTGGAAACCTCCTGTATAACCCTACGGATTTAATGAGCGAAACCCCTTTAAAGGAACTTTTATTCAAGGACTGTCCTTTAGTCAAGGGAATTTCTTCACTTGGCTGTATACCCTAATATGTCATGATTTCTGTGTTTTGAAATACGAGTAAGATTAAATCTGATATATCTACAAATAGTTTGTGAATGAAGCGGAAAGCGGTTAATAATATCAATAAAAAGGAAACATTATAGTCTGTTATTGTTATATGGATAGGAAAAAAGCTACGGTAGCCTAAGGCCTCCCACAGACTGGCGCGGCCTGACCGTGGCGGACAATAGAAAACTTGTCGTTAGCTGTCAAATTTACTATGGTCCGCCACCGCAGGCCGCGCCAGTGTGTTGCAGGCTTAATAGTGGTTCGGGCATGCGGCTGTCAAGCGGCGGTCGTGGGTTCGAATCACGGCCTCATACCAATGAGTTTTTCGGAACTTATGTACGGAATATTTACCGTTAGCGTTTCGGTGAAGGAAAACATCGTGAGGAAACCGGTCTAATCCCAATAAGGTCTAGTTTTCCCTTTGGGTTGGAAGGTCAGATGGCAGTCGCTTTCGCAAAAACTAGTGCCTATGCCAAATCTTGGGATTAGGTGTCAAAGCGGACCCCGGGCTTCTTTAAACGCTAGGAGGATGATGATTGTTATATGGATAGGAAAATCGTGCGTTAATCGTGCGATTTTAAGGAAAACCACATTGAAACCCAAAAAACAATAGTATTGTTATGTTTGGAAAGGTGATCATCGAAATAAGTAAAACTAGTACAATAAGTTACCCTAGCTAGATATCCTAGATAAGCGAAGAAAAGTTGACAAATTTGCCCGTTAAAATTCTAATGTTACATGAAATGAGGCATTAGGCACAGTGGCGGAATGAAAAGGTTGATCAGTTTTCAAATCAAATCATTTACGCGTTGCAAGCAGTATTGAAAATTATGTTCAACTGTTTGACGACAAAGTTCAAATTTACCTTGACTTGACTATTAATAGTTGAACTAAAACCTTTTTATTAGTTTGATCTTGCCATTACGTTGTGTCAAGTTTGATAAATCTAATGATTAAATCCTCTTAGCTTAAAATTATTAAAACGATATGAATAAATGTGAGTAACAGGTCCTGTCAATGTCATCATTGCTATTTCTTGTTTACGTTTTTTTTCCTTTTTTAAATTGTTTTCCAAAATTTAAAGAGCTGTAGTAGAATGACATTCATTATGACGGAATGTGTCTGACACTCGGTCGGTAAAGCAGATAAAGATAACTTATACTGAGCAAGCAAAAACAGATCTTAAGGTGACCAACCTTTTCATTCCCCGACTGTTCTTTCAAAACTTTAATTTGTCACAATGTCTATAGGGAACATTACTGCAAATGTTCTGCCGCCAGAGTGTAGCATTAGCCGAAACCGTAAACCAGGAGAAATATAGGGACTCATACAGTCATGCACAATTGATTGTCAAATGTGTGACAAGGATGCATGCACATAACACCGGAAAAAAGTTTAAGAGGGCGCTCGTTTTTTGGTCAGGAATAAGCGAGAATGACGGATTTTTGACGTTGTAATTCTAAGAAACGGAGAGCTTTTTCTAGATCCTGATTACTTATTTGCATAGGTAAACTCCTCATATTGGTCCTAGCCGCCTCCAATTTACGAAGAACTAATATTTTAACCGAAAATACCCGATTACCGACAGTAGTTTTCTGAAGAGAGCGCATAGTCATAAGTTTGAGCCCCTAATACTCCATGATGTTATATGAGAACCTACTTGTTTTTTTCTATTTTCACTAGCGTAATATGTTGCCATTGCTCCTAGTCGCCTCGAATTTTCCTTATTCTGCACGTATATATATGTAAACTGTTCTCAATTACACCATATTTGTCAACAAAATTGTACTGAAAACTCAAGGATTTTCTCATTATTGTTGAATAATTTTTGTATTGAATCTTACACAACATTAAAGTTCATGCTTGTACCAACAAGATCCAGTCCAAAAAATATAACTTTTGTCAAAATTTATATTTATAAATAATTATTCAAAACTAGTATAAATTTACCGTCGCGCGGGAATTTATCTCAGTACCGGCTGAATAGCCCTCCGAGACAGACGTGTAGTGTGTTTATTTGTGGCTATTCACGAAGCTAACCGGCCACTCTTCAGATAAAATAATATTATTTTGATCTCCGACTAGGCATAGTTGTTACCAACCTCGGGGTCAAACTATACTGGGGATACATTCGTGAGGCTAATCGAGACAAGTTATGAATTGCATAGCTGCCATATATGACGTAGTGTAGCGAAAAGGCTCAAACCCACCGGATACGTAACATTTAAAATTGAACCTTCTCCCTAAAACAAAAGTCATACATTTCAATGGTGATGTCTTGTGGGTTGGATCCTTTTGTCTAAACTACGCGTTCTATAGTCAATTATTATTGTACGAGTGATCGTGATACTTGATAGATTTAATTTATTTACTTGTTACTATCAGTCCACCTTGTTAGTATGTATGTATGTATGGGAGTTTGGGTGAAATCTTCAAATTAGGTACAATTGCGTATCTTCGGTGACATAATATCATAGAGCTGGTCTGATGATGGAGTCGGAAGGTGGCCATAGCAACTCCTAAACTCAACAAGATAAAGCCATCGAATTTGGGCTCATTTATTTGGTCATGGCACGGCAAGACTTTGGTGCTGGATGATTTCCAGAGTCTGATGATGGAGCTATAAGGTGGTCATGGAACTCCTAAACTAAACTAGATAAACCCATCTAGTTTGAGCTCATCTGTTTTGTCTTGGTAAACACTTTGGTGATGGATGATTTCCAGGATCTGATGATGGAAGGTGGTCATGGGAACTCCTTAACTAAAATAGATAGACCTATCTTGTTTGGGTTTGTGTGATTTGTCTGTACAAGTACCCACGAACCAGCGACATAATATGCAGGGTTATTGAAAATAACAAGATTAATAAAAAACTTTTTAAAAAACAAGCTTATATGGCGTTTGTTAAGTACAGCACGATCCTACCTTGCATTTAGTAATTATTTTCGTTTATATAATAACACACACCGGGGGTTTACACTGGAAAGGAAGATTTTTACGTGGTTTTATTACATTTCCGAGTCATCATCATCATCATCATCATATCAGCCGAAAGACGTTCACTGCTGGACATACGCCTCCCCCAAAGAGTGCCACAATAGCCGGTCCTGCGCCACCCTCATCCAGCGGACTCCCGCGACCTTTACCAGGTCATCAGTCCACCTTGCGGGGGGCCTACCCACGCTGTGCCTTCCGGTACGTGGTTGCCACTTGAGAACCTTTCCGCCCCAACGGCCATCGGTTCTACGTGCAATGTGCCCCGCCCACTGCCACTTAAGTTAAGCAATTCGGAGGGCTTTATCAGTTACCTTGGTTCTGCTGCGGATAGCCTCATTTCTGATGCGATCGCGCAGAGAAACTCCCAGCATAGCATAGCATAGGCTCAAAGTCACTCAAAGGGCAATGGAGAGCCATTGCCCTTTGAGTGACTTTGAGCCTTCTTATGAGGCCTTTAGTAAGCGACCACGTTTCCGTGCCATATGTCATCACTGGCAACACACACTGGTCAAAGACTCTCGTCTTGAGACACTGCGGAATATTGGACGAAAAGATGTGCCGTAGCTTCCCGAATGCTGCCCAGCCGAGTCGGATTCGAAGGGTACCGTACCATTATCTATATCTTTAAACGGCAAAAAATGTGTTGTATAGGAACCCCCTGTAGCCTAGTTAGTAACTTGGTAGTGACTCTGCCTACGAAGCTGGAGGTCCCGGGTTTGAATCCCGGTAAGGGCATTTATTTGTGTGATGAGCACAAATATTTGTTCCTGAGTCATGGATGTTTTCTATGTATTTAAGTATTTATTTATCTATGTAAGTATGTTTATCGTTGTCTAGTACCCATAGTACAAGCTTTGCTTAGTTTGGGGCAAGGTCGATTTGTGTAAGATTGTAAAAGAAAAAGAAACAGATAAAAACTAAAATAAAAATAAAATTATGTATTCTGTTTTTTAGTATTTTTTGTTATAAATAGCGACAACAGAAATACATCACATTTCAAATCTCTATCTATCACGGTTCATGAGATACAGCCTGGTGACAGACGGACAGACAGACGGACAGCGGAGTCTTAGTAATAGGGTCCCGTTTTACTCTTTGAGTACGGAATCCTAAAAAGTGACATAGGTTTTATGCTCAGAACATAAAAAAAGGGAGAAGTGCCGTACTGCTTAATTTCAACCAAAACCGATGTCCCCAGTTTTCTCCCAACGCAGCGCCCACAGGCACACACATTGAACCGTGTAAAAACAAAGCCTCGGGCGTTGCCAGTGAGTCTACGGCAACATGCAAACAAGGGCTGTGATTGGCTTAAACGCACTACACTAGGGGGGCGACAAACGTTAAAATTATGTTTTATCGACATTGATATTAAAATTAATATTATGTTAAGATATTGATGGGTAACAACTTCAACGACATGGTAAGTTTATGTGGTGGTATTTAAACTTCTAGCTACAAGTTTAAATAACACGGGTTGTTAACTTACCATAAATCGCAAAAGTAAAAAATATTGACGAATACCTACAGAGTAACATAAACGGCTTTTTATAAGTTCGTGTTCACATACATTTAAAACTCTGGTCACATCGATATTTTTGACCTGTAGGTACCAGGCCGATCCGACTCGCATTTTGGCGCGAAATAATATTATGTCCATTACTCATATTACGAGATTTAAGGCTAAGGGCGAGTATCCACCAAAGATGTGCGAAGATGTGTTACCATACATTTTACAGCTAGGTTTCAAGCAAGCGAGGTGTCAAATATTCGAAAAGTGTACGGCTCTTATTAAGTGGTTGGAAACATATTTCTTGAAAATGTTACGAACACATTAACTCTTCTCTGTACAGGAAACCAGTTAGGACCTCTGCCAGTAGCATCTATCCATTTTTTTAGTACCTACTCGGATTCTTTGGAAAACTGTAATAAGAAACCGAGATTTCTTCTTCAACTATCACATTTCAAATGAAAGTAAAAAATACTCATTTAAAATAAATTATTGGTAATAATATCACATTTAAAGTTGTTCTGAAGCCATTTGCAACTAAATTATATACTTGTACATACAATTTTAATATGTCTATTTACCGTTCATACTGCAACTTAGTGAAAATCTTATTAGTAGGTACCGTAAACATTTTGTGCCTTTTAATCTTATTAGTATGTTATTAGTTACCTTTAAGATAGGCACCCAACCAAAACAAGTAATTAAATAAAATAAAACAGCGAAAGTAGTCGAAATAAAATAACTAGTATAATATCGTACTTCTATTTTATCGATTACGCGTAAATTGTAACTGCACTTTGGCACCGCTCTAGTTTGCGACGCCAAGCAGCGGCCGTACCACTAAAAAAATCAAGCATCGTCCATATCCATAGTGGTTTAATACATTGCGCCGTGGTTTACTGTATTGAACGTTCAATGTACAACGCATAGAACAAAAATATGCTTTTTCGTTCGATATGTTAGTTCGATCCCGAGAAATGATGCAGCGTTGCGTTTATTTATTAAAATATTAGTTTTTACTGACTTAAGTGAAAATACTAATACTCACATGTGGTGCGTGACTCCACCAT
Organism: Epinotia brunnichana; assembly: GCA_963854355.1. NCBI lineage: Eukaryota > Metazoa > Arthropoda > Insecta > Lepidoptera > Tortricidae > Epinotia > Epinotia brunnichana. Next base: position 81,352,605 of record OY977935.1, on the reverse strand, counting down.
TCATGTAGGTTTTAGTTTCATTCCTATTTTTGCATGTAACCACGCTACAATTCGGCATTTTGAGTAAACGTGGAAAAACATTTCAGATTCACGGCAAATTGCGACTAACATGCGGTGGGCAGTGACATGCCCATTTGGCCATGTCGCACCGACACGCGCCAAGCCCCCGTTTCATATCTATTCCTTTTTATCATCTGAGGTTTTAGGCTTTTGAATAACACGCATTAATTAATTGTATTCTAGATAAAAAGCTGTGTTTGTATAATTTATAATTTTCAGTTCCTTTGGTAAGAAACGGACATAGCAATTTCTATGAAGGGCAGTTTTTTTTTACTGTCCATAACAAAAAAAAATTTCTTCAAGAAATGAATACGTAAGTACCCAGTAATTTCCTAGTAGAGGGTCTACTGGTATAATTTCACTACATTACTATATATAAATAAGACTCAGATAACATGCAAACTATTAATATCCGTAAAACAAATTATTATTCTTATTACTGACAACTTTAAAACTCGTTAGTTTATTTTATACTAAAAAAACGAAACTAAATATACTTTGTCATATCATAGTATTTTAATACAAATAGAAAACTTGTGCTCAAAAATCAAATACTTACTTTATTCAAATTATCTAACTTCGCTAACATGATGTTCTAGAACATCATGTTAGCGAAGTAATACTTACCACTTTTTAGTGCAAGTATCAATATCGGTCACGGAGTGAATTCCAACGGTGCGCTATACAGATATTTGCATCGGCAAGCTCCGCGGTTAGTTCTATCCCGATCGCACTTACATATAGCTAGAAAGGGACGGCACCCGCGGCTGGTGCGATCTCGCTGTGCATGTGGGGGGTAGGTACGTTTGTGTGGGTGGTAGTAGTATTTACACACACAAACGCACTACGCGTGTCAAAATACCGAATTCTGAGCGAGCGCTTTTTTGAAGAGCACTCTTAAGACTTTTCAGCTGCGTCAATTATTTTTGTAAAACATATACATCCTTTTTTCCTCACTTACTTTTTGGGTTTCGGACGGCGAATGAGACACTTTTTTTGATCTGTCTCATATTACAAAAAATATTTTAAATATCTGACCCTGGCAATGACAAATATAGCTGCTGCAGCTGTCAATATCATTGCCAGTGTCAGTTGAGCACGGATATTTAAGATATTTTCTTGTAATATGAGACGGATTAAGGAAAGTGTCTCAGTCGCCGTCCTAAACCCAAAACGTAAGTGAGGAAACTGTTTATATTTTTCAAAAAATATTGTCGCAGCTGAAAAGTCTGCAACTTTTTTCTGGTGCTAAGGAAGGTTATTCCTATCACCAACAAAATAAACAGGCACTTCTAAAATATTCATCCATTCCCCATTGCATCGGTACCTGCGATTAGGTAAGTGGTGTGACAAACATAACAGCACCCGTGTAACCGTCTCATAAACACACCTCCCGCACCGCGCAGGTACCGCAGCAACTGACTCCTTGGGTAGCGCTTAATTTTTTTGAGATATTATAATATGGTTTAAAAATGTATTCTCTGACTAAAAGAACTTTGCACGTAGGCCGTTGGGGCGCAAGGTTCTGGAGTGGCGAGTCGCAACCGCATACAGTCGGCCAAAAATGTGGTCTACCACCCTACGGTCGAGGTTCATTTGAACGTCATGAAACAACAACGTCGATTTGCACATGCAATAATATTATGACAGTCACCTTAGCGACAATCAGATCTCACAGAGACTTTTGTCAAAACTGGCAGACCACTTTCTTGGCAGACCGTACCAGGTGCAGCTTGTGTAGTCAAGATAATTCATAAAACTTATATTAACAATATTATTATTTTATTGTATTTTATTATTTTAATACGAATTTACGACTTTAGAAATAGCATTGTTTACATCATTACAAGCTTGTTGCTGTTGTATGAGTTTGAAAATAAGTGAGGTGTCATCTGCAAACAATACTATATCATTGTGGGTCTTTACGAGGTATGGCAAGTCATTTATGTAGATAAGGAACAGGAAAGGTCCCAATATTGATCCCTGCGGTACACCCATCGAGACCAATGACCCAGGTGATCGCTGTCCGTTCACTTCTACCCTTTGTATTCTACCATGTAAATAAGACTTAAGTAAATTCTCTGACTCCATAGTATTCAAGTTTCCTGATCAATGTTTCATGACAAACGCAGTCGAAGGCCTTGGATAAATCACAGAAGATACCTAAAGCATCCCGTGACTCCCTCCCAGGCATCGAAAATGTGTTTAACTAGCTCGACACCAGCGGCTGTTGTCGAGCGACCTCGGGTAAAGCCAAATTGCATATTATGCATTAAGTTGTTTATATTAAAATATTAACAACACATACCTACTCGTACACAACAATATAAATACCTACAACAAAAATTACCAAGAAATGATGTCTAGATCTGTAAACTGTAGATACTGTCTTACGTTATACATATATTTAGTTGTAAGTTAATTTAGAAACATTTGCGATGCCCTCACAGGGTTTATGTTTGGGACTTACTGTGGCATGTGTCAACTATGTACTGTAACAACACGATTGCAATAAATACTGGAATACTTGAAAAGATGGACTGATGATGAGGTAAAGGTCGCCGGAGTCCGCTGGATGCGGGTTGCTCAGGACCAATCATTGTGGCACGCCTTGGGGAGGTCTAAGTCCAGCAGTGGACGTCTTTCGACTGATATGATGATGATACAAATGCTCTTTGTTGCACAGCTCAATAGTATTTAACAACACAGTGAACAGTCGCGACTGAACAACAACAACAGTTAAGGCGACGTAGGTTCGTGGTCTTCTCTCCCTCCCACTGAGCATAAGCGTGAGCGAGATAGAAGTGCGTGTTTGGAAGCACGGATATCATGATTTTTAATTTATATTTTTGTGCGTTTTAATAAATAAAGAAGTAATAGCTGATTTCCCTCAAACATGACATTGCCGATTTTTAGAAACAATTTTAATATGTTTAGATGTAGTGTATAATTTGTTACGAGTTTTTTAAGTGTATTTTAGACCTATGTTCGTGATTTTTTTCTATCGAGTGAAAGTCAAAAACTCAAGATTCGAATAGCTGATTTCCTAATTAAATTTAGAGCACCCGTATTAAAATGCTACGACTTTTTTAAAAATCCTTTTTCTGAGCTCACGTGGCCTTAACTGTAGTTCTAGTATAATTTTTATCGATACATATACGTTTTCGAACGCGTTTGCGTTTAGTTTCAATTTCTATGACAACGCGTAGTTCCTAATAGTTACCACCAGAGGCGCTGTTCGCGTAGCCATACACATTGAAGCTAAACGCAAAAGCGTTCGAAAACGTATGGTATCGATAAAACTTATACTAGAGCCTCAGAATGCGGCGAATATAAGTGGAGGCAAACAATAGAAAAATAATAATCGATATTCAATATTAAACGCAATTATACTCTTAAAAACCATAAACGAAGGTATAATATTTTTATGTATTTTGTCCGCCTGCACTTTACCCCTTCGAGAGGTTTCGGCTTGCAACAAAAGATTTAATTTTGGGTACAAACATTTTGAGACATTCCTAATCCTAAGCCTGTCCTTGAAGGATACTTCAGAGGTTTTTAGCATAGCTAAATTGAGCGTCTTAATTTTGTAAGCGTCCGGGATACTGAAAACTTTTGTTAAAGCTGTAGTCTCGCCTGGGTGTTAGAAAGGATTAGTTGGACGTAAAAAGAAAATAATGAGGAGGTTCTGGAAATTATGAATGAAAAAACCTGCCAAGTGCGAGATGGGCGTACCATTATCTATAAAAAGCCTTCCTAGATATTTATTTTATTCTGTCTTTAGGGTTCCGTGCTCAAAGAGTAAAATGAGACCCTATTACTAAGACTTCGCTGTCTGTCCGTCCGTCTGTCTGTCACCAGGCTGTATCTCAAGAACCGTGATAGCTAGAGAGTTGAAATTTTCACAGATTATGTATTTCTGCTGCCGCCGTTGAAAAGCGTTAATTTACCATCCGGAAGTATTTAAATAGATTTAAATAAAGCATGAATTGATTTTTTTATTATTTATTTTGAATATTATAGAGCAAATGTAAATGAACCAAAATAAAGATAAAACCATTTATTAATTTTCTTTCTGACTCTTCAAAAGCTAGTTAAGTTATAATTTTTTATATGTCTGAAATTTTGTTGGATTTTGTCGCTAGGTAACTATTTAATTGATAATACAATCCATAACAAATAAAAAATCAGCTATTATAAGTTTTTTCCAACTTTGACATTTTTTCCATACAAGTTGTCAGTTCATTGCCTGGACTATCGGCTCGGCATCGGCAAAGCTGGAAACTTTACTGTTGTTTCGCTAAAAATGCTCGCTTGAACTCTCGATCGATAAAACGATCGTTTATACTAGTATTGTCAGTTTTAACCTGTAATATAATATACCATTCGCCTATATTGCTCAAGTCTATCAGCGCCTTTAGGAAAATCTATCCTATACTAATAGGTACAGGTGTTTACAGGGGCATGTCCGGGAAAATTCGTTTTCTCAGTATTTTCTCCATTTTCACCCGAGCAGAGCTCGGTCGCCCAAGGCATTATTATAAAATAAAACAAAGAAAATAGAATATAAGAAAATCAAAAGACTTTTCTTTTGATTTTCTTATATTCTATTTCTATCGGAAGCCGCAAAAGAAAACACAAATGCCTTCCATCTTAAGTCTAATCTGCTTAAATACTAGAGTATCCACTGGTGGACCTTATATACGGTTGCAATAAGGTCGAAAATAGGTCAGGTAAGTCGATGGTACTGACTTACGTTATAAAATATTTCTCGAGACTCCCGTCTAGACGTTTCTACAAAGCTGTTGGATTACACTTCCATCGCTTTGTTGTCTGCACAACTATTATAACTGGCGTTAGGTTTCAACTGACTTTATATCCGGGAAGCTTAGGTTTATTGAGTTCAGCAATATGTTATGAAATATACTTAAATTTTTTTGGCAAATTTTATTTTGGCAAATTTTCTATTGGGATACTATAGGGTAGACCGGCGACAGTTGAAACACGTAATGGTTGAAACAAGTCAGTTAAGCGTATTTTTTTTATTTAATTTGGCATATCGAAGTTATCTTATCTACCTATAATCTTAGTAATAATCACGAACAAATGTTTTGGTGTGCGGCCCCACTCCAGCACACCACTCATGGCACCACCGAAAACATTTACTGCACTAATACACTTTTCCCCAGCAATGTCATTTGAATACGAATTTAGGCAATAAATACCTACGAGTATAATACGTACCTCAATATTAGATATCCCGTATTAGGCACACCCTGGTATCCCATATTAGGACGATTACGTATTTTGCCAACACACGGTCGTAAACCAAAAACTAATTGAAATGCAGGAAGAAACAACACATGCACCTCAACACAAACATTATTAGATGATGCAGAACCACAAACAAAAACAAAAAATCAAACTTACCTTAAGAAAAGTAAACTTCTAACCGGCATATTACAAAACCTCTTTAACAAAATGTTGACGTAAATACACCTCACTACTAGCCGAATGGCGACTAACGCGCGATTGTTACAAAATGGCGTCTGTACAACAAGTGGCAGTATTTCACAGCGTGTTCGTTAGATAACGCTGCCTGTAGACAGAAATACTTCGCTATCCCAAATTGGGAAACTATCCCATAATGGGGCCCGCTCCCCTACAGCCGTTTATGCCGCAAATTTTCGAAACTAGCAAGGGAATCAAAACCTACAGTGTACTTCCCGTGAACTGAGAATCTTAAAATTTGGTACGAAGCAACGTCTTATAGCACAGATAGAGGAAAAATTGCGAAAACCGCAATTTTTTCGTTACATCACTGATAATTTAATGTCCAGTATAAACTGACACTTAGTGAGTGTCAGTTTATAGTGGACTGGTTTCTATTGTACGGGGTGGTCCGGAACCCTCGGTGCGCTAGTCTCACTCGCACTTGACCGGTGTTTTTTTCTGTAGCGGTGAATGAGTAAAAATAGAAGCTGTAAAAGTGGATACCAATGTTGAAGAGTTTTACCTTCTATTATTATATACTGGTATCATCTAGCTATACTTCCTTTCTAGACTATACTAATCTATACTTATTAACCCCCGACGCAAAAAAGGGCGTTTTAAATTTGACGTGTCTGTGTGTGTGTCTGTCTGCGGCATCGTAGCGCCTAAATGGGTGGACCGATTTTACTTGTTTATTTTTGTCCGAAAGCTGACGTGATCGAGATGGTCCTTAGCTACGTTTCTACAAAATCGGTTCAGCCGTTTTTGAGATATTGAACTTTGAAATAAAAAAAACTTTTCTAAGTTGTCAGTTATTTTATAATAAAGAGGAAAAGTCTGTTTATAAGTTTGTTTGTATTTCTAACGGATAACCTCTTGAACCGCTTATCCGATTTGAAAAATTATTTCATCTGCGTGTAGCATGAACTTTCCGGGTGGTTACAGGCTATATTTCATCCCGCGGGTTTGCCTGCGATCTTTGCAATAAGCCGCACGGGCAGCTAGTACTTATAAAAGAAATAAAAGAACCGCCCGCGCCGTAAAAATGTCATTTTGCTTCCTTGAGACACAATCTACTCTTTCAGCCACAAAAGCATCATTTACGGTGCGATAAAAATCGCGGTCTTCCTGGTAATGTGGCGACACTGAGCGAAAAGTAGGTATTCGTGGCGTCGGCAACGGATGGGTTAAATAATAGCGTATGAAAGCTGACCTCTGTGATAAAACACAGTTCAAAGTGTTATAAAACAAACAAACACGTTTCACCAATCCATTGTTCTAACGTAATCACTTGTTTCATAAGTTTTCCATTACTCTTCTCTTTCCTCATGTCATAAACGTCAATTTAGCTCCAAAGTATACCTTGTTTATATATTCTTAAGGTTGATTTTAGCAGATCAAGGCATCCAAGTTTATAAATTAACTGATGGCCGGTAATTGACCGAAAAACAAACGAGATGCAATCAAGTTTGCGCTGACCTTTGGTGATGATTTTCACCATTACGTTGGCTAACCGGTCAATTTGGCTTACGTATGTAAACGTAGTTATCTATGCGGTTTATTGGCTAACTGTGTAATTAACTGTATAATGATGGTGTAAACGTAAGTCAGTACGCGCCTAATGCGTTTGTGATGTGCGAAAAAAAAATGAAAAAATGAAATGAAACGCACGTATTAACTTTACTCCTATGGGGGATGATATTCAAGATCAAGATGTTATGTGGTTTACTCCAGAGGGGTGAACACGTAACTTTTCAAACCCATGTTAGGACAACTCAACTGTCATTTTCCCATACAAAAAGAGACATTTAGACCTGTAGGTCGATCACGTAACGTATTGTACGAACGTCGGGTAGGTCTAAATGTCACTTTTTATATGGAAAATTGACAGTTAAATTGTACCGACGCGCGTTCGGGACGTTACGTGATTACCCCTCTGACGCACTTACAATGCGTTACGTGATCGACCTGCAGGTAATCTCCATACCGATTTAATCTAAAACCGTACAGGTTCGGTCGGTAGTCGTTAGCGATGTCTGATTTTGACTCACATTTTAGCAGTTTTAACCGACTTCAATTCGGTTCCATTTTTAATTTAAATCCGTTCGGATGGTTTGGTATGTAGGTATAACATATATTGCATGAACTGGTTTTGCAGTCGCTAGCGATGTCCGATTATGACTCCTATTTAGCATTTTGTCTATACTAATACGAGGAAAAAATCCAAGAAATTGTAGCTACATAATAAAACAGGATGGAATTTCTGGCTATAATAGGCAATTTTAACAAGCTTTATATTAATTAGCGCTCGCACGCGCTACGCGAGCCACGCGCCTACCGCACGTGCTTTGATATGGCTGCATCTAATGCTCACTCAGCACGAAGACGCTGACATGTTCGCTGATCGTTTGACATACTTGTGCCACATTGCTAGGATATTTTTGAATTGGCACTTAATTAATGGAATGACATTATAATTATGATTGTTGACATTTTTACTTGTGCATGTTTATCTTTTTTGTTTATTTTAGCGTGTAAGCGATTTGGTGTTAACTGTAAGCTTGCATTGTATTATTGTGAATAAATGAATAAATGAATAAATAAATGAATTAACTTGACCTGTTCCTATGTATGTAGGTAAGTACATAAGTAGGTAGGTAGGTACGTAAGTGGTTCAAAATTTTCAATCCATTTTTCAGTCACTTGCCGTTATCCGATTGAGTTGAAATTTTGGGTACTAAATAGTATAGTTTGGATGACAATTCAATATTATGGTACCATCGAGCTGATCTGCTGATGGAGACAGAAGGTGGCCAAGGGAGTTCAGTATTTGACCGACGATGTAACCCCGTTGAGTTTGGGCTTGTTAGAATCGTCTTGTTAGAAAAGTACAGTCGGCAATAAAAGCTTGTACCAAAAACTAAATTTTTGACGGAAACTTATTTTATGTTTATTTATTTATAACCAAAGATATACATTTTAATACATATCCCTGCAAAACTGTTTAAACAGTTTGCCTGCAGGTATATTAGAATAAGAATAAGAATAAGTTTATTTTGGAACAACAACAGGCATATATATCATATAAGGCTTAGATCTAAAGAAGGAATCTAGTGTTGCTTCAAAAAAGGAGTCCACTCAGCATGAGTCGAGACACAGTGCAACGACGCTGATAGTTATAGTTAGCATTATAGTTTAGAGTAACAATATAACTAAAATGACTATGTTAACAAGAGATAATAATAATAAAAACCGACCCAGTGGACGAAGGTTGAATGATTCACGTTTGTTTTATGGGAGCCCCCTTAAATATTTATTCCATTCTGTTTTTTAGTATTTGCTGTTATAGCAGCAACAGAAATACATCATATGTGAAAAATTCAACTGTCTAACTGTCACGGTTCATGAGATACAGCCTGGTGACAGACGGACAGACAGACAGACGGACGGACAGCGGAGCGGAATAGGGCCCCGTTTTACCCTTTGGGTACGGAACCCTATTAACTATCTTATTTGTAAGATAGGAGCAAGCTGTCAATATTGACTAACTACTTAGCCCTACCAACAACCATTTCGACACACTATTTTATGAGCTAATTACTAGCGACCCGCCCCGGCCTCGCACGGGTTTATATGTATAATTCATGCATGTATTATACATATAAACCTTCCTCTTGAATCACTCTATCTATTAAGAGGATTGTGAACCTGTAATTTTTCATACAAAAAGCGATAACGTTTTTCACCCCGTAAACATTGTTCGATTTTTATAATTTTTGAATATAATGTAGATATAATAAAAAACTAGGTCTGTACGTTTTGATTTTTGAGAAATATTGCTTGCGTTAAAAGTTATTAGCATCTAAAATCGATATTTTTGACTTAAAAACTTTGTCTATCGTTTTATTTATTTTTTAATTAATCTTAACTGATTTACTGAAAAAAGAAAACGTACGGACATAGATTAAAGTTTACTGAATCCAATAATACCAAAATTATTTCATTTCATAAAGGTTTAAGGGAGTAAAAACGTTATCACCCGAAACAATATTTCAACAAGGAAATGTAGGCAATTGCCTCCAGGACTTGCTACTCTCTCTATCGCACGATACGGGTGAGGCACAGAGCGGTATGAAACAGTTAGAGTTTTTTAAAATACCTACTCGCGCCGCGTATCGGCACTTCACAATCCTCTTAAGGCGCTAAAGGTTCATGGTCTTCTCTCCCTCTCGCTGAGCATAAGCGTGAGCGAGATGGAAGTGCGTGTTTTGAAGCGCGGATATCATGTTTTTTAATTTTAATTTTTTGTGCGTTTAAATAAATTAAAAAGTAATCACTAAGTTCCCTCAAACATGACATTGCCGATTTTTAGAACCAATGTTAATATGTTTAGCTATAGTGCATAATTTGCTACGAATGTTTTAAGTGAATTTTAATATGTTTTAGACCTATGTTCGTGATTTTTTTCTATCGAGCGAAAATTGCTTAATAGTGTTTCGAATCACTGATTTCCCTGCAGAAAAGCCTCAAGATTACTATTCGTATTTTTTTGAAACCATATTATTATAAACAGACGCATTATATTGTTTCAAAAACTATGTTCGCTTCGCTTCGCTGAACCTATAGCGCCTTAAATAAAACCGCATCACAATCCGTTGCGTTATTTTAAAGATCTAAGCATACATAGGAACAGACAGACAGCGGGAAGAGACTTTGTTACTATGTAGTGATAATTGTAGTTAGTCCCAGACTGATGCTTTCTAAAACAGTTCAACCGCACCATGAAAATTTGGGAAAGTCAATTATGACATCCCTAACCAATAGTACACTGACTTAAGTTTCGAAAGTCCTTAAAGTCGGCTTGGTTAGCATGCCGATCGACCTTATATGTGGCGATTGCGTCATGTTACGTATGACATAACACGCGTGGCCAACTTTTAACCGGAATGTATAGGTCCGACGTACTTATATGTCCGAACGTGCGTGGTAACTGTAAATACTTGTAATTAGCATTCAGTACCGGTAAGGTACTGTACTACAGTCAACTAGGTCAGTTTGATTCAAGGGTTGACTGATAACAGTTTTTTCCTGATTATTGTTTTCATATAGGTACGTGACCTGTGAGAATAAATATCGACGGTGGAAAGGCAAAACCACTAAAGCAACATTTTGGTCAAAATAGAGTTATATATATCGTTGAAATCATTTTTTCTGCGTCGACTGAGCCGGGTTTCATGGCGATCTGATGACTTTCATGTCGCTTAAGGTAATACAAAAATAAGCGCCAAATTTATAAAATGTTACTTTATGCGACACACTTTTTGAGTAAAATCTAACCTGTGTCACTTAACCGTACACTCAATCATAACCATGGTCGCATACAGTATTTTTAAAAATCGTTCATTTTCGATGTCATGTCACTTAAAGTGTTTCTTCCAGGTACATATTTCATAAGATAAGGTACCTACTTAAGTGTTTCTTCGGACATGTTGAAAATAACTGTTGTCGCATGATGGTGTCGCTTCAGTGGTTCTTCCGGGATCTTTTTGGGGGCTTTTTCACTTAAGCGACATTTATTTTCGAACCCGCCTTGTTTAGGAGAAAATCATTTTTTTTATTAAATAGCTATTATAATTTGAAATAACACGTGCATATAACTCAGCGCTCTAAGAAAAAAAAAAAAAACTTTAAAATGCTCTCCTGTAAAATTCAAAAAATGTCGTTTCAGTGGTTTTGCCTTTCCACCGTCGATATAAATTAACTATATAATGCTGTTTACCATATATTTTCAAAAAGTTGCACCTGTTCACGGTACCTATTGATTTAAAGGTAATAAATAAAAATAAATAAACATTTGCGGACAATCTTACACAAATCAACCTAGTCCCAAACTAAGGAAAGCTTGTACTACGGGTACTAGACGACGATATAGATACTTATATAGAGAAATACATACTTAAATACCTACATAGAAAACATCCATGACTCAGGAACAAATATTCGTGCTCATCACTCAAATAAATGCCCTTACCGGGATTCGATCCCGGGAACCCTAAAAGTTGATTCGCCTTATGTCTGCATAATATTGCTTTGTCATCGAATTTCCATAAATATGCAAAATTTCAGCTCAATCGAATAGTAGCTGAAAAATGAAAATTTTGAAAGACAACTTAAAAGCAGTCCAATTTAAAACTTAAATCAAAGGCTTTGATTTCCAATCGTTGGTAAATAAAGATTACGTATTTAAATAGTACCTACCTACATATTTGATCAGCAACTTCTTCCGTTAATATAAAGTTTGGCGGTAAAGGACTACGTAATCAAAAGATTTACTTACTTTAATCGTCAAGCCATTACTAAAAGAGCTTTTTGGCTTTAAAGCTTTACTAAGCAACTTAATGAAAGTTAAAGTTTTGATGAACAATCGCAACGTTAACGTTATTGCGTAAAGAATTTATTGATGTTAATAAGTTAGCCGGAGGTCCCGGTTTCGAATACCAGTATAATGGTATACTGGGATTCGAAACCGGGACCTCCGGCTTCGTAAGCTGGGTCACTACCAAGTAGGCTACAGAGGTCTCCAAAAGATATATATGTTGCAAAATGGTCTCCATTATTAAACTACCTATCTGATATAGAAGCATATGCACTACACGTTTTAGTGCGGTTTCTTGTGTCTTACTCTAACAATGCGTTAGAAAATTATATATGTGCGAATGACATCAATCCATTTTTCCTAATCTAGCACAGTGATAAATCGCAGAACGACTATGTATGTAGTTAGGTGTTTAAGAAAATTCTCATAATTACAATGCGTTGTGATATCTCTGAAGTAGGTTATAGGTTCGCGTGTAAAATAACGACTGAGCTATGTAAAGTAATAGTTATTTACAATGCAATTGCTCTGAATGTGCCCCCTTTATGTGGTTCAACATAAACACGGGAAATGGTCTATGCCAGCACGGCGTCGCGGATCGGGACCAGCCCGTGCGGGAATGGATTTCAGGCCAATATTCCCGCATACTGTGCGATAATCCCAATATACAGGCATAGCCTAGTTTGGGGTCCACAGGATATAGGCTGTGAATGTAACTCCTTGTTTTGCCAATAAATAATTTATTATTATGTATCTCCGATTTAAATTCACGGGGCGAACCCCGGTCATTTGAAAGGCGTGCGTGGGGATATAGATCCAACACGTAGAGGCCCTTTGGAGACGAAGTTTAATGTGATGTAGTACACCTGCTTGAACCCATTCCCGAGCAGCGCCCACCGGTCCCAGCAGGCGTTTAATTATTATTATTATTATTTATAATGAGATTTCGTGACAGTTAAAATTTCACCTTTTATAAAAAAAATTTAATTTCCTCGCATGTTGCATTGTAAAATGTTGTCCGAGTATGATACACGTGCGGATAGGTAATTCCCAACTCGTATCGATCAAAAACACTCCCTGCCGGTCGTGTTTTTGGTTATCGCCACTCATTGGCAATTACCTACTTTCTGCACTTGTATCATAAATAATCCTTACTTGTTATTTTTCTTATTTTTTCGCAACTGTATTAAAAAAAAGTCGTTCGATACACGTGCGGAAATGTCATTCTTCACTCGTCCCGATATCTCGGTACACGTGACGTAATGACATACTTTCCGCACTAGCATCGAAATTTACTATTACAATGCATCATGCAAGAAAATAAAACAATATAAATAAAAGGTAAAATTTTAACTGTCATGAATCATGATATCTCATTTTCGCTCGTGTGTGGGAATATAGGCCCGAAATTCATTCCCGCACGGCCCCGACCCGCCCCACCCCGCTGCGCCGTGCCGGCACAGACTACTTCCCATGTTTATGTTGACCCAAGTTTATATCCCCCAAACAGTGCCAAAATGACCGGTCTTGCGCCACCCGCATCCAGCGGACTCCCGCGACCTTTACCAGGTCATTAGTCCACCTTGTGGGGGGCCTACCCACGCCTCGCCTTCCGGTACGTGGTCGACACTCGAAAACCTTTCCGCCCCAACGGCCATCGGTTCTACGCCCACTGCCACTTAAGTTTAGCGATTCGGGGGGTTATATCGGTTACCTTGGTTCTGCTGCGGATAGCCTCATTTCTGATGCGATCACGCAGAGAAACTCCCAACACAGCCCTCTTCATTGCCCTTTGGGTGACTTTGAGCCATTTGAGCATTTTGTCACTCTTTGGGGGAGGTCTATGTCCAGCAGTGGACGTCTTTCGGCTGATATAAGCTTCACGCTTTCGGCTCACCTAAGTACTAGTTAGTAATTATTATTATTATTTTAAACCAAAAAAAGAATATCTGTAAATGTTGTCTTCTTGTGCATATTATGTTACATCTCCTGGAAGAGCGGTGTCTCTTATCACAAGTGTCTTGGTATGCTTAAAAAGAGACACCAACCTGTATTTTTATAAATCATTTAAGTTACTGAATAGATTATTGTGTATTTGTATTTTTGTATATGATGATGATGATGATGATATTTGTGTGTTTGTTGTGTTTTTGTATATGATGTTGATATAAGTGCATTGTAAATCTTTTCAGCTTCAGTTTGGGACAAAATTATTTCGTTCTCTGTTCAGCTGTTCTCCTCTAAGGCTCCAGTATAAGTTTTATCGATACAATACATTTTCGAACGCGTTTGCCTTTAGCTTCAATTTGTATGGCAACGCGTAGTTCCTAATAGTTACCACCAGAGGCGCTGTTCCCGGTGCCATACAAATTGTGACTAAACGCAAACGCGTTCGAGAAAGTATTGTATCGATAAAACTTATACTAGAGCCTCGGTAGCATTGTATCGATAAAACTTATACTAGAACCTCGGTAGCATTGTATCGATGAAACTTATACTAGAGCCTCGGTAGCATTGGATCGATAAAACTTATACTAGAGCCTCGGTAGCATTGTATCGATAAAACTTATACTGGAGCCTCGGTAGCATTGTATCGATAAAACTTATACTAGAGCCTCGGTACCATTGTATCGATAAAACTTATACTAGAGCCTCGGTAGCATTTCTCAACCGATTCTCGTGAAATTTTGTGAGCAGATTATATAAAGAGTAGCTCTGTGAGTTTGAAATATGATCATATTTAAATACGTGCAAAGGAAATGCAAATTTAAAGTAATATCAAAAGTTAATATGAAAATCGTCTATTTTGTATAAAATTCATATATATATATACTTACTAGCTGTTGCCCGCGACTTCGTCCGCGTAGAACTTTTTATCGTCTTAGAAAATGATTTCTCTCAATACAAAATTTGAACCCTCTTTTAGGGGATAATTATAAAAAAAGTTGATGTTCATTTTCTAGTTTGTGAACAAACAGTCTAAAACCAAAGTTAAAAATCTCATACTTTAAAAATGCCTTGAAATACTCAAACTTTGAACCAATTTTAACACTCTTAGGGGATGAATTTGGAAAAATTCTGAAATCAGTTTTGTAGTCTTTTAACGTACAGAATAAGACCGAAGTTAAAAATCTCTTACTCACACTTTAAAATTTTATTGCTCGCCATTTAAAATTTGAACCCCCTTTTAAACCCCCTTAGAGGTTGAATTTTTCTAATCGCTGAAAGAACTTTTTTCGTAAACTTTTAAGTCTCTAGCTCAAAAAAAGTGTTGCCCATACAAAGCTTTCTTAACCCCCTTAGGGGTGGAATTTTCTAAAACTCTGAAAGTACTTTATTATTAATTTTAATAAGTAACATTTTGAATAGTTTTAAGTCTAGTAAAAAAAAAAGTTTTTCCCACACAACACTGGCTACCCTTCTTAAGGATCTTAAGGATCCCCTTAGGGATGGAGTTTTCTAAAACGCTGAAAGTTCTTTTTTAGTATTCTAATAAGTAATCTTTTTGCAAAGTTTTAAGTCTAACTCAAAAAAAAGTGTTGCCCATGCAAAGCTTGCTCTCATTTTTAACCCTATTAGGGGTGGAATTTTCTAAAACGATTTGTGTTATTTTTTTGTATTTTAATAAGTAATCTTTCTACAAAGTTTCAAGTCTCTAACTCAAAAACATAAACTTTCCCTGATAAAAACTTTGCACCCCTTTTTATCCCCCTTAGGGATAGATTTTTTCAAAACGCTGAAAGTCTTTTTTTTGTATTTTTATAAGTAATCTTTCTACAAAGTTTTAAGTGTCTAGCTCAGAAAAAGTGTTCCCCATACAAACCTTGCACCCTTTTTTAACCCCCTTAGGGAATGATTTTTGTAAAACGCCGAATGTAGTATTTTTCATGTTCTAATAAGTAATTTTTCGTCAAAATTTTAAGTCTCTATTAAAAAAAAATATGTTTTTCCCATACAAACTTTGCACCCTATTTTACCCCCTTAGGGGTGAAATTTTCCAAAACGCTGAAAGTACTTTCTTTGTATTTAAATAATCTTTCTACAAAGTTTTAGGACTCTAGCTAAAAAAAATAGTTTCCTACATACAAACTTTGCACCCCTATTTTAGCCCTCTATTTTTATGGGTAGAATTTTCTAAAACGCTGAAAGTACTTAATTTGTATTCTGATGACTAATCTTTCTACAAAGTTTTAAGTCTCTATTTAAAAAAAATATTGTTTCCCCCATACAAAATTTGCACCCCTATTTTACCCCCTTAGGGGTAGATTTTTTTAAAACACTGAATCTAGGTACTTTATTTGTATTCTAATGAATAATTTCTCTACAAAGTTTTAAGTCTCTATTTAAAAAAAAGTAGTTTTTCCCATACAAACTTTGCACTCTATTTTACCCCTTTAGGGGTAGAATTTTCTAAAACCCTGAAAGTTCTTTATTTGTATTCTAATGACTGATCTTTCTACAAAGTTTTAAGTCTCTATTTAAAAAAAAAATGTTTCCCCCATACAAACCTTGCACCCCTATTTTACCCCCGTAGGGGTGGAATTTTCCAAAACGCTGAAAGTGTTTCATTTGTATTCTAATAACTAATTTTTCTACAAAGTTTAAGTCTATAGCTCAAAAAAAAAAGGTTCTCCCATACAAACTTTGCACCCCCATTTTACCCCCTTAGGGGTAGAATTTTCAAAAATCCCTTTTTATCCCTGGCCCACGTTATAAAAGCAACATACTGTGCAAAAATCAACTCTCTAAGATTAGTAGTTTCGGCTGTGCGTTGATGAGTGAGTGAGTGAGTGATTGAGTGAATAAGTCAGTCAGGACATAGGCATTTATTATGTATAAATAGATAGAAGATAATGAAACTCCCATTCAAATATCTCAAAAAATTATGAAGCTACATCCGTTTTAATGTCGCTTGTTAGAGTGAGAAAACGATGAGGGACTGTGACGTCTATATACTCGAGCGTCATAGTAAAAAACAATCGTTTCATATGAAGGTGCGTTTTGCGGAAAAGGGACAGAACATACCCCCTCTTAAAACTTTGGACTCTTATAACTTAATTATTACCTATATAACCTCTTGCTTTGTTTTTTTCTCCATTTGACTATATTTATTTTAAATTCTTTTTCGAGAAAATACATTATGATTATTTACCATATTTTCGATTCCTGAGCTATAACCACGAACTTCGGAATTCGAAAATATTCGGGTATCTCTATCTCTATCGCACTAACCATACTCGAGTGACAGGGATGCAAATATATGAACATTGAGTATCGGTTTTCGTGGTAGCGCCGCAGGTACTTTGGCTGAATGCGCCGAGCGCGTGCCATTGTCATTCAAAAAAAACAAATTCGTGATAATTATAGTGTTCAAATTTGTTGATTTCATTTATTGAAATTACGACATAAAACGACATTTGCGCATATAAGTTCTCATATCAGAATCGAATATTTTTTATGGTTTATATTTTAGCATTTGTCTCGTAAAGGTCTATCGTAGATGGGATTTAAATTATTAATAAGTGAAAGGCAAAGCAATTCCGCCATTTTGACGAACATTTCACGGTTCTTATAGCTGACAGTTGGAGCAGCGTTTGATTTCAATAAAAATAAATGAAAAATTAAATGATGTCGTATATTTCGGAAAATTAATTAACTGTCGCAGTCGGATAAAAACTATCCTAAGTTGCAGCTAGAATAATAATGTACCAATATAAAATGTTTCATATTTTTCCGTTCATGGGATGCTGAGAACATTCGAACCGCGCAAAGCTTAGTTTCAAACTGGCTGATTCTTTTTTTAATTTAGAGATTTATTATAAGTGGAGATAATTTATTTGATTCATTTATTTATTATTATAAACATCCGATACAGATATGTCCTGATAACTAGAAACTCTGCTTCCTAAATAGGTTTAGGATAATAGGTGCTTTTGGATAAAAGGGAACTTGCATGTTTTTATTTAATTACGAAAATCAAAAGTATAATCCAGCATTGAAACAACTGTAGCATTAAAACTTTCTTATGATTTATTTTTCTGATCGTGTATGCATATGAAATCTGCACGCGCCGGCACCCCCCGAAAACGCTCTATATTAAACGGGCTTATGCTATGACGTCACACCGTATACAGGGTGGAAATAGATTTTGGGTAAGTGAGGGCAGCTACCAGATCCCGTATTGCTAGGCGAAAATGGACTTAGGAGACCTTCCTTAGATTTCAAATTAATGAAGATTGGCGTGTACAGATTTTGGAAAAAACATACAGGTTGCGAGAAAATGGTCATTTATGACAAACTTTTTTTTGGTGCCAATCGCTCCCATTCCTGTCCAGGATCTTCTTTTTGTTTTTTAAGCTTCTTTGCTGTGCCCTTACGGGGTCCATTTTATTACTTGTAATTGTGTGTGTGCAATAAATATTTTGAGTTTGAGTTTATTAATGTTTTTATTGCAGGCATAAAAAATCCCATATAAGTCCTAAAAACTAAGTCACAAAATATCACAGAAATAAAATTAAAACATTATTTTTGGTTCTAGTTGTAGATAAGATAAGATAAGATATGCTCTGAACAATGTAATTTTCACGGCCAAATTTACGCGCCAGCATATTGCAGCGGACGGGCAAAGCCCTTCTTTCCCGTTCTATATCTGCGTTATTATCACTTAAGTCCTCAGTTACCACGTGACCCAGATACTTTACTGACCTTGCAACCCGAACCGATTGCCCATTGAAAAATACTTGAGGTACCCTATCCGGCCCTCTTCCACATCTGAAGACTAAAAGTTCGGTTTTTGTGACGTTGTATCATAACCCGTGCTCTGCTGCATACCGCTCACAAATGGCCAACAAGTCACTAATACCATGTACCGAGGGACTGTATATGTTCGCCCAATACTCAAAAGACGCCGTGACCGATATGAAAATTTATTTTTAGGGTTCCGCACCTCGAAAGGAAAAAGTGGAACCCTTATAGGATCACTTTGTTGTCCGTCCGTCCGTCCGTCTGTCAAGACCCTTTTTCTCAAGAATGCGTGAATGTATCAAGCTGAAATTTATATCAAATACTCAGGTCTACTGTCCCTTGAAGCTGTAAAAAAATCAAACTTTTAAGCCAACGCAATCAAAAGATACAGCCGTTTATGCAAATTTACAAAATTCTTAAGGGAATCAAAATCTACATGGTACTTCCCGTGAGCTCAGACTCTTGGAATTTTGTACGAAGCAACGTCTTATAGCACAGATAAAGGAAAAAATTCAAAAACCGTAAAATTTTAATTAGATTGCTGAAAATTTAATGTACAGTATAAACTGACACGCACTAAGTATGTGAATACATACTTTGTGAGTGTCAGTTTAAAGTGGACTTGTTTCTATTGTACGGGGTGGTCCGGAACCCTCGGTGCGCGACTCTGACTCGCACTTGACCGGTTTTTTTGTTGTTTGAGAGGGTATCTGTCTCACGTGATCCCATGGTCATCAGGTCAGGATCTGATGATGGGATCCTGGAGATATCGAGGGAACTCCTCAAATAAGGCAAAATACTGAATTGAAATCGGTCAAAACTTTGTTTTTAAAGTAAATATTTAATATTTTGACCACCAGTTAGCCTAGCAGTGAGTACGAATGACGGTCCTGTTTTCTGAACTTTCAAGGGCCATATATTTTATGATTATAATTATATTTTGTAATTTATACTTTACTAGCTGTTGCCCGCGACTTCGTCCGCGTAGAACTTTTAATACTTAGAAAATATAATGCAAACAAACTTCTACCATCTTAAGGGATGATTTCCGAGGCAAAAACTATTCTATATCCTTTGAAGTGTCTCAAATTATCTCTATACCAAATTTCATCTAGGTACATACATGGATTTTATCCAAACTTTCACCCCCTATTTCATACCCTTAGGGAATGATTTTCGGGATAAAAACTATCTAATGTCATTCTTCGGGAATCAAACGACCTTTATACCAAATTTCATCTAAACGGGATTCATCCAAATTTTCACCCCCCATTTCACCACCTTAGGGAGTGATTTCCGGAATTACAACTATCCTATGTCCTTTCCCAGGACTCAAGCTATCTCTATACCAAATTGTATTAAAATGGGTTCCATCCGAATTTTCACCCCTAATTTCATCCCCTTGGGGGATGATTTCTAGGGTAAAAACTATCCCATGTCCTTTCCTAGGACTTAACCTATATCTACACCAAATTTCATCAAAATAGATTACATCCAAATTCCCCCCCCCCCCCCCCCATTTCACCCCCTTAGGGGATTATTTCCGGGATAAAACCTATTATATGTCCTTCCCCGGGACTCAAACTATTTATATACCAAATTTCATCTAAATCGGTGCAGCGGTTTAAGTAGCTCCATACAAATTTCCACCCCCAATTTCAGCCCCTCAGATATAAAAACTACCCTTTGTCCTTCCCCGGGGCTCATTTCATCTAAATCGGTTCAGCGGTTTAGGCGTGAAGAGGTAACAGACAGACACACTTTCGCATTTATAATATTAGTATGGAAGTATGGATTATTAGTATGGATAGTATGGATTATTTCCGCTTGTCTTCCAAATAGAGGTGTAGCTGTAGACTCACTTCAAAGAAAGAAGAAACGAAAAACTCATTCAAATATCTCAAAAAATTACGAAGCTACAACCGTTTTAATGTCGCTTGTTAGAGTGAGAAAACGATCAGGGACCGTGACGTCACGATCCTCGAGCGTCATAGTAAAAAACAATCGTTTCATTATAAAGGTGCGTTTTGCGGAAAAGAGACGTAACAAACCCCCTCTTAAAACTTTATACACTTATAACTTAGTGATTACCTATATAGCCACTTGCGTTGTTTTTTTTTCGAGATAATACAACATTATGATTATTTTGTTTAGTGTCTACATCCCTATTTTCGATAAGATAAGATAAAATAAGATTTCTTTATTGTCAGAACTGTGTAAATTTAGTTGTTTTGGGTAAAATAAAGTCCAACAGCTTGCCCATTTCGGACGTACAATATTAAACTTAAAGCTAGTCAAATATACTAAAACAATAACAACAATAGTATTTCCAAATAATTTTAACCATATTCACACATAAAATATTAATTTAGATCTATCCGACATCCGTATTTTCTTTTAAACCACGAACTTCGGAATTCGAAAATATTCGGGTATCTCTATCTCTATCGCACTAACAAATGACAGGAATGCAGATATACGAACTTCGAGTTTCGGTTTTCGTGGGTTGGCTGAATACGCAAAGAGCGCGCGCGCGTGCCATTCAAAAAAACCAAGTTTATATTGTTCGAATTTGTTGTTACATTTGTACAAATTACGCCTTAATTCGACATTTGCGCATATAAGTTCGCATATCAAAATCGATTAATTTTATATTTGCTTTTGGTACCTATGTGTCCCGTCAATGTATATCGTAGACGGGATTAAAATTATTAATAGGCGAAAGAAAGGCAAAGCAATTCCGCCATTTTGTCCGTAGTATTTCTTATTACTGTGATTTTGACGTTTCTTTTAGCTGACAGATGTGGCGGCGATATACTTTAAGAATAATAAATGAAAAATTAAATGAAGTCGTATATTACGGAAAATAAATTAATTGTCGCAGTCGGATAAAAACTATCCTAAGTTGCAGCTGGAATAATAATGTACCTATATAAAATGTTTCATATTTTTCCGTCCATGGGATGCTGAGAACATTCGTACCACAGAAAGCTTAGTTTCAAACTGGCTGATTCTTTTTTTAATTTAGAGATTTATTATAAGTGGAGATTATAAGTGGAGATGAGTTATGACGTATGCAATATATTTGGAGTGTACGCATTTATTTTAACCTATATCAAGCATGTCAATTTTACTTTTATAATAAGTATTCCATTAGTGCTGAATGACGGTAAATCTTTTCTTTACCGGGGGATACCGTTGACCTATATTTTTGCCCGAGCCTACAAAAAAAAATATAAATAAATAGCAAGTTTTCTATTTCTATTTACATTGTTACTTATTTAATCGTATGGCGATCTGTAGAATAAGCGAATATCCATGTGATATTTTTATAGTAGCGCCTATTTCGCCGAAAGTGTTGTCGCTCATTTAGCACCACCCAGAGGACACGTGCGGGGTTGTGGTAGGTAACTCATGCGGACGCGAGCAACAGATTTTCCCCCGACATTGTAATACAACATACCTACAGAGCAAGTTCAGTTGTTACCTAACGGTTACCTCAATTGCGCCTCCTATTATAACTAATTGCTTTACGAAAACTGGAATTGTTAACAAATTTTACGACGTGCAAGCATGCAATAACTTAATTTATTCGCAATCAATAATCAATATTCAAAATTACGCAACGGCGAGAAAATTAATGCGTGTAATTGATGATGATATCTAATTGAGTGCGTATGACCGCCTTTTAGACCGACTTCAAAAAAGGAGGAGTTTATAAAGTTGGTCCCACTGTCACCAAGTCAAGATCTGATGATGGGATCCCAGGGAAATTGAGGGCAACCCTCAAATTTTATACGCACGCGTGTAGTGATATCGGTATTTTCTATTATAACTATAAATATTTATAAATATTTGCGGACAACTCGTGTATTTACCCTCGGAAATCGTAATTTTGGTGCAGTGGCAACTAATAAAGTGTTAATTCTAAGATCCTTTGAGGAATTGACGGAGCTCTTCAAATATTATCAGCCCACAGATAGCGCCTTGGGTTTTTTCTGTAGGTAATAATGCATTTGCTCTCGGAGAGCAGTTCATGTAGTAAATTGGAAAGGAAATGTGGAAATTTTCATGTACCCGTACAATAACAAGTCTCTATTGTCGAGGCATTAGAGACGTGTTCAGATATTTGTGAGCACTTTGGCAGCTCCGATATATCTGATGGCGACTGTACTTGTCACACCAACTTCAAAAAGAAGTTCTCAATTTCTTGGAATCTTTGATTTTTTATTATGTTCCCCGATTACTCGAAGACAGTGGACCGATATAATTTGGGGTTTTTTTTCGTACATACATCTGATTTAACGCACTCACACGGTCACACAGAGACGCGTCGCACCCGGCTTGCGACATTTGGATAAACATTAATACTGTAAATACTTTATTACCAGTACATTTAAGAGCCTTACGGTGATTTGCACCCAGGACTTTAAAACGTTATAATAATAGCGCTATTATAACGCTATACGTAATTACGTTATTTGCCGAGATTTGTATAGAAATTTTAAACATTTCGTTATTTATAACGTTATAATATCACTATTTTCATAATAATTTAAAGGCCTGTTTGCACCAACATACGATTGCAGACCGATCAACGTTAAATATAGCGCCAGCAGCTGTCATCCCACATAAACTTGTCAAACTTCCATACACTCAGATTTTAACGAGCACCGCTTACGTTGTATTGCATTCAAAAACCGACATTTGCCATAAGGCGCTATTCAAGTTTCACAGTTTTATAGCCACCTCATAGGTGATATAACAGACTCGTCAAATCGTATAATATCCGCAAACCATGATAACCGCAAACAGTACGCGGAAAATTACTTTAAATCTACACATACATACATACATACATATAATCACGCCTCTTCCCCAGAGGGGTAGGCAGAGATCACGGATCTCCATTTGCTACGATCCTGACAAATCACTTTCGCTTCACTCACTTCCATAACATTTCTCATATATACTCGTCGGTTTAGGGTACTTTTGACCTAACCTTTTTGTAAGATTTCTCCAATTTGATCGGAGAAAGTTCGCCTAGGTCTTCCCCTTATCTACACCCATATCATAAATCCTCTAGAATGTGTTCAGAAACCATATATAACGACCACCATAATTGCAACCAGTAACGTAACATCAGCGTTTTGTCTGTGCCAGTGTTATTATAATGTATGAAAAATCATAATAACATCGATAATTGATGTTATTATGGAAATCAGGTCCGGTGTTGGGGTGGTGCAGGTCCGCTGGAGTTGGTCATGATTTGAAATCTAGTCGGCCATGGCGGTGCAATGGCGGTTATTCTAATGGTTCCCAACACATCATTTAGGAATTTTAACATGTGGGTAGATAAAATAGTGTATGTAACTCAAAAAAAAAAAAAAAAACAAAAATATTTATTGGTATCATACTATAGTAGGTAAAGTACATTCGTGGCTGGCGTCTCCCGGTCAATATGGCAATACTTGTGTTGGGAGGCACCGCTCTTCGTCAACATGGACCATGGTTATAATATAGTTTAGTAGATACGTTTTTAATTACATTACATTCATTGATTCGTTTACATTTTACATTTACTACAAGCTAAAAACAATTTATTTTTAATTTAGGTTAGTGTGTGTTGTGCGTGTTTGTGAGTGAGTGTTTGCGAGTTTGTTTATTATTTTAAGCGTTAAAACACACGTTTTCATGCTTAAACTAATAAAGATTCAGTGTCTTCATAAGTATGTGTGATCAGCCATTCCGTTATTTTTTCTTTACAGTTTCGTAATTGCATCGGGTAAATGTTGATGGTTTTATTTAATTTATTGTATAAATGTGACGATATTGTATTGTACATAATTAGGCATTAAAACACTCGTGTGATGTTATTATGAAACTCGCCGAACCACACTCGTGTTTGATGCCCTTCATTATGTACAGTCACATAAACTTCTATAATATGACTCCAATAAGTGTCATAATCTGTTTTTTATATACCTGATGATAAGCAGATACAATCGCCTGCGAACACTTGCAACACCAGAAGAATCACAAGCGCAATGCCGACCCTTTATTTACACCATTTATATGCGCATTACTAACTTAGATTAAGAGTTACTAACATTATATGGATATTTGAAAATCTGAAATAAATAAATAGTATATTACTATAGAGGCCGGGAAACGAAGGGTTGCAGTGCAGGCCAAGTAGATATAGTACGCGTACGCGTATAGGATACGCGGCCGGCAACCCCGTTTCTCGCCGAGATTTGTATAGTGCTTTTCTCAAACTTACAATGAAATAAAAAGTAGTCAATTTGTTTTATTCGTAGGTTAACACAACTAAATAAAACGTTTCTGATAGCTGTCAGTGCTGTCACATCATAACCTATAATTTTATTGTGTCCCACATTTCTTACTAACAATTATTCCGCTTATTCCCTAAATTAAGTATTAGTTAATAGTTACATGAACTTATATGTAACTATATAGACGAGGCACTACAACAAAGAAAACACTTATAATTTTTATGAAATTTTCATACGCCGTCATGTACCTAACTTTTGATTTCGGGGGCAGTAAATTATTCATGCTGGCTACTTCTGCTCGCAATTCCCGAGGCGTACAGATCAATCTATACATATAATAAAGCTGAAGAGGGTCGAAAGTCTGTACATGGAAGATATTCGAAAAAAAATTGGCTAGGGATACTTAGAATCGATAAAAGAACACGTTCCAACAGTTTTTAGATTTTTTGTCTGTTTATCTGTTTGTCTGTTTATCTGTTTGTCTGTTTATGTGACCGCGCATCACGTGAAAACGGCTAAACCGATTAAGATGAAATTTGGTATAGAGATAGTTTGTGTCCTGGGGAAGGACTTAGGGTAGTTAATATCCTGGAAATCAACCCCTAAGGGGATGAAATGGGGGGTGGAAATTTGTATGGAGCTACTTAAACCGCTGCACCGATTTAGATGAAATTTGGTATATGATTAGTTTGAGTCCCGGAAAAGGTTAAAGGATAGGTTTCATCCCGAAAATCTTCCCTTTAGGGGGTAAAGTGGGGGGGTGAAAAATTGGATGTAACCCATTTTGATGAAATTTGGTTTAGAGGTAGTTTAAGTTCTGGGGAAGGACATTGGATAGTTTTTATTCCGGAAATCTTTCCCTGAGGGGGTGAAATGGGGGATGAAATTTTGGATGGACTCCGTTTAGATCAAATTTGGTATAAATATAGTTTGAGTCCCGGAGGATGACAATGGATAGTTTGAATCCCGAAAATCATCCCCCAATTCAAATTTGGTATAGATATAGAAGGAGTCCCAGGGAAGGACAATGCATAGTTTTTATCCTAAATCATTTCCTGAGGGGGTGAAATGAGGGGTGAAAATTTGAATAGAACTGATTTAGATGAAATTTGGCATGGAGATAGTTCAGAGTCCTGGGGAAAGACTTAACATAATTTTAGTCCAGAAATCATCTCCTACATTTATTATTTATTATATGTATACAATAATTATGTGTTTATCAATGGTCGTATGTTGTGTTGCGTTCCGTGGGTCACGTACGGTGCTGTCTGAAAATCAGCGCTGTAGGTGTCTGTCTGACACCTCGGCATAATGCTGAGACAGCGACCTATTCACTGCCGCGAAGACACACACAATATGTGTTAAATTGTAATGTATGCCTACTCCCTTTATCTCTGTGTGTCTTTTGTGTAGTAAATAAATGGCTTCTTTCTTTCTTTCTTTCTTTCCTAAGGGGGTGAAATGGGGTATGAAAATTTGGATGGAACCCATTTACGGTATAGCGAGTTGGAGTCTTGGGGAAGGACATAGGATAGTTTACTCCTGAAAATCATCCCATAAGGGGGTGTAATTGGGGGTGAAAATTTGTTTGTAACCCATTTTGATGAAATTTGGTTGAAAGATAGTTTGAGTCCCGGAATATGACAACGGATAGTTTTAATCCCGAAAATCATCCTCTCAGGGATAAAATAGGGGGTGAAAATTTGGATAAAACCCATTTAGATGAAATTTGGTAAATAGATAGAAGGAATCCTAGGGAAGGACAATGCATAGTTTTTATCCCGAAAAATCATTTCCTGAGGTGGTGATTTCAACATTCTATCCAAATCTTCAACCTCAGGAAAAATCATTTCCTGAGGTTGAAGATTTGGATAGAACCCATTTAGATGAAATTTGGTAAAGAGGAGGAGTCCTAGGAAAGAACATAGATTTTTTTTTATTCCGGAACACATAAAAGGAGGAAATCATCCCCTAAGGGGGTGAGAAATGGTGGATGAACATTTGGATTGAACCCATTTACGGTATAGCGATAGATAAGGAAGGACATAGGATAGTTTTATCCCGAAAATCATCCACTAAGGGGGTGTAATTGGGGGTGGAAATTTGTTTGTGACACATTTTGATAAAATTTGGTTGAAAGATAGTTTGAGTCCTGGAAAAGGACATATAATAGTTTCTATTCCAGAAATCATCCCCTAAGGGGGTGAAATGGGGGTGAAAATTTGGATGTAGCCCATTTAGATGATATTCGGTATAGAGATAGTTTGAGTCCTGGAGAATATCAACGGATAGTTTTTATCCTGAAAATCATCCTCTAAGGAGGTGAAATAGGGGGTGAAAATTTGGATGGAACCCATTTACGGTATAGCGGTAGTTGGGAGTCCTGGGGAATAGGAACATTAACATTACATAAGTAAATTGACGTTCCAAGGGTAAAGGTACCTTATGGCGGCCTTAGTTTTGAAGATGTTTTCTAAAACGGGGTAAAAAAGACGTTACTATTATTTTGCTGAAGTATTTTTATTTTTAATATAAAATGTTTAAATTACAAGTCAGTTAATTTAATCCTACGGTTTAGTAGAAAAGGTCCTTACGGCCGTGTGATATGAAAATATGCAAAATAATACTGAAAAAAGCCTACATGCATCGATACCCTTTCCTTCATACAATCCATACTAATATTACAAATGCGAAAGTAACTCTGTCTGTCTGTTACCTTTTCAAGCTTAAACCGCTGAACCGATTGAGATGAAATTTGGTATAGAGATACTTTGAATTCCGGGGCCTTCCCAAAGAGTCCTTACTAAAGATAGTTTTTATCTGGAAATTCATCACCTAAGGGGGTGAAAAGGGGGGAGAAAGTTACGATATAAACGAGTTCCGCGCGGACGAAGTCGCGGGCAAAAGCTAGTTCCATAATATTTTCGTCCGAACTCATTTCGAAATCGATGGCTTTTATTTAAGTTTCAAAATAATTACGAACTATTGACCAATCTGGCCAACACAAAAAAGAAAACATTTTTCAATTTACGCGCCAAACTTTTTTTTAGCTGTTTGAAGCATCGTTTTACCCGGTGACATTAACATTAGTCTTAATCTTTTCTTTTTTTGGTGATTGAATGCCAAGACGTTCTGTCACAATTTGACGTTTATAAACAAAAGACGGTTGCTTTGTAGGCCTAGGTGTGTAAGGTTGTATGAAATTCCTTTACATCTCATCTTCACTAGTCGCACCGGATACGTAGTATTTCCGTACCTAATTTGAAGTAAGTCATGTCAACATTTCATTGCAAGTTTGAGAAAAAATATTTATTTATTGATTTGAGGATTTGTAGTGTATTCTCAACAGTGGTGACCTTACTCTCCTCCGGGAACACAACACGAAATACCTACCCACAAAGCAAATAGGTGTAATAAGCATGATGCCTTATGTTAAAAAGTTAAAATTGATAACCTAGTGTTGCTAAATGGATAGTAAAACAGCAAAATATAATTAAAATCATAGAAAAATATGGACCTTGAAAGTTTAGAAAAAATGTAAAAGCTACTAATAGAATCCTTACGCTTTTATAGAAACAGAATTGTACGACAACTAAACGCAGTATTTCGCGAACGAAACAGCAATTTACTTGATTTTCCATACAACGATTAGTACAAAAGGTGTGACGTCATGCCTGTGCGTCAATTAGTATGAAGCGTTTATGGCTGCCACCAGCGAGATCAATCTTTGTCTAAATTTTTGGGTATTTATGTCCTTTAATTGTAGTTGCTCCAATCGACGCGTCTCTGTGTGACCGTGTGAGTGTGCGTCAAATCAGATGTCTGTACGAAAAAAACCCAAATTATATCGGTCCAGGGCGTCTTCGAGTAATCGGGGAACATGATAAAAAATCAATGATTCCAAGAAATTGAGAACCTCTTTTTGAAGTTGGTGTGACAAGTACAGTCGCCATCGGAGCGCCCAAAGTGCCCACAAATATCTGAACAAGTGAACACTTCTCTATTGTCGAGGCATTAGAGAAGTGTTCAGATATTTGTGAGCACTTCGGCAGCTCCGATATATCTGATGGCGACTATAGATCTTATGTATGTAAAGGGCGTTGCACCGTGTATTCATTCTACATTAAACGGGACTTTGATCTCGCCGCGTTAAAAAGAAAACGCGAGGTGTTTTTATTAATAAACTGCTCCTTTGTGGTCGGTTTTGCAGTCCGTAGTCCTATAGTGCAGGGGCTGGCTGCGTTTGCATACACGTAAGTGTCATTTCACACGGACCACAACCACCACCACAAAGCAGCGACAAAAAGTGGTTATGCTGGTGGTTACCACGTGGTCGAGCGATAATTTATATGAAAAACAATAGTTCTATTCACACGTAAACAATTTTCGTCGCTGCGTTGTGGTTCGTGTGAATTTACACTTATGTATACACGTAAATGTCATTTCACACGAACCACAAACGCATCCTTGCGAAACGAAAACGCAGCCTTGCAAAACGGACCACAAAGGTGCAGTTTATTAATAAAAAAACACCTCGAGTTTTCTTTTAGAATAAGAAATAATTAGAATAAGAATAATTTATTTACCATCACTTAAAAAGAAAATTGTTAATTTTCTTAGGTATAGCGACTTTCGCACTAAGGCATAGTACCCTGAGAAAATTACGGGTTTTTTGGAAATAATTCAATATCAGGCTAATTATTTGTATACAGCTTTTATATGTTATTTTAAAAAACTTTTACTATTGAAGTCAATAATTCTATGGAACGGAAGTTAGGAAAAAAAATAAACCCGCAAGCAAAAATGCTATCAGTATTTTTACAATGAAAACATGTTAGAGTACACAAATTTGGAGACTTACTACCTGAATCCAAAAATATATGCATCAGGAAATAACAGCATTTTAATTAAAAATTTACGACCTTGAGATAATATAGAATTTCATCTGGCCTATAGAAAGTTTTATTCATTAACAAAAATAAGTGGATTATGCGCGTATCCCAAAGAACGTATATAGACGTAGTCAATTATAAAGTAAAGAAAGTTTATACCATTTTCGCCTGATTTTTACGGAATTTTTGAAGATTACTTTTTATTATTTTTTACCGTATCGGTATTAAATTTAGGTGGATTATTAATGAGTATTTAGTCAAATTACCCAACCTATTTTTTGGTGAAAAAATATGGATGATATCGATATAGTGTTGTGTTTTCATAGAGCGAAACCGTAAAGTTCTCAGGGTAATAGCCTGTATCGTGGGAGTCAAATCAAACACGAGAATTACAAATAACATGCGGCTTTTAGCAATCTTTAAAGAAAGGTTAAGACTTAATACTAAAGTAGTTTTTTTTTTATATGGAATTTATGGGGCAAAAGATTTTTAACGTGGCGAGATCAAAGTCCCGTTTAATCTAGAATGAATACACGGGGCAACGCCCTTTACATATATACACAAGGTGTGGTTGTGGTTCGTGTGAAATGGCCCTACCTAATAACACATTCAGTCCCAGGACTCCCTACGCGCTACGTACAGTCAGGGAAATTTATTCACGTACCTTTTTAGCTCTTGTTGCTATGACAATAAGGCATAAAAAGGTAAGTGAATACATTTCCATGACTGTACGTTGGCGATCCCGTGGTATTCCCGCTAAGCAGTGCCGGATTAGCCCATAAGCAAATTAAGCAATCAAAATCAATTATTTATTCTGCAAATAGGCCACAAGGGCACTTTTACACGTCAAATGGTATTCTACAATATATTTAAATAATCTTACACAATAATCATTTAAAAATTGCAGTTTTCAACCAATTCGTACCTAAACGGTTAACAAACTAAATGTCAATAAATGAAACCAAAAATATCCAAAATTGTAAAATATTATCAATTACATTCAATATAAGGTCTCTATCAGAATTAACAATAAGTTTATGATGATTAATTTAGTACCCCAGAGATGTATAAGTCTCTGAGCGTCCAAATACAATGAATAAATTTATTATTCTAATGTTCTTATAGAGACGTATACTGTCTCTAAGCGTTAAAACAGAAAAAAAAGGATCATTAATGTAATATTGTCAGAGATGTACAGGGTCAATAACAATAAAACGTGTCAAGAACAGAATGATGTCTCTCGTCAAAATAATGATATTAATAACACTAGTATTTAGATGCTTAGGGCATCACGTCTTGGGGGGCACCTGAAAAAGCACAAACAAAATGTTGCTTATGGATAGGGGGGGGGGGGGGGGGGGCCTCTGGCGGGGATTGCTTAGGGTATCAAGTACCTAGTCTTATTCCAGCTCTGCCGTTTAGTAGCGGAAAGCGGCCACGGTGTAGGCGCCGGCTAGGCAGGTTCGTGGAAGTGAAAATGTTAACCCGTTGAACGCCAAGAACGCCTAAAGCGTCGTGTATCGTCGTGCCCGCAGCGTCAACAACGCATTTAAGTGTCGTCCGCTGTCAAAACAAACTTCTGTCTTTCATATAAGGTTCGTTAGTCACTCTTTTATGGAAAAAAGGTTGGCGTGTCAGTGACGCTTTAGTACGTGAAGATTGGCGTTCAAAATGTTCGCTAATTTCGTAGCGCTACCCTTGTAGATAACATGGGGAAACTTGTTTGTAGAAGAAAGCGCGTAGCAGAGCGGGCCCGCCTTGCTCGTCCCTCGGACTAGAGGGGATGAACTGTTCGCATCTTAAGCATTTTGCTGGTTTTTTACATACTCTTTTGTGAGCTTTAAATTAATAACCTACCGCTGATGCTTTTAAGCATTTTCTAAATTAAACTTAAGCGAAGAAAAATTGTTTTACAAGACTTAAGTGTTTTGTTCGCAGACTAATAAAATGAATAAATTATTAGACTATTCAGTAACGTTCATGAGTAATATTAGACTGGCTGGTAGAGCCATAATTATTTTACAAACTTTTATTTAACTTTCAATGTACATATGTACCTAACTGTCATGGTTTCAATTCGAATGAAGAATAACGGATGACTCAGGATAGAACGGGCCATGGCCAAATTTTAGTTTTAGCTGCAGTTGTCCTTATCGCATAGACAGCACAACAGCGCGACAGAAACATTGCGTCAAAAATTTGAGATTTGAAAAGTTGCTCAGCTAGGCATTGCTCTTAAGGTATTTGTTATTATGGGCCTTAGATGCCCTGAAATAAATGCTTTTTCTATTTACTTAACTTTTACCTATACCTACATCATGGTAGGTATGTATACCCAAGGAAGTGAGTGAGACGATCTCGCATCCATCAGGTCCACTAATTACATTTTAAGTGCGTTTGCGCCACGCTTAAGACTACTTTCACGTAGGTTTGCGAAATGTTTTTTTCTGAGGACGCCACGCAATATGGGTAAGGCTGTGTTCGTGGAAGAACAGGGCGAGTGGCGGCGCGGAATGCGTTGTGTCGTTGTCAAACGAGCGTGGTGATGATGCTAGTCTGTCATTTTGAAAGTAGTAGTAAAGGAGTCCACTGGATGCGGGCGGCGCAGGACCGGTAATTGTGGCACTCTTTGGGGGAGGCCTATGTCCAGCAGTCAACGTCCTTCGGCTGATATGATGATGTTGATCACATGATCAAAAAACCAAAATTCATGAAAGTATTCGGGAAACATCATGATTCCACTTATTTTTACTATTTTCAAGATTCTGAAAGAGCTCTTATTTACATAAAAAAAGTTGACGCTGTTTGGCAATAGAATATCGCGAAATCGCTTAATGGACGCAGTTTGTCCATAGAAAATCATGTCGTCTTCGTTCGTATTTCCCTACAAACTGAGCGTTACTAACATTTCATAAAATGTCCTGATGTCACTATCTGCATGTTATTCAATATTTCAAGCCCAATAGGCTCTTGATCTCGAAGCCAACTTGGAATAGAGGGCATAACGCAAGGTCGGCGTTGTAACAGTCAAATAATTTAATTTCCTACCCATTTAGGACTATTTCAAAGTGACACTGTAAATAAAATCATAAGAAGTCTCTTACGTTTTGATTGATTACGTCACGTTGACAAAGTCCAAAGTGGGTAGGAAATTAAATTCTTTGACCGTACCTATTGTATCAAACTCACTCACTGATGCACTAGATACTTACTTACTGGTTATACCGGTTTACTATTTGAGATGTGGCTTAATTGAACAGGTACCTAGTAAATACGAGGACCTTCATAAAAAATTGCAACGCTTATAAATTAAAATTATAAATTTATTTCGCAAGAAAAAGTACACATCGCCAAAGACTACAATATACATACTCGTACTGAGATAGACAGGCAACTCGACCAAATTGAGAAGGCATTTAATGCTTGCGTATACAGGCGCCATCTCTTCTGCGATACTTAAAACTTTTCTTTGAATGTACAAAAAATACAAAAAGTGCGTCGGTCGTAGGGTTTGAACCCCGGCTCATCGACTCCAAATACCGCCGTCTGTACCCCTAGGCTACTGATGACTTATGATAATACGGCGAATTTTGAAATACCTTGACAGCCTAGCCTAGCAATCGCTAGACCTTCAGAGAGTTCGCCACCTATCAAGAAGGTGACACTGTTTTCAATAAGAAACTGGATTTGCATTAAGTTCTAAGTTCGCATAGCATCATTGCTACGTACCTAGTGAAATTAAATTCATTATGACGGAATGTGTCATACTCGGTCGAATACTGATAACTTATACTGAGCAAGCAAATAGAAAACGTAGTGGTTATACCTATATTGTATTCTCTTTGCAAGCAAAAACAGTTCATAAAGGTGGTCAGGTCAACCTTTTCATTCCGCGACTGTACATAATATATTTTCACCTCAGCAGCTCGAACAAGCATATTTTGCTGCGTGAAAAATCCGTGAGTCAAAGTAGCTTTTTAATTTTGATATCGAGCACTGGTGACACATCAACATCATGGTGTAGGGTCTATTACAAATTCAGAATATTATAGGTGCGTAAAAGCCTAACGATATATTTTTTAACGTGACGATGTTCTCACTGCTGAGGTGAAAAGTTGTATGTATCACACGAGAGCAAATATATTTGCATCTCGTGCCTTTGAGTCCCTCACTACGCTCAAGATTCTAATTTTGAATTCAAATATAGAATCTTTCGCTTGCTCGGGACTCAACATCAACACTCGCAGCAAAAATCTACATTGCTCTCTTGTTGAACAAATAACTATTATGTAGATTAATTTGTTTTGTTAATATGTGTGTTACATTACAACCGTTGTTATTATTATTCTTTCCGTTTTTGCAGTTCACCACACAATGTCACAAGGAAGGCTATGGACCAGCGCCATTGGTAAGTTTATATTCATAATCGTTTTTACAATACTTCGTGATTCTGATGATAAAAAGTTGAATCTAGAGGTACCTGGTTACATTACATTACAATACGCCCCACATATAAGTGTTCAATCGTCATGCGACTTCAAGGAAAACCTTTCAGACGGAAAACAATAGTACCTATGGTTATGTTTGGAAAGCACGTAAATTATTTGATATCCAAGTTAAATGAAGAAACGCCGACGAATAACTTGATAACGTAGTGTTGCTAAATGGATAGTAAACCATCAAATTATTGTGATAAATTAAAAAATATAATTAAAATCATACAAAGACGGACCATGAAAGCTTAGAAAATTTTTTTTTTGTTTATTGTATAAGAGTAAATTTAAAGCTACCAATATAGAATCCTTTCGCTTTCATAGAAACAAAATTGTACTACAACTATGGACCTAAACGCAGTCTTTCGCGACCGAATCATCAATTTACTTGATTTTCCATACAACGATTAGTACAAAGAGCAGAATGTGACGTCATACTTTTATGTAAATTAGTCTGAAGCATGGTCATCTTTGTCTCAATTTTTGGGTATTTATGTTCTATAATTGTAGTTAATCCCATACAAACATTTGTTCCTCTTAAATTACTGGTTCGAATGGCATCGTAAACCAATCTTAGTCTACATTATTGGTTGATGTATTTTAAATTCACGCCATGTCCTGACAGAGTTACCTTCATAACTGTTAAACACCGCAAAAAAAGAGCGCGCAAATTCAGATGCCAAGGGACGGCAGAAATAAACAGCTCGAAAGAGAGGGCGATATGCGAATTTAAGGCCACCATTTTCCTGGTAGCGCCGCTGATCCGATTATCGAATTGGTATCGAAATCGAGTAAGCGCAGGGTATACGAATATGTTGTTTGTTTGCTGTCAATCGAGCGAGCGAGAAATTCGTATCGAATTTTGGAAGATATTGGAACCGATAAGCTTCAACGGTAATAGCATTATGGCCAAATCGGATCCGTTTTGGATCTACAATGTTCAGCGACAGGTACACGGATAGACTCGTTAAACCATGCACCGTAGCGTGGAGGGGTTAGGCGGATAGGGAACGTATTTATACTCCGACATTGTAGGAAACGAAAAAGCAGATGAACTTGCAAGGCAGGGCGCAGACACGGCCCAGGGGACCGATTTTTGACTTTCGAGCGCTCGAAAATTTAATAAAAGTAAATACGATTCTAGTGTCAAAATTGCAGGCACTTACTTTCTACCGATCGAATTAATTACGAGTGGTGGTTAACACTCGTTTTTAAATTTTCTATGTCTATTTTAAAATAGAATTCCATATTTTAAGACCGTTTTCGAGTGAAAGAGTCGAGCGCTCGAAAGTCAAAAATCGGTCCCCTGGTCGGCCCGGAACCGTTCTGTGGCATCACAAAACGGAAAGCATATTCTCTGCTAAACAACGCGGAAAAATCAGAGGCAATCAAGCTGTGGAAGTTCACCAAAGGACAAAAACAAGCTAAAGCCCTGATCGAAGGGTTCAATAGTAAGCTGTCTAAAGTCTGTATAAAGTAAAGTCTAAAGTTATTACAATTCAAAAGGCACAAAACCTGCGCAGTGACAAGAATCCTGACAGGACATTGCAAATTGAACAAACACCTGTTTCAAATGGGTATGAAGCAGGACACAACCTGCAGGTTCTGCCAGGAGACAGAGGAGACTACAATGCACATTCTCTGCTCCTGCGGACCACTCATGCATAAAAGAAGTACCTACATAGGGCGGCACATAGTGCACCCACAAGAAGTACAACATATCACCGCCCAAAGAATCTGGAATTTCCTGGAGGCAACGGGACTTAACGGTGAACTCTAAAGCAAGGGCCGCCACAATAGATCACTTGCTGGTCGAAGCGGCACATTAAGGCCCACAAACAAAATAATAATACCTAATAGGGAACGTAACGAAAATATTTCATTCCATGGGGGCGGTGAATTTCCGAATTCCCACTCTACGCCACTGCTCCAATCGTAAAATTAGGAAAACACATCGACGGTGGAAAGGCAACACCACTGAAGCGACATTTTTTGAATTTTACAGGAGTGCATTTTAAAGTTTTTTTTTGACAAAAAAGATCGTAACTTTATTTCTTGTTAACTTAGAGCGTTGAGTTATATGCACGTGTTATTTCAAATTTTAATAGCTATTTTAATAAAAATAATGTTATTCCCCTAAACAAGGTGGGTTCAAAAATAAATGTCGCTTAAGTGAAAAAGCCCCCAAAAAAATCCCGAAAGAACTATTGTAGCGACACCATCATGCGACAACAGTCATTTTTAACATGTCCGAAGAAACACTTAAGTACCTACCTTATCTTATGAGATATGTACCTGGAAGAAACACTTTAAGTGACATGATATCGAAAATGAACGATCATGGTTGAGTGTACGGTTTGGTTAAGTGACACATGTTAGATTTTAATCAAAAAGTGAGTCGCATAAAGTAACGTTTTTTTTTGGGGCTTATTTTCGTATTACCTTAAGCGACATGAAAGTCATCAGATCGCCGTGAAACCCGGCTCAATCGACGCAGAAGAAAACGCTGATTTCAACGATTGTATATAACTCTATTTTGACCAAAATGTCGCTTCGGTTTGTTTTGTTTTGTTTGTAAAAGGTCTTTATTTGTCATTAAAACAAGTACAATGTAAGAACCATATTACATAGACTTACACACGAAAAACTAAAATTAAAAGCTACTTTATACAGGCTAGTTTTCGCCTTTGAAAGCTGGTTGCAATGATAAAAAAGATTCTGATTATTACATACGTCGCTTCGGTGGTTTTGCCTTTTCAACGTCGACATGCTTCCAACGAGGTATGTGGTAAAATACTCAAGTCGACTCTCCATACAAACTTAGTTTGTTTCGCATTTTCAAAAGACATACTGGAATCACTGGTTCACAAATGGTCGGCTGAGTGTGTCGTCGATGGTACACTAAGTTTAGTGTTAGTAAATTAAGTAGGTAATTTAGTAAGTAGGTAAACACAACAATGTTTGACTTTTGGAAGGGAGCGCACATTCGCCGACAAACTGTCCTCAGTTTGGCGAAGCAGAAAGGAATGTACTTGCCATTGTTGTTTTTTTGAGAATAAATAAATAAAAAAATAAAAAAATATGAAACTTTTTATACACAATGAGATCCGCTATATAAGTATAGGTCGGAAACTAGTATCTGATTGTATGGAGAGTTTCAGGGTTCTGACGACCCCTAACCATTACTATTTGCATCGCATACAAAAGCACGAAATCTTATATACCTATGTACAAACTATTCGGTATCGGTACTTGAAATAAAATAACAAATTAAAATATCGTAAAAAAGAAATATGTATAATGAAAATACTGACGAAGTAAAATTCATTATCAAATAGGTATTACGAGTATATAAGTAGTCGCCATCTGAAAAGTAATTAAAACGGACTTGGAATAACTTTAAATTGTTTTTATCCGTTTTGGTCCACTTTTGAACAATTTAATTAGAACTGAAAGTAAAAGTTAAGTATATCGTAACTTTGAAGCGAATGTCACTTTGAATACCTACACCTTTCTTTTTTATCCCTAAACTTTGCAATGTAAGAAAAAAATCGTGTTTGCAAGTCTCGTTTGCGCTGTTTAAAGCGCAAAAAATGGTTTAGAAAAAATGCAAAAAGTAAAAAAAAAAGTGTGAGTTTTTTGATACTCTGCCAATTTAAGGGTTAATTTTGTCGATTATTAA
This sequence comes from Epinotia brunnichana, assembly GCA_963854355.1. Classification (NCBI taxonomy): domain Eukaryota; kingdom Metazoa; phylum Arthropoda; class Insecta; order Lepidoptera; family Tortricidae; genus Epinotia; species Epinotia brunnichana. Next base: position 81,314,569 of record OY977935.1, on the reverse strand, counting down.
TATTAATTTTCTTTGATGAATTAATTTTATTTCACGGGTGTCTAAAAATGATTGTCTAAAGATTTAACCATATTTTCCTATTGGTTAAAAAAGTCTGTGTACACTGGAGTGAATAGTCCATAAAAATGAAACATCTGAATGACAATGGCTCGTATCACTTGGGGCGGGTTGCATTGATGATTTACCGGCCGGTAAACGTTAAATATCGCGCCGGCAGTTGCCATCGCATAGATACCTATTTATTAATTTTACCTTATTGCACAAATAAAACAAGCAAAGAAAGCTACGGTAGCCTAGTGGTTCAGGCATGCGGCTGTCAAGCGGCGGTCGTGGGTTCGAATCCCGGCTCGTACCAATGAGTTTTTCGGAACGTATGTACGGAATATTTACCGTTAGCTTTTCGGTGAAGGAATACATCGTGAGGAAACCGGTCTAATCCCAATAAGGTCTAGTTTTCCCTCTGGGTTGGAAGGTCAGATGGCAGTCGCTTTCGTAAAACTAGTGCCTATGCGAAATCTTGGGATTAGGTGTCAAAGCGGACCCCGGGGCACAACCGGGAATAACGCTAGGATGATGGTGCACAAATAAAACAAGCAGAAAGGGCAGACGTAATGCCAAAAGGATTTCTCTACCAGTCAACCGAAGGGTCAACCAGAAACTAGCAAAAGTGGGTGCAGTGAGAAAAACATCACGAAGAGCATAATCATCTAATAATATCAGCAATAATAATAATAATAAGGTGTACTCCTTGCATTTCATAAAATTGTCAAAAGGGCCTCTACGTGTTGGCTCAGTTGGTACTTTGTAGGTACCTAGCCTCACGCACGCCTCCCAAAGGTCCGGGACATCATTGTCCCGCGAGCGGGAAAGACATACATTATAATAAAATGTGTTTATTTTTATTTGGAGAACAAACAGAGTTAAAAGTACTTAATACTTAGTAACGTATCTAGATTACAAATAAACATGCATTTAGATCCTCGACAGTTCCCAGGTTCCCACTAAAACGAACCAACTTAGGTTTGGATTATATCAGATACACAAAATTCTCGGGATATGATGTCAATAGTAGAAATATTAAACATATTAAGTTTCAACTGCATAGCTCTTATACTTTAGATTTTATTGATATCTAAAAAAACGCCGATTTCGTCACTGACTCACTCACGTTGATTATCAAAACCTCTAAGAAGTCCTAGAAAGCTGAAATTTGGTATGTAAGCTAGTATTAGTACATAATCAACAAAAAATATCTAAAAATTGGAACCTTTAACCCCCAACACCTAAAATAGGGGATGGAATTTTGTATGAGACTTCCGCAAATGTTGATGCTAATAGGGGTCTGAAAATTGATATAGGACTCCTTGTAACCAGTTATAAATAATAAAATAAATATTTCAGGATTTTAATAAATCACCCCCCACCATTTAAAATAGGGGATGGAAGTATGTATGGGTTTTCCCTTACACTTCTTTAGAAATTACCTTACAAAAACGAATGAGATCCCACCAAAAACATTACATGTAAAGTGATTGCCAAGACTCCCTAGCTCATATAGCTTTCACCTTTAAAAATATATCAGAACATAAGTAGATATAGAATTTTTAGAATGTGGCTGGTAGTGGTAGAGTTACGTTACGCCGCCGTCTGGTGTCGGAAGCTTGGCGCTACTTATGTTCTGATATCTTTTTAACGGTGAAAGCTATATGAGCTAGGGAGTCTTGGCAATCACTTTACATGTAATGTTTTTGGTGGGATTTAGTTTACTACCAAACGGTTTTATTACACAAGACTACAATTACTTATATTATCCTTACTAATGTTACTACCTATACCCTATTTCATATAAAACCAGACAAATCCTTCGACAATCGTAATGCGAATTCAAGGAAAACCATTTGAAAAGATGTTGATAAACCTCAGAGCATAGAATACTAGAGAGAGAGAGGACAAGCCGCCGGCGGCCGTGTCGCAGTTGTTAGCTCAATGGGCATACTCTGCCCTACTGTGCACGCGTGCTGATCGCAGAGAATATTACGTTTCTTCCCAAAATGCCTGATAGTGCGCGTGTATTGTCCAATAAGAGCGTAGGTATACAATACAATAGGTACTAGGTAGGTATAGGTACAAATACAATTACTGACCGATCAACGTTAAATATGGCACCGGCAGCTGTCATTTCATAGAAACTTGTCAAACTTACCATACAATCAGATTTTAACGAGCACCGCTAACGGTTACAGATAGTTTGGTGCAAACCACCCTCAAGAGATTTTAACGGATGTAACACGCAATTACTGACGGTTTTAAACCGAGCCTTTTGGACGCATATAGATTGACGAATCCAGCAACGTAAAAACTATTTTCAATAGGTACTTAGGGCAAAAACCTTGGCTAATCGGTGATAGTTAGGTTTTTTTTTGTTTTTTTGTAGTTTTTTTGACAGATGCGTTCGGATACTTGCTGCACGTAAGTAAGTAAGTTGAATGACAGTGCCGCCACCTACTGCAAATTATTACAAGCCGTAAAGATATCGAGTAACTCCGCTATTAGACCTTAAAGTAGCTATCACCGAATAACCTCATATCACAGATTAGCCAAGGTTTGCCCTACTTAAATACAAACTACAGTGTGTTTGCCACTGTTTTAAATATCTATCGTTAAATTTAAATAATCACAATTATTGACCAGTGGCGCTAGTGAGCACGTTAACGGGCTCTTGTCCATTTCAAATCCATGAGTTCAGTCCGGCTTGACCACAGATGTATGAATATAAGGAGATCGGACATGCCAGCCGATTTGTATTGAGTACGCCTTTTTTTTTCTTTTTTTTTTTTTGGAGAGGAAAATGCTTTACGCATTCCTCCCGGGTGTGGGGACGGACCCGGGTGGATATGTGGGACTCCTCGTTGTGGGCTAATGAGGCCCCGAGTCTACCCACTAAAAACCTCTCCGTCTGCCGTCTTTATGCCTTAGCGGTGGGCTGAAGGAACGCTTGCGCTTTACTTCTTCAGCACCACCAGCGCCGCTCCGATTTTCGGAACACCGCCTCCGGAAGTCCTTGTTGACCTCGTTCGTTTTGTGCCTATACTACAGGCACCCACTCAGTGACCTGGTGCGTGAGGGATGGCAGGCGTCCCCATGCCTGTCACCCCCTGGTCACTCTACGGAGGCAGGCGGCGATCCTGTGCTGCTCGCCTTCGTCTAGCACGCCTGCGGCGCCGTGGGTCGGCCAATGGGTCGTCCTCCCTGGCCCGTTCCGCCATTTCCTTCTGCTGAACTATACTTTCGCAGAAGGCCTTAACTGCTTGCCAAGACCTGTCACTGTCAACCATGGACCTGATCACGGCTGGGAGTGACAGGTCCGGCCCTACTATGGCCATCAGGTCGCTGCGCTCTGGCCCCCACACTGGACACTCCTCCAGCGTGTGCTGCGACGTGTCGATCGCCGCGCCGCAATCGTGACACTCCTCCGTCGGCTCTCTGCCGGCAACTTTGTGCAGGTATCTCCCGAAACACCCGTGTCCCGAGAGAACCTGCACGAGCCTGAAGGTTAGAGCTCCATGTGTCCGCTCCAGCCACTGCCACAAGACTGGCCGGATCGCCTCGATTGTCCGGGCGCCCGCACTCGGCCGCTCCAGCCGGACCACCCACTCGGCAACTGCCTCGCGGGAGAGCTCCTCTCGCTTGGCCTCAATCTCTCGCGGTGCTGGCCAAAAATCCCTAGCTCGCGCCTCCTCGCGCCAGAAGAAGACTGACGCAAGAGTCCTCGCGTCCAAGTCCCATGGCAGGGATCCGGCCAGCACGCATGCCGCCTCTCCGGAGATTGTCCGATAGCCCCGTACTGACCTTATCGCCATCACCCGTTGCGCTTGACGCAGTTGGGTGACGTTCTTGGCGCTAAGATCATTGGCCCACACTGGGGCTCCGTACAAGGCTATGGAGCGTATGACGCCCGAGTATAGGCGTCGGCACGACGCTTTCGGCCCCCCAAGGTTCGGGAGCAGCCGCCCGAGCGCAGCAGCCGCGCCCAACAACTTTGGGGTCACTCGCTCGAAGTGAGCCTCAAATGACCACCGACTGTCCAGGATGATGCCCAGATACCGCATCGTACGTTGTACGGCGATCTGGACACCACCCACGATTATGTGCGCTCCAGCCTGGGGCGCTCTTCGGGGTCCGTGGAAACAAATCGCCTCCGATTTGTTTAACGCGACCTCCAGGCCTAGCCGCCGTATTTTGCTCACAACATGGGCTACAGCCGCTGTGGCAAGGATAGCGGCCTCTCTAAACGAGGCCCCCCGCGCTGTTACGAGGGTGTCATCCGCGTAGCACACCAGGTCGACTCCACGCAGACGACCTCCCCTCAACACCCAATCGTATCCGATGTTCCACAGGAGTGGCCCTAGCACCGACCCCTGTGGAACACCGCACACCATTTCCCGCCGCCCCCACTCATGTTGCCTGGGGAAGGCCACAAACCTCCGCAGCAGGTAGGCCTTCACTATTCGGCTAAGATAGTAGGGCACTCGGTGGTACAGGAGCGCCTCATTTATACAGTCCCAGGGGAGGGTATTGAAGGCGTTGGCAATATCGAGCGACACTGCCAAGACAACCTCACCCCTAGACACTGCTTCCTCCGCTGTCCACTTCACCTGCAGTATCGCGTGGATTGTAGAGCGACCACTGCGGAATCCGTACTGTTAATCGGCCAGGTCCGGCCCCTCTGTCGCTAGGTGCTTGTTGAGGCGGTTCGCGATGATCCGCTCAAAGAGCTTGCCCACCTCATCAAGCAGCACGATGGGCCGATAGGCCGACGGTGACTCCGCAGGGCGTATTGAGTACGCCTGTCGCAACTACATTAACCCACACAAAGCAAAAGTAATTAACATGACAAAGCACGCACACATCTAAAACACACACACTTGTATACCTATGCTCTTATTGGACAATACACGTATGACGTAATATTCTCTGCGATCAGCACGTGTGCACAGTATGGCAGAGTATGCCCATTGAGCTAACAACTGCGACGCGGCCGCCGGCGGCTTGTCCTCTCTCTAGTATTCTATGCTCTGAGGGCTTGACAAATTGCTTGACAGATTATGGTACCAATAAACTTGCACGCTCTGATACAGCTCGGCACGCGAGTACACGTGTTAATTATATGGAGGCATATCGACCTCCTATCCCTCCTTCCTCGAATACCCCATAATGTAGTCCCTGGGGAAAGCCCCGACCGGGAGAGAGTACCTACGCCATACAGCTTTACAAATACCTTTAAATATGTTATGAGTCAGACAGCTTGGAGCCTATTTGAGTTAAGTTATGTCATTGCAATCCGTTTCGAATTTCAAACTTCGGTTTCGCATTAACCTACCACATTCCATATTAACATTAGATTTTTAATGTACAAATTCGTCTACGATTTTTCGTTTATCTAGGATATCAAAGGGAAATAAATATTGTACTAGTTTTAGTTATTTCGATCATTAGGTAAGTGTTTTCCTAACATATCATTTCTTTTGGGTTTCAAAATGGTATTAGGTCCTAATGAATGACGTTCCAACGTAAAATTTGGATGGCGCGTTGGCGCTATGCTATGCGCTCCGTTTACACATCCAACGGGCCGCACCAACCTATCTTTACGCTACAGTTTTGATATTCATGGATTGATTACGGAGCAGCCCTACTCCGTTCGGCTTCGTGAATTTAGCTTTACATTTATGTTCGGCCAGGGGCTGTTCACTCTGTGATTCCGTCGCGCCGCTACAAGTAGGTACATGCCGGCGGCCGCCAAATTGGCGGCCCATTAGTAGCTGCCGCGTGTTGGTACAGGACGCTCGCACGGGTCGCAGCGCGTTGCGTGCGATAGAACGGGATGGCCACATTTAGGCACCTAAACGGGGACTTTGTTAATAGAGAACCTTCTGTACGTAGTACTATTACTTATTCTGTGGTTCGGCGAAATAGACCCCTGTACCAGTTCAATCAACTAATGGGAAAAATCGAAAATAAGCCAACTCGTGGGATTAAACAATACAGGATTAACTCACAAGGGACGTAAAGGAAATTACTTAGGGCGGAGTACATCCGCCAGAAATAATTTGATAGTGGGTGACGCACATGTTATGAGGAAAGTTAGTATTTTGTTCCCGGGGAAAGGCGTCGGGAACTTTCCATTTCGTGAAATTCCAGTTCATAAAATGTCTATTAGGTTTGTTAGTATTTTTGAGAGTTAGTTACCTACTTTTGAATATTATGATATAACCTTGGCCAGCATTCCATTCAGGATATTAGACATGATAATTTTTTTGATAGAAGGGGCAGCCATATTTTACAGATTTTTACTTGACTGCCTCAGAAGAACGTTTATGTTTTTCGAGCATATGCACTATGTGGACAAGAAAACGATATTTCATGGGCTTGATGGATTTTTACATATGAGGTGTCGTTAGATTCCTTGTGATATAGGTTATAAGTAATATTTTAAAAAAGCAGTTTATTTTTTGAAACATCTTCTGATTCCACTTGAATTTCGTGCATTAGAAAATACAAATTTTAGTATTAGAAACGTGCGACGATGACAAAGTTATCGCGATTCAAAAACGTATACCATCGCCATTTACTTACCCGAAAAAGCTTAAGGTGGTTCGATTGCCATACAAAGCGTTATTTGACATTCGCAGGCTAACGGCGTGATATTTTAAGAAACTTATGTAACGAACTTTCATCAATTGGCTTCCCATTTGCGCCAAATTCCCCCTTTCCTAGAATAAACTTGTATAAACTAGATTAATTTGAGAAAAATAGTTTTCCCAAAATATCACGTGACAAACCAATTTCTCAAATTAATCTAGTTTATGTAAGTTTATTCTAGGAAAGGGGGAATTTGGCGCAAATGGGAAGCTAATTTATGAAAGTTTGTTACATAAGTTTCTTAAAATATCACGCCGTTAGCCTACGAATGTCAAATAACGTTTTGTATGGCAATCGAACCCCTTAAAACGAACTTAAAAAGAATAAGGTTTTTGATCCGGGAAGAATCGGTAAATTTGTTTATTTGTTTTTTCCCATTTTCCTTCTAACAGTGACCTTGTGTTTTCTTTAGAAGTAAAGTGCAATGATATAAGTCCATAAGTATCGAAAGAAATCTCTTTTCCCGTATATTTTTATTCGACCTAAGCTGCTTGCGGAGGTATAAAAGCTATATGAAGTTAATGTGGTCCATAAAACACGTAAGTGGCTTGATATTTTATATGATATGGGACGTTTTAGACGCGTGGCACGGAAAATGTCTCGCTTTTATGAAATCAGTGATCACCAAGAGACACCAAGGAAAAGGCTTGAAATAAGATACTCATGCAAGAGAAGGGTATAAAGGAAGGTTGTCCGTCTGTCAGTCAAGACCCTTTATCTCGATTTGAAATTAGGTACTTAATATCAAACACATAAATTTTAGGTCATTAGTAGTACAGAGGCCGGCAAAATAGGGATTGCCGGCCAAGTAGATAGAAGGCCAAGCATAGCGAGGCCGGATAGGGATACGAGGTTGGTAATCCTCTTTCACACCGAAGTATGTACAAACATGCAATGGAATCAAAGAAGAACTCCCAACTTTTTTAAATTGCTGAACGCTGTGACGTCGTCTTTCGAATTGATATTGAAACAAAAGAAGGTCGCTTTGTAGGCCTCCAGTTTTGTATGAAATTCCATTACGGATCTCTCGTCTCGTCGCGCATTATTATATACTTAGTACATTACATCAGAGGCCGGGAAAACACGGATTTCGAGCCAAGTAGGTATAGACATACGAGGATAGAGATACGAGGCCGGGAATCCGTTTTACGCCGAGACATGTATAGTGCTTTTCCCAAACATGCAATGAAATAAATAAATAAAAATCCTCAAATCAAACTAATTTTCATGGCTGAATGCCATGATGCTGTGCCACAAATAGTGGAATGAAAATTAAAAAGTTATTTTGCAGGCCAAGGCCAGAAAAATTGTATGCAATCCCATTTCAGGCCGCCTCGAGATGTTGGAATAGGATACTTCCGAGTCTATTATAAGGAACGTAAAGAGAATATTTCTTTGCATATTTGGGAAAATAAGTTTCTGTTCAAAAATTCATTTTTGTTACCAGATTTTATTCCCGACTCTACTTTTCTGTGTACCGTCATCAACTAGGTACTTACTCTTTGAGACGATTTTAACGAGCCTAAATTCAACGGTGTTACATCGGTTGAGTACTGAATCCTATGGCCACCTTCTGTTTCCACCATCAGATCAGCTTGATGGTACTATAAATAATATTGAATTGTCTTCAAAATTATACTTATAACCAAAATTTCAGCTCAATCGGATATCGGCAAATGACTGAAAAATGGATTGCAAATTTTGATGGACAACTTACTTACATACTACTTACATACATACCACATAGGTACATACGAACAGTGCAAGTTTAATAAAAGCTCTGTCTGCAATTCCTAGTAGTGGCGCAGACTGCCGGAACAAATTGTCGTAAATGTGGACACACCGGACAAAAGCACCACATTTTTGTCAGGTACTAGTTAGGTATGTACAGTCGCCATCACATACATCAGAGCAAACAAGCACGTCACAAACATCGGAACACACCTCTATTGTCAAGGCATTAGGATGCATGTGCCGATATTTTTGAACACCTATAGTGTACCTATGTATGTGATGGCGACTGTACATAGCTTTAAGTTTTTGATAGGAACCAGCTCCTCCGACGGCCATCTTTTTTTTATGGGGGTCATTTTGAATTATAGGTATATTAATAATATCTTGGGTTCCAAATCACTTAGAATCACAAACTCAACTAGATATTTTTTAAGGTCGAATTCTCAGAGGATAGCAAACGGAACCCTGTTACTAAGCCTCCGCTGTGGGTCCGTCTATCTGCATGTCAGCAATAGCTAGACTGTAAAAAATTTCACAGAGTTTGTATTTCTATTACTGTTATAACTAAAAATATATTAAAAATTAAACAGTGCTCCCATACATTGAAAGTCATTTTAAGGCGTTTTTTTTTCTCGCCCACTACAAACGGTCTATCTCTAGAACCGTAATAGATAGACACTTGAAATTTCCGCAGACTATGTATAACTATTATCTACTATAATTACAAATAATAAAAGAATAATAAGGTTAACAGTTTAGCTATTCCGGGCACGCAGAAAGACGGACCCACAGCGGAGGCTTGGTAACGGGTTCCGTATGGTATCCTTTGGAAACTCGACCCTAAAAAATACCTAGTTGAATTCCCTGACCCCAAATATGTATATTTAGACACCAAGTTTGTGATTCTAAGTGATTTAGAGCCCGAAATATTAATAATATTTATACCTATAATTCAAAATGACCCCCATAAAAAAAAGATGGCCGACGGAGGAGTTGGTTCCTATCAAAAATTTAAAGCTACTTACCTAACTAGTACCTGAAAAAAATTTGGTGCTTTTGTGCAGCGTGTCCACATTAATCACCTGAAACTGCCCTACTATAGGAGCTGTGACAAAATTAAACTTCCACGTTTGTCGGTGAACACACATTAAAAATAAAAAGTGTCCAAGTGCGAGTCGGACTCGCACATGAAGGGTTCCGTGAAATCAATTGCGGTTTACGATTTATGACGTATTAAAAAAAAACTACTTATTAGATCTCGTTCAAACCAATTTTCGGTGGAAGTTTGCATGGTAATGTACATCATGTATTTTTTTTAGTTTTATCATTCTCTTATTTTAGAAGTTACAGGGGGGGGGGGGGGGCACATTTTACCACTTTGGAAGTGTCTCTCGCGCAAACTATTCAGTTTAGAAAAAAAATGATATTAGAAACCTCAATATCATTTTTGAAGACCTATCCATAAATACGCCACACGTATGGGTTTGATGAAAAAATTTTTTTTGAGTTTCAGTTCTGAGTATGGGGACCCCTAAAACTTAATGTTTTTTTTCGATGTTTGTGTGAAAATCTTAATGCGGTTTACAGAATACATCTACTTACCAAGTTTCAACAGTATAGCTCTTATAGTTTCGGAAAAAATTGGCTGTGACATACGGACGGACAGACAGACAGACAGACAGACGGACGGACATGACGAATCTATAAGGGTTCCGTTTTTTGCCATTTGGCTACGGAACCCTAAAAAGAGATACAGTGGAACATATAACCTCTTCCACACCCCCTTCACATGTATCTTTAATTATAATGTCGTGTAATGTGATGTTGAATTTAAAGCTTTTCTATTCTATTCTATTCTATTCTATTCCTTTTTTGAGGTCGGTTAAAAATTGCTACCATCTTCAACCCGCAGGAGTGCCATTACAGAGAACTTGCCGTCGTTCCTATGGACATAGCAAAAGTTAGGTAGGGGATTTAGAATTACTTACGTACAGGGGGCCGATTTTTGACTTTCGAGCGCTCGAAAATTAAATAAAAGTAAATACGATTGTAGCGATAAAATTGCAGGCACTTACTTTTTACCGATATAATTAAATACGAGTGGTCGATGCCAGTCGTTTTTAAATTTTCTATCGCTATTTCAAAATAGCATTTCATAATTTTTGACTGTTTTCGAGTGAAAAAGTCGAGCGCTCGAAAGTCAAAAATCGGTGCCCTGGTCCACTGTTCAACTCATAACCGTTGTTTGCCAGCAAGAAAACTAAAATCATGGCATCTCGCTCTATCGCATAGCACGTGTTTGGGCGTCATCGAGTGACCTTGCCGCGCTTAGTGTCAACCGTGATCGGTTAGATTGTCTGCTCGGAGGTGCACGAGAGTGTTTAACCGAGGCTGCAAGTGGTGTAGGCATGCTCAGGGTCAAGTTACACTAGGTGAGTGAGACAGGTTATGAATAATGTCGCGCCTACGCTCCCACCGCCGCATTGTGAGAATACAATGCAGTGGGAACCACTGAAGGCCTTAAAATAATTAATTTGGACGGCTGTATGCGAGATGGACTCAGCCAGATTAAGCGACGCTATAAAGCGCACGGACGATTTTCACGCCATAATGCGAAAGAAAACCACGTCGCTGATGGGTCGCGTCAGGGAAAGTCAAAACGGCATTCTGAAGGTTGGCTGGTAGATTTAATTGCAACATATTGTGGCACTGGATCGCGCGGGTCAGAACTACTTTGACGTATGTCAAGTAGTACTGCAGTTCTTTTTTTTTATGTATTATAAATTATAATAATTGCTAACATAGTTTTAAGTTTATTTTGTTACTAACAGTATATGGATCACATGGTCTGAAATAAAACGATTGAATTGAAAAAAGCAATTTTAGTACATATTTATCTGTGTCTTTTTATTTTTTATAGCTCAATTACTTGGAAATCGTAGCAAATTTATAGCCTATATTCGCCTCAAAGGTGTATTCAATACACTGGTGAAATAATTTTTGAAATCGTTGTAGGTCCGAAGATAACTCGTGACACAGAAACTGACAAACTCACAACGTCACTGAGTGGCGATTTACAATAAGCTGTAGCGGCCGGATGAATACTTTACTACTAATAAATGAATTATTAACGCAACTATAATTCCTACATATAACTGACATGAATCTTAAGGTTTTGATTTGAGCACTTCTATTATGAAACTTTGTACATCAAGTATGCTTTCCCGTTTTTTGTAACCATACTTTAATACATTTTATATCAATATTATCATCATCACCATCATATCAGCCGAAAGACGTCCACTGCTGGACATAGGCCTCCCCCAAATGGTGCCAAAATGACGGGTCCTGCGCCACCCGCATCCAGCGGACTCAATATTATCATAATTTTTGGTAATTAATAAGTTATTTCTTATACATAATATCTTGATTATACTTAAATAAACTAACGTTGTGTTAGGAATAACTAAAAAAAAATTGCTTACTAAAAAGAATAAGTTTAAGAATATCTTAATATACAAACTTTTACAAAGATGCTCATTTATGCATGACACCATCCACTTGCGAGGGACGCACTAACTAAGAGGTTAAATTCAAACAAACTTAGGTATTCATAAAGTAATTCTAATTACGCTGCGTCAAGGCCCGTTAGACTAAGCACATCTAGCTCGGGGCGTGTTTGAATAGGGGCACGTTGTACCAGCTAACTATGTCTATACTAATTTTATAAAGAGGAAAAGTCTGTGAAATTGTAGCTTACTTAGTAAGTTTGAATGTTTGAACGTAGGGGGTAATCTATACGTCTATACTTATATTATACTAGCTGTTGCCCGCGACTTCGTCCGCGTAGAACTTTTTATCGTCTTAGAAAATGATTTCTCTCAATACAAAATTTGAACCCTCTTTTAGGGGATAATTAAAAAAAAAGTTGATGTTCATTTTCTAGTTTGTGAACAAACAGTCTAAAACCAAAGTTAAAAATCTCATACTTTAAAAATGCCTTGAAATACTCAAACTTTGAACCAATTTTAACACTCTTAGGGGATGAATTTGGAAAAACTCTGAAATCAGTTTTGTAGTCTTTTAACGTACAGAATAAGACCGAAGTTAAAAATCTCTTACTCACACTTTAAAATTTTATTGCTCGCCATTTAAAATTTGAACCCCCTTTTAAACCCCCTTAGAGGTTGAATTTTTCTAATCGCTGAAAGTACTTTATTATTAATTTTAATAAGTAACATTTTGAATAGTTTTAAGTCTAGTAAAAAAAAAGTTTTTCCCACACAACACTGGCTACCCTTCTTAAGGATCTTAAGGATCCCCTTAGGGATGGAGTTTTCTAAAACGCTGAAAGTTCTTTTTTAGTATTCTAATAAGTAATCTTTTTGCAAAGTTTTAAGTCTAACTCAAAAAAAAGTGTTGCCCATGCAAAGCTTGCTCTCCTTTTTAACCCTATTAGGGGTGGAATTTTCTAAAACGATTTGTGTTCTTTTTTTGTATTTTAATAAGTAATCTTTCTACAAAGTTTCAAGTCTCTAACTCAAAAACATAAACTTTCCCTGATAAAAACTTTGCACCCCTTTTTATCCCCCTTAGGGATAGATTTTTGCAAAACGCTGAAAGTCTTTTTTTCTGTATTTTTATAAGTAATCTTTCTACAAAGTTTTAAGTGTCTAGCTCAGAAAAAGTGTTCCCCATACAAACCTTGCACCCTTTTTTAACCCCCTTAGGGAATGATTTTTGTAAAACGCCGAATGTAGTATTTTTCATGTTCTAATAAGTAATTTTTCGTCAAAATTTTAAGTCTCTATTAAAAAAAAATATGTTTTTCCCATACAAACTTTGCACCCTATTTTACCCCCTTAGGGGTGAAATTTTCCAAAACGCTGAAATTACTTTCTTTGTATTTAAATAATCTTTCTACAAAGTTTTAGGACTCTAGCTAAAAAAATAGTTTCCCACATACAAACTTTGCACCCCTATTTTAGCCCCCTATTTTTAGGGGTAGAATTTTCTAAAACGCTGAAAGTACTTAATATGTATTCTGATGATTAATCTTTCTACAGAGTTTTAAGTCTCTATTTAAAAAAAATATTGTTTCCCCCATATAAAATTTGCACCCCTATTTTACCCCCTTAGGGGTAGATTTTTTTAAAACACTGAATCTAGGTACTTTATTTGTATTCTAATGAATAATTTCTCTACAAAGTTTTAAGTCTCTATTTAAAAAAAAGTAGTTTTTCCCATACAAACTTTGCACTCTATTTTACCCCTTTAGGGGTAGAATTTTCTAAAACCCTGAAAGTTCTTTATTTGTATTCTAATGACTGATCTTTCTACAAAGTTTTAAGTCTCTATTTAAAAAAAAAATGTTTCCCCCATACAAACCTTGCACCCCTATTTTTTTAGGGGTGGAATTTTCCAAAACGCTGAAAGTGTTTCATTTGTATTCTAATAACTAATTTTTCTACAAAGTTTAAGTCTATAGCTCAAAAAAAAAAGGTTCTCCCATACAAACTTTGCACCCCCATTTTACCCCCTTAGGGGTAGAATTTTCAAAAATCCCTTTTTATCCCTAGCCCACGTTATAAAAGCAACATACTGTGCAAAAATCAACTCTCTAAGATTAGTAGTTTCGGCTGTGCGTTGATGAGTGAGTGAGTGAGTGAATAAGTCAGTCAGGACATAGGCATTTATTATGTATAATTAGATGAATGAAACTCCCATTCAAATATCTCAAAAAATTATGAAGCTACATCCGTTTTAATGTCGCTTGTTAGAGTGAGAAAACGATGAGGGACTGTGACGTCAATATACTCGAGCGTCATAGTAAAAAACAATCGTTTCATATGAAGGTGCGTTTTGCGGAAAAGGGACAGAACATACCCCCTCTTAAAACTTTGGACTCTTATAACTTAATCATTACCTATATAACCTCTTGCTTTGTTTTTTTCTCCATTTGACTATATTTATTTTAAATTCTTTTTCGAGAAAATACATTATGATTATTTACCATATTTTCGATTCCTGAGCTATAACCACGAACTTCGGAATTCGAAAATATTCGGGTATCTCTATCTCTATCGCACTAACCACACTCGAGTGACAGGGATGCAAATATATGAACATTGAGTATCGGTTTTCGTGGTAGCGCCGCAGGTACTTTGGCTGAATGCGCCGAGCGCGTGCCATTGTCATTCAAAAAAAACAAATTCGTGTTAATTATATTGTTCAAATTTGTTGATTTCATTTATTGAAATTACGACATAAAACGACATTTGCGCATATAAGTTCTCATATCAGAATCGAATATTTTTTTATGGTTTATATTTTAGCATTTGTCTCGTAAAGGTCTATCGTAGACGGGATTTAAATTATTAATAAGTGAAAGGCAAAGCAATTCCGCCATTTTGACGAAAATTTTACGGTTCTTATAGCTGACAGTTGGAGCAGCGTTTGATTTCAATAAAAATAAATGAAAAATTAAATGAAGTCGTATATTTCGGAAAATTAATTAACTGTCGCAGTCGGATAAAAACTATGCTAAGTTGCAGCTAGAATAATAATGTACCTATATAAAATGTTTCATATTTTTCCGTTCATGGGATGCTGAGAACATTCGAACCGCGCAAAGCTTAGTTTCAAACTGGCTGATTCTTTTTTTAATTTAGAGATTTATTATAAGTGGAGATAAGTTTCTGTCAAAAATGAAACGTCATCAACTGAGACCAAGTGAGACTATTCTAACGAGCCCAAACTCAACTTCCTCTGGGAGACCCTTAAGGCCCCAGAGAGGCCATACCGAGACACATCTGTAGCTGGCCGCACTGCAGGCCAAACAGAAGAAAAAAAAACAGAGCCTAAACTCAACCGGCTTACGTCGGTTAAGTACCGTCAACTGGGGTTACTTTGATTCGCGGGGCGACTTTGATCAAATAGGTTTTTCTCCGAAATCATTGTTTTTACTTGTGGGTGAACTGTGGCAGTGAATATATTAGTTATCTATCTTGCTGTATACTCGATTAAATCTTCTTCATTTCAAATAGTTTTGCTTTTATACTACATTCTAAATGATCAAAGTAGCCCCATTTTTTCCTAAAGTAACCCCAGTCTACCGGTACTGAATTCCCAATGCCACCTTCTGTCTCCATCATCAGATCAGCTCGATGGTACCATAATATTTAATTGTCGTCCACACTACATTTAAACCCAACATTTCAGCTCAATCGGTTGAAGACGTCTGCTTCATAATTGAGTTGGAAAATTCCACCCGAACAAACATAGTTACATATTTACATGGCAAGTTAAATAAAAGCTTGTACAACTACAACTTAGGAAAGTTGATAAGCCCCCGAAATTTTCTTTTCAGAGTTCAATATCTCAAAAACGGCTGAACCGATTTTGTTGAAACGTAGCTAGGAACCATCTCGATCACGTTAGCTTTCGGACCAAAAACCCCGCATTCCAATCGGTCCATTCGTTTAGGACCTACGATGCCACAGATAGACACACAGACAGACAGACAGACACGTCAAACTTATAACACCCCTCTTTTTCCGTCGGGGGTTAATATTGGACCTCTTAAAAAAATATATTATTATGTATGTCTTTCCCGCTCACGGGACAAAGATGTCCCGGACCTTTGGGAGGCGTGCGTGGGGCTAGGTACCTACAAAGTACCAACTGAGCCAACACGTAGAGGCCCTTTTGACAATTTAATGAAATGCAAGGAGTACACCGAGCGGATGCTGTCCCTGCCCGTGTCATGGGACGCACACAGAGACAGCACCCGCTGGGGTGTATAGGGACTATTGCTGGTTGATGGAATCTAAAGAAAACGGGTTATTGGATGAAAATGATGGACTAGTGGCTGGGCTATTGGGTGAAACATCGGACGCCTGCCTAATAAACTGTCTCATTTTTTATCTCTCTCATATTATTATGTATCTCCTGTTTAAATTCACGGGACAAAGCCCGGTCCTTTGGAAGGCGTGCGTGGGGATATAGATCCAACACGTAGAGGCCCTTTGGAGACGAAGTTTAATGTGATGTAATACACCTGCTATAACCCATTCACGGGTACATCGGTAGATACCCGTGAACCGGTTCCAACAGGCGTTGGATAGAGAACGATATGGATAGAGAACGGGTTCTATGGTGATGAGATTTGGGTGGATTATGAAACTGGGCTATTGCAAAAAGTTCCGGACACCTGCCATAACATTACACAAAGTTATCGAGGCAGGCGGTGACTAGCCGCTCATTAGATGGGCCCCTGAAAGCGTCGTCGTAAAGACGGCCAGGAGCAACACCGGGTGAGCGGCTCAGGGGTGTCGAGAGGTGGTGCTGCGCATTCTCTGAAGTTACTCGCGGCGTTATGCCCTTTAACACTTCCACCCCTGGAGCATATAGCTCTAACGACTCCTCTCTGGACGGCCAATGAAGGCAATCCAGAGCTGAGAGTCCTACGGCCCCCTTAGGGTTCCACTCCGACCGACGAAGACACGCCGGAGACGGAGGCCCTGACCGACTCTCGGGAACATCGGGTCCGTGGGGTCGTTACTCCCCAACAGCTCGCCACAAGCTGCCCTGCGGGCATATATTATTATTATTATTATTTATTTATTTCAGACAACAACGGTCCACACATACACATTAAAATAAGTACAATATTCACAATAAAATCAATTTAAAATAATCATTAAAATAATATAAAATGTCAAACAAAGAGAATTAAAATAAATAAATTAGATACAAAGTCGACGAAGAAGAACTAAACAAAAAGGTGCAGGCTATTTTATATTCCTTAGAGTCATATACGGGCAATCGAACCTTGCAGAAATCATATGTTGACAATATATGAAGAATGGGCCATAAGTACCTACACTTGATGTAAACATACTCGTATTATATAGCAAGACTAGTCTGAAAAATTAAATTTTCTAATTAAGCAAGCATCCCTATTATAATGTCAATTTTAATTAAACGCGTGTAATATTAACCACAGCTGTGCTTTTATTTGGAAAATTCCGAATGAGCGATATTATTTTAAATGCTGTACGAGTGAATTAATGCAATGGTAAAATGTATTATCAATTGAGGCAGCCTTGCATGATGTTAATAACTTTATTTAACTACTGGCTGTCCACGCGGCTTTGCCCGTATTAAAAAGAAACCCGCGGTATAAAATATGGCCTATAACCTATAACCATTCAGAAAGTCCAGTCCACCACCACGGACGCAGGTAAAAGACATTTTGAAATCGGATAAGCGGTTCCAGAGATTACTCATAACTAGTGATGGGCCGACTAGCCGACTAGTCGGCCGCGTAGAAGGCCGACTAGTCGGCTAGGCCGATCGTGGACTTCGGCTAAGTTCGGGTGCAATCGGGAAACTTCGTTTCGCTTTGCCGTCGCGCTGCACGCTGCCTGCATGCGTTAGCCTCGTGACAAGTTTTGTTCACATTTTACCGGCGTGTTTCATTTCGTGAGCAAAATAAAACAAAAAGTGATTAAAACTAATGGTTAGAAAAGTTGAAAACCCCCCGACATTTTCATTTCAAAGTTCAATATCTCAAAAACGGCTGAACCGATTTTGATTAAACTTAGCTAACAACCATCTCGATCACGTCAGCTTTCGGATTAAAAACCGCATTCAAATTGGTCCACGTTAAACTTATACCACCCCTCTTTTAGCGTCGGCGGTTAAAAATAAAACTTGTTAACTAGGTACGGAAATCTAAAAAGTTCGATTTAATACGTTTAGCATGAGATCCGTTGCCCAAAAATGTTTTTGGAAAAGGTGTTCTAGGCACCGACAAAACGTTCTAAAACATTTTGCGTCAGTCACTTTTCAAAACATATCGGAGGATGAAGTAATAGGTAGCTAAAGTAACACTGTTACGTACGTACTTTCTCTAAATGATGACATATAGCAAAAACAATAAGATAGATGTAAAAAGACACTTTCACTTGACATCTCGGCTTTGTGGCGTAAGAAGATATAAACCATGTGTGTATAGATATGGCACTCACACTTTGAATTACAGGCAGAGAAATATTCTCTCAAATATCCTAGTATAAGTTCTCAATATTATTATGTTAGTCAAATAAAAATCGCCTACGCGGGCTGAAGATTATTTTCATGTTTATTTATTTTAATGCCAACCATACTTAACAGGATAAAACATTGAGAACAACAAGCATAAAAAGTTTAAAAAACTATATCCCGACTATCGAAAAGTAACTACGAATAATATAGAGAATACGAGTACAGTGGAACATGCACAAACACAAACATATACTACTAAAACCCTCCCTTTCGGCTCAGCCGTAGTCGGGCAAAAATATTTAAATTGGTAATTACTAATACTAATAATAAAGACAGGAGATAAAAACAAAAGGAATTATAAAAGGAGCGGGTTGTGTCGGAGATACAACCGTAATTAAGTCTAAGTGGATACTTCTTTGTTGGCTGTACCCGTAAAATATATATCTGAATGAATGCACTAAAATATGTATAAGTACCTACTGATAAATATGTATATATGTCAACAATGACTGACGTAGCTCATTTGACTCGCGATACATTGAAAATGGCGGTCATTTCAGCATTATTTTCATGTCCGCCACATAAACTAAATAACATTTTGTGATTAACAACTAATGGCAAATAAAGAAGGATACAAAATGTAACAAACAATTATTTTAAATCAAATTAGGCTTCTCTACAAAAAGTTATTCCGGAAGTCACGTGATACATTTTGAACTGTACCCCTATACAAGAACGCGAGCAAAGAAGTATCCACTTCAAAAAGAACACCGCTTCTGGGAGGTAGGGCTGCAGCATGGACCCCATTACGCAGGCGGCATTACCTCTTTGAATTGCTATGGAAATTCGTTGGAAGAGGTAAGCGCCAACTCTGGGGTCTCCAGCCCCCCTATTCTGTAACTTGTTTTAAGCTCACCTCAACGCTAACTCACAATTATACCTTGACACCGCGATGCGTAGTAATTAAGCGTAGGTAGAGATCTAGTTTCGTAACGGGTGACCGGCGGAATAACAGCCCCGTTGTTTGGACCAGCCGCGAAGACAAACTTAAACTTTATTGCACAAATAACAAAACTACAAAGGGCGGATTTAATGCCAATGTAATAAATAATGTTGTCTTCGACTTTGAATATATTTTTATTCGGACTTCCCCTGGTCTAACCTAGAAAGGACAAGGGCAAGTCGTTTCCTGGCTTAAACATACATTCGTAAGTCAAA
Source organism: Epinotia brunnichana (assembly GCA_963854355.1). Taxonomy (NCBI): domain Eukaryota; kingdom Metazoa; phylum Arthropoda; class Insecta; order Lepidoptera; family Tortricidae; genus Epinotia; species Epinotia brunnichana. The sequence goes on along the minus strand of OY977935.1, from coordinate 81,294,868 downwards.
GGCTGACGGAATATGTAATTCGGCGTTGCGTCTAAGACTTATTTTTATTAATTATTCTCCTCACGATCCATTTGGAAATGAAAACCGTGGGATCTATTCGGTTTATTGTATCGAATTGAAATCTGTTTCGTATTTATTTCTCTTGCTTCTACACACGCCAGACACATATAACAATCGTTCGCTACAAAAACAAATGATTAAAACTCAATGCGATACGTCAAATAGTTCTTCAATTGATTTTGTATGTTGGTATAAAATTACCATGAGAGGTGACAGGTTGCTACGTTTCCAATTTTGCAACTTCAATAATGTAAATGTTATTATAATGTTAGGAGCAGAGCGTCAATGTTTGATTTTTTGAAGACGCTCTATGATGGTCGATGGAGACAACGCAACAGTACGGCCCGGCCTGAGTACAGTCGCCATCACATACATAGGTACTCTATAGGTGCACCCTAATGCCTTGAAAATAGAGGTGTGTTTCGATGTTTGTGACGTGCTTGTTTGCTCCGATGTATGTGATGGTGACTGTACCACACTTCACTACGAGCGAGCGGGGCGTGCAGCGTCCATATAAAACAAATTCAATGTATATGGACGCTGCACGCTCTGCTCATAACGGAGTGTGCACTCAGGCGGTACACCTACGTACTTCAACGACCGTACGACGGAAAAAGAAATGCTTACACCACTTCTGCATTTAGCAATGCGGAGTCAGTGCGATAGTTACCAAGTAAGCTGTCAGCAGCTGTCAATGTCAACTGCCAGCCATGTACCTACAGCTCCTTTAGGCACTTGTCCCACCGCCGGCGCGTAGGTACTCTCATAGTAATTCTTACTCGCTTTTACTCGCGCGAGTAAGAATTAGGTACTATGAGAGTACCTACTCGTTACTCGCCGGCCGGCGGTGGGACAAGTTCCTGCGATGATAGCTCCTGGTATGGAGCGCTATGTGCGGCAGGGAAGATTCTTCTAACCGGATTATTACTGGTAATTTTGTTTCTGATAGTTTTGACCGAACCCTCGGTGGGCGAGTCCAACTCGCACTTCATAATTCATAATATTTATTACACAAATAACATTAGTTCCACTTAACATACATATTTTAACCTTAATATACCTTAGGGATTAATGAATAGTGTGTATAATACATTTTCAGAAGTGAAATATTTAGACTTATGAATAGTGATATATACTTGATGTAAAATTTTTGTTAATAAATAAACTTATAAACTAATTTATTTCAGAACATTGTCCATAGTTTTTAGTAAAAACAAACGAATTTTCATTTATTTCGTACCACAGTGAATAAAAACAACGATATAAAACTTAAACTAAAGGTAAAAAATTTGTCCTAAAGCGCCGTCAATAGGCAATGGCAACAACAACAAGGCTGGCCGTATTTCCTCGCTGTATAGCGATACTGATACGCTGTGCGAAATAGTGGCCAGCCCTCTGGTCGCCCGAGGCCTCTATTACTTATAAACTTATACATCACTGACCCCTACACTTAGACACAGCCTGTCCTGTAGGTCCTGTAGCCAATTCGCACTTGTCCGGTTATTTTATATTTTTGTCGAATCCGTTTTTCACACACACAGTGCTCACTAGTTATTAATTCCCGGTTTATTATTAGCATAATGAATACGCGATAAGCGAGCCAGTAAAATTAAAAGCATTTACCAATTTAAGTAGGTACCAATAATCAATACTGGCCTTTTAGCGACTGCGGTTTTGCCGACCCGAGTCACCCCGAGTCAAATTAATTGTGGAATATAACACAGCAAATTATGTTGTCGCCATTATAATAAGCCTTCCCTTCTTGTGGTCTAATTAGAAAGAGACGGATAGTCGAACTCGCCGCGACACGCCTCACGTCACGTGCATACATAAGAGACGGATAGTCGAACTCGCCGCGACACGCCTCACGTCACGTGCATACATAAGAGACGGATAGTCGAACTCGCCGCGACACGCCTCACGTCACGTGCATACATAAGAGACGGATAGTCGAACTCGCCGCGACACGCCTCACGTCACGTGCATACATCACGAGACAGCGCGCGAAGTGAGTCGCGGGCGTTCCTGAAAGGGTCTTGACAGGCAGCCAACAGAGTGATCCTCAAGGGTTCCTTTTTTAGGGTTCCGGACCAAAAAGGTAAAAACGGAACCCTTGTGGTGCGACTCCGTCCGTCTGTCTGTCTGTCACAAAGTTAAATATCTCAGGAACTGCTAATGCTATCAATTTGAAATTTGGAATAGTTGTAAACCAAGCTAATCCAAGTGTATGGAAAAAGAAAATGTTTAATATAATATATTTAATTTAAAAAAGGACGCATAAGAGGGGGGGCAAAAATTTAACGTCTAGTTAGTAGGCCAAGTGAGGTATCATTATGAAAGAACTTGAATTGCACATCCCAAAACTGTTTTTTTTTTCTATACTGGTAATATTTTACAAATGAAAATGTAGAAAAAATACCCCCCCCCCCCCTTATATCTGAAGCTTACCTAGCGAAAAATGTCAAAATAATATATATTATTAATATTAACGTATATATTACCGGAAAAGTATAACGATACCTCTTTATTCTTCAAAAATCATTTAATATTTAAGTTTGTAATTTAATAATTTTTTGTGTTGATTTTTTTCCCTTCTAATTTGTATGGAAGTATTCTGAAAGTACCATCTAGCAAATAGAAAAAGAATGATCGAAATAGGTGCACTTGAAAAAAAATGTATCCCTGAAAAACCAACATAGATTTTTTCTTAATAAAGCGTGGTGAAAGTTTGTACGGAGCCCTCTGTGCGCGAGACAGGCTCGCACTTGACCGGTTTTTATTTCCTTTGCCCATGCATGCATGCCCACATGCAGAGCGCCGCCAACGGTAAAAAACACACACAAAATTCGTTATGTACAGTTTATTTACACGCGTACGTAAATACTACGTATATTGGGATACAAGTGAACTATGTAACTAATGAGGTAAATATTGATTCGGAATTATGCTCCGGATGTACCTTAATCCTCAACCTTCCGGATTTTATTTATTTGTTTTATTTTAAAAAAGCAATTTTTTTAAGTTAGTTTTCCGTAGTCGGAATACAGTTTATTGCACTTTTTATTTAAATAACCCAGTAGTACGAGTCGGGGTTTGATTGGCTAACTACAGTGGCTCAATATCGAACATTAGTTTTCGTTTTCTGTTCTGTTCTGTTCTGTTCTGGTGACTCATCCAGCCAGCAGTTCTGCTGCAAGGACTCAGAGGTGCTGACTACAGGAGGGAGGAGGTGTTAGAGCAAAATAACGAAGAAGGCTCGCTTACCTCGTCTAGTGTAGCATATGCGGCAGAAAGTTAGTGGGGTATGAGAACCTTAACCGATTACCGACTTAACCGCAAATACTATAATGATCGGGGTAAGCGGGCTTGCTTGTCCATTTTGAACCAACTTCCGCCGCCCGGCCGCAGGCAATCGCTTCCTGCCCGAGAAACCGGAGAGCCAAGTAGATAGGACGGGAGTGTAGGTGTGCAGTCAGGATGGTTGGAGAGACGGGAGTTGGAGCCGACCCGAATACAGGCATCGTTAAGCCAGCATGGGGTAGATAGATACTATACTTGGTGAATAATATATATAATTAGTTTTTGACTGCTTTGTCCCTCCCCTTTGACCCTCAGGTTCTGACATTGAACCTCTTCGCGCTTATGAACATTAGTTTTCGTTTTCTGTGTACAAATCCTGTTACTGGCAGTAAAAATGTAATAAAAAATCCACGACCCGCTTTTACTTTGAGCAAACTGAAAAAAAAAAACGTTGGTTTACGCTATGCACGGATCAGCGCCATAAAGCAAACATTCTGGCTCGAAATATTTTCATTTTTCCTTTGTAGCCACACATCGGTACGAGTCACTGTGCTTTTTATTTGTTCGTCGCTACCGATCTTAATTATATTTTGATCAAAAATAGTAGATTGACTAAAAGGAGCAAAGCTCGGATGTAAATGGAGAAAATACGGAGAAAACGAATTTTCCCTGACATGAGACATGAGATTTCTCGCCCCTGTAAACCCCTGCATTCGAAATTTCATCGAAATCGTTAGAGCCGTTTCCGAGAACGTAATTACAAATATTGCTCGTTTAATAGTATAGGATTTACGACGAGGGCGGTATATTGAAGGGATCGGCAACCGTAATTTTTTGTAATCCGGTTTCGGCCAATACCTCCAAACCGAAATGAATAGCGTTTTTGGTTGCCGTTACCGGTATTTAAATTATCCTCAAAACCGTTTAGGCCAACTTCGTTTCTGTTGAACGAAATTAACCGGTTTTATTGAAGTCGACAGAGATCGAGAGAGTCGTTCTTTTTCACTTTGACAGCGGGGCACCGGCAGGGTGACTAGGTATCTTCCACAAGGTTATATTTACCTTCCTATTTTAGTTAGGGATGTATGTGTGTATATAATATATGTATTATGGAATCGTAAGGTAGCCATAGGAACTTCTTAATTAAACAGTGGCCATGGGAACTTTGTAATAAAACGACGCCACAGCATTGAGTCATGCTTGTTAGATACTTTTTTACAAGGATTTTGGTACTGGATAATTTCCAGAGTCTGATGATGGAGCTAGAAGGTGGCCATGAAAACTCCTAAACCATACAATAGAAACCCATCGAGTTTGGACTCACTTGTCTGGTCTTGGCAAACACTGGTGCTGGATAAATTCCAGGGTCTGATGATGAAGCTGGAAGGCGGCCATGGGAACTTTGTAATAAAACGACGTAACCCCTTCGAGTTTGGGCTCGTTAGATACGTCTTTACAAGGACTTTGGTGCTGGACGATTTTCAGGGTTTGAACATAGAGCTGGAAGGTGGCAATGGGAACTTTATAATAAAACGACGCAATCCCTTTGAGTTTGGGGTCGTTTGATACGTCTTTACAAGCACTTTAGTGCTGGATGATTTCCAGGGTCTGATGATGGAGCTAGAAGGTGGCATGGAAACTCTTGAACCATACAAGAGAAACCCATCGAGTTTGGATCATTTGTTTGGTATTTTCAAACACTCTAGTGCTGGATGATTTCCAAGGTTTGATGATGGAGCTGGAAGGTGGCCTGGGGATCTCTTCAACCATACGAGATAAATCCATCGAGTTTAGGATCATTTGTTTTGGCAAACACTGTTGCTGGATGATTTCCTGGTTCTGATAATGGTCCTGAAAGGTGGTCAAAGGAATTTCCAAACTAAACAAGCCCGTCGTGTTTGGGCAAGTTTGATTTGTCTTTGCCAGCACGTACCACCCGAGATGATATTATACAGGCCTTTAAGATGCTGCTGGAAGGTATTACCTTTCAGCAACGCGCAACAACGTGCAACGTTGGAAATTCCTTTTAACCATTAGGTTAAAGTAAAAATATTTTTTTAAATGAAACTGTTCTTAACTTGGATACGTGCAACCCTCACTTGTGACCCAAAGTGGATCTTCGCCTACGATATGAGTTGGCGTCAGCGAAAAATGCAGAAAACTGGGAGAAGATCGCACAGTATAGATCTTCTCCCAGTTTTCTGCATGCAGGGCGTGAAGGTCTTTCGCTACCACGTCCTTCCAGCGATATTTAGGCCGACCAACGGGTCTTGACCGCTTGGCCGTCCTACGTAGGCTCTCTTCATCGCCCTGTCTACTGGCATTCTCTCAAGGTGTCCAAGCCATCGGAGTCTTGCAGATTTGATTTCTCCAACGATGTAGGGCTCGGAAACCATATCTTCCGCTTCCTGGTTTTTTCACATACTCCAGCTACCATCTTTCCTCTGCACTGGGTACCAGATCTTTCGAAATATCTTCCTTTCGGTAATAAGTAGCTTGTTTTATTTTTTTAGTGTTTCTACGATTCGCAACCATAAATTAGGACCGGTCTAATGACAGTCTTGTAGATCCGAATCTTAGTTTTGACATGATCTTGGACACTAACACTTTGATACGTCCCGCCGCACACCTTAGAGCATCCTGGATACGAAATTAAACTTCTTCTTCTCTGCCATTGGTATCAGTAATCACGCAGCCCAGGTATTTGAATCTCTCAACCCCTTTATATTCAAAATTCAAAAAAAAAATTCAAAATTATTTATTATTTAACTTATATTTTAATACAGATTTGTTGAATCCTCCTTTTAAGTTAAAAACTTGTGTTAGGAGGTATTCGCTCTTTCATACAAGGTATTTAAAAAAATAGTTAAAAATAAAATTAAGCTAGGTATATTATATTAGTCCCAATTATCCTAAATATACTCAAGAGCAATGGGAGATGATGATCCTATATCAAGTTTCAGTAACAATTTAAGAAATACTCACTGCTCATGAGTATAGTTAGTCACATAGGTCTGTTGGAAAACTAAGTAGACTTAAATATTATTTAGAAATATTAAATATATACATATATATTAGAAAAGGTACCTAAATAAATGAACCATGTACACTAAAGCTATGATAAAGACTAAATCACTGTAAGAGTGATTCGGTCTCATCATAACTTCTCCCTTTTAACCAAGTTGTAACAGTTTTTTTACACTCTCCATAACTTTTGGTGTATATATTCACCAGTCTGTTTACCTTGTTATATAAATTAATAGATAGTACATAAAATTGTTTTCGAGCAAATTCTGTCCTAATTTTGGTTGGTTGCTTAATTACTATATAGGCATTGCGTTTTTTTAGTAAGGTGTCGTCAAATTTTAGAATTTTGTGCATTTTTAGAATACAATTCAGTATGTAAAGCTGTCTCACAGTGAGTACATCAGTATCCCGGTAAACGCTAATGGTACTGTATCTTATAGTTTTACCTAGAAGGACTTTGAGAATAGATCTTTGCGCTCGTTCGAGAGTCATGAGTTTGAATTTGTGAGTACCTCCCCAGATGGGTAGGCAATAAAGTATAATTGATTGCACAAGGGTTTTATAAATATAAATCAAAAGCTCTTTATCAGTTATGTGTCTTAGATATTTAAATAACCAAATTAGTTTTCTAATTCTATTTGCGGTTGTTTCATTCTGTTGATTCCAAGATAGCAAATTATCTATATGGATACCCAGGTATTTAGTGGAAGTAACATGATTGAGATTGGAACAAGAACAGTTATTGGTGGGGTGGTTTCCGCAGCTGTGGGCAGTTAACTTAAATTTATTTTTATCGGGTTGTGATCTATTTAAAATTGAGAAGGTTATATAATTTGTCTTGTTTATATTTAATGTAAGTAAATTTGTCTGTAACCATTTCATTACTTTGCATAGCCCAGCCTCAGCACAAGCAAACACTTCATCCCAGCTATCTCCATGGAATAATAGTGCAGTATCGTCTGCATATGAGATCACTAACCCATTGTCCAGTTGCATGTCGGTAAGATCATTGATATAAGTCAGAAAGAGGGTAGGACCGAGTACACTACCCTGGGGAACACCAAACTGGGTGGAGTGCTCGTCTGCGCTGTAGACATCGTCGGTTATCTTAACGCGTTGCGTCCTATCATATAGATAGTTTGAGATCAATCTCAAGAAATTCCCCCTGATTCCCATAATTTCCAGTTTGCGTACAAGGATGGGGACAGAGACGGTATCAAAGGCTTTTTTCAAATCTAAAAATATACATAAGGTCTTTTTCTTATCCTCAATATGCCTTGTGATTGAATTTGTTAGTTCTAGCACAGCTTCTTCCGTGTTTTTCCCTTCCCGGAAACCAAATTGTCGTTGCGATAAAAGATCATATTTATTTAAATACTTTATTAATCTACGATTTAACATTTTCTCCATGACTTTAGAAATAGATGAAAGGACCGAAATGGGCCTGTAGTTGTTAACATCTGCTCTGTCACCATCCTTGTAGACCGGATGGATTATAGCACGCTTGAGGGCGTCAGGGAATATTCCTTGCGAAAAGCATAGTGAGCTAAGATGCCCAAGAATGGGAATTAATTTTGATTTTGCTAATTGAATAAATGTAGCCGGTATGTTGTCCCAGCCAGACGCAGATTTTGTTTTCAAATTAATTATAATGGCTTCAATTTCTACAAGATCTGGTTCTATTATACCAATTGAGGATACATGCGGTTGTAAGGAATTCAAATAGGATACAAGATCGGGGTTTTCGGTAGGTACGGGCGATATTTTCTCTGCTAAAAATTGTCCAATAGTCGCAAAGTGCTTATTAACTAAATTCGCTGAATCAATTGGGGAATGTGATAGATTTAACAGTTCTTTATTTTTACGTTTAGGTTTGTTTAAGTTTGTAATGTTTTTTATTGTATTCCATAAGCTTTTGTTGTTATGTTTGGCCTTATTAAGAAGTTCGCGCTCATATTTTTGTTTTAATTTCTTGACTAAGTTATTACAATAGTTCCTGTACCGACGGTAGGTTATCTTTAAAATATCACTCGTAGGGTTGCCTTTCAATTTCATTTGTAGCTTATTTCTATGTTGGATACATTTTAGTACACCTGATGTAATCCAGGGTTTTAAAGTTCGCTTACTGCAAGGGATTTTCACTACTTTAGAACTGGATACAATTGAATTTTGAATGTAATAAAGTAGTTTATTTGTTAAAATGTTAGGGTCATTAATTGTATACAACTCACTGAGGTCATTTTTCTTAAATAAGTTTAGCGCATTTAAATAGTCTGTGACAGTTCTAGTAACTAAATATGGCGTAGTTTATGATTTTGAGTATATATTAAAAAAATGTCATGTGGTGATCGGTTATGGTTGTATCAAGTATCGCTGTTTTAGAATAGTATAAATTAGGGTTTAAATTAGTAATGACGTGATCCAAACAGCTGTTTATTCGCATGTTAAGTTTATGTCTTGGTAACAGCCCGTGAGCTGCAAGCATATTGAGATAATTCGAAGTCGAGTTGTTCTGAGCCAGAATGTTTATGTTTATATCTCCGGTTATGATCACATTACTGCCCAAGAAGCTATTTTGTAAATGCATGTCTAGGGAAGTTATAAAGTTACTGGTATTCGATATCGATGGGGATCGATAAATGCACAGAATATTAAAGCATGATACAGAGACTTGTAAACAAGACGCTTCATGTAACATAACTTCGTTTACCTGGTGTGGGATAAGGTTTCGTATATATACTACTACTCCGTCATTTTTATGATTTTATATGAGACACCGTTTACATCCAAGTTTTCTCTGGGCTCTAAAATGTTTCTGTACCTTCGCATATGTAGATATTCTGTCTTCTTTTTATTGATCTTGAGACTGACCGTTGTGGCTTCATCTGCCAAAGCCTTTGCCTTCTCTTGCCGCGCTGTTCTCTCCTAGCAGTGCAAGGTCGTCTGTGTACCCAATGATCTTATGCTGGCCGTTTAACACTACCCCGCCGTCTAGTATTTCTACTTTTCTAATGACGTATTCGAGTACTAGGTTTAAATAGCATGGGTAACAAAGTAACAACGCATCGCCCTGCTTAAGACTAGTGATGACATCAAACTCGTCCGTCAACTCTCCCCTAACTTTTACCCGCAACTTACTCACACCAGTAGCAACAATATTCTTACGAGTTTGTTGGGGATTTTGAAGTTTCTGACAATAGAGGAGAGTGACTGTCTGTCTATAGTTTAGCAAAGTCAACGAAGGAGGAGTGTATTACTTGCACAAATTCCCACTTTTTCTCCATGAGTTGCTTAAGACGAAAGACTTGTTCTACAGTGCTCCGGTTGCGCCAAAAACCCTTACATAAAATTATTATTTTCGTTTTAGTACAACTAAAATCTTAATTTTATTCAACCTTGATTTTAAAAAAAGGTTTGTTTTTCGGGAGCAACGATAGGGTGGCAGACAGGGGTTAAAGAGAGGGGAAATAGTATTTCTATTCTGAAAGGTATGTCAAGTTTGACTTTATAAAACTGACATCAAAAAGGTTAGGTTAAAATTAAATTTTCGTGATTAATTGTAAGTATAACTTCAATTAATCGAATGTCAAATAAAAAAAGCGGCCAAGTGCGAGTCGGACTCGCACATGAAGAGTTCCGTAAAATTAATTGCGATTTACGATTTATGACGTATTAAAGAAAACTACTTACTTGATCTCGTTCAAACCAATTTTCGGTTTAAGTTTGCATGGTAATGTACATCATATATTTTTTTGAGTTTTATCATTCTCTTATTATAGAAGTTACAGGGGGGGGGGGGGACATTTTACCACTTTGGAAGTGTCTCTCGCGCAAACTATTCAGTTTAGTTTTTTTTTTATTAAAAACCTTAATATTATTTTTAAAGACGATAGGTCAAGGTAACGCGACTCCATTCATTCGCTATTTAGTTTTGACGTGAGCAGTTAAGTCACATTGTGATAAAATCTCAATAAACTAAAAAGTATTTTATCTGTTGATGTTGATTTGCTAATATGGTGCTTAAAGTCTAAAAAACTGAGTTCTTTTTTTATGAAACATATATCTTGATGCCGGTTATAAGTTAACGCTATTAGCAACTACTGAAATAGAGCGAGAGTTGTCATTTTGGGGCACGTTTCTAGACATTTTTGTTCGGCATTGTGAGTCTATTTACTTTATGGTACGTCAATGCTTACATAGTTTCATGTTAATCTAGTATGTCGTTTTAAAATGAGAACCAAACTACATTTGTATGGAGACTCGACGTCTAGGCGATCCTTTAAATAACCAGGGATCGGAAACCGGTATTGTTTATATGGGAACGAAAACGTTATTTTTTCGTTCTTTTGTTAATAATTTCATTTCTAATTGGGCAATCTAATAATACGCACTCGTTACCTCAAAACACAACTGAGTTCTACACATGAAGTATAAAATAGTTCGAGATTTGTGGTAAACCGAGGTTTTTGCAATTAACCGGTTCCGATCCCTGGTACAAACGCGATAATAGAATAGCCGACAAATTTCGAAAACACGGAAAATGTTACTGCCAACTTAGGCAACATAGAAAACCGACCTATTGGGCAAAAATTAATTGCGAACGATGAAAAAAGTAATTGATCTGGCAATACCAAAGGCGGAATGTAGTAGATATGTCGTCCCAGCAACATCCGCCGACAATTTATGGATGTGATTATTTAATGTCGCCGAGTTTTTATAAAACTGTCAATGGAAGTGAAATCTTCTACCTTTGACAGTAGAGTCGCTTTTTGAATAGTCTACTTTGATGCAATTCGGCCAACTCGACTAATCTCAAGTATAATTCGAAAGATAAGTACCCGTCATGTTCTGGTGCGGATCTGAGAGTTACATTTCGCATTCCAAATTAATTTCAACCAGTTTCTAGTATTAGGCATTCGTGATGAGTTTGCGATTGAACTGTCAGTTCATATAAATTGTGTAACCGTAGGCTGAAGCGGGTGAAGTGACCTCTCCACAGACGCTGCATCGCCTGGGACGCAAATAAGATAATACAGGCATGCCCAAAACCCATATCACTCTCAGCCTTACCGACTCCCACAGGAATGACAAAGTCAGTACGCGTGGGGTCGATTCGCATGCTGGCGCCGAGCCAGGTTTGTTTCGAGTTTGAATTCTTTGTTTTCTGTTAAGGCGCCGTCGGCCCTCTCACTGAGCATAAACGGGAGAGAGATGGAAGTGCGTTTTCAGAAGCGCGGATACCTTTTTTTTAATTTACATTTTTTGTGCGTTTAAATAAATTAAAATGTAATCACTAAGTTCCCTCAAACAAAAGTGCCGATCTTTAGAACCAATTTTAATGTGTTTATAGTTTTTGTGCATAATTTGTTACGAATGTTTTAAGTGTATTTTAGACCTATGTGCGTGATTTTTTTCTTTCGAGCGAAAGTTGCTTAATTATGTTTCGAATCACTGATCTCCCTGCAGAATAGCCTCAAGATTACTGTTCGTATTTTTTTGAAACCATATTATTATAAACAGACGCATTATATTGTTTCAAAAACTCTGTTCGTTTAACTTCGCTGAAACTACGGCGCCTTAACTGTACAATAATAATAATAATAGCCTTTATTCATGCATATAGAGTACAATTATTCAAATCATTAAACAAAGTAATTTTTATAAACACACATAAGTTTACACAATAATTTAGCACATTTATTTTTATCTAATGTTTTCACTTCTTTTATTATTTTTGCGTAATTACTTAGTACGTGTGCATGGCGCTTTGCGCGCAAAAAGCCTCCCCCAACCTTTCCCATAATTTTCTATCTTGAGCTTGATCTCCACCAATATTTGTCAAAACTCTTCAAATCGTCTCTCCATCTAAGTTTAGGTCTTCCTTTTCCTCTGGTCTTATCTCTTGGCTGCCAGTCTGTGACTATTTTTGCCCACCTGTCACTTGACATTCTGCACACGTGTCCTGCCCACTGTACAATAGGGTGGTACAATTAAACCACGCAGCATTCTAAAGTCTACCACTACCCGAACCTACTCACTTGGTCTTGATATGCTTCGCATGCACGGTAGTAGATATTATTCAGGGGCCCCGCAGCTATTCAAAAGCCAAAGGTCTTAGGTACGCACGTAAAGGGGGTGATCCATTGGCGAGCCGGCGAGCCAACCATATAAATCGTTGGCTCGTTGGCTCACCGACACTCTTAGTGAGCCATTGGTGAGTAAAACAGTCGACTCTCAGTCATTTCAAGCATGTGCAAAGAGCCAGCGAGCCGATCCGCCGGTTTTTAAGACCGCGGACTTTTGGTGCTTCATTGGCTGTTTAGACATTTGACTCACGGGCTGTTGGAGTATGCCATACTTTTTTATTATTATTGTGAGCCTGTAGTGTCCCACTGCTGGGCAAAGGCCTCCCCCCACTTTTTCCAATGCTCCCGATTCTGAGCAGTCTCTGGACATCCTTTTGAAAAGGAGTCTAGCGCGTATCTCCATCGCCGACGAGGTCTGCCACGTCTCCGTTTCAAGCTGTCGGGCTGCCACGCCACGCCACACACATAAGATAATTAGGTTTACCGAACCGCCGTAATATTTTTTACACAGTCCACCGTTGCCGACAAGCAAGTGACAGCAGCGCCGACTGCATGCCCGTTAGTCTGCCACCATGAAGGACAAAGATAATATACACCCTCGATGATGAAGGAAGACATGGGCGAGCAACAATGATGTAATATAAAATATGTAATATATATTTTTTATATTACGTCATTGGCGAGCAAAGAGTTCTAATATTGGGAAACAATAAAGCCTGCAAGACACTGGCGCGGCCTGCGGTGGCGGTCAATAGTAAAGAGTTGCGTAACATTAATAATTAAAATGACAGTTGAGTTGTCCAGATGCTCACTCGAAAAAGTTACACAGTTACCCCTTAGGTTTTAGTAGTGAGGGGTGATCACTTAACTTTTCTTACGCACTTTAGGACAACTCAACTGTCATTGTGCCATACAAAAAGTGACATTTAGATTATCATTACATCTAGACACGCGACAGCGTGTCCAGCCAAGTTCAAAGCCAAAAGCAATGGTGATGCAGCCGTGTGTATAGTCACGAATCATTTGGAGCCACTTGAGACTCCTTGATAACTCATAATGTATTATTCATTGAATCATGAAATTTGGTATATGTAATAAAACCCCATAGATTAACTAGAACCCGAAATTTCATATATATTTAGGTTAAGTGATCGACCTGCTGGCAGTTATACTTATAACTCTTAAACTTATTGTTCAATATAAACATAGACAATTAACAAAAAGTAAGTTAAGCACAATCGCAAACTTATTCCTATGAGGGACCTCTTCCAGTTCACCTATGAGTAGATGAGAGTAGAAACGAGAAGAGGTAGAGAAATGTAACATGTACAACAAGGTACAAGAAAGGCTATAGATATACATAAACATACGAGTATAATAGAAAAACATAAACCTATCAGTCAACCACACAAGAAAGAAGAGGAGAAACCAAACCTTCGTAAAAAGGAAACAAATTATTAAAAAAATTAAAACAAGAATATACAACAAAATATTACCCGGAGTCAGCTACCCCAAGTTTCTTTAATTTTCTGTTGAACGATGCAACCGACTGCATCTGTCCTAAAGAAAAGGGCAACTCATTCCATAACTTAACTTAAATTGTTATCAAAGTATTGTAATAAAGTATTCATTTGTATTATATTACATTAACTACAATTACTAATTTTATCCCATTGATTGACTTAGTGTCCAAAGCACAGATGTATGAATATAAGGAGATCGGACATGGCGGATGATTTGTATAGAGTGAGCCTGTCGCAAGTACATTAACCCACACAACGCCCAAGTAATTGACAAGACAAAGCACGCACACATCTAAAACACACACTCTTGTATACCTACACGCTTATTTGACAATAAACGCGCATCATATCAGGCATTTTGGGAAAAAACTTAATATTCTCTGCGATCAGCACGCGTGCACAGTATGGCAGTGTATGCCCATTGAGCATACAGCTGCGACACGGCCGCCGGCGGCTTGTCCTCTCTCTAGTATTCTATGCTCTGAGGTCCAAAGGCAGCGGAAATTTTGATTACGCGGCCGTTTGGTTGAAAGCTGCCTGTCACTCTTCCGTGTTCCCGTATCCCCTCATTAAACAAGTCTTTCGTGTGATACTTAATTAGTTTCTGCGACGTCTATTCAAGAAAATTGAGCCGAGTGCAGGGAAATGCAATTATCTCCAACTGCCTAACTTCCTGCAAACGAGAGCAAGGCTTACGCCAAGCGGATGAATCTATTTTTAAATTTAAACTTGTGTTCAAATTACCTACATTAAATTCAACTTAAACAAACACAAACCAATTAGGTACTAGAAACCGCATACAAATCGGTCAAGCTGTTTTGGAGATAATTGAGAATATTCATTTAAAATGGTTACTACAGCGCCCCCTGGTGAGTAAACATCATAGCACCTATCTGAGAACCACCGTTGATCAGCTATAAACGCATTACTGAAAACCGTATCTAAATCGGTCAAGTCGTTTTAGAGATAAATGGGAACAATGGTGTACACAAACAAACAGCCTCTAACCCTAAACGCATAATATATACCGTCCCCGATCCGTTATACTTAGGTAAAAAAAACACAGGTTTTTTATTCAACGTTGGTAGCAAACTAGCGAACGGCCCGTAGCACAGATGTATGAATATAAGGAGATCGGACATGGCGGCCGATTTGTATAGAGTGAGCCTGTCGCAAGTACATTAACCCACACAACGCCCAAGTAATTGACAAGACAAAGCACGCACACATCTAAAACACACACACTTGTATACCTACACGCTTATTTGACAATAAACGCGCATCATATCAGGCATTTTGGGAAAAAACGTAATATTCTCTGCTCGCAGCACGCGTGCACAGTATGGCAGTGTATGCCCATTGAGCATACAGCTGCGACACGGCCGCCGGCGGCTTGTCCTCTCTCTAGTATTCTATGCTCTGAGGCCCGTAGCGTCACGTGTGCAATCTTGCGCATTTCATCGCCGATTTCGCGCGTGCTTGCGCAATTCGGAAGCGCTTTCACTCAAACTTGCGTCACCGAAGACAATGCCAGTGAAATGGCTGGGAGTTGAACTTCCGAATCGGAGGCGGTTCATGACCTACGACCGCAGGTTCGGTTCCAGCGCTGTGTTGAGAGGGGAGCCCAATTCTCGGGCCGATCGAGATGATGACTTATAGAGATGATCTTTAGTGACGTAATGTCTACAGTACCTATGTCCAACTTACTAAAACCATATCTTTAATAAGGCGACGTATAGGCTCAGAAAACGGATTTTAAAAAAGTCGTAGCGCTTCTTGTTTGGATGATAATACGGCTGCCTTAAATTTAATTAGCAATCTTGACGCTTTTCTCGAGGGACTGTAGCTTTTCGAATCCTGAGTTATTGACAATCGCTCGATAGAAAAAAATCACGAACATAGATCTAAAATACATTTTAAAAATTCGTAACAAATTATGCATAAAAGCTAAACATATTAAAATTGGTTTAAAAATTCGGCAATGTCATGTTTGAGGGAACTTAGCTATTACTTTTTTATTTATTTAAACGACAAAAAATTCAAATTAAAAAACGCACTTCCATCTAGCTCACGCTTAGCTTAGGATTTTGATAATTTGTGTACCACAACCTTATTTTATCGCCTAGATGCCCGGATTTAAATACATGATTTTAGTATGTTGACATACTGTATAAGTACGTACTGGGATGTATATGTCTAAGAACATCTCATTCTATTATAAGTATTTAACGTACCTACTGTTTGGTTAAGGGGACGTAGGTTCGTGGTCTTCTCTCCCTCTCACTGAGCATAAGCGTGAGCGAGATGGAAGTGCCTGTTTGGAAGCACGGGTATCATGTTTTTTAATTGTATTTATTTGTGCGTTTTAATAAATAAAGAAGTAATAGCTGATTTCCCTCAAACATGACATTGCCGATTTTTAAGACCAATTGTTGTGCATAATTTGTTAAGATTTTTTTAAGTGTATTTTAGACCTATGTTCATGATTTTTTTCTATCGAGCGAATGTCAAAAACTCAGGATTCGAATAGCTGATTTCCCTCGAACAAGGCCTCAAGATTGCTTATTAAATTTAGGGCAGCCGTATTATAATCCAAATAAGAGTTACGATTTTATTTAAATCCGTTTTCGGAGCTCACGTCGCCTTAAGTTGTTATTCACGTTTGTTTGACTTTTCATCTAGTTTCTTCGGAATATGAAATTCGGTTACCCATTAACTTTAATAAGACTCAGAAATTGAATAAGCACATAAAGATGTTTAACGGCGAATGAAAATTATAATAATATCTCAATATGCGGCAACACGAACGTATCGTAAAGTTGCTCGAGCCCCGACACAAGCACAGTAGCGCCATTATTAACCAGTAGGTAAGTTAATGGCCGTTGGGGCGGAAAAGTTCTCAAGTGGCGACCAGGTAGGCGCAGCGTAGGTAGGGCCCCCCACAAGGTGGACTGAGAACCTGGTAAAGGACGGGGGAACCCGCTGGATTCGGTTGGCGTGTTCAGTCTTTCGGCTGATAATTATGATGATGATGATGATGAATTGTTAAGAAGAACTATAGCAGTAGTAATTATCGAACCTGTTCACAAAATTTCCCTAAAATCGGTTGAAAAAGGCGAACTGTAGAGGAGAATAGCCGAACACCCAACAGACGTATACGAATGCATTGGGCATTAATATTTTTTTTCAAACAAGCTATGTCGTTTCCGTGACAGCTCATGACGTCAGCGTTGTCGCTAAGCCACTTCTGGCCGCGAATGAGAACCTATAGCACTCAAGCTAAGACACCCGTATTCGCATATATGCAACTATAAACATACCCTTACAACTTGCGGAATCCTTTATATATCTGACATAGGGGCTGCCGCCTCGTGCGTGCCAGCTCCCTATGACGTGTGGGGACTTTCGTCCCCGAGAATGTCCTCCAACCTCCCCTTATAGACATCCCTTACCACCATTGATACTGTCCCAATTCACACACTATTGTTCCAGTTACCCGGGTGCACCCTTGACTGATGATGATATGGCCTGAAGCCGAGACTACCGAACTACCCTGTTGTTACACTTGTAACTAATCCTCTAACACTAAATAACTCCACAAATAAGAACTGTGTTGTGTGTCCTACAGGTCACGTACATGCGCGACCTGTAGGAAAACCTTATTCATCTACATGATATACCAATACGCCTCCCAAAGAGAATGAGACCTGTGGACGCACATAAATACATCGCATCATAAACAATCATCGTCCGATCTGTGAAAGCACATGAACACACGTGTAAATGATACCAAATCGTTACAATATCATAGGACGCATCGAAAGTGATTATGGAAAGAGCTCACCCTGGTTTTCCTCCAAATCAACCACTACAAACCGCACTTAACTGTTCGTTCCCAATATAGCTGTTAGAAACTCTGACAGCCCGCCTACCCGTCAACCTTGTTATAAAAATGATTCGTTGTCGGTGTTGCTACATAAAATAAATCGGCTGTTTGAGACATAATTATAAACACCAATGTAAATACTATCGTGAATCATGACCATTCACGACACTCCCGGCCCCCCAGAAAACTGGCGATCATATATCCAATAGAGATTATCATCTTTCACAGCTTTATTTAACTCTTCCTCAGATCTTTGAAATTACCGTTCTTTTCCCATTGCAAATATTGACAAGCTCTGAATCCTATCGACCTTGATTGGGCCCAGTAATCCACATAGTTTCTGATAGCTGTAACGTCTGATAAGTTCATCTTGACGCACTTTTCTAAATCAGTTCCAAGCTCTTCGTGGGGCCCGAGTAGCCAACTGCGAGGTCCTCTATTCTTGAGATTTTGACCAACCAAGCTTCATCGTGTCTTGGCGTTCCATGTCGTAATAAACAATCAATCATAATATGTCCTATATATACCGTAAAACCATATTATAGATTTGCTAGTGTATGAAAATACTTCTATACATTGTGCATTGCTGATTCATGTATGTACATACTTTTAGGTTACCGCAATAGGATTTGCTTTGCCTTGCTAGATTGAAACGAATATCTGGCCAGATTTTATTATCATCTTTATACTTGTTTCCTTTTTCCATGGAATGGAATCCTCCCCCGCGGGCAAAATTGCTTACGTTATTAAACGAATGCACGAAGCATTACCACAACTAATGTTAATTTATCTGTTAATCTATTGATTTCCCTGATTCCTCCTCGACCTACAATAAATATTTAAAAATTATTCTGCGCGGGTCAGTGTGATTTTTTTTTTTTTTTTTTTTTTTTTTTTTTTTTTTTTAAGCGTTTTCTTGTCTATACAATACGAATACACTCCACTGATCACCTAAAAAAATAACATAGGATAGAACATGAAGCTTGAAAGTAGAGGCAAACAACGGGCTGCCCTATGGCTTGACGTTGTTTTTTCTTTTCTTTTCCTAAGACCTGGTTATTATAATTTATTATATAATATCGAAAATTAATTGAATTCTTAAATAAAATGTGATCCACCACAAACTAAGTTTGACGGTGGAGTGAGCACTCAGTCTCAATATAAATTAAATGAATTATGTCTCATACTTGATATAAAACCTCTTTTACTAAGACTATATTTAAAAAAAATACTTTTGTAAAATTGTTTTTGATTTATTTCATACGACGTATACCTCGATAACTGAAATAACGTTAATTCATTACCTCGTATAACTCGTACTTTATTGTTGATTCATTTTCGTCTTGTTTCATCATTCTTGGCTAAATGACCTCATGTTACTTCCAAAGTACACAAAACAAATATACAGTTTATTTAAATTTTTATAAATGTTTTTTTTTGTTTTTTAATAAAATGTTGTGTTCTATTTTGATTGAAGGATTATGTATGCCTTTATGTACTGTTAATAGAAACGTGCTTAATTATTTCTGTTTACTAACTTTTTTATTATACATTTAATAATCGCACCTCTCTGTAACGAAAATAATCTCTTATCTCATCTGTATTAATGGAACCCTCTGTAAATGAGACAGATATTAATACACTTGGATATCTGAGACACTTTTTAAGTGGAATACTTCTTTAAGCGAGACAAATCTGCCGGTCCCTTGAAGTCCCAGTTATGTCAAAGTTTAACTGTACACATTTGGCTATATCTGCACAGATCTTGCCTAGTTTTACGCGCAGTTGTATACGTTTTAATTCAACAATGAAAGTAGTATGCTACGGTGGTTTTCGACTCCAATGCTCCACTATCAGTGGTCAAGTCAAGCATTTACCGACCGTGAGAAATATTTTTCTCAGCCTCAAATCTGATCTTTAACAGCCCATTTTATTCTGAGCGTAAATCCAAAATTGGCTGAGCATTGCCAAAATAACCTGTATTGTTGTGGCACTATTGAAATCGCTCAATTGTGCTCGAGTCTGAGGACCACCAAAAAGAATTCTGAACACCATGGAAACTGTTCTGATGACCGCTAAACCAAGACCTCTGAGCCCTGCGAAATCTGTTCTGAGGACTGCTTAACCTAGGCCTTTGAGTCCTACGAAAACTGTTCTGAGGACTGTTCAGCTTAACCTAGGCCTTTGAGTCCTACGAAAACTGTTCTGAGGACTGTTCAGCTTAACCTAGGCCTCTGAGCCCTACGAAAACTGCTCTGAGGACTGCTTACCTAGGCCTCTGAGCCCAACGAAAACTGTTCTGAGGACCACTAAATCCAGACTTCTGAGCGTCGCGAAACTGTTCTGACGAACGTGAAGCTGTTTTGAGCACTGCCAAACCAGTATTTTGAGCACTCCTAAAGTGTAATAATCATAATTTTTGGTTGAGTTTTAAATAAAGACTTTGTTTCTGAGCTGAAAGCATGAAAATCATCATTTTCAACTATTGCTTGTATTCTTCCTATTATTTACGTCTTCCACGAGCCACCGAGAGCGCCATATAGTATGACGGGTGTCCTTCAACATGTGATTTTCCAATAAGATTTTAGGCTTTGCGATATTGCGTATCTCAATCCTCGCACACGGTCAATATGCGCCATTACATTAGTTCTTATGACCGTGCGACGTTTTATCATGCCTCCTCCCATAGTGTATCGGTTATTAATGATGTTAAACTTGTTCAAATATTCGCTACCCCTCAACCGCTTAAACTCTTTAGTAATCATGCACTCTGTCTGTCACATCAGTATAAATGACTAAATAAAATATATATGTGAATTATTTCCTGGACTACAGAGATACCAGTTTACGCTATAAAATTTATTTCTGCTATTAGCTTTAGTGTCACTTGCAGCAGTTCATATTTCATTAGTTATCGATGGATAGTCTCTGTATGAATCTCAGTTTATATACATTGATGTGACGTGCTGCAGTCCAAAGTGTACTAGGTATATGGAAAATTAATTGTGAGCTTTGGATCAGATTGGTCCTTATAGTGATTTTCCGAACCTTTCAGATTTAATTAACTTTGGTTTATCAATGTACGTAGAGATTCTTTACTCTTCTCCTTATAAGTACTGTATTCATTCCGGAATTGGTCATATAGTGTGATGCCCACTCGCTAACACAGTAGGTTAATATTTTAAGTTACATTGAATTATCGGTCACCATCAGTTTAAGTGACTTCCGTTTAAATTTTATACTAATTGTATTAGTTTCGCTTTCCTTTCATTCCCTTTTAACACCTATGTAAGGTCGGGTCTCTTAGTCAGTTTGCGACAGCGCGATCGATTATGAGTTGTCTTTTCTTCGACCAGGTTCTTCACATTACATTTTTTCTAATATTGGACTACCACGTGGATTTTGGTATACCTCTTCCTCTGGAATGTTTGGGAAGGCGAAGTGCAATGTTATTGATATTATTATGGTATTTTCCTCCTTTTTGAGTGTGTCCGAACCATCGCAGTCTTTGATTGAAGCTACTTTAAAAACTTCCGTGAACGTTAAGTTGTGTTATTAATGTCATTATCCTTGCCGTGCACACATGATATCTGTTCTGAGTTATCATCCAGGAGCCAAAAAAATTTCACTAGTTTTTCTGCAGTTCCTAAGATTGGAAGAACAGTCGTTGCTATAATCAATAATCAAATGCGATGATTTTGATGTCGGTTTTAAAGAAATCCATGATGCTGTTTAAATTAAGGTTGAGGATGGAAGCTTCATGCACCGGGACACCGATTTCAAACCCTTTACCTTTACCATCGGGTTTTAATACTTCTTCATTTTGTTCAATACTCTTTCATTTGATACTTTGTCTGTCCACAAGATTTTCAACATTCTCCTATATAGCCACATTTGAAATGCATTCAGTTTTTTAATTGTCAATTTATTTAAAGTCCAAGCCTCTGCACAATACACAAGGATTGACAAAACATAGCATTTAACTAATCTCCATCTCAGTTTTAGATTTAAATCCTTATGTGTGTATAGTGTTTGCATTTTCAATACTGTTTTTAATACTTAACCATGTAATTTTTGTTAAAGCTGATATACCAACACTGGTACCCTGGTACCTAGATATTGTCGCCTTAGTACTGCCTCGTGAGATATCACAAGCGATATGATTGAACGCCTTCTCAAAATCTATAAAACGAATGAATTATGTTTGAGTATCATTTAAAGAACATCTCTAGGAATGATGGAATAATGTTTCTTGATTTAATTCTAGCTCGTAGTTGTCCATAAAAGAATTATGTACCAACTCGTAAGGTACAACAAATGATACAATTCATCAATATTAACGCGTGAATTTGTTTGATCCTTGCATACAGTCGGCGTCAGCTTATCCTACGAGCAGGTATATTCATATCGAAAGGCAAGTTCGCCATATGATGCTTATGTATGACGTGTAGTAACATGGGGACAGTCAGGTACTTAGTTACTTAAGTTCATGTTTAATGCCGTTGTTGATCGTGTTTTGTATTTTAGAAATGAAGTCCCAAACTTGAACTCCTTTCTGTTATTCATCGCGGTCTGCTGACATTCTTCTGATGAAGAAAGCGTGATGTTTCGTAAGTTTAGCTACTTGAGGTAACACTGAAAACTAGTGGTCAGTTCCAGCTCCAAGGCTATTTGTCTGCGGATGTCCAGGTTTGAGTCTTCTGAGCTGTTGTCAGGATATTACTAAGTGTTTCTAACTATCAGGTGCCCGAATAGCCATGTTTTTAGACATACAAATTGCTTTGCAAGTGTCAGATGCAGAATCACCTAGGCTCTATGATTTGCCTCTCAGAGAGGCGTTAGACTCATCGGCCTCCACATCGTGTATTGACTGTGTGAACTGTGTCTGATAAACCTGATTGATAATGAACATTATACATTTACACTAATGCTTTTTAAAACTAAAACATGGCCCACTAAACATAACTACTAATAACACCATTGTGCCTCAGGTAAACGCATCCCGATTCCTTGAATACTAGCTCAATAGCGACAGCCATCTCGGTTTATCACGCCTATATTTGCTCCCAAATACGATATGGGATCGTAGTATGGGCAAGTTGCTCCGAAGCAAATAGAGTATTCATTGCCCAAAAGAAATGCCTCAGAGAAATCTGGGGTCTGAGAAATGTAGACTCATGGAGACAAATCTTTATAAAAAATAAGTTTATGACAGCGCCTAGTATATATATTTTTGAAACTGCCAAATTAGTAAAGTCCAATATGTCACTATTCAAATTAAATGACAACTCTTACCGTAGAGCAGTTACGCATACGGCCTTGTCTATGCCAGCTCCAAGACTAGAAATTTACCGCAAAAACTGCTACTACATAGCTTGCTTAATTTATAACTCCATACCGAAAGAAATTACTGACATGTTTTACAATAGTTTCTGTAGGAAATTGAGCACCTGATTGACCGAAAATTGCTTTTATTCGGTCCAAGATTTCCTTAAAACAACAAATTGTAGGTATACTAAGTACGCACAGTAAATGTTAAGTAAAATTCGTTTTGATAGTACCTATTAATATAATACTATGACAATGGAATTATTTTAATCATTATTATACTGGACTTTGTTAATATGTTGAATATTATTGAATTGTAAATGTTGTAATGTATGTGACGATTTTCTTTAAATATTTGCACGCCATCAGCCGGCAGAATTGTGCTGGACTATAAAATTGAAATGTAACACTTATAATGACCATGATTCAAGCAAATAAACGATCTATCTCTCTATCTACGAAGTGTGACTCTGCCTACGAAGCTGGAGGTCCCGGGTTCGAATCCCGGTCAGGGCATTTATTTGTGTGTTTATCACGAATATTTGTTCCTGAGTTATGGATGTTATATATGTATATAAGTATCTATATGTATTTATCTATTATTTATATCATCGCCTAGTACCCACAATACAAGCCTTACTGAGCTTACCGTGGGCCTAGGTTGATTTGTGTAAGATTGTCCCATAATATTTATTTATTATTTATTTATTTATTATTTATCTATCTATTGACTTCATGATCGATTCAGGGTCTCATTAGGTCATCATATATTGACTACTCGTATGTATGTGACAAGCTATTCGCCGCGTGCTACGCACTGTCTAGACTCGCACCTATATTGTCTCTCAGTAAATTGAATCTATTCGATTCTAATTTGAGGGGTAAATCTTCGCGCCGGTGCATGGCAAAGGTTCGCACGGCACTGCCTTTTTTACAAGAAACTTTAGGAACTTAAGTATAGTTTACTGACCCTTTGTGCTACACTGTAAGTGAGGTTCTTCAGAATAATCATTGACCCCAGCACATTCCAAAAATTGTAAATTCTATATATTTAGACATGTAAATGAGATGTACAATTTTCAATAAATAATCTAAAATCTAACATTTAAGAGTCCCATTACGAAATATTTAAACCAGTCATAATTACAAATCTTTGTTTAACCATAACACTTGATTATACTCAAGTCTGAAGTCTAAAGGTATTCTATCCACGAGCCGAACCTTTCGGTTGCACCTACAAAACGTATTCGTGATTCGCGAGATTCACTTAACGAAGTCACGTGAGTTATCTGACTATTTACTTTCAAGTCACAAATGAATTTACTTATACAAGAATTCTGGACACTACTGTGTAAGTCATGGTTTATAGCTAAAGGATTAAAAGAAACTAAGCACCAAAGCTTTCATACCCATTTTACATCCTGATTCAGAGCATAGTATCGGAGTCAACAAAGCTAAGTTTTTACGATTGCTAGGTGTACATCTTGTTGTAGTTACTAACTTGTTGTAGTTATGGTTACGCACGTAGGATATATTCATGATTAAATTGTAAGTAATTTTACTATTATATTTATCGTTGTGTATGGAAAGCATTTAAATGATTAATACCTGCTGATTATGGTTAATATTGCAATTGACAATATTGTCAACGTATCACGTAGGTATCCGATGAATCTTCATTGGTTTATATTTCAAGACTCCACCTGATTTATTGAGTGACAGATACGTGATGATGATATTTTTTTTTTATAATAAATGAATTTTTCCCTGCCCCCTAACAATCGACTCGTACCTGAGGGCCACCAGCCACCTCCACACATTATTTTGGTGTAGGTATACTATTGGTGTATCATACTGACAACATTGTTCCATCCTCTGTTTCATCACAGCTGAGCATCACGCACGACACAACACAGTATACTCACTATGCGACTCATAATATGTCTGAACTCACTTCTTTAACTCTTTAACCAGCATTATCTGATATATCACAACTGTCAATAAATAACACTTCCTTGATTTTCTATGATAGACCGCAAAAATTGCTATGTCAGTCACCTGAGGGCGCACCAGCGACGCTCTCCGCAGTGATTAGCAGTCGCTGAGGCCGAATACGGCTAGGAGAAGATGATGATGACACAGTTAAAATTGCGAGTAACTTATTTTACGTTAAAAGTTAATCCTTCTCGGCATAACCTGGTAATGAAAATCATCACTAGTGGTCTTGAGATAAGTTGCTGGTAACCAAACAATAATGAAGTCAACATCAATTAGATCCATCGAATTGCTGTCAGATCTCTTATTGACAATAACCACCGAAATAAAAGTGAATCAGCACCAAAGCCTACTGCCACATACTAATAATACAACAAACAAGTGAACTCCCAGGATACTACCATTCTTTTGATCTCAATAATATGGTAAAATAGATATGAGCAACGTATACCGATTTCAGTAATTTATTCGGTATAAATGTACCTATGAACAAATACACTGATGAAATCAGAACGAAACTTGAGAATAACATCATACTGTCTAAAACTTCCTCCTCCTGTCAACAAGAAAAATATAGGAAAACCACAGATTGCTCCCAAAGGTAAAATTGTAACCGTCAAATTGATACAATTCATTCGCAATTTATTATTTGTGTCTGCAGCTTATAGTCTCTGAAGTTCGTACACCCTTGAACCTCTGACATCTTGATTGCAATCAGAACAATGAATCCGATTCACCAGAAAACATTTAGGTCATATTTTCAATAAAAAAGTAACCATCAAATATAGTACCTACATACCTGAAAGAACAGGCTTTGCTCTTTGTTTTTTCCAGAGAAAAGGAGTTGATTCTTTTCACCTCCGTAAACCCGTGTAGTAAATAAATTGCATTGAAATCTGATGCGCTGTTTTCGACAATCCATTGACAATCAAATAAATATACCAATGCTGCTCATTGAATAGTTTAGAATAATTATATTTTGTATATAATCCCATAATTTGTCATTGAGTCAGTAAAAAATACAAATGCTATACATATTTTTTGCATTTATAAGGTGCAAACCAGCCACGAATGTACTTTTACCTACTTTAGTATGATACCAATAAATATTTTTGATTTTGATTGAGAGCCGTACCAATTACCCTATTTATAGTAACATGACATTAAAATGTACTACTTATGGAAGGTTAATTCCTTATGATGTCTAAAAGGTTTTAAATGTTTGCACCACACTAAACATTGATCAATGGTTCTGTTATATAACTTGGTTTTAACTGTAACCTTTGCATAAGGAGCACCTCTGACATAATACAGTGATAGTTTGCTGTAAGTATGTTTTCTGAAAAGTCAGAAACATTTAAACCGATTAAGGCTTGGCATCTCAAATTTTGGTAAAAATGAGTTGTTTAGTAACCAGTTTATACCTTATAACGTAACAATTTTCGTGTTGGAAAATAGATATCATAATCTGCAAGATATAAGAAGTGACATTGTTTTCGTGGAAATCCATTTTAACGTAAGAAAGTGGAGAAAAATAAATCTAAATTCAACCCTATTTTTTCACTTGTAACCAGTTTACTGCTCCATTTTTTATCAGAAAGAGATGAAATTTTATAATCTTCTTCATAAAGTAATGAACATTAACTTCATTTTCTTACTTTCTTAAATTTCGTCTCGTTTCTAAAATATTCCGAAAAACATGATATCCGCGCTTTCGACCACGCACTTTCATCTCGCTCACGCCCACGCTCAGTGAGAGGGAGAGAAGACCATGAACGTGCGGGGCCTTAAGACAGGATTTTAATAATGTTAATCTCTTTCTCGTGGATGGTTTTAAAATCTTTAGATTACCTTTATGAACAGTAATCTGTTTTTGAGTCAATAATGCACATGCTACATTTAATATTGGTTTTGCAGGAAGTTGGGGCAAATAAAGTGTTAAACAGATGAAGACTGGCTTAGATCCCAGCATGCTCCACCATGTCGCTAAGCCACTTCTGGCCGCGAATGAGAACCTATAGCACTCAAGCTAAGACACCCGTATTCGCATATATGCAACTATAAACATACCCTTACAACTTGCGGAATCCTTTATATATCTGACATAGGGGCTGCCGCCTCGTGCGTGCCAGCTCCCTATGACGTGTGGGGACTTTCGTCCCCGAGAATGTCCTCCAACCTCCCCTTATAGACATCCCTTACCACCATTGATACTGTCCCAATTCACACACTATTGTTCCAGTTACCCGGGTGCACCCTTGACTGATGATGATATGGCCTGAAGCCGAGACTACCGAACTACCCTGTTGTTACACTTGTAACTAATCCTCTAACACTAAATAACTCCACAAATAAGAACTGTGTTGTGTGTCCTACAGGTCACGTACATGCGCGACCTGTAGGAAAACCTTATTCATCTACATGATATACCAATACGCCTCCCAAAGAGAATGAGACCTGTGGACGCACATAAATACATCGCATCATAAACAATCATCGTCCGATCTGTGAAAGCACATGAACACACGTGTAAATGATACCAAATCGTTACAATATCATAGGACGCATCGAAAGTGATTATGGAAAGAGCTCACCCTGGTTTTCCTCCAAATCAACCACTACAAACCGCACTTAACTGTTCGTTCCCAATATAGCTGTTAGAAACTCTGACAGCCCGCCTACCCGTCAACCTTGTTATAAAAATGATTCGTTGTCGGTGTTGCTACATAAAATAAATCGGCTGTTTGAGACATAATTATAAACACCAATGTAAATACTATCGTGAATCATGACCATTCACGACAAGCGTATCATACCAACGTCATCAGCATCATAAAAATGGCGGACTGTCAGTGTGTTGCCACTGTTTGAAAGTAAATTACCCGAGTAAATTGCATTGCTTCACTTACGTGCTTTCAATCAATATTTACATTGAACTACTAATTGCATACAGTTGTCTTTTCACCCTAAATAAATACTTAGATAAACTTAGCTATCATTTTTTTAAATATTAACCGTGATTTGACAAAACTCCTCGTTTCGTACGGAAGATGCCAGTCAATGGCAACATTTGTGTGAGAACTTTGCACAATGGCAAAATGTGTGTGACATAGGCGAGATACTCGTACATCGTGGGGATTTAAAGAGTCCGCAGTAAGCTCGATTCTCCATACAAACGTAGTTATACGCTCTCATTTTAAAACGACTTGCTAGCTTGCTCTGAAACTTTGTACTTAGAATAAGTGAAGTACCATCCAGGTCCCAGGTACCGGTACAGGTAACTGGTAAAGGTCGCGGGAGACCGATGGATGCGGGTGGCGCAGGACCGGTCATTTTGGCACTCTTTGGGGGAGGCCTATGTCCAGCAGTGGACGCGTCTTTCGGCTGATATGATGAAGTAAAAAATACAGCTTTAATTTTTTCATACAAAACTTGTTTTTGCTGTATTTCGTTTGTTTTATAAACTGGAGACATATAAACTAATTACAGACCTAGATACGAGTATACCTCATTTCATTATATAGGTATATGCAACGTTTCGTTACAATCCAACACGTAGTTATAAAATGAGAAAGAAACTCCGTTTGTATGGGAATGTGAAATTCAGCCGAGCTTACTGCGGACTCTAAAGGGCGGAGTAAAAAGTCCGTTACTTTTTTTCATTCGGCGTGCCAATTTCGGAATTCGCTTTATAATTACTTATAGTTTGACCTTTTTGCAGGCTGAATACTTATTTTCAGCCAGTTTGCTGCACTCATTGCTTCATAAATGCTTCTAATCTTGCAAACATGGAGAAAAGTG
This sequence comes from Epinotia brunnichana, assembly GCA_963854355.1. Classification (NCBI taxonomy): domain Eukaryota; kingdom Metazoa; phylum Arthropoda; class Insecta; order Lepidoptera; family Tortricidae; genus Epinotia; species Epinotia brunnichana. The sequence continues at coordinate 81,265,862 of OY977935.1, read as the reverse complement.
CGTTTCTAATTTACCATTACGGAAACTCTTTATTTTATTCCACCATGATTGTAACGACGCCTGTCTGTGCTAGTGCATTAGCAACATTGGACGTTTGTTCGGATTACTACTATAAACTATATCTACTGTGACACACTTGAGAGCATTTTACATTTATAATATAGTACTTTAACTTTGTGGCTTTCTATTCGATCGCGTACTTAACGGAATTGATGAAACTTCGAATGACAGTTCCTTAAGGTTGAGTTGAAAAATATCACGTTCGTCATATTATTATTATTATTATACGTGCTCATCACATAAATAAATGCCATTACCGGGATTGGAACCCACCCAGGACCTCTAGCTTCGTATAGGCAGGGTCACTACCAACTGAGCTAAATCGGTCGTCAAACCACGGTACTCCACGGGTCCACGGTATGTCGGTTGTATTGATTCTGGTTATCAACATCATCATCATCATATCTAAAGCATGGTTGGTTAAAATTTCATCGATAGAAAACAATTTCATAATTTGGTCTTTATTTTCCTTTTTACCTCAGCCGAAAAACGTCCACTGCAGGACATAAGCATCCCCCAAAGACTTCAGCCTACTCTCGCACAATACATTATTAAACGACTCAATTTTGTTAAGGTCAAAGAAATTTTTTTTTTTTATTTATTTATTTATCCAAACAATTATTACACAGTATTACAGTTACAGAACTAATGCACTGTGAATCTTAGAATTAAAATTTCCAGCATACTTAATATACTATCGAAGACTGGCGGTCATCCATCGTCTCGCTAAACCTCAAGCATTCACGACAGACTTTTACCCAGCTACAAGCGAAAACATCCCAGTCAGAAGCAGATGCGAGAAGTACATTGAGGCAGTGAAGAGCTCGAATAAGCGGCGACTTACTATGAGCCACAGTTCGGGCCTCCGGAGGAGCAAGCAGTGGACGGTTTCGCGGACGTAGATGCATCCAAGATTGTAACGGTGTGTGCAGCCTCACTATCCGCTCCACCAGTTCAGGGCAGTCTTATATTATGTTCTTTCTTATAAAATATCATACGAGTAAATATGTATAGCAAAACTTTGCAAAGTTATAATACCTACCTCGAAGCAGGTTTAGTAAAATGTGCAGTGTTATGGCCAAAGACTCGAAAAAATAAACAAACGTGATCAAATACGAAAGTCATATGTCAGTAATTACTTCTGTCCGTGCTTTGATCAAAACTGATCATTGCACTCATAGCCTGTTTCTATTTTAGGAATATAGGTGAACCGAATCCATCAAGATGAACGGATGCACACAAAATTGATGAATGAATGGCCAGAATCCAAACGGAATTAAGTTACTATCCCCAGCTCGCATCTTAAAAAAGCTGCAATATAAAAGCAACTACACGCCTATGACTTAAGACGCAAAGTCAAAATCGCGCAGTGGGTATACGAGGTTTGGAAACTCGCTTTTATTCGAACCGATCTCGAATGCAGAGTTTTCGAAGGACTGCGATTTCTGTATAACCACAGGAGCACAATCAGGCTCGGTTGCATTGCACCACAACGGTAGTTTCATCCGTTAAATTATGTATGCGAAGTTTTACAGTTCGCTATGAGATGAGAGCTGCTGGTGCCACATTTAATACGCGGCCCGCCCTAGGAAATATTTGGCAACTACTAGAAATAAAGTGCCCATATAAACACTAATGCACCGTCGGTGAATAGGACGTTTACCTTATTACATTACCAGCATACAAAACTTACGAAAGAACTTCATACTAGCCGAGCATTTTTGACGTTTCAAAATTGTTGCGGTATAGGGAACATTACGTAAAACTCTGGCGTCGGATTTGTAATAGTTTTAAGATATATTGTGTTTAGCGTAGGTATTTGTTTTGTGTTGCCTTCCAGGAGGTAACTCAGGTAAAGGCTCCGACGGAAGACCAGCGCTGGCCTTCTAGGTTAGCACCATGCTGAGTCGGGGCCTTTTCGTGGACCATGTATTTTTAACGTTCTGTGTTTTGTTTTTTACACCCATTGTTTTGTCCACGAATAAATGTTTTCTTTCTTTCTTTCTTTCTTTAAAACTCTTCGTAGATGGCGACACTAGCAGCGTTGACATTGTATCTCGTTCCCACTTGCGGTATTGTCTATGCAAGCATCCTTGTCACTTATTTGACAATCAATTGGTCATGTGTGTCCCTGTATTCCAATACTGGTTTACTATTAGTGGTAGTGCTGCCTCTGGCGGCAGAACATTGCAGTAATGTTCCCTATTGTATTGTATTGTTAAAATTAATTTGTTTTTGTATACATTTGTAGGTACTATTTTAGCAATGATTTGCTTTGTATGTATCTAAGTGCAAATGAAGTAGGTACTAAAAAGTAACTTATATACTTATACTTACTTATTCCTACCTCATATATTTTCTAGATGAGAAAAATAAGAAGCTGCCCTTTTAAACCCATTTTCACTCGATATACATACCTATTAGACAATTAAATTTCAACGGAAGTGAGGCATTGCCCTTAACGTATTACCGTAGAAAAATGTACCGTTATTAAGGATTCAGGAAAATGGCGGCTGTTTTCCGGCATTTCATTGTTCATAATTAAATGACTTCCGGATCCTGTCTCATTGTCCTTTATACTTGAAGTGGGCTTTGGCATTCGGTGCTTTTTAAGCTTATATCGCTCTCAGATATATTATTTACATGATTTATTTACGTACGTATTTCGTTTCGTTGGTGAATAGATGATACATTTTTTTTAAAGCCTATGTAGTGTCCCACTGCTGGGCAAAGGCCTCTCCTCTTGATTTCCACTCGTCCCGATTCTGAGAAATCTCTGGCCAATCGTTGTTAAATACGTCCAGGTCGTCCCGTCATGGCGTGGCAGGCAGGTAATACATAGAACATAAAAAAGAAAAAATACTATCCTTGACCTTTTTGAAGACGAAGTGGTTAACCATCGCAAACAGACTGGTCATCATCTCTTTCTTTAACGCCCTCAAACAAGCATGGTGTGGAATTTAAAAACATTTTTTTTCATTACAGTGGCCATCACACTCGCCTCCGTAGTCAGTTGTACGCAGATAGAAGACCCGTGCAAGACCAAGTCGCGCATTGTCGCCGACGACAAGTACTGCGACAAGTACTGGGAGTGCGACAACGGGCAGGCGGTCCAGTACGACTGTCCAAATGGACTGGTGTTCGCTGGGAAGCACAGGGGAGTCACTGAGGGCTGTGACTATCCGTGGAGGTCGAACTACTGCGAGTATCCTAAGGTGCAAATAAGTAAGTACATTTTTTACAAGCTTGTTTAACTTGCACTGTTCTTATGTGTATGTTTATGTGTATGTTAATGGTTATCTTCAAAATGTGCAACCCAGAAATACATAATCTGTGAAAATTTCAACTCTCTAGCTATCACGGTTCTTGAGATATAGACGACGCGCTATATAGCGAGACGGACGGACGGACAGCGAAGTCTTAGTAATAGGGTCCCGTTTTACTCTTTGAGTACGGAACCCTAAAAACGGCCACGCTCGCAAGACTGGCCAAGAATAGGATAGACTTTGCAAAGGTGGTCACCGACGCTCGATAGGGCATGGCAGATAAAGAAGAAGAAGCCAGTATCTGATTAAGCTGAAATATTGTATGCATAAGTTCGGTGGCAACGCAAAATTATGGCACCACAGAGCTGATTTGATGATGGAGACAGAACGTGGAACTACATACTAATAGAATAAACTCATCGTGTTTGGGTTCATTGGAACCCCTCGACCGAGTAGTTGATGACTTTGTAAAAAAAACCTACAGTACATCAGCAACTAAAACAACTTTTTGGTACACAAAATCGGAATTGTAATATTCAAAAGTTCTCTTAATGTAGTTAATTACGCAAACTTGATATATGATTATACACCGACTCATTTTATCGAATTAAACGTTGTAAGGACATGTTTTCTGCTCCAGTTAGCGCATCGTGTGTCTCTCAGTCCGTTTTATTTTAATTGCGCAGTGACATCAAATATATGTATACATTTTCGCCTTATCACAAAGGAATATGGTGCAAATGTACGCTGATAATTTCTTAAAGGGAGTGAGATAACTAATTCCAGCTCATTTCAAGCAAATCGCGTATAGGGTAGTGCCTGAAATTGTATTATTAGTCCAAAAGAAATAAGGCCAGAACTGTCGTCCCATATATACTTATACATGTCGTACATAAAATACACATTTATCATCATAAGAGTGGAAAGATGAGTCGACCAGTTATTCTACTCATGTTACTTGTATACGGATAAGGTGAGGTCTAATAGCCTCTAATAAAATCCTAATAATAATCCTATGAGAATCTCTCGTCCGTGGACAGAGTGGCAGTTATCGAAGTGGTGAAGATCACCGGCTATAGCCGTAGTGGCGGTACTCTGTGACCGTGTTAAAAACTCCTCTCCTTCCCAGACCCCCCCATCGGCACGGAGCACTGCGACTGGCTATATGGCATCTTCGGGCACGAGACCTCCTGCACGCGCTACTGGACATGCTGGAACGGCACGGCAACCGAGCAGCTCTGCATCGGCGGGCTCTTGTACAACGAGCACGCGCACTCCTGCGACTGGCCCGAGAATGTCGACGGCTGCCAGAAACACCGTGAGTTCCTCCTCATCTTCATGCTGACCTGATTTGTTCCTACTGAATGCTAGGTTACGTTGTAAAGGAGTGTAGGGCCTGCTTCCACAAGCATGCTTACTCCTGCAACTGGCCCGAGAATGTCGACGGCTGCCAGAAATATCTTAAGTCCCTCCTCATCTTCATGCTGACCTGATTTGTTCCTACTGAATGCTAGGTTACGTTGTAAAGGAGTGTAGGGCCTGCTTCAACCAGCACGCTCTCTTCTGTGATTGGTCTGAGAATGTTGACCGCTGCCAGAAAGACCGTGAGTTTCTAACCTGATCTTGTTAGGAGTAGGGGCTGCCCCAACAAACACGCTCTCTGCTGCGACTGGTCTGAGAATGTTGACCGGTGCCAGAAACATTGTGAGTGGTTCGTTTCTATAAAGGTGACTAGAGTCTACTCCGCGTAGGTATCCCAGGAATGGCATGCTTAAGTAGTTTCTGCCATGATATAACTTTACCTTATAATTTTTTTTTTTTTTTTTTATTTTTTTTTTATATAACGTTACCTTATAGGCGTTCTTCTTCAAATATAAATCGTATTATAAGCGTCCAATATCACTGTGTTCGCACTGGTCGTGGGACTCCGCTGGATGCGGGTGGCGCATGACCGGTCACTTTGGCACTCTTTGGGGAAGGCCTATGTCAAGCAGTGGACTCTTTCACATAATAATTCTACTGGGCAAATGGAATCTGTGTGACATAGTAAGCTCTAGCTTAAAGTTTAAAATACCGCTTTCCTATTTCGCCCCGCTAAACGCGGAAGTGGCCTGAGCTAACACTTGTAATAAACTCTATGCCGCGCCAACCGCCACTTAAAAGTTATAATCAGCTGACAGATTACACGAATCGATAGCGATCATTGTTTGGTGAACCGCCGTTTCATTAAGCGATTGTTAAATCGATTTCTCTTGTCAAGCTATCCGAGCGATGAACCAGTGTGGCGATTGTAATCGATTCATTAATAGTCTAAGAGACAAAAGAAGAACGCAATGAAGAACATGGCGTGGGTAACACTTTTGTCTCTTATGCTATTAATCATACGGCTTTTAAGACTTACACCATTAAGAGTATGAAAAGGACAAAGCTCTCTAAGGACCACTTTGTTATCGATGTACACCGTAAATATTAGAGAAAGTCTTATTTCTTTCAAAACATTAAACTCTTTTTCGTTGGGCATTTGTGTAAAAAAGGCTTCTATCAAAAGTATCATGATTTTGCAGAGTTTGCTCATAAATTCTAAAGCGCCGTTGTCCGAAACCGTACTCAAAGTTGTCAATACTTCGTCAATTTATCATTTGTAAAATGATCACCTCACCACATGGCGTCATTACGGCGCTCTGGGTAAAGTATGGAGCGCACTTAGCGAGCGCGGGGTAAAAGAGTAAGCGGGATGTTCGTCATTCTGGGGAGGTGCACAAATATTGTCACCAGGTAGTAACGTCGTCTAGCTCCTAGCCTATATCGCGACAGCGGTACAACCCGTGCAGTTTACTCATTAATCTGACGATTAAGGAGAAAGTTGATCGATGCGTTTTTTGTCTGCGATTAATTGTGATCAGTCGTAATCTACGCATTGTTGGTTTTGTATTGATCACGAATACTCGACGAATGTCAAATTAGACGACCAGTTTAGTTTAGGTTTTTATTATTCAGAGCAATGACGCGTAGTGGCAGTATCCAAGGGTCAACTGGATGGTCCTTGGTGGACCAGTCAAAGTGTCTCCACGCAAATTGTTCCTTCACGTAACCTCTGGATTTAAGGGACTGCAGCTTTGATCACCCGCAGGTTGGAAATCTTCTCCAGGTCGGGGTGTTCAGGGGCATGGTAGTCCTTCTTGGCTACCATGACTCCCTCCTTGAATAGGAATTCATAGATTACGGACACACGGTTTGTTTTGGGAATCAACATCTTGACGGCCTAATATCTGTACAACAGTGATATAGGGTTTAGAGGTTAAAATTACAAAACACGGAATATGCAGTTTTATCACAAAGTCACTGAGACGTATCACCATTTATTTGAATAAATCTCGTATTGCAAAACATAATTCATAATTATTTATAGATTACGTCCACCCATTTGCATGCATTCATTAATCGCAGAGACAACGGCGGCGGCGCGCCAGTAAACGTCGAAGCAACACACGAAAGCGACCAAGTAACAGCTACCTGGTGCGCTCATGGGTATAATCAAAATAGTATGTCCATTTGGATGCATCCACTTGTCGCAGACACAAATGGTGGGACAGTGAATGTTGAAACAACAGACGACCACGACCAACTGTGGCCCATATTACTTCCATTTGGATGCATTTCTTTGTCGCAGCGACCAACGGCGTGGCGCGGCGCTTAAGCGAATAAACGGCTAGAACAAGACTAATCAATTCATCATGTTTCCTCTCAAATTTGCATGTTGAAAGCGAGTCGCGAATAACTTAGTAAGCGAACAAGATTCATTTACGGGCGAGAGCTAGTGCGACATGTCCCATTTCAAAATCGGAATTTTTACTATTTTAGTCATCGATATCAACAAATATAATCAGGGAGCGAAACTTTGGTGCCGATGACAGACGTATGACGTCGCTTAAAACCGCGTTCGTGTAACACGAACACGGGTACCCGACACGATTACACGAAACCCGGACACGATCGCAAGCCCTAATAGAAACACTCTGTATGTAGCTTGACGTCATACGTCTGTCATCGGCACCAACGTTTCGCTCCCTGAATATAATAGGCCATTCGAATACGAAGATGGAGCTGGCATCTTCTGATGGTCAGTCTATCATGGTCGCCAGTCATTATCACAACTTTATTACCAGTATTTGCCCATTTTTGAGCCTTGAACAAATTCCATCCGTCGTCTGTTAATTTGTTCATTTATATTTTTTTATCCTAAAGAAATGGGCACAGTATAGTGATAAAAAACTAATATAACATATGGGAATAAAGATACATATTTTTAAATATTTCTAATTTTATTTAGTTGTCAGAAGATCGAAGGATTTGATAGAAATTATACATGGTGCTATGTCGCGTCTCTCCTCAATCGCAGTCGTGGCAGCCCAAATAGTATCCTGCCTGCATGCTAGCCTACCGCTGGGACTCGCCACTGCTGCAGCTTTATGTGCAACTGCACGCGCCTGTAAAACCGGTGCCCACTGTGCCCAGGCGTCTTTAATTTTAGTTTAGCATAATTATAAAACACTAACCATAGCTCTTAGTTTGTAACCAACCAACACTATGGATTTTATAGTCCGAAATAAATGATTTGGATTTGTATTGGTATGTGCTTGGCCAAATAATTCTACAACGTGTTCCTGTCTATGTTATGAAATGTCTATACTTATAGTCCCCCCGCGGCTATGAAGTCAATCCTGACACATGCCTCTAGGGTTGAAAATGTATTTTTTTCCTATGGTTGACATTGTCATTATTCAAAAACTTCATAGTTGCGCAATGTGTCAGGATTGACTTCATAGCCGCGGGGGACAGGTAGTAACTTTCCCTCCGAACACCTTGTGTATCTTATTTGAGAAGGCTGAATTGCTATAATGGTTGAAAACGAGCAAACACTTGCACTTGCAATGCACGAAACGAAACAAATGCGACATTTTTTTCTGAAGCGTAAACACAATCGATGTTTGATAAGGTAAACGCCCTAATCCTTGTCGTTGCGTTAAGTGTCATGGGCACTTTAGGACATTTACCTTATAACTTCGTCACTGGCTTTTATTAGAAAGTTTCAAAATAATTACAGAATAAAAACACAAAAACAGATAATAAAGACTTAAACTTAGACTTAGACATCTTTACCTTATTATGTACAAAACTTTTGCACACTGGCATAAAAATAAGTCATGTAAATTAATGAAGTATCTTCAATGGTACACATACTGAATTTGTTGTGTGCTTCTATGAATTCCATATACCAAAGAATTTTTCCTATTTACTCATGAAATATGCCCATGCCTATTATAATTTGATATCCCAATTAAACAGTCAATGGGCTGGCTACTAAAAACATCCACTATCTACATTTTTTTTTCTTATTTCTAGCTCTCTGCAACGAAGACCCCAACGGCAACGTGCCCCTAGGCAAATCCTGCAACCGCTACTGGCAATGTCAGGGGGGCTACCCGCGCCTCCAGCGCTGCCCCGCCATGCTGGTCTTCGACCGCCGTTCCCTACGCTGCGTGGTGCCTCCCACCGAGGAGTGCGACGTGCCCACCACCACCGCCCCACCACCAGAGGAAGAGGAGCCCGTGAGACCGGTAATTTAATTTCCCGTCACCATAGGACATAGACCACAATAGATACAGCGAGGCATGAGGTTGCACAATCCTTTTCCGCTCATTTACCTAGGCACCTATGTGCACGTCGCAATGCCAGAGGCTTCTCTTGCCAGCGAACTCATCTAGAGAGACGAGTGGGTATTGTTATGTACTAGGCAAGACCCGTAATTGTACTAAAAGACAGATCATCACATCCAGCCAACTATTAAAGACAGCAGAACATCTACGTACTTCGCCTTAGGTAAGTTCTGGAATTGCTACTGGCAGTGCAAAGGGGGCTACTTGAGCCTCCAGCGCTGCTCAGCCATGTTGGCGTTCGACCGCCGCTCCCTCCACTGCGTGGTTCCCCCCACCGAAGAGTGCCATATGCAATGTTTGTAAGCATCTTGTTCGCTATAATTTATCTGATACTAAACTAGGTAAGTCTGCTGTTACTGGGAGTTGCAATGCCAGCCGCCGATGTGATCTTGAGAGACATCAGCACATCTACATACTTCGTCATAGGTAAGACCTGGACGCTCTTCTGGCAGTTCCAGTGGCTACCCGTGCCTCCAGCGCTGCCCCGCTATGCTGGTCTTCGGCTGTCGCTCTCTCCGCTGCAAGGTGCCCCCCACCGAAGAGTGCGACGATGAGTTTAGACAGGTAATTGCAAGACTTGTAACAACTGGGAAAGCCAGCGGCTTCGACCCATCACTACATCACTAGGTAACCTTACCTACAGACCTTGGAATACATGTGAAAGCCAAAAGCTCCGCAATATCGCTGGCGAATGGTTTTAAAGACGAGTGCATCATAATGGCTGTTAGAGTTCTCTATTAACCCAACAAAATGCTAAAGAGGTATATAGTAACAAATCTCCGGTGAAATATATAGAGTTTCTGGAAAACTCGGTGACCCATTACCGACCAGCGCGTCAACTGTGAATTTTATTATCCCTAACACCGACAACAGAAAAAGTAGACGCTATTGTCTCTATTCAAACCAAGAGAAACTAAATACATAATAGATAATAGACAGACAATTTAGTTTCATTTCCCTAATGAATACTTCGTGACTAGGCTGACCTCTTCATGGCATGTCCATCTGACAATGTTACAAATGCAGTTAAAACGTGGACACCAATGTAAGTTTAAAGGGAATTTTGTATGAGTTCTATATTTCGCTGGCGGTGCAAGTAAGTTTGCAGTGATGTATTGTTAATAGCTTAGATGGTTGCGGATAGAAAGTGAAACTTTAAATGACGCCCTATATGGAACGATTAGATCTGAGATATATTATAGTTATCTGAAACATTAATTACTCTTTCTAATTTTGGGACAGTATTGTAAAAAGCCTACCGATGGTCAGGCCTTCCTTTGGGTGGGTACCTAATTGTTTGTTTGTAAAATAACAAACTGACAAAAACGAGTAACATTTCGGTGAACTTTTCATAAAAACGTTCGCGTAAATGTAGATGTGGTTAAATTCAAAATAATATTATCATTTACTCACTACTGGAACTTAGCGCCGTAGTCGATTTCTGAGTGTTGTCAAGTTTTGAGCACACACTGTAAACGCGCCAGGACAACATTATGACAACTTTAAAATATGTTTCACAGGTCCACCAGTCCAAGCGGCCGAATACAGAGTACCAGGAGCAGGCGCAACAACGCCCCAGGCCCAGAAACTAAACAATAAGTTTAGACTGATTAAAAGCACGAGAAGACAAAAAACTAGCGCGAAACATTACCGATAGATGGCGTCGTTTTCAACTATAAGATAGTATGATCAGATGCCTTAGAGAATGTCCCGGCAGTTTTGGGAGCCAGCCAAAGCCAAGCTAGTACAGTCACCGGCAAAAATATATGATAGAACAAATGCCGCAAAAATATCTGATGACAACTCTATTCCTAGGGCCGTAAGAGCGTGTCAGATATTTTTGCGGCCTTTGATTCATCATAATATATATTGGTGCCGGTGACTATACAATATGTTACTTACCATTTTATTTTTTTTGAACGGCAGCGCATGTTAAATGGCCTGTCGATATTGATAAACCGCCTCATTGTTGCTAGTTTAGAATTGTAACATGTACTTAGCTTCGTAAATGAGGAACTGGTGTAATTTCAGAACGTGAAAAAATCTTTTCAACAGACTTCAAAAAAGGAAGAGGTTCTGAATTCCTTGGAAACTTTATTTTTTTATTTATGTTCCCCGATTACTCAAAGACGCATGGACCGATTTAAAAAATTATTTCTTAGTTTGAAAGCGTATCTTTCTCGAGTGGTTCGATAAAAAAAATATTGTACTATTTATTTCTTTTGAAAAGATATACATGGTCATCAGGCCAGGGGACCAATTTTTGACTTTCGAGCGCTCGAATCTTTCACTCGAAAACGACAAAAATTACGAAATACTCTTTTGAAATAGCGATAGAAAATTGAAAAGCGAGTGGTATTGACCACTCGTATTCAATCCTATCGGTAGAAAGTTAGTGCCTGCAAATTTGACACTAAAATCGTATTTACTTTTATTTAATTTTCGAGGGCTCGAAAGTCAAAAATTGGCCCCGATCTGATGATAGGATTCTGGAAAATCAACAGAACTCTTCAAAGCAGGCAAAGTACTAAATTGAAGTGGCTTAAAACTTTGTTTTTAAAAGAAATTATTGACCATAAGACCGCTATGGGATATTCACAATAGGTAAAAATCTACAGTTTATCAAATGAACGTCTTCTTAGCGTAGGTATTACATTCATTTGTTTTGCCCTCATTCTGTTGTCTTCTCGTGTTTTTATTAGATTGTAAGATTTTTCAAACTTCCTTCTAAATGTCTTTCCATTTTTTCGGTCAGTGAAAACTTTCCCACCATAAAATTATTAGTTGCTAAGGGTATTACCAAGGGTTCGATCCGTCAATTTTGATAATGCTTTTTAGTAGTTATTTTTATAACAAGTTGCATTTGTAGTAAGTTTGAATAACATTAAAAATTGGTATTTCTGACGTTGTAGTAACGTGTTAGGATTTTTTATACAGGATTATCAATAACAGCTAAATGTATTTTGTAGTAATATATTATGTGCAATTATATACCTATGTAAATTCACTGTAACGTAATAGTTTTGGTATGCTGGTTAATTCACGATAAAAAAATTGTTTTTTTTTGCAATATATTTAAAACGTAAAATTGACAGATCGTACTAGTTTCTTAAATAAGAAAATTTAGTTGATAAATAATTGTTAACTCATCCCATTACGATAAATACTCATCTTCATCAAACTTCACTTGAATCCATACATTTTAGTCATAAATATTTGTTAGTCCATACCTACTGTTCTTAAATTTAAATAAAAATATATTTAAAATGACAACTGAGACTTTTTTAAACATTTCTTTGCTACGTGCTTCATGTCATATCATAGCAATAGCGATCACATAGCTGCCCCGCTATTCTGTACCTTGTTTTAGCCTCACCTCACCCGTCACCCACTACTATATCTTGACGCCGCGATTCGTAGTAACTAAGCGTAATCAAAGGTCTAGTTTCGTTAGGCGTGACGTACGTGTGGTACATTAGCACGTTCCGAATAACACCCCAGAGGCTCTAGTATAAGTTTTATCGATACATATACGTTTTCGAACGCGTATAGGTACGTTTTAATTTGTATGGCAACGCGTAGTTCCTAATAGTTACCACCAGAGGCGCGACCTCTTAAACAAACCGAGTAAAGCAGCGCCGCCGTGCCAAAATGAGTCATTGTCAGTAACAAAAACAAAAAAGGCGTATGTTTATAGATAATATGTTTTGAATTTTATCACAAAGAATAATAGAACGCCTTTTATGCAGATTCAGAGTTCAACCAAAAATTATAGCCGTTAAGAGGATTGTGAACCTGTAAATTTTCATACAAAAAGCGATAACGTTTTTCACCCCGTAAACATCGTTCGATTTTTATATTTTTTGGACATGTTGTAGATATGGTGAAATACTAGGTCTGTACGTTTTGATTTTTGAAATATATTGCTTACGTTAAAAGTTATTAGCATCTAAAAATCTATATTTTTGACTTAAAAACTTTGTCTACCTTTTTATTTTTTTAAAATTAATCTAAACTGATTTACTAAAAAAGGAAAAGGTACAGACATAGATTAAAGTTTACTTAATCTTATGATACCAAAATTATTTAATTTCATTAAGGTTTAGGGGGGTAAAAACGTTATCACCCGAAACCATATTTCAACAAGAAAATGTAGGCAATTACCTCCAGGACTTGCGGCTCTCTCTATCGCACGATACGGGTCAGGAGGCAGAGCGGTGTGAGACGGATAGATTTTTTTTTAATACCTACTCGCGCCGCGTATCGACACTTCACAATCCTCTTAACTTTGGCAATGTTATGGCACCCAAAACTGTTGGCACGGCCCGTATTCAGCCCGAATGGAACGATCGTAAGTGTAGAATCAACGTTGGAACAATATTACTGCCTTCCATTTGTCGCAGAAACAATCACGCCGGTGAATGCCGAAACAAAACACACTTCCACGAACTCTACGACAATATTGCTTTAGGGCCTATGCAGACTGCGTTTATAAAGGCGCTGTCAACACCAAAAACGCGCACACTGTCTATTTTTATCGGAGTATTAAACTAGAGCGAGTGTTACTTGGGCGGCCAGATTTTAGAAGAAAATAATGAATAAATATTGAAATAAAAAAAAGTGTGGATTATTTGTGAAATATGACTCGCTAGCAGTTTGGGTATGAATATGTGGATTTCATATTTTTAGTTGCAGACCCATACGTAAAAAAAATATGGACATATAACCTTTTACTTAAGATGAATTTAAGACCAATCTTTGCAATTAATTTATATAGAGCCGATTTCGTCCAATTACGTTTCGAGTCCGTCTATGATCTTGGAAATATGATGAATATTAACTTTTTTACAAGCTTTATATTAACTTGCACTGTTCGTATGTATGTAATTATGTAAGAAGGCATGTAAGTTGCCAGTCAAAATTTGCAATCCATTTTTCAGTCACTTCCCGTTATCCAATTGAGCTGAAATTTTGCAAGCATATGTATATCGCATGACAATGCAATATTATGATGACTTGGAGCTGATCTGATGCTGGAGCTGGAAGGTGGCCATAGGAACTTCTTAATAAAACGAAACTCCTTATTTTATGACGTATGGGTCTGCAATTAATAAATAATAATAATAAATGATTTATTTCACAAAAACACTTGTTACATGATATTATGGGGTATATCCATCAGACTCCAAACTAGGCTTAAGCCTGTATCTTGGCAGTCTGCGAGTGCGAAAAAAAAAAACAAGATTTACAGGAGTGTTAAGGAAATGTAGGTACTTAGTTATATAGTTTAGATAATACTAGTCGAGTTGGTATATAAACTAAATTCTATTGACATGCGAGTGTGTTTGCACATATATGTGTGCGTGCGTGCGTGCGTGCGTGCGTGCGTGCGTGCGTGTGTGCGTGCGTGCGTGCGTGCGTGCGTGCGTGCGTGCGTGCGTGTGTGTGTGTGTGTGTGTGTGTGTGTGTGTGTGTGTGTGTGTGTGTGTGTGTGTGTGTGTGTGTGTGTGTGTGTGTGTGTGTGTGTGTGTGTGTGTGTGTGTGTGTGTGTGTGTGAGTTGATGATGGAAATTCCACAACAGCTTTATAGGGTTCTCGGTTTCAGCATATGACAAAGCATGAAGTTCACATATTCATACCTAAACCGCTAGCGAGTGATATTTCACAAATAATTGTGATTTGACACAATCGCGCGATGACGGCGTAGTATGTACATTACTGCAAAACAAGCGTTCATAGCCTAGCGGCGCCTGCAAATCGGAAACGATAACGCAGGTAAAGCAAAGATGGCAGCGTTCAGTCTTTGGATGGTTGACCGCCCGTTTGAGTGGTCACTATAAATGAGCGCTTCCGTGCTTTGGAAGGCACGCTAAGCAGCTGTTCCCGGCTGCTGAATATGACAGTAGTTAACGACTAGCCGAGTTAGAGGCCTTCGGGCGGCTTAAGAACCTCTAACAGTTGAGTTGCCCACTCACTTGACTCAAAGGCCAAATAATGTATGTATGCCATACGGTTTCATAATAAATTACTGCAAAGGCCGGGAAATATGGCAATGCCTGCCGAGTGTCATATAGATGAGCATATCGAAGCCGGATAATAGTACGAGGCAGGCAATCCCTATAGTTAGTTCCGGCAGAGCTATGTAGATATTGTGCTTTTGCCAAACATGCAATGAAATTAAAATACACCTGAAGAATGTTTTAAATGGCTCGCCTTGATGTTGTGTTACCAATTGCAGATAAAGGCTTAGACCTACAATTTTGTATGAAATTTCATTGTGGGCCTCTCGTGAGACCTGAAACGTGATACGACAACTAAGGAAGACGCAGCGCGGGATCCCCACAATGTACTGGTAAAGGTCGCGGGAGTCCGCTGGATGCGGGTGGCGCAGGACCGCTAGTCAACACAATGACCTATTAATACAAACAATTGATACCACCTCACGTCCTAAAATGGTGTAAATATTCACGAAAACCGGCCTCATGGCACATAACGACATAACATTCCAGTTGAGTTAATTTCCGTTCCTGTCAGTTGACGGAAAAAATATCGTTTTCCTGCCTACAGAGGTCCTACCTGAAATGTATCAATGACCGTCCGTGATATAATTTTCTTAATGCCACTGGCTTTCCTTCAAATTATTGGAATTAGGAGGAGCGTGCGTGAGAGAGATATGGAAGGATATTGCATCGATCTTAAGTACTTCCTCTTTCGTCATCTGCCGAGACCTTCTTTCTATGATCCGAGGCCGAGACTCAAGGCTCTGTTGAAAAAAGCCTTCCGCCTAGCTGCAAATTGTTACAATGTACCAATACACCAAGGTAGGTAGGTATTGTACTTAGAAGGAGGTACGTACTTAGCTCTAGGCTACATTCTGCCGGATTCACGACTAATAAGATGTACATTTCGAGAGAATGGCATACGCGGGAGCGCAGTGGTACGAACTCGGTAAGTAGTGCATGTACCATTAAAAACCCGGGCTTCATGGGTGTGGTTAGGTAAGGTAAGTAGTCACTTTCGTAATGCAGCCCTCAAAGTGATACAAACGGATCTAAATTGAATGGTTTATAAGAATAGTAATAAATTGTACATGACTCTTATTTACAAGAAGACTAATAATCATAATATGTATAATTGCAAACGTTTGTAATTTTGGGTGATTGTTACCTACTCAGACACCTTAAAACGGCAAACAGTTTTAGGTGACTCTTGCCCTACAGGTAAATTGTTTAAATTTTGCATTAAGACATTGAATACTATTTTAGGAATTCAATTTTATTACCAAACGGTAGTTGATGAAATAAGAAATGGAAGTTAATACTAAAGTTCACGCGGACGAAGTCGTGGGCTAAAGCTAGTAATTAATATATCTTAGTAGAAACAAGTAACATGCAACAATAGAATAAAAAATTAAAAGTTAAACTATACTTGAGTAGGTATACAGAGCTTCATTACCCGCTCTGTTAAACGCGGAAGCAGCCTAAATATTTCCCTTAGAGAGTCAAGTATAGGGGTAAAAGTTCAATAAGACAAAAGCCATAAACTTGGTACACCCAAGTCATAACAGTGGTATGTGTATAACGCAGTAACGACCGTGTCGCCCCAAACGCCCTTCAGCGCGTAACTGGGTCACGGTCCCTGTCCTACGGCATTCACTAAGGGAAGGGACTACTTGTCCTTCAAGAGTGCCATCGGGCATACAATATGTTATTTTATCAGGTACAATGAACCAGTTTGATTCCTAGGCCGTTGTAACCTTGCCGTAGTAAATGCTATGTCAATACGGGTTACTAGGATTCAAAATTCATATAACAAAAAAAATACAAACAACAAAAACAACAAAAAAAACAAAACAACAAAAAATTAAACAAACAAACAAATAAAAACAAAAACAAACAAGACAAAAAAAAACAAAAAAAACTGGAACAAAAACAAAACAATAACAAAAAACAAAAAAAAAACAAATAAAAACAAACAAACATGCAAATAAAAAAAACGTATACGTTTGTGATAACGATGAAATTACAATCGATTATTTTATTAAGATTCTATTGGCACATTGCGTACCGTAAATGCTACAAGCCAATGAATAAATTAAAAAAGTAGCTTGAACAGAATAGTAGCATTTTGCTCCCTCTCGTCGGGAACCAAAACTTACTTTTCTGAATGAGAGGTGTGAAAAAGGCTTTTTACATCTGCTATTCAGGTGAGAGTCATTGTCGCCCTGATTCTGCTATTAAGAAAACAGTCATTGTTGCCCTCAAAAGGCAAAGGCTAAAGCGACACAAGGAGGGATCAAAGTTATACTTTTCTCCCTGATTCTGCTATTAAGAAAACAGTCATTGTCGCCGTCAAAAATCAAAGACTAAAGCGACACAAGGAGGGATCAAAGTTATACTTTTCTTCCCTGATTCTGCTATTAAGAAAACAGTCATTGTCGTCCTCAAAAGGCAATGACTAAAGCGACACAAGGAGGGATCAAAGTTATACTTTTCTTCCCTGATTTTGCTATTGAGAAAACATACTCAATCACGCTAAAACAGCTGAAATGATTTGTATGAAATGTTGCACGAAGATATTTTATAGCCTAGATTAAAATATAGGATAGTTTTTATCCCGGGTTTACGCAGACGAAGTCGCGGGTGGAAACTAGTATTAAATAAAGGCCCGGCGCATTATGCAGGCTTTGCAATATATCGACTCATGGCACGTTTTACAGGAAATTACCTCATCAAAGGCCACGTGAACCCCATTCGGGAAGCGCTACCGCCGCCGTATGGAAATTCAATTAGTTTAGTATGGTTTCTGTAACGTTTGACTACCAGTTTAGCAAGCTCGTGGTGAAATTAATTTATTTAATGGAGGTAATTGGTTAACGGTGGGGGAGGGGGGGGGGGGTGTCTCGTGTTCGTAATACCGCTTACACAAAACCAGAAGATGAAGATATAAGAAAACGTACGAAAATAACAGATGCTCTTCAACAAGCACTGTGTCTTAAATGGGAATGGGCAGGCCATATCACCAGATATAAGGAGAAAAGATGGGCACTGGTAGCAACAAAATGGTTAGGGCCGAAAGGCAAAAGAAGGAAAGGTAGACCACGAAGACGTTGGACCGATGACATAACTGAGGTCGCCGGAGCAACCTGCGTAACGCTAACAAACTTGTTGGTGTTAAACATAGACTAGCGAAGTCTGGCAAACTAACACATGTCATGGGACCAATGGTGTACAACCAATTACCGGCACATATCACAGATGCACCATCACTGGCCAGCTTCAAATCACGACTCAAATTATGGCATATCGAGCACACTTTTTATAGATTTAGCGACTTTAGTACGAAATAGGTCGCACTTTATTTGAGTAATGTGTACAATTATGTATATACCATTCGTTGTACCTATGCTTTAATTTTATTTTTTGATTTTTATTATTATTTATTAATTTTACAATTATGATTAAAATATTGACATGTAATATGAATTATTATGAATAAATATGATTATTATGATTATGAAAAAAGAGCAAAAATGTATGCACACCTCCTGGGATTGGGCAAACTCAAGATTACACGTATTTAGGACCAAATGAAGGTAAGTATTAAAACCATTTCCAGCTTTATGGGACTTAATTCTTCGAAAAATTCTTATTTGATTGGCCTATAACACTAACAATATGGAATAAAAAAAGCTTTAATAAATACATAAAATAAAGCAGTATAAAAGAAAACCTCAGAAAGCGTAATAAGATGGGAGCAAAAGCGTTTTTTTTTTATTAATATTAGGATTGCCTTTGACCTTCTTCTAACCTGATGGAAAGTTAAGACAAGGCCTAAGATCATAGAAAAAGGAAATAATAGAGGGACTCACTCACACATACACACATGTGTGACAAAGATGTAAGCATCAGACAATAACACAAGTGGGAACGAGATACAATGTCAAATCTCCTGTCCCTGAGCGCAAATCGGCGAGGTATGTACGTTGCTAAAGGTGGTGTAGAATATCAAAAATGGTTACACGAGATATCTTGGGACAATTGTTATACTTTTTGAGAAAAACGCCTGCGAAAAACGGACAGATGGATAGACGGGCAGACGCGCATGTCAAATTTTTACGCTAAATTGCCCCGCTTTACGCGCTTGCCCGGATTGATCAAATTTAAAAACAGCATGGCGGGGTGGCGTGAGGTATTTAGGCAAATCACTGCGATTTATTTCGTGTTGTGGTCAAAGTTACGCACTTTTATTCAACATTACATTTCCACTTCGTTTTATTTTGACCCCGTTATACGCGACGTTCGCATAACGCGATATTCTCCAACACGCATCCCTCGCGTAACGGGGTATTACTGTATCCCTATTGGGAATTTGCTAGGACTCGCCTAAGATGGATCACGCTCGCCCAGAAAATGACTGTACCTACACTATTTCCTTTAAGATATCAAGGTTGTATGATTCCGGAAATATAGACGCTAGAATAGAATTCCAAATTGAGGAAACGCGAATTAAAAAGGATTTCTTCAATCGCGAGATGCGGCACGGCGGGAATTCAACTATATGGGGATGGACGCCCATACGGCGTCCAGTGGTCCGATAAAGAAAAATGAGATTATGGAGCCCATCGGAGCACTCTCCAAAATACATTCTAACGTAGATGCGGCAGACCCCGTCGGTGAAGGCGTGACTAACTAGACTCCTTTTTAAAACAGGCCATTCTTTATGGACTCTAGCTGCATCGAGAGGGTTAGAAAAAGTGGGGGAGGCCTTTTCCCAGCAGCCTAAATAATAAAAGACAGCAAGGCTGGCGACCCTTCGCCGATGTTCCAAACTCTGGAGTTTGGATCCAGCGAGGGCAACGTCACCTATCAGACTCCTGACTCTCTCCAGTCCACCGAGTCCCAACATTCAAATACTTTCTTGTATAAATGTTCTCGATAATTTATCTATACCTATTCGATTAGTTCTCCTGCAGCTAGCTTGTTCGTGTGCGCGCGCGTGTGTGTGTGTGTGCGTGTGTGCGTGCGTGCGTGCGTGTGTGTGTGGAGATAAAGCATTCGTCCCTCAGTAGCAAGTATATATGTGCGTGAGGGACGAACGCTATATGTCCGACATACACGATCATGTTAGCTATGCTGGAAGGCGTTATTGTGTTTAATTCTACTGAAACAAAACGTGAAAGTGATAGATACACCTGTATCTATCACTTTCACGTTTTGTTTACACATACACAGATACACATATGTTTACGATATTAAAGAATTACAAATATATGTAATTTATTGAACGAGCGAGCGAAGCGAACGAAGTTCTCCGTTTCAGCTTTGGCGAAAACTATTTCGTATGTCCGGATGTTCCGCTGTCCAGCCCTTCTACACCTTGTTGTGTACCTTCAACAGATCGCATTTCTCAACCGATTATCTGTGTAATTTTGTGAGCAAGTTCGTTAATTACCGTGAAATGGGGTTACTTTAATTCCTGGGTTTACATTGATCAAAATTTCTCTTCATGATTAAACTTTAACTGAACGCATCCTTTGGGTTGTTTTTTACGATTAGCAGCATTGAATGTCACTGTCGGTGTGTCTTTACCAGTCGTGGGATCGGGCATGCCGATCGATGAAAGAAATAATTAAAATACCTACGTGCGTACTCATTTTACGGACTTTTAATAGCTTGTACTTATAACTTCTAAGGTACAACTTTCAGTATAGTAAATACATTAATTTTATGTAATTCACTGAATCAGGCATTTATCTGGCTATAACATCAAATACTGTTGCAAATCACCGTCAAGGTTGTGATTTGCCATTTGCTTTTTTCGATATTTGTGGCATGGGGTGTCATTGATCACTTCTGAGGGTTAACTTTGAACACTGATACCCTCATCATCATCATCATCATCATATCAGTCGAAAGACGTGCACTGCTGGACATATGCCTTCCCCAGGGAGTGCCACAATGAGCGGTCCTGCGCCACCCGCATAAAGCGGACTCCCGAGACCTTTACCAGGTCATCAGTCCACCTTCGGCCTACCCATGCTGCGCCTTCCGGTACGTGGTCTCCACTCGAGAACCTTTCCACCCCCACGGCCATCGGTTCTACGTGCAATGTGCATTGGGACCCTTATGTGAATGATAGCCTTTTTTAATATAAAATAAATACCCCTTTTTTTTCTTTGTCAAAGTAACCCCAAAGTAAACCTTTATAAATCCTAAGCGGATTTTTTTTAAATGTTCTAGTGTTTTTTTTCCTTTTTGGGGTTACTATCATAATCCGTAAAAAGGGGGGGGGGGGGGGGGTTTAAAGTAACCGACTTAATATTTTTTTTGTTGGTGCAATTTGTAAGAAGACCAAAAACCTGCAAAATTTTGTTCGAAATTTAAAATTTACTAAAATAAGGTTTTACAGCACCTGTCCGCTCGTGAGTACTGTCCACATAGTAACGTTTATGAATACGGGTTTAAATACCTTAGTTTTTTTTAACAAAGGTAGGTATGAATTCTCTCATTTCTAATCTAAATAAAGTTATCTCCTTCCTCCATACAATTTGATGGTCGTCTAACTAAAGGACTACTTGCACTTTGGGATTCCCATACTAACTGTATGGAAAAAGTTTTCTTTGATTTCTGGGCGTTCTAGTAGTCAAACCTTAGTCAGTCCCAAAGAGTATTTTGATCCCTAATAGGAATGGGATCGAATGGCATTATTTTTTTTTGTCAAAATTGATAATTTTTTCGCTGACTGTTCTTTTTTTCAAAAATCTGTGAATGTAGATTGTCATCACTTAAAAAGTTAGGAATGAAATCCTCATGCCATTTTTGCGTGGCAGCAAGGGATCTAGTAGCTTACTGCCTTCGTTTAAACTTTCCATCCTGTATATTATACCTAGGTACTTGCTTCCTTTTACGTATGAAAAATGAGGATCATATTGCACTTAACGGAAATAAAAAGGAGTTGACAGATAAATTCAATAAACATGCCAAAGGACTGTTTACATCAGTCTCAAAGTAGATAAATCGTGCATTTGAAATATGAAATTATTTCCCAAATCTCGATTCTCTTAGGACTCGTTCGAAAAGGGAAAAAATGCGCCTGCTAAAATAAAATAGCAATATTACACCGGCAAATGAGTTTTCGCGTTTTGTTCTTTTCTCATGGACTGGCTGCCCGCGTAGTACAGTCGACTACAAAGATTAGTAGGTTTTTTAATGTTACGATAGTACATTGTTGCCCAGGTATAGAAAGTAAGCAATAGATGGACGAGTTAAGATGCGAGTCCATCTATTGCACTTTCTACCGAGGCATTTACTATGTGCTTTTCACGCCTAATGTAAGGAAATAAAACAGGTTGAGTACACAGTATAATACACAGTTTAATTAAAAGTAATATTGATATTCGTATTAGGGCAGTTGTGGAATGACAAGGAAATGTTTTTTACCGGAACATTTATATATATTTTTTCGAGAGTTCATCAAAATACGTCAGCATTACACTTTCAGAGAAAGAGTTTGTTTTTTTATTTATTTGCCATGTCATGAAATTTTCATACACTTTCTTTTATTTATTTCGGGATTTAATGGGCAATAAATTTCGAATCACTGACTTTGCAGTGTTTTGAATTTCCGGCGGTGTAAGATACCATACTCGTGTCACTCATTGTTATTTATTTTTATTTCAAATCGTACAGAATTATACACAATTATCTGAATGTTTGTTTCTGATCTAAAGAACAGACAGAAGAAATTTTCCTTCCCGCCTTTATAATTTTTTTATTTATAATTTTTTTAAGCATGCAAAGTGGACTCTAGACTATATTATAATGGCGTCCAAGCACTAAACAGACTTGGAAGGCACAATAAGGTGCAACTAGTTTGGATACCAAGGCACAAGGGCTTCATCGGCAACGAAAGAGCAGATGAGCTTGCAAGAGGGGGCTCCACAAATCACTTTGTAGGTCCAGAACCATTTGTGGGACTCTCGCAGGGGACCATAATATCGGCCTTTAAAGCCTACGCCAATACCAAACACCAACACGAGTGGAGGAATGAGGCTGGCTTAAGGCACTCTAAGCTCTTCATAGAAGGAGTGGACTCGGGCTGGACCAGAAAACTCTGGAAATCCAGTAGGAAGCAACTCAGAATCATATCTGGGGTGTTCACAGGTCACTTCGGGGTCAAGGATCTCTTGGCCAAGATGGGACTATCTGATAGTTTAGACTGTAGAATGTGTGGCGAGGAGGATGATACTATGGAACACTTATTGTGTGAATGTCATGCCCTTGCCAGACAAAGAATGAACTACTTTGGTAACGGTTACCCGCAACCAAAGGAATTCAAGGTGCTCCCGGCGAACTGCATCATCCGCTTTGTGGAAATGATGGAGCAAGCCTGGGCGCAGGTATAAAGGAACAAAGTAGCAAATGCACAAAAGATCCCACTGGGTCGAAGTGCATCCGAAAGGGCCCTCACCTAGATAAGATAAGAAGATAAGCATGCAAAGGCGTTTTTCACATACTTAAATAAAAAACACTTACAATCGTAAAAGTACACATTCATTGAGCGAATTTGACGTTTTAATTTTTTAATTAAACGCACAAATGTTATGTTGCTCTAATAATTTTGTTATTTTCTGAACGAATTACTAATGTCAAAAATAATCGACCAATAGCAGAGTAGAAAGTAAAAAAGGCCGCTAAACACTACATTTTACTTTGCAAATCTACATTGTTTGACTGTTTTTGAATTGTACTACTAAGAACTACCTACTTTCTACTCTCATTTCAATCCATCTTTGGCCATATTTCCGAGCAGTGGCGTGAAAATATAGTTATGTATGTATGTCTTATTGCTATGGCAGTAAAGTCTATGTATACATATTTTTGTAACATCGTATGGATACATCTTTTTCTAGTCGACTGTACATAAAACATAGGCAGTGCCACGGGGAAAAAAGGCTTTGACCATTACAAAGATCCATTCTACATACCTACTGGTGAAAGGATATTTATAATCGAATGGGTTCCTGAAACAAACGCCTAATACAATTTTACAGAGTAACTAACTTAGGGCAAGATACTTAATTATAACTGTTTTAAATACATACCTAGTTTCTAACTTTTATCACTTACTGGAAAATCCCACGTTATATTCCACTCCGGTACAATTGCGGTGTAAACCTGCGGAGCAATTTCAGATAATATTCATGATAGGTTACGGTGACCACTTACCATCAGGCAGGTCGTATGGTTGTTTGTCACCGATTCCGTAACAGTCAGCATGGCGAGGGACCCAAATTGAAATGCAAAAAAAGAAGCTAAATTGACGAACCAAAAGGCCTTGACAATTTCAACCCACTTAGTCATTAAACTTAACGAACCCAAATAAAACGACTTTACGCAGTCTTGTCAGGATGACAGACATGTTAGCTATAATTTACTTTCAAAACAAAGTTTTAACCGACTCCAATTCAATATTCCGCCATGCCACATGAACATTTCCACATTTTTTTTTCCAATTTATCACATGAACTGATTTCCGAGAGCAGATGCGTTGATTTTTAGACCAATAAACCAAATCGCTGTATGTAGGCCGATAATATTTGAGGACTTCCGTCGATTCCTCAAGGATCTCAGAATTACCTTTGGCACTTCATTGTTTGCTATTTCAACGGAATCATATCAGAATCTATGACGTACATATATAGTTTAAAGTACATCATTGAGAAGTTCCACAAGCCATCTGTGGTCTTCATCATCACTTCCACCATCACCAAATTTATGATTTCCGGGTTATTACTACACGCGTGCCTGATATATTTGAGGAGTTCCCTCAATTCCTCATGGTTCCCATCATCCAACTGGGGTTTTGAAAACAATGGGACCAATCTGGAAGCATATAATTTCAATTAAAAAAAAAATTGTACGTATCGGTTCATAAATGACGGAGTAAGGTAACAAACATTAAAAAAAAAAACACATCCAAATTGAGTCCCTCCTTCTTTTTTTTGAAGTCGGTTAAAAATAGTCTTCATTAAGATTAATGAACACATCGTTAATAGGGTTCGCTACTCATTACGGCAAATTGAAACCACTCTCGTTTCATTACATTACTACTGTGAATTGAAATTAAAATGGGTGTAGAACTTTACAATTATGTACATAATTATTGCTCCTAAGTGGGTTAATTGATACAGCAAAATATGCAAATGTAAACGCTTTGAATGGTTTTGCTCGTACAAAATGCTAGCAGCCCGCGCTTCGCTCACGAATGGCTAAGAACACAAGCAAAGCCGCGTTATACAGGGTGGCTCATTCAAATCGGTCAGTATGGGAATGTCTGAAACTATAAGACATACGAAGATTTGTTCTTAGGAACCATGTCACCGATTTTGATAAAAAGAAAAACTGCATTCATACATTTGAAAAAAAACTGTACCCAGCTCGGGAATCGAACCCGGTTGTTTTGAAAAAATAAACTTACACTTTTTCTATTTAAATATCGATTGTGTAGGTCTTAAGCTGTAAATGTCTCTAAGAAACATGATGTCTAAAATGAATAAAATGCATTGTTTTGACATACTTTAATTTATCATAGTATATTAGTAGGATATCATTGAACTTTAACGCCTTTTTTAACCCCCGATGGAAAAAGAGGGGTGTTATAAGTTTGACGTGTCTGTGTGTCTTTCTGTCTGTGTGTGTGTGTGTGTGTGTGTGTTTGTGTCTGGCTGTGGCATATCGTAGCTTCTAAACGAATGGGCCAATTTAAATGCGGTTTTTTTTATCCTAAAGCTGACGTGATCGAGGTGATTCTTAGCTACGTTTCATCAATATCGGTTCAGCCGTTTTTAAGATATTGAACTTTGAAATGAAAATGTTGGGGGTTTTTCAACTTTTCTATTTTGTAGTTATAGTTAAAATAGGCTTGTAGAACGAGTGGGGCAGCGAACTTCTACAGTGCTCAGCCATCGCGTTCTGTCTTGTGCTACGCGCTTTGCCTCGGACGAACGTAGTCCCGTATAAAGCCTCTCACAGCCTGGCGCGGCCTGCGGTGGCGGTCAAAAGTAAATTTGAGAATAGCTGTCCAAATGACTAATGACTGCCACCGCACGCCACGCCAGTATGTGAGACAAGGAACGGAAATAGTACATTTCGATGCTAGTGCGGAAAGTATGTCATGACATCACGAGTGCCGAGATATCTTGCCACGAGCCGTAGGCGAGTGGTAAGACTCGGGACGAGTGAAGAATGACATTTCCGCACGTGTATCGAACGACGTTTTTTAATAAAGTTGCGAAAAAATAAGAAAAACAACAAGTAAGAACAGTATTAAAAAAAAATGTTAACAACCTCATTATTTTTCAACTGTAGAATGCTAAGGTATAATATACACACTGATGTTACAGAATTAATAATATAAAAGTTTCAAATTCCTTACTTGTTGTTTTTCTTATTTTTTCGCAACTGTATTAAAAAACGTCGTTCGATACACGTGGAAAAGTAAAAAGCACTAGTGCGCAAAATACAACTTTGCGCACGATTTGCAGCTACAAAAAGTACCACTTTTTGAGCAACTGTATTAAAAACTCCTTTTCAGGCTTAAGCCTATCGATTTGGTAACCCTATCAATTTGGTAACCTTACGGTAAACCATAAGTTAACCCTATTGAGATAGCGTTTTGTTTGGGATTAACTTATGGTTACCACATCCGATATGCTTACCATAACAATAGGGTTACCTTATCAACCTTATGATAAGGTAACCTTACGAGGACTGTTCCACTTGTACCATTCTGGATAGGGTTTTAAAAACAACTTCTAAAATAAGCCCGGAAAATCGCGACACAAAAAATCCGCTGGCGGCGCAACGTTATCGTAATTCTCCCCAGTAACACTACATTTCACGCACACTATCTCACTTTACTGTGAGAGGTCACTGACCTAAGATTTAATTTATTTTAGTGACATAAAGAATTTGAACCAGTCACCAACCTCCTCAGAGAAACTAAAATTGTCAAAACTGTCAAAACATCTTGCTGGAAAATGACAGTGACTTATTTATATTTTCGTGTTCGAATGGTGTGTTTTTTGAACTTTTATATTAGTGCGTATTGTAAAAATACCATAAAATCTAGTTTCAGTGCTTATCCAACCACATCACATTCTTTATTTTTTCCCTAACAACATATTATTATCTGGTTGCTGGTATTAAACTTGCGAATTATACAGTTGTCAAAATGACAAAAATCGCTACAGACGTCCGTCCAACTCGAGGCCACATGGCCATCTGCCTACGAAAATGAGACGCGCAGGTCAGTTACCCAGATAAATTCTATATAAAAAAATATAAAGCCATTTTTAAAGAAAGTGTTCGTAAAAAGATCTATTTTACATCATTGCCTATATTTTGTAATTGTTCACTTGAGTCAATTTTGCGCCTACTTTATGTACAACTCGAAATAAGATCAGCATTTCCCATTTTTCGTGGCATGATATGATCGAGCAAAGTTTAAAATATTGTGTTTTTGTTCGTAAAAGTATCAAGGGCGGTTATTAAACTATAACATATCTCAATATTCTATCAAAAAATTCAGTATTTCATTGTTTATTATTGAATGTTAAATAGGTCGATTTCGGGTAACGTGGTCTTAACTTATAGTTACCACATCCGATATGCTTACCATAACAATAGGGTTACCTTATGAACCTTATGATAAGGTAACCTTACGAGGACTGTTCCACTTGTACCATTCTGGACAGGGTTTTAAAAACAACTTCTAAAATAAGCCCGGAAAACCCTGTTTAGGGTAACCCGTTTCCGGTCCCTGCTGTGAGAGGCTTAAGAGGAATGCCTACCTGCGATTTTCCCATACAAACGCTCTCGACTGTTTCCTCCCTGGTTTTTGAACCTAGAGCAATGATTTTTTTCAAATAAGGTCAATATCATCAATATCTATGCCGCTATGTTTCGCTTTATGGATCTTTTTTTAATTTTAAAGAAACTTACAGCGCCTCAAAAATCGCAATAACGGCTTTATTAAAATGGCTGCAAAAAAAGGCGCAGTACTTATACAAATATAAAAACAAATATCCAAAAAATCAAAACATAGCGGCGTAGATTATTTCTTTCTCTTGCAGTTTCCAAAATATTATGATGATTGGTTGCGTTTTAGAGGAAAAAATAGTCGAAAGCGAAACATCCATGTTTAAGTTTTTTGCGGAGGAATTTTAGTTCGATCTGCAGTTGTCCTTATCGCATAGACAGCTCCCGCCGAGAGATTTCAAAAGTTGCTCAGCTAGGCATTGCTCTTAAGACTTGTACATAACACTTTCACTGCCAGGAACCCGCCTATTTAGTGGGCGCCTACGCCGTAAGGCACTGAATGTGTTAACACGTGTTTAAGTTTGTGTTGTGTGTCTGTCTGCTGTGGTTTCGTAGCAGTCAAACGGATACACCGATTTAAGTGCTGTTTTTTTATCGATTTCTTCATCTGTCGATATGGTTCTTAGTTAAGTATTTTAATTTGATGTAGTTTTTCACGGATGTTTACCTAGAGCCCACATTAAAAGATATCGAATCGAGTCCCGATTTTAAATTTTATTTAATGTCCAGTTCAGTAATTCATTTGAGTCGTTCCATTACTTGTCCATTTTAACAAGACAAGTAAATTCTAGCAATACGAACGTATCTTTTGAAGATCAAGGCAAAGAAAAATACAGTGAAGTCAATCTTTTGAAGCTTAAAAACATTGAATTGCTTGAACGCACCGTGATTAAATCGAAAAGGTTTAAATGTGCCTCATAATACTCACCTAAGTACAGCGCATTTGTTTTGTCTCAGAACAAATAATAAATAAAATAAAAAAGCCTTTTATTTCTCGATCACATGCAATAAAGAGATAACACAAAGTAATATAAAGTAAACTGGATATATTTATGAATTAACTAAACAAATTATAAATTAGTATTACTAAAATTAATATAGGATTGTATTGGCGTTTTGTGCCGTATGTATGCGATAGAAGAAAAAAAAATGTACGTGTAGTGGTGATGAGCACCCCTTTACAGGGTGAAGGCCTCCTCCAAGGTTTTTGATTTAAATAATTGATTTTGATTTGTGACACACCCGTATTCTCAGCAAGCATAAAACGTTCAAAAAGTTACAACTTTTTCGGGATACATCCCGACTACGGAAAACTAACTGAAAAATAACTGTTTTTTTTGTTAATACAAAAGGTCACCCGGAGCATAATTTCGAATCGATTTACACCTCATTGATCAAAATCTGTTCAGTATCTCAAACGCTACGGTGGAACAAACGTAAATACAAACATAGACTGCTAGAAATCAGGCTCTGCCTTAGTCGAGCAAAAAGATCGACTTTATAAAGTCCCAAGAAGAAACGATCGGAATCCATGACAAGAAGCTTCTGCGCTAGATATGACTTACATGCTACGGCGCTACAGTTTGCGTAGCACTGACACGCATGAATGATTAGATCCTTCGATGGAACTTACAGTGCTACGTGTTACGCGTAGCAAGTAAACACATTCAGTGCCGGGAACACGACTATCGTGTGCCTACGTCGTAGGCGCTTTCCGCTACATACGAGGAACACCACGCGATCGGCTACGAGCGTAGCGCGTAGCGATTCTCGGCACCGAATGCGTCTCGTGATACGAAAACAGTGCTACGAAGACGAGCATAAAATTGAAAATAATTGACAAAAGTTGTCAAGAGGAAATTTGTTATTCAGTAATGTAGTCCGGAAAAATTGTATGGAAACTTGACGCTGTTCCAAGCATCATTCCAGGCTTTCACCGCAAGGCACATTATACCAAAACAATAAACATCCATGAAAGGAAATCAGAACCATGACAAAACACCGTCGCGACCTGCTAAACAAACACCCTACGCCTTATTCCAACGGGCTAGATACCATTTTCGAACGAACAGACTCTTCATAGATTTGCAAATACGTGACTCTTATGGTATAGGTGTAAGGGTGAGTTTCGAATACGCTTTGCTGACGGGAATGGACATGAACTTGTTGCTTGTTACGCCTGAAGTTTTTTGTTGGAATCACCAAATTGAAATTATCCGTGGCCATGCGACAGTGCACCTTATTTTTTAACGACTAAGCACGTTGTTGGCGGCAGCTGCGAGTTGGCGGATCTCGCCGCTTCGGTATACTTTGCGCCCAGTTCAGTTGTTCTCTGGACGTTTCGGGAGATTCCCGCCTCGACGCAACTCCATTTTACGATATTAATGTTTTAAAGTTCTTTTTTCTAATTCGGACAGTGCTGGAATCTTAGAAGTTGAAGTTATGAATGTTTTTCAAAATTACATTGGTGTTTTTTAATGTGTTTTATTGAACTCTAGTGCGATGGTTTACGAGTTGCGTTTTTGAGCAGCTTCGGAATTTCGGAATTTTTGGCGGAAAAAGGCAGGTACTTATTTTTATTCCGTTTATTTAATATTTATTAGTAGTTGTAAAAATAAAAGTGTTTGCGCAAAAGTGAGGTGAAATAATCCAATGGGGTTTCTTAAATTTGTATGATTGGAAGTAAGACAAATCATCGGATTCTTTTACCAATATTTAATCGTTTTAGGGGAAAGTTTTCGTTATTTGTGGATTGTAGGTCGAAAACTTAGAAAATGGGTAGTTTTTCTTTTTTACCTACAATGAACCGACGTTTTTCCGAGTTTTTGGTTTTTGGTTTTAGAACAATCGACAATTACGGTTTTGGCGTGCGTAGGACTGAGGTTTCCTTTCCGACCAATATATTGTTTTAAGTTGGTTTTAAAAAAAATGTTATTGAGTGGAATTTTTTGGATGAGACGATATTTTGATTTACCACGACACTCTACATAAGCGTACAAACAAATTGCTGGTCAGAGAAAGTGAAAGATTAAATAATATTAATGGATGAAATAAGTATGGGTGTTATTCGGACATTAAATATAAAACCATAAACGTCAATACTCTAATTAATTAATTCATTCATTTATTTATTCAACCAACTTGGATCATACATTTAAATACTATACACAAACCATAAAAAATACAAATACATGTCAGGGTTAGTAGATAAATTTCATCTTACATCTAAAGTGTTAGTAGACATTATTTCCCATTACATGCAGTGCACTGCAATGGTTTAGGTAGGCACCATCCAACCTGCCTGCAAACATTGCCATAATGCTGTTGGTGCTGACCCTTACCCTATTGAGCAGCGATGCGGCTCAATAGGGTAAGGGTCATAGGGTAATGAAATGCCAAAATAAGACGAAAGACAGGCTATTGTCGGTAGAAAAGAAGAACGACCCAAATAATAAATAAGTTATACTTTTACAAAAAACCACTTAATACCAGCGACACGATTCTAATAACCACGTCATTCTTGGCACAAACGGGCAATAACCATGCGATATGTGTGACGTAACATTTTGTATACGTCAGGGTGGTATTAAAAAAAAACCTAAGACTACCTCGTGATGTGAAATAGTTATTTGTTCAACAAGAGAGCAAAGTAGATTTTTGCTGCGAGTGTTGATCTTGAGCGTAGTGAGGGACTCAAAGGCACGAGATGCAAATATCTTTGCTCTCGTGTGATACATACAACTTTTCACCTCAGCAGTGAGAACATCGTCACGTTAAAAAATATATCGTTAGGCTTTTACGCACCTATAATATTCTGAATTTGTAATAGAGCACTGGTGACACAGTGACTGTGGACACTATGATGTGTCACCAGTGCTCGATATCTAAATTAAAAAGCTACTTTGGCTCACGGAGTGAGCAAAATCGCATTTTGCTCATTGTTTTCACGCAGCAAAATATGCTTGTTCGAGCTGCTGAGGTGAAAAATGTTTTGTCACCCTATGCGCTAGTTGTACGTACTCGTACTAATGAGACTTAAATTTTTTTTTTTTTTCTATAATGTGTCTATCTGTGTGTGTGTGTGTGTGTGTGTTGATCGAGGTGGTTTTTAGCTACGATTCAACAAAATCGGTTCAGCCGTTTTTGAGATATTGAACTTCTGAATGAAAATGTCGGGGGTTTTTCAACTTTTCTAAGTTATAGTTATTATTACCTCACATGATGCATTGTAATAGTTATTTATGATACAAGTGCGGAAAGTAGGTAATTGCCAACGAGTGGCGATGACCAAAAACACGACCGTGAGGGAGTATTTTTGATCGACACGGGTTGGGAATTACCTATCCGCACGTGTATCATACAACATTTTACAATGCATCATAGGAGGAAATAAAAAAAATATGCATAAAAGGTGAAATTTTAACTGTCACGAACTCACGAAATCTCATTCCCGCATAGTGTGCGGGAATATTGTACTGAAATCCATTCCGCACGGGCAGGTCCTGTTCTTCTGCTGCCGTGCTGGCATCGTCCACTTCCCGTCTTTATGTTGAACCATATAAAGGAGCACATTCAGAGCAAGTGCATTTTAAAATAATATAATCAACGTGCGGATAAGTAGTTCCCAATTACCTACTTTCCGCACCTGTATCATACATTTACATTACAACTATTGTATGAAAAGTGACGGAAAATGAGTTCCGTCGTTAGTCCGCATTTACTTCTCTACCTAGGTATTTCAGCTCCAGACATTGTCATTACCGTCCACTGTTTTATTAATGACTGGTAATGAGTATTAAAGAAACTTATCATTGTAAGCTTACTTAAGTTGATTGGATAAAAAACTCAACTTATAATGAAACAGAAGCACTCTTATCTTGCATAACATAATTTGTACACACACACACACACACGCCCACGCACACGCACACGCGCACGCACACGCACACGCACACGCACACGCACACGCACACACACACACACACACACAAACGCACGTCGGCGTGAATAATACAACTGCAGTTTTATGGAGATGCACTATTTATTGCGCCAAGGTTATGCTAAGGGGCGTACAATAAGAATTCCTCAAATCTGCCGAGAGGAGATACAGTTTTAGTCACGATAATATTCTCATCTCTGTTCTTGTGTGTGTGGTGTTGCCAGACCACTTTATGCATCTGTTTCTAATTGGATGCGTGGCTATTCGCCACACTCTTTATTGCATATCTCAAAACATAAATCACAAACAGGAAAACTTAAATTTAAAAATAGAGGTTAACAACAACCCACCACTTATCCGATAACAAAAAATATTTTTTCTACTCCTGAACCGTTATCTGTCATTTATATAGGCTGTAGCTCAAATACAATGACACCACTAATAAGTCGTCGAAAAACTCTATGCTCTATGGCCCAAAAACGCACTGTTTAGCGTACTTTTTTGGTTCATACATTTTTCATAAAAGCACTGTTTAACTTTTTTTTAAATCGGCCGCTATATTGCAGTGGTGCCAACTTCATAAACAAATATTTCGAAATAAAAGTATTTATTTACTATACATTTGTATATTATAAATTATTTACTACAATAATAATAAATCATCATCTATTGTGTGTTAAATCACATGTTTTATACATTCTTGGTATTATTTATGAAAATAAACAGTTCGAATTCGGTCCGGGTCCGGATTCTGTTTGGTTCGGATGGCAAGTGCAAACAAATTAAAAACAAAACAAACCATAAGCAAGAGGTGTCACATTTCCAATTTATTACCAAAATACAGTTCAAAATGAAAGGACGAAAGATGATAAACTATTAGTCCTAAACTATTAAGATTTTATTCGTGTATGTGAAGACAAAAGTGTACGTTCCTTTTAAAATGGTCGAAGAAATTAATAACTCCACCTACTGAAGTAATTGCGCGAGTAGGTAGCAAAAGTACGAATAGAAAACTTGCCGCCTGAAAAGTTTAACTATTCTGTAGGCTGCTATTTATTTTAAATATGTCGTAGAAAAAGTATTGTATGCAACTGTGTATAACTGGTCTAAAAACGCTCGTGGCGTCTTTAATTGCGATGCTCGCCAAGGCTCGCACCGCAACCCACGCCACTCGCGTTTTAAGACCCTTCTTATAGAACAGTTGCATAAAATACTATTACCTTTACACACTTTCTTGTAATAATTAGATGTTTTCTATCAATAAGTAACACTACGTTATAAACTTTACCACGAAGAAAGTACCCAATTCATCTTTTTGTAATTTATATTTTGTAATTAACACTTTATTGTAATAATTAGATGTTTTACTTTCAATATAGTAACACTATGTTATAAACTTTAAGTGCCAAATTCATCGCGTTAGGTGAATAACGTACCTACCTACTATTAGAATTTGAATGAGGTTTAAATTACTAGTTTAGTTTATTCATCATTTTCACGTTTGCCGCCGCCACGATTTTATTATTTATGTTGCAACACTTGCAACATGCCCAGTATCCGTGAATTTGTTCAATATTTAATTAGGAGTGCACGTGCTGCTTTGAAATTGGATTTTAGATGCACATTCATAGGGAAAAATGGAATTTGAACAAACATGATAAGTTCAAAAACTGTATCCCGTCTAAGGAAAAGGACCGAAAAAATAAATTTCTGTCAAAAATGTCATTTTTGGTACAAGCTTTTATTGCCGACTGTACTTTTCTGTATACCATCATCAATTACTCATTGAGACGATTCTAACGAGCCCAAACTCAACGCGGTTACGTCGGTTAAGTACTGAATTCCCATGACCACCTTCTGTCACCATCATCAGATCAGCTCGATGGTACCATAATATTGAATTGTCATCCAAACTATACTAGTACCCAAAGTTTCAGCTCAATCGAAGAAAAATGGATTTCAAATTTTGACGGACAACTTAAATACATACTTATATACTTACATATTATATATTTACATACATACGCTTGTAAAAACTTTTTTCGCACAAAAGGTAGCTTTTTTTTTTCTTGGAGGAAACCTGCGTACTAGTTACCCAATCATCGGGGTATGACTGGGTTATGTGGTATTTCTATCCACTAAAAACTCCACGGCGGCTGGCACCTGCGCTCTCATGCGGAGGTCTCCAGGATATCATACTGAACGCACTGGAGCCCCCCTCGCGCCTCGCCACATTTGGCTCGTCCTAGGATGATGATGGTCGCCTTCCTTGGGGTTTTTAGGTGAGTGCCCCGCCAGAAACACTGCGACCCCGATGACCCCCTTTATTCGCCTTCTACGACAGGCGGGGGAGACCGTAGACCTATTCTTGTCCGACCCTGCACGGTTACACACGAACCTTAATTTTGAATCGATTGATACTTTATTCATCAAAATCGTAGTTCCAAATAGTTACCACCAGAGGCGCTGTTCGCGTTGCCATACAAATTGAAACTAAACGCAAACGCGTTCGAAAACGTATTGTATCAATGAAACTTATACTAGAGCCTCAGTATCTTAAACGCTGTGATCGAACACACGTAAATACAAACATAGACTGCTTAAATCATATCCGTCCAAAAAAATCTTGTTTTCTTTCATCCATACTTGAGGCGACGTGAGCTCCGAAAACGGATTTTTAAAAAATCGTAGCTCTTGTTTGGATTATAATACGGTTGCCTTAAATTTAATTAGCAATCTTGAGGCCTTTTTCGAGGGAAATCAGCTATTCGAATCCTGAGTTTTTGACTTTCGCTTGATAGAAAAAAAATCACGAACATAGGTCTAAAATACACTTTAAAAAATCATTACAAATTATGCACAACAGCTAAACATATTACAATTGGTTCTTAAAATCGGCAATGTCATGTTTGAGGGAAATCCGCTATTACTATATTATTTATTAAAACGCACAAAGAAATAAAATTAAAAAAACATGATATCCGCGCTTCCATCTCGCTCACGCTTATGCTCAGTGAGAGGGAGAGAAGACCACGAACCTACGTCCCCTCAATATGATCGTGATTGTGATCGTTTATGGGGAGAGCAGGGGTGTGAGAGGACATCACGTGTATTCTTTCACAGAGCGCGATAGTAGTAAAAATATGATCTCATGATTTCTGAACGAGTCCATAACTACGAGAGTAACTCTGTCTGTGTGTTGGTGCTGTGCCTGTGAGAAGTAATATAGCATGCATATATATAGGTATGCTATTAATAGTACATTATTGCCGTGGCCGGGAAGGAGGCAATTGCAGGCTGAGTATTTTGTTTAAACGGACGAGCTTGCGAGTCCGTTTAATTATAATACGAAGCCTGCAATTGCCATTCCGGCTGAGGCTAATATAGTGCTTTTCTCAAAAATGGGGGAATAAAAAAGACTAGATAGAAATCAAGCTTTACTATTAAATACAACTTGAGAATACTACAAATTACATAAAATTAAACGTCATAATATTTTTTTTAAACAGAATCGCAAGTGTATTTTTCCACCGAAAAACGCAAACGATTTGAGACTCGTACAATAATGTAGCGTTTGCAACACAAAAATACGACTTGATTTGGCTGAATACGGCCTGTGCCTTCTTTTATATGCCAGTTTCTACTTATTAAAAAGTTTGGCACTCGACAAATAAAGGAATATATATGTAACATTCCAGGCGGCCTGCAATGTTTTTTATTTTTTAATTTTGATCTGGCCTTAAACTATACACTTTACCTTTCAATATGTAGCGAGTTATGTTCACTTTGCGGGCCATTTTTGCGAAAAATGTTATATAGCCTGTATTTTTAATATTACCTCAAATTGTAACCAGATGGAGGTAATAGGGATATTTATATTGTAATGGATCGATATTGCGAGAAAATTTTAAGTTAGTTTTAACTAACAAAATATGAATCTGAATAACAAATTTTTGAAAATTTATGGAGGAGCAATGTATTGCGTACACTCCTTTGACACATGGAAGAAGCGGTCACTTGTGACATTTGTGACGTCACGTCAGTAAGACAAAGTAGTGATACATTGCGTGCTGAATTATTTTATAAGGAAACGAAAAAATTGGTAGGTTAACAAACCTGGAAGGATGGAAAGGATTAGCTGGACAGAGAGAAAGACAAACGAAGAAGTTTTAAGCATGGTAGATGTGAAAAGATGTTTGCTAGGATGTATAAGAAATAGGAGAGGCAAGATGGTGGGTCACCTGATACGGCACGACAGTTTCTTCCTAAACATCCTGGAGGGTAAAATTGAAGGCAATAGAGGCAGAGGAAGGCCTAGGCTAACATATTCTAGCCAAATAAAACATAAAGCTGATGTAGAGTCATATGAGGAAGTCAAGAGGCTGGCAATGGACAGAGAAAAGTGGCGGTTACTCCACCGACAAGAGCAAGGCTCTTAATGATGAACAAACCTAACACCTACGTCTGATTACAATTTGAGGTAATATTAAAAATACACGCTGTATTTCGATAAAACAATACACTTGAACAAGATTATAACTAACAAACTAAATTAAATTAATACCAAGTTAAATCTAAATAAGGCCCTCGAGGCATTGTACCGAGGATGCTTCGCTGAATTGACAACATTTCATTATGTTCAAGTGGGCGATTTTATGATTTATTTCGGTAGAAAATGTTTTTTAAGCAGCTCGTGTTTTTTTATTTCTCCCTAAAGCCGCGTCCGCTGCGCCATGTTTTCGTGGTTTTTAAACGTCAAAAATGTTTTGCCAATCAAAACAATACCCTATTTGTTTGCCAAAACTGACGGAAAACATGTTAGATGTTTGCAAACACCGAAAACACGACGCAGCGGACCCGGCTTAAGTTGTAATTTTCATTCAGAAATATCAAATTAAAAAGGAGCGAGTTCCAGAAGGTCGTAACTAAATTATGACGTCAACGTTACGGCTCTGTATGGCAGCTTGCACACCTTTCATATGACAGTCGTAGTATTGACGTCACACATGGCTTAAAACACATTCATACAATTTCGCAATTTTCTTAAAAACGGGTCACCCTCAAATGAAATCTGAAAACTACTTTATTACGTTCTGGCCCCGTAGCATGGTTCGCCTTATCATTATCACGCGATTACTGACATGATAGAGCATCCGTCACTGGCTGACACCGTTCGATAGAACGAGACGACGCTCTTATCTTGTCACTTATCGCGTGATAAGCTAAGCCATGCTACGGGGCGTAACATAATTACATTGTGCTCTACGAGTAGTATAAGTTTTATCGACGTTTTCGAACGCGTTTGTGCTTTTTTAGGGTCCCGTTCTCAAAGAGTAAAAAGGGACCCTGTTACTAAGACTTCGATGTCCGTCCGTCTGTGTGTCACCAGGCCTCACTGATACCGTGATAGTTCCAGCTGAAATTTTCACAGATGATGTATTTCTGTTGCCGCTATAACAACTATACCCCGCTATCGGAGGTGCAAAATGGTAGCTGTCAAGTTCTAGGGATGGGTAAAAATTATTTTGAAATACTAGCTATATGTCGATAATTATAGCTATATGTCGATAATTTTCCTATACCATAATGAGAGTCTAAGACTTTAATTAAACGTGTAAATTTTATAAAACAGGGCTTTATAATTACAAAATTGTCTATTCAATATTTTTCATTGTTATGAATAAAAATCTTTAATCTTTCATCATTACTAACAAATTATCGATATTTTCATAGTACGAACCATTCATAAATTAAAAACATGTTAAATTGTAGTCCAAAAAATGGTATACATATAAAACTAAATGTACAGAATAAGATTATCGATATCATAAATATTTTTCCTATCCCTAAGAACTTGACAGCTACCGATTTGCACCTCCGATAGCGGGGTATAATAACAACAAATACGAAAAACACAGAATAAAATAGTTTTTTACAGATAATGGTACGGAACCCTTCGTGCGCGAGTCCGACTCGCACTTGGCCAGTTTTTTTCAATTTGTATGGCAACGCGAACAGCGCCTCTGGTGGTAACTATTAGGAACAACGCGTATCCATACATATTGAAACTAAACGCAAACGCGTTGGAAAACGTAAATGTAGGTATCGATAATACTTATATTAGAGCTACTGGAATCGCTACATGCTAGGCTCGGAGCCGATCCCGTGGTTTTTCCGTAGCGGAAAGCGCCTACGGCGTAGGCACCCGCTACGCGGGTTCCTGGCAGTGAAAGCGTTAAGTAAAACAAGTCACTTAATGCACCCCCATTTTTATTTTCGCAATTTCTTTTGAATTACCTAAATACCGCTATAATTTATTAAGCCACTCCGTCATGGTTGAAATATATCAGACGTCAGTTTTGAAGGCAGGTGATTAACGACACGTACTTTAGATTAAATTGTGTTGAATTTAAGTATTTTGCGGTGGAATATGAAAGAAATAAGGTACCTAAATTAAGGGGACTTTTCTGCATTCGAATTTAAGCCATGTCACTTTGACATAAAGTGCCCATGGCATACACTAGTGAACGTCGAGGATTAGGAGAGTCGGCAAAATTATGATGAATGACTTGATACTTAATAGATTTTTGTTAAATAGTATTAATCATTATCTGTGCCTTTTATTTTCTAGAACAATATAGGATGGTCCACTCAAGAACAAAGCAGAATAGCAAAAGTAGAAATGTTCTAGAAACTATTCATGGACTTCCGCAAAGTAACAAAGCAAATAGTTATGCGAACAGCGACGCATAGGTCACGTCAAGCGTGTGAAACACGTTTTTGTTTTTTAATTAATTCTGCTGCAGCAAGTTACAGTGACATTTAATCTCATCATTAAATATAATGAAATTAATGAGCAACTTGTTGCGATACCTTTTATATTGCGGGCCGGAGCGTTTCGTGCACACATGAGGATTATTGGAACTGCAAAAAGTCAAATGCCTATTTATACTAATGATGACACAATAATGGTACCATCAAATCTACCCGACGGTGAAGTGAGAAGGTGGAACTCTTCCATTTACCCTCGGATAAAACCTTCAACACAACAAGCTGACAACAACTTTTATTTAAATGCTTATTACAACATACATCATAATGTGGGCCCAAACGGTACAGTAAACGGTTCAAAATAATTGATAAAAATTCATTAATTAATTGCCGATAGGCACTAACGTGCAGGGCAACATTCTAAATTATTTTACCCTCCCCCGTGACAATCCCAACCCAGTGCCCTTAATATAGAGCAATTCTAACGTCCTTCCAACATCTTCAGAATGCCGTTCTTACTTCCTCTAACTCGTCTCAGCAGCGAGGCGACCCTCTTCCGTATGATGGCATGGAAGCCATCAATGTGCGCTTCGGCAAACATGTTTGACGTACTGCACGAAATTTGCGATGATACAGACCATTGTGAGGCCTGTCATCATGTATGGATCTGAATGTTGAGCGTTAAAGGTGACGGATGAAAAGAGACTGCATGTTACGGAGATGAGAATGTTAAGATGGATGTGTGGTATGACGAGGATAGACATAATAAGAAATGAGTATATTAGAGGAAGCCTGCAAGTAGCGCCTATCATCGACAAATTGAGATCCCATCGGCTTGCGTGGTATGGGCATATTATGAAATGAAATGAAATGAAATTTGTTTATTTGCTTAACATTATGTACGTATAAAGATGGTGAGGTAAATGGTAAATAATGTCCATATAATGTCAATACCTTATAAAAGCAGGCATGCAAATTTATTTGGTTTATAATTATTAATTAATATAATTGGTTTTGTTTAAATTTATATAATTACAATGTCAAGTATTATTAAGCTTCTATGTCAAGACTGTTAATATTATTAAACACAAATTAAAATAATTAAATTGGTACAATCACTACGACAGTAACATTATATAAAAATAAATTCAATTCCTACTTACATTAAAGTCCTTAATATAATCTAGTATAGTTCAGGTACTCATTGACGCTATAATAATTACATTCTCCTAGATAATGTAATATTGCTCGTCTGAACTTAGTGAGAGGCATGTCTATTAATTTTTGTGAAAGTTTATTATACATTTTCTTTATCATCCCCCCAACATTATTGTCCAGAGTTACCTTAGATTATGAGTCCATATCGTAAGACTGAGGAGACGTAACTGTGGTAGGCGTTTAATGCTGTCTTTAACGACACGATTGCTTTTAGTCGTTTGAGTGCATAAACCTATTTATTTTAGTGCAAACAATGTCAATATGTTTCCTCCAGTTACAGTTTTCATCAAGCGTTAATCCTAAAAATACTGCGGAGTCAACTGTTTCAATGTTAGTATTTTTATATGCTAAGTATAAATGTACCTTTTTACCCTTACTAGTTCTATACTGGATAGCTTTTGTCTTGTCAATATTAATTTTTAAATCATTTAATTTACTACTTTCTTGAGTGTTTCATTTATGTCAGTTTCGAGTGAGTTTGGATTATTACCACGAAATAATGTTGTGGTGTCGTCAGCAAATAATATGCATTTATGTGTTGTTATATCTGGAAGGTCATTGATATATATAAGGAACAGCAAAGGGCCTAAGATACTACCTTGAGGCACACCGCTCTGATTTAATTTATATTCTGATAAAACACTGACTTTTTCTTTATTAGTAATTTTGTGTACACTGTTTGCGTTGACCTAAGTAGCTAGCAAACCAGTCGTGGGCATTTCTCCTGACGCCATAATTGTATAATTTGTTTTATAACGTTTTACGTGAAAAAAACTGAAACGTCAGCGGAGAAAATTTTCTCATCAGAAAAATATTTTTAAAATTGATCTACAAGGTCGGGAAGGACAAGAATTTGAACACTTTATCTTAATTCATAATATAAACGTCCATAACGTAAAATCCCACCTGAATCGATTTATTTTTTCGATGAGCCCACTTTTGCTACTTCTGTTACAAAATATTGTTTGCCTAGTCAGGCCAGATATCATCGGCACTCCAGGCCCAGGACCCACTGCGGAACCCTAAATATTATTCTCAGAAACCATAAACGATTCCTATCAAATACTACAATATACATACTGAGATAGACAGGCAACTCGACCAAATTGAGAAGGCATTTAATGCTTGCGTATACAGACGCCATCTCTTCTGCGATACTTAAAACTTTTCTTTGAATTTACAAAACATACAAAAAGTGCGTCGGTGCGTCTGATGTCTTATGACAATACGGCGAATTTTGAAATACCTTGACAGCCTAGCCTAGCAATCGCTAGAGCTTCAGAGAGTTCGCCACCTATCAAGTAGGTGACACTATTTTCAATAAGAAACTGGATTTGCATTAAGTTCTAAGTTCGCATAGCATGATTCCTATGATGTAACTAAGGACGCCCAGGATGCCGAAGTCGCCGCGCCGGCGCGCCGCCCCGGCAACCGTCGCTGTGTCAACGAATGTTGTCAAATTTTATAAACAATATCAGTAGTGTGCCGTGTAAATTTGATCTTCAGTGTTAAATGTGTTTTTTTCTGTGCTGATGTCAACTTCTCCATCACAAGCCCGCAGCCAACAAAACAGTCAGTCTTCACCGGAGTTTATTCAATGCCCGTATCCATCCCAGATTCTTGAAAGGACAGCGAGGATTAAACATACACATAGGCAAGTCTAATAAATCTACAAATAACTTATCTACCCATCACTCGCCAGTCCCTACCACATCCACCCATGCCGCTGTACCTTTTTCTGACAATTTAAGCAAATATAAAAGGACCTTGCCAGTCATCAAGCGAATCCCGAGAGGTACGAGGTTTGCTGTCGCGTCGAGCCTTTCTAAGGCGATAGATGACTGCGTCTTCCCCCAAAATTCGACTTCCAGCTGGGAAAAACTTCTTTTATTTGCTTACAATACTCTACATATATCTA
The DNA here is from genome assembly GCA_963854355.1 of Epinotia brunnichana. NCBI lineage: Eukaryota > Metazoa > Arthropoda > Insecta > Lepidoptera > Tortricidae > Epinotia > Epinotia brunnichana. The sequence goes on along the minus strand of OY977935.1, from coordinate 81,223,089 downwards.
AAAAAGATACCCAGCGTCGTTCTATAACAGCCAAATCACAACGTTCTTTCCAAATTGGGTCTAAAAATCGAGATATATCCAAAGTAGTAGAGGCAAAAGTGAACGACGGAGATCTTAAAGGTGCTGTGAATTTTTTTTTCTCAAGTCAGCCGGTTTGTTAGATGTTTTACTCGAAATCGTTATTTCAACGTAGCAAAATTTTGAATCGCATTTTTCCGCGATCGTAAATTTGGCAGTCGTTTTAATTATTTGGCTACCATTTTAACACAAGTTATTTTCATTGCTCGCGGTTTTCCGCGAGTTGCCTTTTTCTCTACAGTTTTTTAACCAAAGTCGTATTTTCATGTATCGAAATTCCGTGCAGTTTTTTTCCATTGCTTGTATTTTTTATATAGAGGCAAGTTTTCTTAGTAGATCATTTTAATACTCTCATTTTCTCCGCATGCATAACCTTTGTACGGACAATATCTACATGAAACGATGATATATTAAAATGTGTTGTTCCTCAGCCTCCTTCACCATCACGTACTAGTGTCACTGACACGCCAACCTTTTTGCCACAAGAGAGTGACTATGAACCTTATATGAAAGACAGGTTTTTTTGAGAGCGGCTGTCATAACCCATAAAGGCGTTCTTGGCACTGCGGGCACCACAATCAATACACGATAACTTTAGGCCTTCAAAGTGTTAAAGCGTGCGAAAATTTCTGATACAACTCTATTTATAGTGGAGTGTTAGAACGTGTCAGATATTTCTGTAGATACCCTTTGTCCTCAAATATTATTTCAGGTGGCCTTCTGTAAATTTAAAAATTTTGGTATCCGCTTTACTTTAAATAGTTTAAATATTGTTTGCATCAGACGTATGGTGTTGAAATCATGTTTTACTCATATCTGAAATTTTGTGTAAAAATATTTTTTTATTTCTTATTCGCATCTAGTCTTGCGTCTTAAAATAACCTTATTTCAACATAACAACTTTTTGCCTACTGATTAAACTCAATTATACTTTAAACAAGACAATCTTTCATTGTACTTTTCTAAAAAAATGTCTTTATTCGTTCACGATATTTTGAATGCAGTCCTCCATATCTACGAACTTTTTATAACTTTTACGCTCAGTTTCAATATTCATTTCGGCTTGAATTATATTAAAATTCACGGTCATTAGCTTGTTCTTTCAATTTTGAAATAAGATATAAGAGATTCTGTGGACCGATTTTTGACTTTCGAGCGCTCGAAAATAAAATAAAAGTAAATACGATTGTAGTGTCAAAATTAATGGGACTTACTTTCTACCGATAGAATTGAATACGAGTGGTCGATACCACTCGTTTTTAAATTTTCTATCGCTATTTCAAAATAGGATTTCATAATTTTTGACTGTTTTCGAGTGAAAGAGTCGAGCGCTCGCAAGTCAAAAATCGGTCTCCTGTCTGTGTCGAACTTCTTTATTTATCTTGCTATGCCAGCCCTCAGCAACATTGTTCGTCCTATGACGCTGCCCATAACATGACAGGACATTCATGTTTTTCACGTTAAACCATTGTGATGACATACATGCAATCACGCTTTTATCCCTAAAAGGGGTAGGCAGACCACATGAAACACTTTTAGCATAAATGTGGGTATAAAAGATCGACAAAATGTGATATCGAAGTGATAGGTTGCTAGCCCATCGCCCACAACACACTTCAACCCTGTTCCCTTAGTCGACTCTTACAACACCAACGGGAAGAAAGGGGGTGGTGCTATTCTAACCCACCACACCACACGGGCACAGGGGGTGTGATACTGATGACACATGTACTAATTAAATGCCTCAATTTTGTTTATTGCCGGTGCACTTTGTAAAACACACAACCATCCTTCAAGGGTTTTTAAATTCGCCAAATGTGCAATAAAAATGGACTTCGAGACGTAATGACTCCCTTCACGGCTGTAGGATATACCTAGGTCGGCTGCATGCTAAACATTGTGGCTAAAGTGGTAAAAACATCCACTCACTTTGGTTTCGGGAAAAGTGGTTGATATTGCGTTTATGATAGCCATCTCGAAATCAGTTTTTATTATCTTTGGACAAAAATTTGGAACATAATGTAACTTCAACGCATTAAAGAAAGCTTCATAAGTCATTTGCGTCGTGTTCGGCAACAAAGCGTAAACCAGGGGTGCAACTTTGGTGTATTCTCTATCGGAACCAATATCTCCATGGATGGTAAAAAGTTGCAAAAATGGCTTAGGGGCAATTTTAAAAGTGCCATCACAAAAATAATTATCAATGTTTTTGATGTGTTCTTGGCATTTCGAACTGATGAAAATGTGAATATTTTTAATTTTTGCACAGAAATTGGTCCGCTAAATCCTCTGGAAGGACAAGATCCTCACAAGTCTGGAAGTTAAAGCTGGATATGTTGCTGTTCCGAGCTCTTAATAAGGTGTCTCTTTTAGAGTAAAAAGAAGGCAGTTTTCCGGCATATTCCTCTGACATGTAACGTGACATCTCTTCTTTATATAATTGTGGAATAGGCCTATAATCCACTGACACTTTTTTCAGTTCTGAGATACTTTTTAGGGTTCCGTAGCCAAATAGCAAAAAACGGAACCCTTATAGATTCGTCATGTCTGTCTGTCCGTCCGTATGGCACAGCCACTTTTTTCCGAAACTATAAAAAGTATACTGTTGAAACTTGGTAAGTAGATGTATTCTGTGAACCGCATTAAGATTTTCACACAAAAATAGATAAAAAAAAACAATAAATTTTGGGGGTTCCCCATACTTCGAACTGAAACCCAAAATTTTTTTTTCATTAAACCCATACGCGTGGGTGTGGATATCTATGGATATGTCTTCAAAAATGATGTTGAGGTTTTTAACATTTTTTTTTTCTAAACTGAATAGTTTACGCGAGAGACACTTCCAAAGTGGTAAAATGTGTCAGCGTCCCCCTCCCTGTAACTTCTAAAATAAGAATTGGCTTTGGGTTGCATCTAATAAAGCAGACCCCTTACACGTTTTTCCGTACAATGCCATGCCGTTGTGTTTTTACTCTGCCTACGAAGCTGGAGGTCCCGGGTTCGAATCCCGGTCAGGGCATTTATTTGTGAGTTTACCACGAATATTTGTTCCTGAGTTATGGATGTTATATATGTATAGAAGTATCTATATGTATTTATCGATTATATATATCATCGCCTAGTACCCACAACACAAGCCTTACTGAGCTTACCGTGGGGGCCTAGGTTGATTTGTGTAAGATTGTCCCGTAATATTTATTTATTTATTTATTTATTATTATTTATCAAATTTTAACCGCCATGGGTATGTACTTTCCACAAAGCTGAAACTCGTGGTGCTACTTCGTGATATTGAAGGCGTGTCCTCCATAATTAACGGCGTTAGATTTTATATTTTTACGGCACACTACCAAACTCACTTCTATGAAAGTATCTTTGTTGAAATGACGAACGCCAAACTTCAAATTTAAATTATATTCTTGGGAATATCAGTTTTTTTAGCAAGGTTTTGGGCCATTTCTCGTGAAGGAGGCTGAGGAAAAACACATTTTAATATCATCGTTTCATGTAGATATTGTCCGTAAAAAGGTTATGCATGCGGAGAAATTAGAATATTAAAATTATCTACTAAGAAAACTTGCCTCTATAAAAAATACAAGTAATGAAAAAAAACTGCACGGAATTTCAATACACAAAAATACGACTTTGGTTAAAAAAACTGTAGAGAAAAAGGCAACTCGCGGAAAACCGCGAGCAATGAAAATAAATTGTGTTAAAAATGGTAGCCAAATAATTAAAACGACTGCCAAATTTACGATCGCGGAAAAATGCGATCCAAAATTTTGCTACATTGAAATAACGATTTCGAGTAAAACATCTAACAAACCGGGCTGCATACTTGAGATTATTTGAGTTGGCTGTCAAAGTGGTCCATTCAAAAACTAACTCTACCACGACACTTCAATTCCAACGACAGTTTTATAAAAATTCGGCCACATGAAATAATCTCAATGTTTTGACGACTTCTGTAACCTAGTTGGTAGTGACCCTGCCTACGAAGCCAGAGGTCCCGGGTTCGAATCCCAGTAAGGGCATTTATTTGTGTGATGAGCACAAATATTTGTTCCTGAGTCATGGATGTTTTCTGTGTATTCAAGTATTTACTTATCTATATAAGTATGTTTATCGTCGTCTAGTACCCATAGTACAAGCTTTGCTTAGTGTGGGACTAGGTCGATTTGTGTAAGATTGTCCCCAAATATTTATTATTTATTTAAGTATCTATCAAAAATTGAATTTTTGGTGCAAGCTTTTATAGACGACTGTTCTTTTCAGTATACCGTCAACAACTACTCATTGAGACGATTCTAACGAACCCAATCTTAACGGGGTTACGTCGGTTAAGTACCTACCTTCTGTCTTCGTCATCAGATCAGCTCGATGGTACCCAAAATTTCAGCTCAATCGGTTGAAGATAACAGCTTCAAAATTGAGTTGCAAGATTCCACCCGAACAAACATAGTTACCTATTTAGTGACATACATAAATACCTAGTTACATAGTTAGTTAGGTACATACATTACAAGTTAATAGAAAGCTTTTTAAGTAAAGGTAGTCACTGGCTACTGGCTACACACTTCCGTAACGAAACAGCGAATTTTCAATGTCAAGTGTAGTGCAATGAGCCCGAAGTGACAAACTACTTAAAGCTCGATTCGAGCCATGTGTTTACTAATTTGTTAGTTAGTTAGTTTACAAATAGGGCCTTATACAATTTATTGCAGTTACAAACTTCCGTTTTCAAAGTTCAAGTCATGCGTATAACATTGAATGCAATACGAGCAGTTTGATTTTAGTTGTAGTTTAGTTGGGGGTTAGGAAAATTAATACAAATTGAATATGTATTGAGTTTCAGCTTAGTTGCGGTTTAGGCGAGTAATACCGGACCGGGATATACCTCATTCCAGAGGGGTAATCACGTAACGTTTTGAACGTACGATAGGACAACCCAACTGTCATTTTTGCATACTAAAAGTGACATCCCACCAAAAACATTACATGTAAAGTGTACATTTAGCTTTCAGCGTTAAAAATATATCAGATCACGATCATAAGTAGCGATCAGAAGACATAATAATGAAGCTGTCACACAAATATCGCGTCCTACTACGGCGGAACATTATAGAAGAAAAAAAATAAAAACCAATATCTATAAAAACAATAATGTCTTTGTAACAAATGTACCATGTGTTGAACAACAGAAAAGTTTATTAAATAATTTGCAATATATAAATGTTTTTCGTAATATCCGGGTGTAAGTAACAAGATTTTCAAAAATGTATTTCTCAAAAACTACGCATATTAGAAACGCGGGAGTTTTAGTCTCGCATTTGTAATTATCTAAACTACAGTAATTTATAATAAATCTCGACACAGTGGCCCCTTCCCATCTCCACGGAACGTCCTCCAGAGCCGGTGCGGCTGCAGAGGCCGCGGAAAAGGCAAAAACTAACAAATATAGGGGTCTCGGCCCCGAATACTGCTTTGTTCCGTTCGGCGTCGAGACCCTTTGTCCGTGGGGTCCCAGCGCCCTCAATCTTCACAAAGAACTTTCTAAAAAAATAGCCGACACCACCGGGGACCGAAGAGCTGGCAGCTTCCTCGCTCAACGCATTAGTATTGCGATACAGCGGGGAAATGCTGCCAGCATCTTCGGCACCATGCCGCGGGGAGACCCGTTATTTTAGTTATAAAATAAGCTTTTTACATTCTTTTGTTTTTAATCTTATTTAGTTTAAGTTTTTGTATTTAGTTAATATTCTTCAGCGTTAGATAAGTTATAGATTATCGACTTAATTAAATACTCTATGTTTCACATATAAAATTATGAATAAATGAATATTAATAAATCGGCTATTCTAATATAAAACATTCGATTTTTAACGGAAAGATTCGTCTGCATTTCTTCGTTTATAATTATATACAATATCAAAGGGAAATATTTTAGTAATTTTACTTATTTCCATTATTTGGTGCTTTTCAAACATAACAATACCAATTTATTTACGTTTTACAATGGTTTTCTTTTAATTTTACATTTATATTACTTTAGGTTTTCATTAATCTGATCATAATATCTTATCTTAATCTATCGTATAACGCACGTAAGTATTCGGTGTGTAATCAGTTTTTCGTCGTCTTGGGAAAACATTTGCGATATAAGAGTTTTAATATTTATACGAAACCAATTACTACCACATGTTTTCGTAATTCACCAGTTTTAACACTTTCACTGTCAGGAACCCGCCCAGCCTACGCCGTAGGCGCTTACTGCTACTTAGCACAAATGAAATAAAACAACAAAGTTTTTTACAAGCTTTTATTTACCTGTCCCGTTGTCTGTCTGTCTGTAATCAAATCTTGCAAGTTAAATTTGACCCACTTCCCGGTTTCCGATTGAGCTGAAATTTCGCATGCATATGTGTATCGCATGACAATGCAATATTATAATGACATGGAGCTGATCTGATGCTGGAGCTGGATAGGAACTCCGCAATAAGACAACACCACCCCAACGAGTTTGGGCATGTTAGAATCGTCTTAATGAGTAGTTGATGATGGTATGCAGAAAAGTACAACTGGCAATAAAAGCTTGTAGGTACCAAAAATGAAATTTTTGACAGAAATTTGTTTTCTACGAAATTTTATTGTGGCTGATAAGCCCGATTATCATATTCTTAAAAAAATACTTCGTGCAGTAGAGCACAATAGTGGCATTTTATGCAGCGCAGCTTACATTGAGCACAGAGGCGAACTTTGCAAGCATGAGAAGGGAAAAATAATGTGATTCAGGTTGTTTCCAATTTAAACTCGTCCTCTTTGTGTGGTGCTGCGCCGCATTTTACTTTATGCACTAGATAATAAATAGTTATTTGTTATACAAGGGGGGGGAAGTAGTATTTTACCTGCGAGTGTTCATTTGAAACACGAGCTAGCGAAAGGATTCTATAATTAAAATTCAAAAATAGAATCCTGAGCGTAGCGAGTGTTTCAACACACGAGACGTAAAATAACTTTTCACCCGTGTATAACACAAATCTTTTCACCTCACTACAGCGAGGAAAATAAGAAAAAAGGTAAAAAATAAATAAAAAAAAGTAAAAAAAAAGTTGAAAAAAAGTTTAAATAAAAGTTAAAAAATATTTAAAAAAAGTAATAAAAAATATGTCATAAAATATACAAAAAACCAAAAATAAACCATTTAACGTTCTACGTCATAGTACTTTTAACGTTCTACGTCATAGTACTTTTAACGTTCTACGTCTACTTTCTTCACATGTCGATAAAAAGCGATTTTCTCAATAGATATCAAATATACAAAAAGGCCTTTCCGAGCTAGTGAGGTGAAAAATCCATTGTATACACTCCATAGCGTACGATATTATATTGTCTTCGGTTCGCAGGGTTGGTTGCAGTGAAGATGGCGGAAACGGACACCACCGACCAGGATCACCCAGCGGCGGCCGCTGGGCGGGGCGCGCACAAACGCCAGAGTGGTAAGTTTCTACAATATCTTTTGGATACATAGAAATCCCTTTTCTACAACGAATACACTAAACTTCTCCTTGTATGTACTAGGCATAAAGAGACGACAAAGCTATTGTTATTCATTGTTAAGTGTAACCGCTACCTAATTATAAGGTTGTTAAAACCAATATAAATTCAAATTCAAACATTTATTAGTGACAAACACACAGATAACATGTCATATACCTTTCGTTTTAATTTGAATCTTACTACTTTAACAATAGAGTCACTATTCGAGTAAAGAGATATAGTAGTCATTTATTCATAAAATATACAATGTTACAACAAATATAAATATAAAAAAAGAACGGATGGTTGTATGTAGAGAGGGGTTAGGGGGCGATGTTGGGAAGAGCTGCCCCGTCGTTGAGGCCGAAAAAATGCTTAACTGATCTGAATTTGTGCCGGGTCCCGCGAATGCACATGCTTGTGGCTCGGATTATTGATATTTTAATTTTTGACCTTAAGTATTCGAGTAAAGTAGTTATAAAACATGGCATTTTCATTTCGAAGCGTTTGTGGCACGTGGCTAAACAGATTTGTGAGACTCATTTCCCGATATTTTTATTTCTTTGCATATTTATTATTAACTGTACATAATTAGGCATTAAAACACTCGTGTGATCCTATTGTGAAACTCGCTGACGCTCGTTTCATAAGCCCACACTCGTGTTTGCTGCCCTTCATTATGTACAGTCACATAATAGTAGTTTATGTGACTGTACATAATGAAGGGCACATCACACGAGTGTTTTAATGCCTAATTATGTACAGTTATATACACTACTTTATCTATCCACATATCATAAGCCCCCATGATGCATATTATGACCGGCATCGCGGCGTTGTTTTCTGGCGGGTGTCATTGTTTTTTTCTTATTCAGAGACAAAGTAGAGTCAGTCCCAACTATCATATAATGTACCATAATATATCTAGTATACTTTAATAACGTCCTGAGAAGGTACTCTCAAATCCTAGTCCTTTAGGGTTATAATAAAAACTTTCGCGGTATTTTTAGGTAGGTAGGTAGGTAGGTTATTTATTGGGCCAACATCATAAACAAGTCTGCAAAAAATCACAACTAGCGGATTTGACGCGTGCTCAGGATGTATAAAGTTACTGGATTAAAAGATAGATGCTCAATAGGTACTTAATCATTTATTGCATTCGACAATGTTAGTTTACAGGGTATTAAGACGAACCACCGATCTAGGACTATTGTTCAGGTAAAACCGAGTGCGACAGACTCGGTTCGTAATCTTGACAATTCACATTTAACAGAATATCGAGCATTCGCCGTTTTTAAAGTTGTGCAACTGAACAACGAGCAGAACCAAGCATAGAGCCAAACATCGCTACGAACATTTTCACGATGATTCTAACGAACGCTCTTTTAAATGCTCGTCAAAAAATGATGAGCGTATAGATTATCTCGTCCCTCGTCGCGCGTGCGGCGTCAGCTGTATAGATAAAATTAACGAGAGCATGGAATTGCATATGCAGTAGTATTGTATGTTTACAGGCATTCTATAGTTGAATTTTCTATTTTCTCATAGGTACTACCACTAAAAATGCAATTCCATGTCCTCGATTATTCATCTACCTATACGAAATAGCCTCGCTGGCGCTGGAAGGGTAGCGAGTACCGGCAGTGATATGCGTGCGTGGGAGGTGTGGGCGGACAGGGACGGCGGTGGAACAATAACAAAATTGCTCGGCTCGGCAAAAAGCTCGAAGCAAATCTACTGTCCTTTCGCGATAATGCTCGCTAGAACGCTCGCTAAAATGCTCGCTAAAACTGTAGTGTAACATTCGCTAGAATACTCATTACGGTAAGCATCCTATTTGCCGACGGTGAACTAGTGTATGTCATGGGCACTTTATGTCAAAGTGACATGGCTTAAATTCGAATGAATAAAAATCTCTTAGTTCGAATTTAACCCATATTGCTTTGACATAAAGTGCCCATGACATACACTAGAGCACTGTCGAGGACAGGGACGTTTACGTAACAAGTGAATGCTCAAGTCTATCAGCACCTGGCAAGGGGAAACCACCACACGACACTTCCCTAAATTGAGTTGTGAAGGAATAGTGACAAATGACTCACAATAGTTATCTCTCTCAATATATTTAAGATGAAATACAAAAAAGTTGAACCAAATAGATGAACCCTGTCTACGTGTCGGATTAAATTTGCCGTAAACACAAAACGTTCTAAACCGCTGAATATCCTTTGAACGCTCACGTCATATTAATCATACGAGTATATATTATGTTAACTAGACTGAAGTGTTTACATCCGACAGTGTTATGTACATGTACAGTTTATGTTGGTGCTGCCAATAAATGTCATGTTGTGTTTTTGACGCTTGGCAACGGACCAAGGGCGGTTCATTTGCATGGGCTGAATGTGTGTGTGGTCAGTATGCAAGCGTTCGTAACAAGTTTAAAGCATGTCTCACATTAGCGTTTTGGATGGAAGTGAAAAAAAATCAAAATTATTCGCTACAAGTGGGAACGATTACCTACTGAATTTTTCACTTCGATCGATATTTAGAATTTCAACCACCTTTCTGCTTAATATTTACTGTTAAGTAACCGAAAATTCTAGAGATGATATTTGTTTATCATTAGAATGTAATTTATATTCTTACACATTTTTAGGATTTTGGATCTCAATATAAAAAATGTTGGATTGTGTTAAGAACTTGGACAATACCTGTGTTTAACAAGAAAAGTGAAAGTGACATCAAAGTAATTTATTCTTCAATTTAGGCATATTACAGGCGAATGATTTTTAGAAATCGGATAAGTTTTTAGGCAGACTTATAGTTCGTTTTACTTAAAATGACGACAAGTACTTAAAACCAACCATTACCGACAGCTTCAGTTCAATTGTTATCTTAATGTAGGGTTGTAAAACAATTCGCCTGCTGGTCGCTAGAGCTCCCTGGGATGCGCTGTGTTGGGAGTGAGGGACCTGCATGTCTCTATCTGCCAACACAGCGAATCCTCAAGTGAATAAAGGGTCGGCAACGCACTTGTGATTCTTCTGGATTCACAAGTGTCCATAGGCTATGGTAACTGCTTAACATCAGGCAGTCCGTAAGCTTGTTTGGCACCATCTTTGTATAAAAAAAATTACCCATGAACAATAGAACAAACAGTAGCTAAGCTACTCCAGTACACTATACATCCACACTTCGGTCAGTTTTATGACGTCTCTTTGTTATCTTTTCCTTTCATATTTAACAACAAAAGATGTTGTAAGATCCCAAGTGCATGTTTGTCATTTTAAGTCAAACAAACTATACCCACTGTCCTAAACCGCTCGTCAATTTCCATTATTCTTACCAATTCTGACACACAATGTAGGTACTGTTTCAGCTAGTAGACCTTTGAAGTTCCATTGATGTGTGACGTGTGTCGAAAACAGTGGGCTTTGTTATTGATGGTGTTGTCTACAAACTCCTTTAATAGCAAACATCTTGTATGTTCTACTCGATTTGTGGGACCTTAAAGTTTAGGGGCATTTGCCTTCGTAGAAATGTTACCGTTATTGTCTTTGCTGGGTAAATTGCGATCAGTAGGTACGTGTTTTACGAAAGGGTATGGCTCTGTAAGATGTAGAACACAAAAATATGTGTCTTTTATTTAAAAAAAAACTGTACTTCGAATAATTGAGTTGGCCAGAAATATCTATATAATTATTAAACCTGCTTACAAAAGGTTAAGAAATGCGTCTTGTAGAAGAGAACAGGTGGACGGCGAACATCCCGGAGATACGAAAGAATTTTGGCTTAAGCTGAAACGGATAACGTCGTTGGACTTCCACGCGGGCGGAGTCGTGGGCAAAAGCTTAGTCGTCGCCGTAAGTGCTTTACGATGCTCACCTTTGACCCTCCTGGTAAGCGAAATGGCTGGACAATCGTTGGGGGTCTAGTGGGTAGTCTGGGCATTCTGCCCTGAAGTCCCACACACCCGTGTGGTCCCCCTCCGACCGGGCAGACGGTGCATCAACGCAATCCCCCAACGTAAAAAAAAAACCGGCCAAGTGCGAGTTGGACTCGCGCACGAAGGGTTCCGTACCATTATCTATAAAAACGGCATAAAAATCACGTTTGTTGTATGGGAGCCCCCCTTAAAAAAATATTTTATATTGTTTTTAGTATTTGTTGTTATAGCGGCAACATAAATACATAATCTGTGAAAATTTCAACTCTCTAGCTATCACGGTTCTTGAGATACTGCCTGGTGACAGACAGACGGACGGACGGACGGACGAACGGACGGACAGCGAAGTCTTAGTAATAGGGTCCCGTTTTAATCTTTGAGTACGGAACCCTAAAAAAGGTGTTTTACGATACTTACCGGGAAAACTACGGATTTTTGGCAGTGAATGCTGTGTTTCGCCTGATATGATGATGAAACTTATATGAGAACTTTATTTCATGAGGATGACAGTACGTTTAAACAAGTGATATGAAACTTTACGTTTTGTGTGTTTGTGTTTTTGTCGTTTGCTAAATTAAAATAAAAAAAACTTCCCTTGGAATTGAAAATAATTAAAAATATTTTTCGAAAGACCCAACTGCTTTTTTACATATCAGATTAACACTCCTACCATTAAGAAGAATCCAACGACACCTCATATATTATGTCGAAATCTGTCAAACCGTTTAGTCTTACATGGCGTGCCAAAGAATAAACAATAATTAAACATACACACATACATACGCCCGAAAAATATAACTCTCTCCTTCGGCAGTCGGGTAAAAAGGGTCGTATGTACCTAATTATTTTTAAATTGTAAGCAACGCGCTTGAGGCACCCCTGGAGTTGCTGGCGTCCGTATGTTACGGTGACCTCTTACGATCAGGCCGTACACTTGTTTGCCACCGATGACCGACGCAGCATAAAGCAATCCGTTATTTGTTATACGCGGGCTTGTTTAAAAAACTTCCAATAGGTATTGTAAGCACTAAATCTCTTAATACCTAGTTAGATTGCGGACGCGACGCACTTACACAATAATCCCGTTAATCCAAGCTTCCGTGCGAAACGGATAGGCCGATGGTGATAGGGATATCGTGCACATAACATAAATACTTACTTTTAAATTTCTCGAACTTAACACCGAGCAGAGCCAAGCCTAAAATAGCTACGAACATTTTCATGAGTACTCTAGCGGACGCTCTAGTAAATGCTTGGCAAAAAATGTATTCTTAAGGCTCCACCTTTGAAATTTTCGTGAAAATGAGTTGTTTAGTAACCATTCTATACATTATAACATTTATAAAGTAACAATTTTCAGGTCTGAAAAAGTAAATCATACTCTGCAAGATATGAGAAGTAATATAGTTTTCGTAGAAATCCATTTTAACAAAAGAAAGTAGTGAAAAAAAATCTAAAGTGAACCCTTTTATTTCACTTGTAACCATTTTACTGTTCTATGTTTTATCAGAAAAAGATGAAATTGTATAATCTTCTTCATAAAGTACTTAATCAACAATGACTTTATTTTCTTACTTACTTAAATTTCTTAAAAATTTACCTTGTTTACTGAAATATTCCGAAAAAAACATGATATCCGCGCTTTCGAACACGCACTTCCATCTCGCTCACGCTTATGCTCAGTGAGCGAGAGAGAAGACCATGAACCTACGGCGCCTTAAAGGTGCTGATTGACTTGAGAATTTACTTGTAACAGAACATTGAGCATTCGCCGTTTTTAAATTTCTCGAACTTAACAACGAACAGAGCCAAGCATAGAGCCGAACATCGCTACGAACATTTTCATAAGCATTCAAGCGGACGCTCTAGTAAATTCTCGGCAAATAATGTATTCCTAACCTAAATGTCATTTCACTAGAATGCTCGCTAGAATGCTCGCTAAATTGCTCTTGCTTATTTTTATATAAAAATGACAGTTAAATTGTCCTAACGCGCGTTTGGAACGTTACGTGATTATCCCTCTGTACCTAATGTAACATTCCATAGACTTTTGAAAAGCAAAGAAATATTTCCAACAAATATAAAAAAGAACGGGTGGTTGTATGTAGAGAGTAGAGAGGGTTTAGGGGGCGATGTTGGGTAGAGCTGCCGCGTCGTTGAGGCCAATAAAACATTCCCAAGACTGCTCATCACAAGTCAATGCTCAAGTCTTTATTTATTGTTTACTGAAACCTGTTTAGGGAACAAAATGAAAAACACTCATTTTATGGGAAGATGATGAAAAAAATAGGTTAATCGTATCAAGATTTACGAAGTCAGACTTTATATTTTGTTTATGTCAGAAACACTCAATTGCTTACCCCCGCCAACTCAAACGATAAATTATATAAAGACATAATCAAGTAAAAAAGTACTAAATAAAAAAGCAAATATGAATAAATCCACGGATATTTATCGATATTTATCCAAAAGAGCTCTCGAGGACACAACCGGGAATAACGATAGAAGGAGGAATACTTTAATTTTAAACCAAAGTTTTAACTGATTTCAAATTAGTACTCCGCCAAGCCACATATCTACACCTAAACTGCTTTACGAGGGCAAATGTGTTGATTATTACAGAAAAATAAAAAAAATCGCAAATCGATCCCGGCGTCATCGAGTAATCTGGGAACATACATTTATAATAATTGATAACATCCTTATTACAAGCTTTCTATTAACTTGCAAGGTACCTAACTAACTATGTAAGTATGAGGTATGTAACTATGTTTACGTCATACCTGGCCATAAAGTAGGAATTACCGCACGCTATGCGTGCGGAATACCCCACTTCCTGGCCAGATAGAGACGTAAAATTTTGTACTCACCACGGGCGGTAATAAAGAAAGCCTCAGAGCGCATATTTATCGCCCTTGCCTTCGGCTCGGGCGTCAAATACCTGCGATCTGAGACATTCTTTGTTTAACCGCCCTAGGTAAGTAATGTACTATTTCACCTCACTATGCACTAGCTCGGAAAGCCCTTTTTGTATGTTTGATACCTATTGAGAAAATCGCTTTTTATCCACATGTGAAGAAAGAGTTTTGACATTTGAACGCTGCTTAAGTGACATATGACAGCTAACAAAACTTAGAATGTTAAAATTAACTACTAAATGTTTGGCTCGTTAAAGTTATACACGGATGAAATAGTTATTTGTTATTTAATTTTTTAATTTAATTTATTTATTTATTTCAGACTCAGGGTCCATATAAATGTTAGTGCTTAGGTAGGTAATTACAATACACATACTTACAAACTAGAGGTTAGTACAAATTATACATTAAAAACAAACAAGAAAAGGAATATAGCAATGTCAATATAAAAAATAATACATACTTAATAATAATATTTCTGCGAAGGTCAATTTGTTTATAGCTAAAAAAATAAACATTCTTGAACAATTAGTTTTATTATTTATTATTTAATGTCAAATATTTTAGGCCTATCACCCATGTGAATGGAGTTCCAGTGCCTCACTACAGGGCAGTCGAACCTGTCCAGCACAACACTCAGAAGGCTGTTGGTACTGGCTCGCACTCTGCTCATCACAGAGGCAACACGTTTCCTCAATATTGTTTTAAAGCCATCCGTGTTAGCCTCTGCAAACATACCAGAAGCGCTGCACCAGCGAGGCAGTCCCAACAGCATCCTAAAAGCGTTATTGTACTGAACATATTAGCTCTCACAGCCAGGGCCCTTCGCTCACGCTCAATGTCTAAGTCATCAGTGAGACCCTCGACGACCCAGTGACCAAGGTACTTAAATTCAGTGACTCGTTTCAAGGGAACTCCTAACAGTTTTACTGGTGGAACTGTTTTAGGCTTTTTACTCCCAGCCTTGAAAACAAGAAATTCACTTTTCTTAGTGTTGTACCTCAGTCCATGAGCCGCCGCGTACTTCTCACAGATGCTTAATAAGTTCTCAAGAGCCCTTACCGATGGGCACAGCAGCACCATGTCGTCGGCGTAACTAATATTGTTAACAAATTTTCCATCTATAGAACACCCGACGCCGGCACCGCTGAGCTCATCGAGAAGACCGTTTATGTATAGATTGAAAAGGCGAGGCGACGATAACCCCCCCTGCCTCACCCCGCATTCCAATCCATACTCCTTTGAACTATGACCAGCCCACCTAACTGTGTTGGTTTGGTTGTTATACCAAAATTGAAATAAGTTAATGATTTCTTTAGGTGTACTGGTTTCATTGCTCAGCTTTGACCAAAGAACTTCATAATCTACCAGGTCGAATGCCTTCGACAGGTCCAAGAAACACGCGTAAACAGGGGTATTTCTCTTAACATAATACTGAACGGTGTGCTTGAGTCGCAGTATTGCTGTTTCAGTGGAGAGGCCCGGTCTGAATCCGAACTGAGCTTCATTCAGTTTAATATGCTTACTTACACAGCGATCAAGCAAACCGTCCAGCACCTTCGAGATGACTGTAGCTAGCGAGATAGGTCTATAATTGTTCCTGTCGGAGGCATCCGCAGTCTTATTTTTTATAATAGGAACTACAACGGTCTTCAAGAGCTCTCGAGGAAGATATCCATGCCCCATACACAAATTAAACAGCAACGCGAGCACCCTGGGCAAGTGAACTCCAGCATACTGGAGGTGCTCGATGCTAAGGTCGTCATGTCCTGGTGACTTACCACGTTTCATGTTATTTATCAGCGTATGAATTTGTTTTGCTGAAAATCGCGTAATGTCACCATTCACATGCGCCCCCTCAACGAGCACCCTCTCAGAAGGTCCCAGCGGTGAGTCAACCTTAAAATGTCTACTAAACATCTCAGCAATATGTTCCGGGTTACATAAGCCGTCCACATTCGAGGCGACGCGCGACGGGCCCTCCAGTTTTTTTGTGTGTTTCCAGAAGCGCTTAAAGTCTTTTGCCCTGTGACTGGTTGCTAAAACATCCATTTTTATTTGATCCTCGTTATCCTGGCACCATTTTAACTTGGACTTAAAGCGTTTTCTGGAATCACACATTCTGTTGTAGGCTTCCCCGATCGACGGCTTACCCTGTAGCAGCCACATTTGAAAGTTTAGCCTCGCCTCCTGGTACACCTCCCTAACATGTCGGTTCCATCCAATTACATGTTTTTAACATAACCTTTATTTAAGCCATAACAACTGATTGCCAATTCCTTCAAAACATGAACAATTTTATTATACAAGATGTCAATTATTATCCTATGATCTAAACAATTACATAAACTATCAGCACAATGTCCTAATTCTATCGGGAAGTCAATGTGTTTTAATCTACTTGTACATATGTCATTGTATTTTTCTATTTGACTGGCACTCCTAGTGCCCCATTTTACCATACTAAAATCAGCCTTATTCACACAGTCATCCTTACCAGTAATATTACCTAAGCTACATTCTACTTCTAATGGTAAGTGATCTGACCAATACATATCATACCGCACGTTAACAAGGGTTATTGACTTCCACGCCGCTTCTGTCACCAAACAGTGATCCAACCAACGTTTACAGTTTGCATGGCTGTCACTCGTGTATGTGTGCGTGCTTGATGTTTCACCCAATTTAGTTATGTCCGCACAGCGCCATTCCCGTTCGTCACAAAAATGCATCATCTCTCTATAAAACTGTTCATTCGGATGTGCATTGAAATCCCCTAACACAATAGCCGAGTCCGTTTCACAGTTATCAATTACCGCGTTTATCTCACCTAAAACTTCTATGAATTCCGTAAGGTTTTCCGCACTATCCGTAGGCATGTACACTGAAAAAACCAAAATACTAGTGTCTTGTACCCGAGCTACAAGGTTATACAAGGGGGGAAAGTTGTATTTTACCTGCGAGTGTTCATTTGAAACACGAGCTAGCGAAAGGATTCCATGATTGACCACGAGCGAAGCGAGTGGTTCAAAAATAGAATCCTGAGCGTAGCGAGTGTTTCAACACACGAGACGTAAAATAACTTTTCACCCGTGTATAACACAAATCTTTTCACCTCACTACAGAAAGGAAAATAAGAAAAAGGGTAAAAAAAAAAACAAAAAAAAAGTAATATGAAGTTTAAGAAAAGTTTAAAAAAAAGTAAAAAAAGTAAAAAAAAATAAAAAAAAGTAAAAAAAAAATTAAAAAGTAAAAAAAAAGTTAAAAAAGTAAAAAAAAAAAACAGAATTATGTCATAAAATATACCTACAAAAAACAAAAATAAACATTTAACGTTCTACGTCCAATTTTTTCGCATGTGGATAAAAAGCGATTTACTCAATAGTTAACAAACATACAAAAAGGCCTTTCCGAGCTAGTGAGGTGAAAAGTTATTTTAAGTCTCGTGTGTTGAAACACTCTCTACGCTCAGGATTCTATTTTTGAACCACTCGCTTCGCTCGTGATCAATCACACAATCCTTTCGCTAGCTCGTATTTCAAATGAACACTCGCAGGTAAAATACAACTTTCCCCCCTTGTATAACAAAT
Source organism: Epinotia brunnichana (assembly GCA_963854355.1). Lineage (NCBI taxonomy): Eukaryota > Metazoa > Arthropoda > Insecta > Lepidoptera > Tortricidae > Epinotia > Epinotia brunnichana. The sequence goes on along the minus strand of OY977935.1, from coordinate 81,205,018 downwards.
AACTATTGTTCGGGTGGAATCTTGCAACCCAATTTTGAAGCAGATATCTTCAACCGATTGAGCTGAAATTTTGGGTAAAGGTTTGGACACGTTTGGATGAAAATTCAATATTATGGTACCATCGAGATGATCTGATGATGGTGACAGAAGGTGGCCATGGAAATTCAGTACATAACTGACGTAGCCCCGTTGAGTTTGGGCTCGTTATAATCGTCTCAATTAGTAGTTGATGACGGTATACTGATAAACACAGCCGGCAATAAAAACATGTACCTACCAAAAATTTAAGTTTTGACAAAAACGTATGTTTTGAAGTCGATTAAAAAGCCATCAGCAAAGAGTGTTTCATGTCGTTTGCTCGGGAAAGACGTGAACATGTTTGTTACACGTGGTCTTACTACAATCTAGGCACCTTCTTAAATTCCCAATAACTGTAAATCAGCAGGTGCGTCCTGTGTTTACAAAACCCGCATTTGTTAGAATTTTAGCCGGTCCGATAAAAGTTAAAAATAAACTTTTACGATTTTTACGACTCTGTGTATTTATTCTGGGTCTTGTGGCGGATAGCTATAAATAAGCGGCCTAGTTTATTTTAAATTGTCTATAATTAGTCTATACTAATATTATAAAGAAGAAAGTCTGTGTGGTTGTGAGATTATTAGTTCAAAGCTTGTATGTAGGATGTTTATCTCTGGAAGCTCATCATTATCATCATATCAGCCGAAAGACGTTAACTGCTAGACATAGGCCTCCCCCAAAGGGTGTCACAATGACCGATCCTGCGCCACCCGCATTCAGCCGACTCCTGCGACCGTCCGAACCCTATAGTTACGATTTATACAAAAATAGTCAATCCCATAAAAAACATTCCATGTAAAAAATAGGCCAAGTCTCGAAACTCGTTCACAGTAAAAAGTGGTGAGATATTTCGTAGAGCCAAGTCAGGCATTCTTATTAATCTTTATTTGCTTGCTAAAGTTTCAGTATACCAATTAGTACTTTAAGGTGCTTATATATGTCACTAGTAGACTCTATTTTGAGTTATGCCCTTGACAGCTATGGACGCACAACTAAAACAATCATTGATAGGTTAGAAAACATACAACTTAGATTTATTAAATTATTAGTAAACAGTAAAACTACACAAAAATGTAAAGGTAACTATAAACTTCTTTTCAAAATCTGTAAAATACTACTACCTGTTAGTCTTAAACATAAATATCAACTTGTTATAAATAACCAGGGGGCGTACTTTTCATGCCGATGACATCAATTTGACGTCACGCTGCATATAGGATGATCCCAAATAGATTTATTGTAATTATTAATCATTAGTCGTCAATCATTTCAATCATGTACAAATTACTTCAAAAGTAGTCTATTCACACGTGGAATAATTAATAGGTACCTACTTGATACGTGAAACGTAAATTAAACTATTTGTTTTGTTTTTATACATAAAATTGCAATCAAACTCTATACTCCAGGCAAAATACGGTTTTGAAAAACATTAATTTATAATAGCGTGTTTTTTCTTTATATAATTTTAAAACATTGATCTAAGATGCTTTATACAAGAATCCAACAAACTTTCCATCCGGAAGTATTTATATAGATTTAAAAAAAGAATTAATTGTTTTTTTTAAATTATTTATCTTGAATATTATAGAGCAAATGTAAATGAACCAAAATAAAGATAAAACCATTTATTAATATTTTTTCTGACTTTTCAGAAGCTAGTTAAGTTATCATTTTCTTGATGTCTGAAATTTTGTTGGATTTTGTCACTAAGTAACTATTTAATTGATAATATATCCATTACATAAAAAAAATTTGCTATTATAAATTATTTCCAAATTTGACATATTTTCCATACAAGCTGTCAGTTCATTGCCTGGACTACTATGCAGCCTGACGTCATTTTTGCGTCAACGGCATGATAAGTACGGGCCCTGGTGGTAACAATACCATTTAATAAAATGTATGTATAAAAACAAAACAAATAGTTTAATTTACGTCTCACGTATCAAGATGGTACCGATTAATTATTCCACGTGTAAATAGATTACTTTTGAAGTAATTTGTACATGATTAAAATGATTGACGACTAATGATTAATAATTACAATAAAACAATTGGGGATCATCCTATATGCAGCGTGACGTCAAATTGATGTCATCGGCATGAAAAGTACGCCCCCTGTAAATAACCATAGCAGTCTGGAACAGGAACAGTACTTATGTTACTAGGGCTATGGCGTCCGGTAAACTGTGCGTACCGAAGGTTAAAAACTATTATGGCGACAGAACCTTAAAAAAACGTATCCCTTATCTTCTGAACAGTTTACCGGAAACTATCAGCCGTGAAAGAATAAAAAAATGACTTTAAAAGAAAATTAAAACGACATTATTTAAGTATCATAACACATAAGGCATAAGTTAAGGATGACTCACGCTAGAACGGGCCGTGTCCGGCCCGGGCCGTTTTCTCAGAAAAACGACGGCGTTTTTTGCGCGGCCGAGCCATACCCAAGCCCGACAGAGCTACGGCCGGGTCGTGCCGTCAACGAGCCACTTCCGAGCCTCGCCCGTGGCTCAGCCGGGCTTAGGTATGGCCCGGCCGCGAAAAATCGCCGTCGTTTTCCTGAGAAAACGGCCCGGGCCGGACACGGCCCGTTCTAGCGTGAGTCATCCTTTACTGTATGCAATTGTATGTAACATGTGTTTAACCTAAACCTATTTATAAATTAGTATACCTAATTAATTAATTATTAACCTGTACTATGATGTTTATAATCACACAGACAAACTGTTCCGACAGTTTTGTGAGACCCAATTAATTTACCCATGTTTATATACTCTGATTATTAAATAAATTAAATAAAATTATAAATAAAATTCTGCAACTTGGGAATCACACAACTTTACCTACTGCATTTACCTACAAATTTTTGTATAGGTACCTAAAACTATGTAAATGTGATTGCCAAGTCACAAAATGTTATTTAGCAAGCAAATAAAGATTAATAAGAATGCCTGACTTGGCTCTACGAAATATCTCACCACTTTTTACTGTGAACGAGTTTCGAAACTTGGCCTATTTTATACATGGAATGTTTTTTTATGGGATCTCATTTCTTTTTGTAGACTTTGTGTGGGAATGTTATTTTACCAACCGCAAATAACGTTTGTATAGTTTTGTAGGAAAGAGCTGCAAAAGTAACTTTGTAATCGTATCTATTTGTATAGGATTACAAACTTACTTATGCAGTTTGTATACCTCTGAAACGTGACTTAAATTGCAATATTTTTAGATTTTTTATGAGTTATTATTATTAGGCAAAAATTCCGTTTGAAATTTCGAGATTGTGGGTCTGCTAGATGTACCTTAGAATTAGCGTGATCATTATCAGTGAGTATGTCACTGACAAAACTAACGAACTTTGACGGACAATAGACCTGAAACTAAAAGTTCAAATTGAATGTTATTAATATCATATGTTAGCCATATTATGCCCATCATGTTCCTGAAAATTCAGGGTTCTAGCTTTAGCCAGCAAAAAATTATGGCCTGAATGGCTTCGAGAAAATGATGGTACGGTCGTGCCTCTTTGTTTTGCTCGACTTGGCGGGGGCACTGCCGTGCCCCCAGATTCGTGAATACGGGTCGATTTGTTAATCCATTTTTCATATACAAAATGAATGAATTCGACTGATATGATGATGACGATGATTTGCTCTGTGATATACGTAAGCATTATTATTTATTCTGTATTGTGCCCAGTAAAGCCACTTCTTTAACAATAAACTCAATTTAACCGCCTGTGAAATTCCTAGTTAACGTGATTTACACGTTTAAATGAACGTTAAAATTTAATTTGGCGTCATAATGGCGCCCGCAGCTTATCCATTATTTATTCATATAATTCATTCGTATTTCTATTTCCTAACGGTCGAACTTAATATCTTAAAATAGATTTGGATTCCTTGCGCGCCGGGTTTTATCTTCATCTGCAGTAAATTCTGGAAGACCCAAGGAAAACAAGTTTGGCACAGGAGGATTTGTAGGGGATTCGATTCCTTCTTTTCTATTGGTCAATGTTACTGTAATCGTTTAATATTAAACACGTTGAGTGCGGTACAAGTCTAGTTTGACTTTGTATTAGACTTTCCTTTACTGCGGCAATAGAAAGTAGGTTGTTTGTCTGGTACGGTGGCAATTTCATAACTAAATCACGTTGGTGTAAAAGTGTCGTGTATATTTTCACTTCACTTCATATTCTATCTAATACCTAATAGTATAATATTGTACAAGTCAAATTTGACTCGTTCCGCATTGGATTACATATATTTTTTTACAAGCTTTCCATAAACTTGCAATGTAAGTAGGTATGTACCTAAATAAGTATGTAACTATGTATCTATCTATGTAACTATGTTTGTTCGGGTAGAATCTTGCAACTCAATTTTGAAGCAGATATCTTCAACCGATTGAGCTGAAATTTTGGGTAATATAGTTTGGATGACAATTCATAATTATGGTACCATCGAGCTGATCATATGATGGAGACAGTAGGTGGCCATGGGAATTCAGTACTTAACTGACGTAACCCCGTTGACTTTGGGCTTGTTAGAATCGTCGCAATATGTAGTTAATGACGGTATACAGAAGTGTACAGTCAGCAATAAAAGCTTAAGTAGCAAAAATTAAATTTTTGGCAGAAACTTATTTATGCCGCTGATGAATAAACAGATCATTATAATGATACGAACGGATGTTTTAGATTAATGTATTTTGATTATTTTCCCGAAAGATTTGTCAAGGGGCTGGGGACCGATTTTTGACTTTGGAGCGCTCGAAAATTAAATCAAAGTGAATACGATTGTAGTTTCAAAATTGCTTGCACTTACTTTCTACCGATAGATTTGAATACGAGTGATCAATACCACTCGTTTTGAAATTTTCTATCGCTATTTCAAAATAGCATTTTATCATTTTTGACAGTTTTCTTTTTCTCGAAAGTCAAAAATCGGTCCCCTGATCGATCAGATATTTCAATAAAAGTCTATGAATGTCAAGTACCAACTTATGTAATCAAAGGGTATTTGAACCCAACGAGCGTTCTTATGTATAAGTTAATACCGAAGGGAATATCCACCTGCGCCATTCAAAGTAATTATAATAAAGATTGTAAGTATAGTCTTGGGCGAGCAAGGATCAAATATTGTAACCTACATGCAAACACCAATTTTAAGGCTACTCAGCAAGGTTCAGAATCAAATGGCATAACCTAAACTCATCTGAGATTCACGGAGCTACATGGATTATCATTATCATAGTCCACACTACATCGCCATTCACAAAGCTATATGATTCGCCTAATTTGTACCAGTTCTCTGGCCACCGAATAGGTTGTGCTGTGCAATCAGAGACGGTTACAGTTCCAAATTAAAACTTATTAACTGCCAGTCTATTTTTCGGAAGGAGATCTGTAAAGGTGATTTCTTTACACGTAGGTACTCGTAAAGGGCTTCATAACGCATATGCATACAGAGCTACAATAGCCTATATTACGCCCAACGGAAGTACTTACTTAATGGTTTTGACCTCAGCATGGAATACTAGAGAGAGGACAAGCAGCCGGCGGCCGCGTCGCAATTGTTAGCTCAATGGGCATACTCTGCCATGCTGCACGCGTGCTGATCGCAGAGAAAATTACGTTTCTTCCCAAAATGCCTGATATGATGCGCGTGTATTGTCCAATAAGAGCGTAGGTATACAAGTGTGTGTGTTTTAGATGCGTGCGTGCTTTGTCTTGTCGATTACTTGGGTTTTGTGTGGGTTAATGTACTTGCGACAGGCGTACTCAATACAAATCGGCCGCGGCATGTCCGATCTCCTTATAATCATACATCTGTGGTTTTGACTCATGCATTACTAAAAAAAACCCCGATTTATGAACAAATCTAAGCGTAAAAATACAAATAAAACATTGTTAACTTCTTTAGGTATTTAAAGTTTTTAATTAAATGTCTCTTTAAAATATTTTTAACAGTGATTTAAAATTGAGGCTGATGCACAAGGGTCTACCTTAAGGGCCATTTACATGATTCAACAACTCAACTATTACATTTGCAATTGCAGGGTTTGATTGAATTCGTCGTAATGTCGTTAGCTCGCAACTCCGCAATGTAACCATTATAGTTTTTAGTTTTATGAGTAAGTGGTTTTTAATTTCACTAAGACCCTAATAGTAGTTTATGTGACTGATGAATCGCATTAAACATGAGTGTGGGTTTATGAAACGAGCCTGAGGCGAGATTCATAATAATATCACACGAGTGTTTTAATGCCTAATTATGTACAGTTACACAATTTATCTATCCACATATCATAAGCCTCCATGATGCATTCAGGAGCCGCATATTATGACTCTGGCAGTTGTCATAGTATATTTTTTTTAATTCAGAGACAAACTAGAGGCGGATCCAACTATCATATCGTTCGATATCTTACTAACGTGCGACATTTGTTAAATTTGTATCCAAATTAACAATTCATTTCGAACTAAACAAAGAAATTAGTTCTAACAAAACAGTCAATTTTTATGGTGGTCATAATGTGCGGTTCTTGAACGCATCCTGGAGGGTTTATGATATTTGGATAGATACTAGTAGTTTATGTGACTGTACATACCTAATGAAGGGCATTAAACACGAGTGTGGGTTTATGAAACGAGCGTCAGTTAAGTACATACACTACTTTATCTACCCACATATTATAAATCCCCAATGATGTGTTCGGGAACCATTAGAATAACCGCCATTGCACCGCCATGGCCGACTAGATTTCAAATCATGATCGATATCGATGTTATTATGATTTTTCATATATTATAATAACCTGGCACAGATAAAACGCTGATGTTACGTTACTGGTTGCAATAATGGTGGCCATTATATATGGTTTCCGAACACATTATAGAGGATTTATGATATTGGTGTAGATAAAAGCTTGTAAAATTTCGGTCAGGATCATTCATGACCAAAGTCACCCTTTCTACAAAAAATGTCCTCCAGAATATAATATTCAATAAGAACGTTTGCCAAATGTCTCACAATGAACTGATATTGAAATCATTGTCCGCAGATTGCCCAAGCAACATGGCCGCTGACAGCTCCCTCAATTCTCAGAGGTAAGTTTATACCCATAAGAGCTATAGTAGTGTAGCAGTTTCTTAACAATTTAAATGTGTTCGAATAAGGGGCAATAGTGATTGATCGAGGTCTATTGGCTGAATTTGCTTTGATGTTGGCGGTATTATTATGTTAACAAAGTGTAAACAATATGTAAATGTAAAGTAAATATGTAAAAATGGGTTGTGCTCCGAATTGTTCGACATGACGAATGAACATGCCCACGGCAGCTTTTTACCACCGCGTTCGCCGTAGGTAGTCAGCTTCACAACTCGAAACTAAAATGGCCGCGGACGGTACGGTTCCTGCGGGATTTCTTTGAGCGTCTGAGTTGTGCCTTGAGCCGTCACGCTGTCTGACCCATTTGGATTTAGAGATTTGCCGTTTACAGACATATTCCATAAAGTAATAAATGGACATTTCGCCTAAAATTTTACGGCTGTACGACATTTTATAGCAAATATGCTATGAAACATCCCAGACGCGAATCAATTATCGCACTCATATAGAAACTCTCACTCCCCTTTAAGGAATGATTTCCGGGATAAAAAATACCTTATGCCCTTTCCGGGGTCTTGAACTAAATCAGTTCAGCGGTTTAAGCTTGAAAAAAAAGACAGACAGATCGATAAAAAGATAGTTAAATTTGCATTTATAATATTAGTTTGGACTAGTAAAGATTATTCCTGAGCTGGAAATATTCCCCATACAATTGAGTAAATTTTGGGTTTCCTACAGTCTCCAGCCGTTTATTTTTCAACAATATTTCCTGAGATATAAAAACGCCGGATATTCATCCACGCGGCAAAACTTCTTCGTGTATCGAATGATTTACACCAGTGGACACCATAAGAGATTGGCAAACTTTGTAAAACAAACAGACCTGTTATACGGCAAAGGTAAAACGCCCCTAAAATGTTACCAGCAAGTCCCTTGACTCCCGCCCGCCTGTATAAACTTGAACTCAAACAAAACAAATGTTACCTTGAAAACAAATGCCATCCGTTTCTTTTGTGACGCGTCGAACAATGCCATACCTAGGTACTAGGTAGCGTAGAGTGAAACTAGAGAATGGAGGATCGTTAGAACTTGTCTAGGGTAAGTGCACCAGTGAATGAACGCTTAAGGATATTTTTGACTTTAAAAATTGTTTTATGTAAGATAGCTATACTTAATATCGGCCGTGACTGTTTGTACAGCTCAAACAAGTATTCTAGTTTGCTTAAATTACTTTGCTTTTGCAATAAGTTTCCATAATTTTAAGTTATTTGAACTTTTAGGTAGAAAAATGAAAAAACCAGTGAATGAACAGGGTTTTCTAGTAAATGAACAACTAAAAACCAGTGAATGAACTACTGTTATAGTTATGGTTTGTTGGTCTAAATTGCTGTTTAGCGATTTTGTTTGGAGTATCTCGATATACCAACACACGGGGTGGTAGTTAATGGTTTACTTTTTCTAAAACAATTAAAAAACTGTAACAAATGTTCGTTCATTAACTGGTTCCAAAAAACCAATAAATGAACTAGGTAATTATGGGTCGATGTTCATTTACTGGAAATCTATACACCAGTGAATGAACTAACTTTATGTTCGAAAATGAGGTTTGTTCGAACACTGGACCAACGATGGACAAACCATTGGTGGTTATGCTACTAAAAACTAAATCTTATTACAATAACTAGAACATAAGATTTTGCGAAAACATTAAAACCGGCGTTGCCAGTGAATGAACACTCCTGTTCATTCACTGGATTTAGGCGGTTTTTAATTCTAGTTATAGATCACCTTCTAAAAAACGAGAATCTAAACTTAAATAACTTAAAAAGATGTTTGAATAGCACAATTTCGCTCTTATGATTTCCAAAAACCACACACCATAAGTTACAAGTTTATAAAACTAGTACAATGGCACATCCATGGTAAAAATCCACGCCCATAGCCCGTCAACTTTAAGCTTCGCTCATTTAGTAACTGTTGCGACTGAGTTGATATAAATATTACAAAACCCTTACAGTGAATGCGTCTAATCGAGAAAAAAATATCCGGTATGCTAGAAATATACAGAACTCTTAATTTAAGCAAAGAATCAGGTTTTCGTTCATTCACTGGATTCGTTCATTCACTGGTGCACTTACCCAATGCAACGTTATACAATAACGTGTAATTCCAGAAAGGATTATACTTTAAAATTTAAAACCGGCGTTCCCTATTCAATGTTCACACTTTCCTAAATTATAAACGTTTCATACATACGTTAGGTAGATTTAAATGTCATTTTATGTATGTGAATATTTATGACAGTGAAGTTCAAAAAATACGTATACTTATGTATATACCCTTTAGATCTGCTGATCTATATATTACGTACTTTTCGAATGTACATTTACCTTTACGATGGGTAGTTAATGACGTTACCTTACGAGCGAGTGACAGGACACAAAAATTATAATTTTCAGCTTCAAAAAATTACATCGCACATTTGCCACAGGAACTGATTGAATTAAACACGATGCTATTCAAAATCAAAGATCTAATCAACTCCTCCTCACCAGGGTGTTCAAGAAATCTTCACCCAACAACAAGCTGACGCTGTACCTGGCTTCGCGTGACCTAGTGGTGGAAACGAACAGCATCGATCGGATCCAGGGGGTGCTGCACGTGGACCCTGAGCATGTGGATAATAAGAAGCTATATGGACAGGTCACGCTGACCTTCAGGTGAGTTATCATCATCATCATCATTATATCAGCCAAAAGACGGCCACTGCTGGACATAGGCCTCCCCCAAAGAGTGCCACAATGGCCGGTCCTGTGCCACCCGCATCCAGCGGACTCCCGCGACCTTTACCAGATCATCAGTCCACCTTGTGGGGGGCCTACCCACGCCGCGCCTTCCGGTACGTGGTCGCCACTCGAGAACCTTTCCGCCCCAATGGCCATCGGTTCTACGTGCAATGTGCCCCGCCCACTGCCATTTAAGTACAGCGATTCGAAGGAGGGCTATATCGGTTACCTTGGTTCTGCTGCGGATAGCCTCATTTCTGATGCGATCGCGCAGAGAAACTCCCAGCATAGCCCTCTCCATTGCCCTTTGAGTGACTTTGAGCCTTCTTATGAGGCCCATAGTAAGCGACCACGTTAGGTGAGTTATGGTGCCCTGGTATCCTCAGAATGTGGACAATATGAAACTATATATGGGTATGGGTAGGGCACGCTTTCATTGAGGTGGGGTGCCAAGGCCTAGTACCTATATGACATGTAGAAAGAAGATGTGTGGACAGGTCATGCTGACCTTCAGGTGAGTTATAGTGCCCTGGTACATTTGACGGGTCGGCTTCAGGATCAATGCGAATTACCGCGTACTGCACTCAGCGAGGATCAGCGTGGGTACTCATTTCCCTGTGTCTGTCTGGTTCTTAATGTCCAGTCGTTGAGACACGGATTCTGACAATCTGTATTTCGACAACATACGAGTAGGTCAAGAAGCTACATGGTCTCATCAACCTCACGTAAGATGGCGCCTTGGCATATCTTACAAAACGTATTCTACGCCCCTTAACACGTAGCCTGATGATAGCTTCAGATGCCTTATGATAGCCTGGTACATTTAACAGGGCTTGCTGCCACTGAATGAACGAAAGCTACTTACTACCTACGTAACAGAGGCCTGCATGGTCTAAAACGTCGTCTTATTCTAGGTATATACATACAGGCGATATATATATATATATAATCTCCTTACCATAAATTCCTTAAAAACTACATTACGTTTAGTATACGTAAGAATACTCAACCACTTCCGGGTACTGTATCGATTAAAGTCCACTCTTGTTCTCAGGACTGTACGTGTCCCTCGATTGAACGCACTGATTCGATCAGATCTAGGTGTAGAACTAGATAAGAACCTTAACTTGAATGCTCACCTTACAAATGTAACTGGTAGAGTACGGAAACTTATTTATATATTTAAGAACCTCAGACATGTCTGTGACAGTAAGTTGATAGTTACAATATACTATGCACTCTGTCAGTCAATTGCATCTTACTGCATCACAGCATGGGGAGGCGCTACAAAAACTGCATTAATAACACTTGAGAGTAATGTCATTTAAGAAGTTTAGAAATCCGACACTCAGACCTTATATAATAGTACATTACTTACCTAGGGCGGTAAAACAAAGAATGTCTCAGATCGCAGGTATTTGACGCCCGAGCCGAAGGCAAGGGCGATAAATATGCGATCTGAGGCTTTCTTTATTACCGCCCGTGGTAAGTACACAATTTTACGTCTCTCCCTGGCCAGGAAGTGGAATTTTCCGCACGCGTAGTGTGCGGTAATTGCTACTTTATGGCCAGGTGTGACGTAAAGATACATCAGTGCTTACTATAAGGCAATTGTATATTAAGGTGGTTCGATTGCCATACAAAGCGTTATTTGACATTCGCAGGCTAACGGCGTGATATTTTAAGAACCTTATGTAACAAACTTTCATCAATTGCCTTCCAATTTGCGCCAAATTCCCCCTTTCCTAGAATAAACTTGTATAAACTAGATTAATTTGAGAAAAATAGTTTTCCCAAAATATCAAGTCCCAAACCAATTTCTCAAATTAATCTAGTTTATACAAGTTTATTCTAGGAAAGGGGGAATTTGGCGCAAATGGGAAGCCAATTGATGAAAGTTTGTTACATACGTTTCTTAAAATATCACGCCGCTAGCCTGCGAATGTCAAATAACGTTTTGTATGGCAATCGAACCACCTTAAGGGCTTAATATTATCCCAACATCAAAATCAGCCTGACTATTCTCCAACACGCGGCTGTCTTGACTTTGTTTATTATATCCCTACATCGAAGACAGCGTTTTCCCGTAAATTCATAAAAAATCTCAGACCCAAAATCTATAATCATATAAGTAAATACATTAAATTACGTGACTTAAGTTCCTATTAATGTAGACGGGTTTTGGATATCTTTTTGAATTCACTTAGCTACGACGAGACAGAAAAACTGATAAAGTAAATGGCCTAAAACACACCCACACCTACTCACATATACAGACACACACATACTTACTCAGATACACATTCCACACCCGTATGTATATTTAATAGTAGATAAGATAGATAAGTAAATATATTGAAAATAGAATATTAAGTTTGCATAAATGCATCTGTATTTTTTGCATATACTAGTTGTTTACACGTAAGCTAATGTTCACAATTTGGTTGAGATTATTGAATGTACCCGACTTTTGTGCCGGCTGACATTGGAATTGGATTCTTCGCCCTTGGACGGTGGAGTTGCTTTTGAATGGACTACTTTAATGTAGCTCGGCCAACTCTAATTATCTACCTACCTACATTGTTGGTTATTTAAGATACCATCAAATTGTATAAATTTAAGATCCAATGCATAAATGTAATCTAAGAAAATAAGTAACTTGCCGCATATTGTAAATATATTACTGGACATATCAGTTATACATATATTGATGTTGGTTGACGAATCTTACTTCACCGTGATACGAGTACAGTTTTTAACTAGTACGGGAAGTAAAGGACTTCATTCTGCACCAATAGTTTAAATTACAAAAGATATCTATGTGGCTAGTTTCAACCACACTCCTTTGTACAAATAACTTCTGTTGTAATGAAAATAAAGATTATAAAGATTATTCGGTACGTTCGTTAATGTCGCGTTGGTGCGTTGGCTTTTCTATACGTTTGGATATCCAACTGGCCGCTCAACACACGCTAAGTCTTGACATCCACGTACCAATTTTACCACCAGCGCTACTCCATTCGGCTCGTTAAAGCAGCTGTGAATAAGTACTGAATACCCAGCTGGCAGGGAAATTACCGTCATTTCGCGACAACGACAATGTGTCAATGTGGTGGAATGATGAAAATCGATTGAATGTTAGGCCACTTCTGCGTTATGCGGTGCACGTAACCGTGATGAGCTAACCTATGTCGGCCGACGGGGCTAGCACAACTGACTATAAAAAAAGATTTTCTGTCAAAAGTAAGAATAGTTCTGTACCACAGTGCTGTACACTGCGATTTTATTACTCGCTTAAAATCGACTTTGAAAGCAGAGGAAATGATAATTACGTTTATATATTATTATTTAGCAGTTCATGAGTTCATAGAAATCGTTTTTTAAGTGTTTAATTGATACCTAATTTGATATTTTTTCGTGTGTAATATTTATATTGTATATTCAACTTTTTAACCGTAATGCATAAATTGACATTGTTTATTTTTGTTTAATAGGTAATTGTCTATTAGTTGTTAAATGACAATCCGTTATTGGAGATACTATTTCCACTTTGTGTATTTCAATAATATTATGTTATTGACGATCGTGATAAGATAAGGATTCTTTTAATTTTGACAGTGTATGCAAATCTATACTAATTGTAATTTTTATCTCGAAATAAATAAATATATACTACTCAAAAGAAAATAGGGGCCACTAAGTATTTTGATTGCTACGTGAAAAATATAGTAAACAGTAATGTATATTTTTTAAAATAACATGTAACAAGGCTTTTGTTTTAAGTTATGCTAATAACCATTTAATTGTGTAGTCAATTGTTTCACTTATTTCAATTAACATGAAATTAGTCCATTGTCAACAGCAGAAACTAAACAGAAACTCTTTGCAAAACAAAACAAAAACTGACACAAGCTGTTTTTTTTAATGGTTTTGTAACGGGTGTGTCCTCCTCTCCTGTTTTCACACTCCTGGAGCCTTGAATGCATACTCTCGATTAAGTTTCTGATGTTTTCATCAGGTATCTCTTCCCACGCACGTTTCAGAGCATCCATAAGCTGTTGCTGGTTGTGAACCTCTTGCTCATGCTCCCTAACCCTTCGTTTTAATTGGTCCCACATATGCTCTATTGGATTTAAATCCGGACTATACGCTGGCCATGGTAGGACACGAATATGGGAGTCATCCAGTACAGTCTGAGTGGCCCGAGATGTGTGTGGGCGGGCATTGTCATGCATTAACCAGAACCCTGGCCCCACTCTCTGTGAGAATGGAATCACATGAGGCCTGATGACTTCATCGATGTACCGTTGTGCAGTTACAGTTGATTTAAGAAAACCAGCTCAGTTTTGCCTTGTAAGCTAATCCCAGCCCAAACCATCACACTAGGACCTCCATAGCGGTCAATTTCCTTGATGCAGACATCGGAAAATCTCTCACCCTGTCGTCTCCATACTCTAATCCGCCGATCATCACTACAAAGCTTCACTTTACACTCATCTGTGAAGAGCACCATACCCCATTGATTCATGCTCCAATCTGAATGTTCGCGGCAAAAACTTAAACGATTTCCACGTTGAACCCTAGATAAAGGTATTCGTACTACTCGGCGTCTGGACCTTTGCTGGTCTTCATGCAGTCGATTACGTATCGTTTGGTCACTAACACGAGTCCCCGTTGTCAACCGTAGGCGATTTTGTAACTTACGTGCCGTCACAGAGCGCTCTCGACGGGCACTCAATCGGATGTAGCGATCCTCTTGTGCCGTAGTCGCTCGCACCCTGCCCGATCCAGGCCTTCTTGCAACACTGCCAGTCTCTTGGAACCGATCCCACACATTTTGGATGGCTCGGCGAGAGAAACCCAACGAAAAAGCTACAGACCGCTGTGAATGACCTTCAGCAATCAATGTAACGGCTCTGGTGGCAGTAATGGTATCCATATGCCTTCGTTGACGTGGCATTATTAACAAAAGATGTTAAAAGAAGCAAAAGATGGACAGAAATAGTTTTTTAACAGAATAAAATTGTGATTCCATCTGAAAGGAATTTGACCTGAAACTAGTTTTTTTTATTTGCTTCAATTTCTGGCCAGCTGTAAAACTTAAACACCAGCATTAAAGAGGTTGGATACTGAAGGAGGCCGGACATCATTAATTAGTCACTTATTAATTAGTTTACATCTAAAAAAATTACTCAAAAACAGAAATATGTAAGTGGCCCTTATTTTCTTTTGAGTAGATAAATCTAATGTACGTACTGAAAAGCAAATATTATTAACAAACAGATTATGGTTACTTCTTTATTGTAATTTTATTTCAGTTTTCCGAATGATCCTCACGTTAAACTTCTGTTGTATTCTGGCTATTGCCTACGGTACCTGGACGCATTTTAGAGGACTTATCATATAGCTCAGCCAATGATTAAAGTGTAGCGTGCGTGAGCAGGGACGTAAACAATCCCTTAGAGAGTGGACATAAAGTCCTCGACAAACTCTTTCCTTCCATACTGTAAAAAAAACTAAGGCCTTTTTAACACTTTTTTTTATTTCCTCTGTTGAATCTAATTATCATTTCCTCTGGTTCGCGCTACTCGATGTCGCGCGGCTTAATGTTTTCCGTTACTAAATTACGCTCGTGACGTCAAATTACCTACGCAAAATGTTACACGCTCGGTTCCCTTACTAATCCATGAGCTTTTTCCTTCTATCTTGATATAGTTCTGTGGTGTACTTATATCAAATGACATATTTTACACACACTCGAATCAACAGCAGAAAGAATCTGGTATTTATTATTATTAAACGTGACTTCTACGCTATCAAAATATATTTGCATGTAGCCACATACATTATTTATCGGCTGGAAAAATATGAATACCTTGATTACATGACTTGCTATGATTGTAAATAGTTTAAGGACATGCCATGGCTTCTATACGCTAGCGAGTCGGTCGCGTATTAATCGCATCACGGCACACCGTCGCATCGGTCGCGAATCGCAGACGTTTTAAAGACACCGCTGCCTTTGTTTTCAGAGTTACCGTGTTTATTTCGGTTGATAATGTGTTGCAGAGTGTTCGTACTCTAAATAACTTAGTAGCTGGGGAGGAAAGTTGAGCCACGACATAATGTTTGTTGTACAAAGTTTAATAGGCACATTTACGTATTTATCAGAGGGGAAGTTTTCGCGACAAACTGGTTTGTACAGAATCATAAACATGTATGCATTCTAGTTGGTTCTAGGACCTGATTGCTCAGAGATGAGGTAGAAAAGTGTATACACATTTCAGATGTCGACTCGACTGTACATGGTGTTTTTTTTTGTGTTTTAGACAATAGGTATTCCAGAATACCTACTGTCTTAAGAGGATTGTGAACCTGTAATTTTTCATACAAAAAGCGATAACGTTTTTCACCCCGTAAACATTGTTCGATTTTTATACTTTTTGGACATGTTGTAGATATTATAATGAAAAACTAGGTCTGTACGTTTTGATTTTTAAGAAATATTGCTTGCGTTAAAAGTTATTAGCATATAAAAATCGATATTTTTGACTTAAAAACTTTGACTATCGTTTTATTTTTTTTAAATTTATCTTAACTGATTTACTGAAAAAGGACATAGATTAAAGTGTACTGAATCCAATAATACCAAAATTATTTCATTTCATATAGGTTTAGGTGGGTAAAAACGTTATCACCCGAAACAATATTTCAACAAGGAAATGTAGGCAATTGCCTCCAGGACTTGCTACTCTCTCTATCGCACGATACGGGTGAGGCACAGAGCGGTGTGAAACAGATATAATTTTTTAAGATACCTACTCGCGCCGCGTATCGGCACTTCACAATCCTCTTAAACACAAAAAAAATGGATTTACTTTATTGTTATCCCAGAATCCAGATTCTGGGATAACAATAAAGTAAATCCATAGGCGTACGGACGTTTTTACAAACTTCATATTTTGTTTACCTTTACTAATATCATAAAGAGTAAAAGTCTGTGAGACTTGTATGTTGGTAAGTTTATACGTTTGTATGTAATGTGGGTAATATCCGGAATCGCTTATTCGATTTCAGAAACTCTTTCACCTGCGTGTAGGATGGACTTTCTGGATGGTTATAGGCTATATTTTATCCCGCGGGTTTGCCTTACGATCCGTGGATCTGATTTACGCAAGAATGGCTATCAAAAGTGTCAAAATTTTATACTAAATGTGGAGCTTGACTTACCCGTTCCCATCGACGCGATATCTTGTCAAGTCTGTCCGTTATCCGTCAATGGCCAGTCTAGTTAAATCAAGTCTCACTGTGGTAGCTGCCGTACGATCTGCGGGCTGGTGCCTCCAATGCACGATCCGTCGCGGGCACACTCACCAATTGTCAATGTTTCCACCAAAACGACTTGGGTCTTCAGGCCACCAAACGCGAGTCTCCAAGTACTGTTACCAAAACACAAACAAAACACTCGGACACCCGTGTGTCTTCAAAGCGAGCGATATTACAACCAAAAAAACCGGCCAAGAGCGTGTCGGGCCACGCTCAGTGTAGGGTTCCGTAGTTTTTCGTCCGTGACAGTGTGTGAAATTATTTTGTAATTTTTTTCAAAGAGTATTCAACCTATCAAGTTCAAAATAATTTTCCTACAATTTTTTTAATAAAGTTCTACTTATGAGATTTTTTTCATATCCCTTTACACCCGACTCGAAACGATCGTGAGTGTTGATTTTGAAAAAATATGCCGCGTATCGCGAACCGCTTTTGCGAACCCAACCGATGTCGATTGATCGTGCGGCTATGCTAGAATAAGACAAAAAATACAGAAAGGTCATGCGTACGCGTCGCGACTCGTCAGTCTCATTGACGTGGCGTGGGAGATGGCTGTGTTCTTTGAACGTCGGACTAACTATCGTAAGTGCATTTTTTTTACTAGTTACCATTATATATCTTTGTAATTTACTATTGGATTGCAAAGAGTACTTGTGTGTGTGATATATTTTAAATACTCTGCATTAATTCGAATGAAAGGCATATATGCAAGTTGTTTTTGAATTTTAACTATCACGATCGTGCGATTTCGGTTGCTTTGCGTATAATTGAACTCTCACGATCGTGTGGTTTCGGTTGTGTACTGTGATGTTGGTTTAGTAGGTATTACTTATTAATGTACACGCTTGGCTTACTAATCGGGATGTTTTGCTTATTTTAGGAGCTCCGTTGACTGATAAAATAATAGAAGATCTGCTCGCAGATGGAAACTTGTCAGAAATTGAAGGTTTAGATGATGATGATTTGGAAGATGTGCCTAACTTTTTCGATAACCTGCCCAGTGATGATGACTTGCTCGCGGATGAAGAAATTTCTACTCTGCGTGAAGTAAGGCCCCGGTCACGTTCTCCCCTAAGTTCAACGCGAGCATCTTCTCCACCCCTTTCTCCGCGACCAGCGACTCCACCACTAGGGACATTATCACAGCCCCCTATTTCGCCGTTGCAAATCGGAGCTAGAAGACGACCAGGTCGAGGTAGGTCGGAATCTATACCTAGAAATGTTCGAATAGGCAGAGGTAGAGGTAGATCTGTCCGTGCCCGGGGAAATGAACGCAGTGGAAGATCCATATCAGCACCCGCACCTCGAAGTCGAACATGGAAGCAAGTTCTGTTTACGGACAAGCCACACAATTACACCTCGCTACCAGTGAAACCTGTCCGCTCCCCGGTAAATTACTTTCATGAGTACATTGACAACGACTTCGTGGAAGAGATCGCTAGATGTACGAACTTGTATTACATGCGAAAAACAGGCGTAGAATTAAAAACGACCGCCTCTGAAATCTGCAAGCTCTTTTCCATATCTTTTATCTTATTCATATTTTATGCATATCGAGAGATAAAGACTGCTTTAGATTGTATCATAAGAAGTAATAACATAAAAACATATATATGTCTGATTACGATCTCATGTAATTTTACTAATTTAGATATTACTTGTCTTAACTAAGCTAGAAATTAGCATTTTTGTTATGAAAACTATAATTTTGTTGATTATTTTGTAATGCTGCCTGAGAAATCGCTGTGATTTAGTGCCTAAATTATGAGTAAATAAAGGTTACTTAGTTTTTATTTCTATAACTGTGTTTTATTCATTTAAATTCTTCAATAACCGTTTAAATGTAACTTTTCTAGACAATCACATCATGACCCTCACGAACGTGCGAGTTACATATTATTCCTGAGCCACACGAACGTGAGGGTCTGATTGTGGAAGACCAGCTCAGTCAGGATTTTTTTTGTTATTTTTCCTAGACTCCTTATGAAGTAATAATAAAGTTACGTAATGTCGCAAGGAGCTGTTAAAGATTTTTATCTCTCGGGTGTAAAGGGATATTACATACATTTTTTTACTTCTGGAGCGATTATCTCCAAATATATTAACATTTAAAAAAAAATGATTTTCGCAAACCCCTATTCATTTTTAAATACCTATCCAACAATTTATCACACATTAGGGTTGAAATTAAAAAAAAACACTCCCCACGTTACGTATAGGGGAGGTACCCTAATAAAATAAAATAAATCACTTTTTATTTTACCATTTTTTTGGCGTGATTGATATACATATTAGTACCAAATTCCCCCTTTCCTAGAATAAACTTGTATAAACTAGATTAATTTGAGAAATTGGTTTGGGACGTGATATTTTGGGAAAACTATTTTTTCAAATTATTCTAGTTTATACAAGTTTATTCTAGGAAAGGAGGAATTTGGCGCAAATGGGAAACCAATTGATGAAAGTTTGTTACATAAGTTTCTTAAAATATCACCCATTAGCCTGCGAATGTCAAGTAACGCTTTGTATGGCAATCGAACCACCTTAAAATCAAACATTAACCCTTAATAGGACAGAGCATATTTTTTTGGAAATTAAAATTTGAGTTCGGTTTATGGGTGTGTGGAAGGGGGTGATTTCTGGTGGGAAATTATTTCCCCTTGTTCGATGATCGTATTGAAAAAATCGGTCCAACCGTTGAGGTAACCTTTATTATTTTCTTCATTTTATGAGTTTTCTTTGTTTCTTGTTATTTTCTAATACAATCTTAAAAATTAAACAGGAAAATTCATAAAAAAACTAACTTTTAATCATATAAATATATAAAAAACGTAAAATTTCGTAACGTCATCTTATAATTGGAAAAGTAATTACAAAGCCTCATTTTTATTTGTGTTTATCACAAAATTACTTAAAAAAACTAATATTATACATAATTTTAATATTAATACACCATTTTAAAAGTCAAGCACCTGTTTTCCACAAATAATTTACTTTAAAAACAAAGTTTTAACCGACGAAAAATCAATCATCCCCTATTTGCCTACCCTTAAGGTTGTTTTTTTTTTCCAAATGGAGATTTCGGAGTATACCCTTTCCAATAAAAAAAGAACTACTCTGTAAAACGTTATGCGTGGTCATACATAAAAAAATAAAAAAATATATACGCGTCGACTTGACAACCTCCTCCGTTTTTTTTGTCAGTTGAAAATAAGTTAAAAAGTAATGCTTGTGTACTAAACTCAAACAAATAATATCAAAGACTATTTATTATATAAAAACGGGCTTCAAAACTCGTCATTACGTTGTATATCTTACTATATATATTTATAAGAAGTTTACGGCGTGATTTTTTTAAGTTCGTGAGCGAACAAAGGGAATTATTTTCCCACTTGGACCCTCCAACTTCAAAGGACATTTAGCCGGACAAAACAATGGTTTCAGACAGTAATTTATATGCTAAATAACTAATAATACAGTTAATTGTACGTAACTGCCATCAAAACCCTCTTACCTAATTTTTTTGATGGATCTGGACACTCATCGGCGAAAAACACTGTTGTTTACGATTTTTTCACAATTTTTGACTTTGACATTGACGTGTGTTGACAGATGAAGTCTGAGTGAAAAGTGTTGCCAGTATAATAAGTATGATACTTACTAAGAAGTGTAAAACTGTGTGGTAGGTTTCATAAAGAGTTGCCGTATACAAAATACATAACATTTTATACCAACAGACGAAGTGGGAAATAATATCCCATTGTACTAATAAGGGTTAAAACCATAGTTATCAATAGTTGAAAAACGCAAAAAACAGAAAATGACGATTTATTGTAGGTAAAAAACAAGAACGACCCGTTTATGATTTACCTATACATATTAAATGTTTTATTAGTGTTAGTTATGTCAACGTGTACGAGGTGACTATAGAATGTACTCTGGTCCAATGTGAGCTGACTGTCCATCCTGTCCGCTATAACGGCCAGGAGGATTTTGCGGCTGTCCCGTAGGCGCCGAAGCGCGGCCGCGCATCGCGCACGCATGATGGCCGGGAAACCATCCAAGCGCTCGTGCGCGAACATACCTCGAACGGACTCGCTACACCAGCGTGGCAGCCGCAACAGCACCCTGAACGAGTTTATTTTATACTGGCCGCGGAAAGCAATCAGCGCCCTTTGCGAACAGCGGGTCCTGGCACATGTGCATAATGTACCTACTGTTGCATGTTTATACTGGCCGCGTGATTCGCGTCTGTATCACTGACAGGTGGCAGCTAACTGGTACCCACCAAATTGGTAAGTGGCCTAAAGGTAACACTTGAGCATTCAAATGTAACAGAACAACGAGCATTTGCCGTTTATAATTGGTGGAACTGAACAACGTTACAGCCACTTATCGCTACGAACATTTTCACGATCATTCTAGCGAACGGCGAAACAATAGCAAAATTGCTCGGCTCGGGAAAAAGCTCGAAGCAAATTTACTGTCGTGTCGCTAGAATCGCTAAAACGCTCCAGTTTATTTTGTGAATGTTTACCAGTAAGCATTCGCTAAATAATACATAATTATTAATAATAACATTCTAACATGCTCATTGTATCAGCACCGTCATTTACAAAACAATGAAGTGCCAAACTGTTAACATAATCTTCGATCGTGTTCACTCTATAATTATGTAGTTTATTATTATTTATGTAGCTTTATTATTATTATTATTTCCTAATCATAAATTTGTCAATTATTATTCTTAATGTTAAACTATAGGTTTTTGCCTGAATTAATTTTTTGTTTATTTTATAAACAAATTAGAATTGTTATCAAGAGCAAGTATAACAAGTTCGATGACTTAATAGTAGTTTATCCACACCCATATCATAAATCCTCTAGAATGTGTTCGGAAACCATATTATAATGACCACCATAATAGGCTTGTTGCGTGGTGTTAAAATTGATATCGTCGTGTTGCTAAATGGATAGTTAACCATCAAGTGATTGTAATAAAGTATAAATTACAAAATATAATTCAAACCATAAAAAGATATGAACCTTGAAAGTTTAGAAAAAAAAGTTTTTTTATTTATTGTCCAAGAGTAAATTTAAAGGTACCAATAGAATCCTTACGCTTTTATAGAAACAAATTTGTATCGCAACTCCATAGTTAAATACTGTGTACTGTGTTTAGGTCCATACCTAAACACAGTATTTCGCGACCAAAACAGCAATTTACTTCATTTTCCATGCAACGGTTAAGTACAAATTGCACGGTGTGACGTCATATTTTAAAGCCAATCAGTATGAAGCGTTTCGGCTGCTGTCAGTGAGGTCCGTCTTTAACTCGATTTTTTGGGTATTAATGTCCTTTAAATGTAGTTGCTTCCATACAAACATTTGTTCATCTACAAAAACTGGTTCGAATGGCATCGTAAACAAATTTAAGGTCACAAGCCCATTGCAACCAGTAACGTAACATCAGCGTTTTATATGTGCCAGTGTTATTATAATGTATGTAAAATCATAATAAATGTATAAATACTGTAAAAATAGTTGTAAGTGTGGATAATAATAAATAAATAAAAATAAATAAATAATAGCATCGACAATCGATGTTATTATGGAAATCAGGTCCGGTGTTGGGGTCGTGCAGCATGATGTAGTTGGTCATGATTTGAAATCTAGTCAGCCATGGCGGTGCAATGCCGGTTATTCTAATGGTTCCCGAACACATAATTGAGGATTTATAACATGTGGGTAGATAAAATAGTGTATGTAACTTTACATAATTAGGCATTAAAACACTCGTGTGATGTTATTATGAAACTCGCCTTCGTCTCGTTTCATAAACCCACACTCGTGTTTAATGCCCCTCATGTACAGACACATAAACTACTAACACCACACGAGTGCTTTAATGCCTAATTATGTACAGTTACATACACTATTTTATCTATCCACATATCATAAGCCTCCATGATGCATTCAGGAGCCGCATATTATGACCGGCATCGCGGCGTTGTTTTCTTGCAGCTGTCAATGTCATAGTTTTTTTTTAATTCAGAAACAAATTAGAGTCGGATCCAACTATCATATCGTTTGATAACATACTTACGTGTGACATTTGTCAAATTTGTATGCACATTGACCATTCATTTCGAACTAAAGGGTCATCTCGACTGATATTAGAATATAGGTCAAATAATTTTTTTTTGTTTTTCAGAGATGTTCGAAATTTGAATGAAATAATAGTATCGAAATCGATGTTATTATTTAGCAATAATAACATTTTCACAGATAATAAATTTGTTCTTAACAAAATAGTCTATTTTTATGGTGGTCATAATGTGCGGTTCTTGAACGCATCATGGAGGGTTTATGATATTTGAATAGATAAAAAACATCTTTCTTTTGCCTGGCTCCTTCGATTTACTTGGGGTCGGCCCTTCTAATCATGCGTCGCCAGGCCGGTCGGTCCTGGGTCGTCTCTGGTCTTAAATTTCCCTCTTCCATGTCTTTTTCAGCTCCATGCGTCATTGCTGGGCGTACCGCTGTTCTGTATACTTTTCCCTTGATGCGAATTGGCATTTTACTGTCACAAAGCACGCCCGTGAGTTCTCTCCATTTCATCCACCCTGTGTTTATACGATGGGTAACATCCATGTCTATTGCTCCATCGTTACAGATGATAGAACCAAGGTATTTGAAATTGCTTACTTTTTTCAACTGGTGGTTTTGCAGGAGAATGTTGGCATTTTCGTTGGTGTTGGTGTTACTAAAATTGCAATGCATATACTCAGTCTTCTCTCTGCTCACTCGTAATCCGGCTCTTTCTAGTGCTTCTCTCCACTGCTCCACTATGCGCTGTAAGATGCTGGGGTCTTCACTTGTGAGTACTATGTCATCAGCATAGAGAATGTCCCATGGTGGAGGTCGTTGTATCTGTACCGTTAGATGGTTAATTACGAGATTGAACAGGAGTGGACTGAGTGCCGAGCCCTGGTGAACACCGACTTTGACTTCGAACTCTTCGCTTATACCAGCTGGGCTTCGCACTTTCGTTGTGACATCGCGGTACATGTCTTTGACGAGGTGGATATAGTGCTCTGGTACTCCTTGTGCTCGGAGAGCTTGCCAGATTAGTTCCCTTGGCACACGACCGAAGGCCTTTTCCAAGTCGAAAAATATCATGTGTAAGTCGGTTCTTATGGCTCTGAATTTTTCCATCAGAATTCTCATCGAGTGTATAGCGTCAGTTGTTGATTTTCCTGCGACGAAACCACATTGGTTCTCAGACACGTTTGTTAGTTTGAGTAATCTCTTATTTAAAATCCTTTCCCACATTTTAAAGGTGTGTGAAATAAGCTTTATGGCTCTATAGTTGCCACAAAGTCTAATGTCGCCCTTATTTTTGTAGAATGGTACTAGGTAGCTTCTTCGCTATTGGTCGGGTATACCCTCGCACAAAATTTTGTTGAATAGCTTAGTTAGGAACTTGACCCCATCGTCTCCCATTCTCTTCCAGAACTCGGCAGGAATCTCGTCTGGTCCAACGGCCTTGTTGTTTGACATCGTCCGAATCGATGAGAATACCTCTTCCGGTGTTATGCATGCTATTGCAGCCTCTATAGCTGGGATTTCGTGAAGCTTCTCACTCGGAAAGCTTTCATTGAGTAGTTTTGAATAATACTCTTTCCATCGGTTATTAATGTCCTCGTTGGATGTCAGCAAGTGGCCGTGGTCATTTTTAATAAACTTGATGAATTTTGTATCTTTACTATTCCTGTGTCTTTGTTTCGCGAGTTTGAAGATATCTTTATCATTCGGGGCAGTCTCGAGGTTTGCATAAAAGTCATTTTCGGACATAGCTCTGGCCTGTGCCACAGCACGCTTTGCAGTTTTCTTTGCAGTTTTGTATATTTCCAGGTCATGTTGGTCCTGGGTATCCTGCCATTGCTTAAATAGTGTTTTCTTAGCTTCCAATTTTTCTTTGACTTCTTCGTTCCACCAACTTGTGTCTTTGTTGCCGTTGATGGCGCCTTTGGATACACCAAAGTGTTCTCTGGCTTTTTTGCTACAGTATGATTGGAAGTTACTCCACATGTCCTTAACGGTCTCCTCCAACTCCACCTTCGATTGAATATACTCAGCGACGTCTTTGCATAGTTCCTGCCCTTCTTCCCGCTCTAGTTTCTGCCAGCGGGTCCTAACGATTTTGACTCTTCTCACCTTGATTGGCCTGAGACTTACGAATTCAGCAACTAGCAATCGATGCTGTGATGTTAAAGGTTCTCCGGGGATAATTTTACAATCTTTGAAAGTTTTTAGCTGGTCTCGGTCTGCTAGAATGTAGTCTATCTGGCTGCAGGTTCCTCCGCTTTTATAAGTTATTAGGTGTTTTGAAGGCTTAGAGAAGAATGTGTTGACAATTGCTAGGTCGTGTGTGAGGGCAAAATCCAAGATGCACTCTCCTTGCGAGTTGATGTCGCCATATCCACTGTTGCCATTTACTCTTTGGTAGTTTGTTGTTGTCTCACCAACGTGGCCATTCAGATCGCCGCCTATGTATTTGGATTCGCTGCTTGGGATAGATCGCATTAGTTCGTTGATCTCTTCCCAGAATTGTTCTTGGTCCGCGTTTGAGCAGCCGGTTTGTGGAGCGTATGCACATATTACGTTCATGCATGGTTGGCCATCGAGGGCGAACTTGATCGACATCAGTCGGTCATTAAATCTGTTCACCTGTACTATGCGCTCCTGGAAGTCCTGATCTAAGGCTATCCCGACTCCATTTTGTGGGCGTGTGCCGTGATACACAAGTTTGTAATTGTGCCCGATATTCCGTGACTTTGACCCTTTCCATCTCGTTTCCTGGATGCAGCATATGTTGATGCGTCTACGATATAAAGCCTCACTCAGCTCAGCGCTTCGTCCCGTCATCGAGCCCACGTTCCAGCTTGCTATTCGCACTTTGGGTGTTTGTTGGGGGGCCCTGCTGACGTTGCCGTCGCTTCGGGGGTACGCCCTAGTATTCGTAGTATTCCTGTCGCTGCTGTCGTCGCTTAAGGGGTACGCCCTAGTATTCGTAGTACTCCTGTCGCTGCTGTCGTCGCTTAAGGGGTACGCCCTAGTAGTTATCGTTCCTTTTCTTTTTGTACTTTGCATGATTAGAAGATGTATTTTGGCTTTTTGTTTTTACGGCCGGTTGCCACCTGACGCCAAGGTTGTGGCCCTTCTTCGAGGGCTTGAGTGCCGCCGTTGACCCTATCATGGGCTCATCCGCCGCCATCTCTTCTAGATGCTCCAACCCAACATCCAGCACTGACTGTGACCTCTACCCCAAATACGTCAGGGAAGCCCGCAGCAGGGGTTTGATAACGAAGTGACCTTCTCCGGCCTGTTGGTCCGCGGGAGCTATTTTATTTCGCCCCTACCCTCCATATCTGGCGAGCATTCCCCTATCCGCCACCTGGGGACGCGTTCCCTAGGGGTGAGGCTCCCCCGAGAAGAATAGATAAAAAACATAATTTAACATTATAACTTTTTCCAACTCGATCGCTTTGTGAGTCGGGAACTCTAATTGGAAGAAGATAGGGAGTAGAAGTTTAATCGTTTCGAACTAGTTACATCCCGGGATCACTAACAAACGCCGAGCAAAGAGTATAAATACTTTTCCTTATCAGCACATAAAGCTGTGTATACACTGACGCAGTTCACGTTGCGTTTTCCGCTGACCCGAAAAAAGTCAAGTTGTGCGATTGCCTAATTCATATTTTTTAAACTGACTTCAATAAAATGGAGGTTCTTAATTTGTCGGAATCTTTACTTTTTATGTATGTTCCCCGATTACTCGAAGACGCCTATTGCCTTTGTTTAAAAGGGTGCCCTTCCCAGGCTGGCCCATGTTCATCAGGTCAGGATCTGATGATGGGATCCTAGAGATATCGAGGGAACTCTTCAAAAATTAAATGGCAAAGTTCAAGTCTTAATAGTAAATTATTAAGACTTGAACTTTGCTAGCGGGTATGTATGAATGTAGATGATTAAGATTGTAAAATAATTTGGTAACTTTAAGTTGATCTGATAATGGAGCCAGAAGAAATAACAATTAAATGACTTTTTACTAGAATGGTTCCTCTTTCAAATTTACCTTTTTTCAGACACCACAGAGAATGGTTGGATACAAATATAAATTTGATATTTTCCAAATTTTTTTTTTTTTTTTACTTTTATTTATTCTAAATTATAAACTTATTCTACTTCATTTATATACTCTTTAGTTCTTACTGAAGCCTCAATTAGGCTTATTTGTACGAAATTATATCTAAGTAATATTATAGTTTGCTATCTATCACATTTCATCCATACCAGTATTATTCCTCGGTGCTGGTGTTATGAGTTATGAGATATGTTTTTTTAGTATTTTTTTACATGCTTTTGGATTCTCTGTTCCCTGTATTTTGATTAAAATGTCTGATGGTAGTTGGTTAAGTATATTTATAAGGTAACATGAAATCTGAAGTACATTTTCCATATATATTCTTATAGTCAGTTATGATATGATGGTATAACTTATGATCTTGTGTTTAGCGGTAGGTAGGTACAGTCGCCATCACATACATAGGTACACTATAGGTGTTCAAAAATATCGGCACATGCACCCTAATGCCTTGCAAATAGAGGTGTGTTCCAATGTTTGTGACGTGCTTGTTTGCTCCGATGTATGTGATGGCGACTGTACCTTACAATAATATTTATTTCCCAATTTTCCACATAAGGGCGGAATGGTTGTTGGAATATGTACCCCGCACGGGCCTTTAATGAAAATCCCTGCCTTAATTCGATTCCGGTCCTCCTTGATAAATGAAAGACTAATGGTCTGTTAAATTCACGACTATTAGTATTCATTTGGTGGCCAAGGGCGGAAACGGTTTCATATTCTGGCCTTTTAGTGAGGCTTTTAGTATGGGCCGAGGTCAGTGTAATAAATATTTGGCAACTATATCGTTTAGAAACATTAAATATGGATGTATTATGGATAATGGGGAATGGATGAAAATTTTAGAAGTGCCTGATTTATTTTTGGTGTTAGGAATAACCTACCTTAACACCAGAAAAAAAATTGCAGACTTTTCAGGTGCGTCAATTATTTTTGAAAAATATATACAGTTTCCTCACTTACGTTTTGGGTTTAGGACGGCGAATGAGACATTTTCCTTGATTTGTCTCATATTACAAAAAATATCTTAAAAATCCGTGGTAAACTGACACTGGCAATGATATTGATAGCTGGAGCAGCTATATTTGTCATTGCCAGGGTCAGGTATTCATAATATTTTTTGTAATATGAGACTAATCAAAGAAACTTTCTCATTCGCCGTCCTAAACCCAAAACGTAAGTGAGGAAACTGTTTATATTGTTCAAAAATAATTGACGCACCTGAAAAGTCTGCAACTTTTTTCTGGTGTTTAGAAAGGTCCTAACACCAAATAAAAAATGTACCAAAGATGACCAACGGAACACTTATGCGATCACTCGGAGGCTCTCCGTCCGTTACAGCCAGTTTTTTTTCTTTTGTTTTTAAACCGAGACGCAAACAACGGATGTTATAATTTTGACCTCTGTATCTGTGTGTTTATTTGTGACTTGTGACATCAATGACATCGTACTAGCAGACGGATGAACTGATTAAAGCCTATCACAGACTGGCGCAGCCTACGGTGGCGGTATAAGACAGCTAATGTCAAGTTTAATATTGACCGCCACCGCAGGCCGCGCCAGTGTGATATAAATCGAAAATCTCGTATATATCGAGGTGGTTCCTAGTTATATTTGTCGTGTCGTGGTCTCACACGGTCTGAAAGAACAGAGCCTTATTAAAACTTTGGCCATTATAATCTCCAAGTATAATGTTTATCCTATTTCCAGATACGGACGCGAGGATGAGGAGGTGATGGGTCTGAAGTTCTGCAACGAAGCTATCATGAGCCTGGCCCAGGTGTGGCCCCTCAACTGTAACCACGAACGGGAGCCAAGCACGGCTCTGCAGGTCAGTCAACTACCTCTTGTGTTTCCAGATACGGATGCGAGCATGAGGAGGTGATGGGTCTGAAGTTCTGCAACGAAGCTATCATGAGCCTAGCCCAGGTGTGGCTGCTCAACTATAACGATGAACGGGAAACGAGCACAGCTCTAAAGGTGGGTCAACTATGTCCTGTTTTCAGATATGGATGCGACGAGGAGGTGATGACCCTGAAGTTTGCAAGATGCTATCATGAGCTCAAGTCTGGCCCCTCAACTGTAACCACAACGGGAGCCAAGCAAGGCTCTGCATCACGGTATCAGTGAGATACAGTCTGGTGACAGACAGACGGACATCGAAGTCTTAGTAATAAGGTCCCGTTTTACTCTTTGAGTAAGGAACCCTAAAAAACGAAGTTTTAACCGATCTCAATTCAGTACGCCGCTTAAAGTGTGCCTATGAAATTTTATTTTGTTTTCCTCAAATCCTCCAGGATCCCACCAACAAATCCTGGCCTGATGGCCTTGAGATCACCTGAAAAAGATACCATTACAAACTAAAATAAATATTTTCCAAATCAGCCCAAGCGTGTTCGATTAATCGGGGAACATACTCGTACAGTCAACCAATTTGATTTCTGGGCCACTTCGTACCTTGTCACAATGACAATGATATGAGATCTCTAGGGGCTTTCATATTGACTTTCACTGTGACAAGGTACGAAATGGCCCAGAAATAAAATTGGTTGACCGTACATACCTACATAAAAAATGAACTACTTAGAAAAGTTGATAAACCCCCGATATTTTCATTTCAAAGTTCGATATCTCAAAAACGGATGAACCGATTTTGTTGAAACGTAGCTAACAACCATCTCGATCACGTCTCACGGTCTACTCGTTTGGGCGCTATGATGCCACGGACAGACTCACAGACAGACAGACACACATACACGTCAAACTTAAAACACCCCTCTTTTTGCGTCGGGGGTTAAAAATAAACAATTTCGACGAATTGAGAACCTCCTCTATTTTGAAGGTGGTTAAAAACGAAAGTTATTATTATAAAGACTAAAGTTACTTTTTTAAGTCTCTGTTTAGCCCAATGGTTAGCTGGTAGAGAATGCCATTTGGCATTAAGCTTGCCATTTGTAATTTTTTATTTTTTATTTTGTGCAATAAAGCTTAGATAAATAAATATATAAAAGAAGCCGCCTTTCACTTAGACTCAATTCGACAAAACAAGAGTCTCTTATTCCAAGTTTAGTTCCGTTTCAGAAAAATTCGTTGTAGGTAGGTAGTGACAGGGCCAAAAGCGTTATTCTTAAAAGTATAAAGTTTTTCATGAATAAGAAAATTCTAAAATAACACCGTCGTAAACTGTATCTTAGGTACATAAATTCTTCATAACATTATTGCGATGTGGGTTAAAATGCCTTTAGTGGGCCCTAGGCTAGATAAATGTAAGAAAATCCCTTCATCTTTGTCGTAAAACGAAGTTTTAAGTGGCTAGGATACGGCGCAAAGCGGTCTTCTCGGTGGATTTTATAGCTTATGAAAGTTGGGATAAAGACTCGTATAGTTTGTTACTTCTTTACTCTATTCTGTTTGGGAATTTGAAGTTACATGTGGACCATGCTCACATTTGTAGAAGTCAAACTGTGTAAGTCTTTACAAACCACAGAAGATTCAGATTGAAATTCAGATTCAGATTCAAAGATTCATTTGTCCAATTTAGGTAGTTATTAGTTATTACACATTTGTTCAGTTTCACTATGTGGCGCCTTGCGGCATACAAATATGGTTATATTGTTGTAACTTGCTTCTGCATGCAGCATGCTTTACACATAGTTAATTAACCTCCTGCCTACCAGAGGTACTTTTTTTGGAATATCCTATTGAAACTTTCAAATTGTGTTACTCAGGACCTAAAATGCCTAGGAAAAATAAAGAAAAAAATCCCTTGTTTTTCTTTGTAGTTTTTCACTATGTCCTTAACAAAGTACATCGGCGCCTTATTGAGTTCTTTTCAAAGTACATAAAACACTATTTGTCAGTAAAATTTAAAATAATCGAATTAGAACGAAAATGGAGACAATTGTATAATATCTTCAGCAACGTTGACCGTTTATTGAATGAAAGTGAAACTCGATAGTATTTTTAAGTTATTATAAAATCTGATTTTACTCTACCTTCTTGCCTGCAATTGTCCTTTGTAAAGGACATAAGAGATAGAAATACCTAAATCTACTCTGCATTTCTAAATCTTCTTAATAATTTGGCCGAATGCCACCCTAAAATGATTTGTGTTGAAATACATCAATATTATTTTAATATGAACTGAAAGTGTTTGTGATAGCACGCAAAGTTGACGTTTTTTTAATAATATTTCATGACTTTTTACTATGCCACCACTTTGAACACTTATTCTTATTCTTAAATAACAGATACTTGGTTTTAGATTTTCAACGTTGTTTACAAACTTCTTACCAACGGTGAAACCAAGTATCTTCCAAACCTATTTGATTTCCAATCCTATCCTTTCTTCTATGTCTTGAGGTACTTGTTTTAAGCGTAGAATCGTCAAGATACTTGTTTTCAGCGTAGAATTAGTGCCCAAAAAAAGATACTTGGATCTTCAAATTATTAATAACTTGGAAAATATAAGGCTTAGAAGAAATTTTTTATGAAAGAAGATGCGTTTTCATGCCCTTTATCCACATATCGAAAAAACGAAAATGGAAAAAAGACCTACTTGTTTTCTGTATGGGGCAGCCGAGCAGACTAAGCTAACGAGAGTGGCCCCTGACGAGGGATTTGATGATTCTTTCAGTTGGTGTACTGGCAGATCCTAAGAACAATCCATGCTTAATATCAGTCCTCGATCTTCTTTTGTATTCAAGTACCTAATTTAGCATAATATATAAAATACAGGTTGCCATTTAATGTCATATTAGGTAAACTGGTCAAGATAGAGTAACCAAACGAAATCATCATGTATAAAAATAGATCAGGCTACCAAATGCATATATTCAACCAACACCATGTTCTTAAAATTTAGTAGTTTTTACTAACCATACCCTTTTTTCACGAAACAATGGTTATTTTTAGCCTCTTACCTTTTATTTGTTCTAATAGCTCCAGTTCAAAATGCCGTTTATTGTCCACAGGAAGCACTGATAAAGCGCCTAGGCGCCCACGCGTACCCGTTCCAACTGGAGCTTACCCCACTGGCGCCCCCAAGCGTACAACTGGTACCAGCTAAGCAGTACCATGGCGCCCCAATTGGTACCTCTTACGATGTTCGCGCTTTCATCGGTAAGTATTTTAATAATGACAGTAAGCCTGCTGTTGCTAGTATACTATAGACTTATAGACTATAGAGATGAAAGTATCTGTACCATTAATTTTGTATGACTTTTAGAACTTTGCTTAACACATTGGCGCCATCTATTAGGAGCGTTTGTATTAAGTTCATGGGGCCTGCGATCGTCCATAAAAAATAATAGGTCTACGGTCTCGCCTGTCGTAGAAGGCGACTAAAGGGGGTCATCGGGGTCGCAGTGTTTCTGGCGGGGGCCGGGGTACTCACCTAAAAACCCCAGGTAAAGCGACTACACAATGAGATCCTGGAGTCCTCCGCATGAGAGCGCAGATGCCGGCCGCCGTGGAGTTTTTAGTGGATAGAAATACCACATTACCAATCATCCCCCAATGATTAGGTAGATGGTTCGCAGGTTTCCTCCACGAAAAATAAATTAGTTAATAAAATGACGGCAGTTTAGTTGTAAGTGGTGCAACAGGGCCGCTTTAGCACATTTACTGCCTACAATTTCGTAGTGCTACGATCTTGGCCAATGCCGAAGCAAACAAGCACGTCACAAACATCGGAACACACCTCTATTTTCAAGGCATGGCACCCTGCATATGCCGATATTTTTGAACATCTATAGTGTACCGATGCATGTGATGGCGACTGTACCTACTTAAATACGAAATACAGTGTATCTATAGCGGCCTCTTTTTTAGGGTTCCATACCCAAAGAGTAAATCGGGACCCTATTACTAAGACTCCGCTGTCCGTCCGTCTGTTTGTCTGTCTGTCTGTCTGTCTGTCTATCTATCTGTCTATCTGTCCGTCTGTCACCAGGCTGTATCTCGATAACCGTGATAGTTAGACAGTTGAAATTTTCACAGTTGATGTATTTCGGTTGCCGCTATAACAACAAAAAGGTACTAAAACACAGAATTAAATAAATATTTACTTATAGATAATGCTACGGAACCCTTCGTGCGCGAGTCCAACTCGCACTTGGCCGGTTTTTTTATTTAAATATCTATCGTAAAATTTAAATAATCGCAATTATTTACCAGTGGCGCCAGTGCGCACACGAACGCCCTCTTAATTACAAGCGAAGCTTTTTGTCGAAAAACGTCAACTCATAAATGTAATTAGTTTGCGTATTAGGCACGAGTAAATAATGTAGATTGGCAATCTCCATAATAAGGTATGCCCTAGCCGGTTTTGGTACAGTTAGCATTATACAATATATATATTATATCGTAACCACTGCCGAGAGAGCAGCATAGCCCAGTTGGGATCTACATAATTTATATTATGTAGTAGGTAGTAGCCAAATATTTCGATACCTACACGTCTTTATTACTGTGAGAGTAAGAATGTGTTACGATATAAGTATTTGTCTAATTTGGCTGCTACTATTTATACGATGCTGAATAAATAAATAAATAAGTATCAGTTTTTTTTTTATTATTAGGTTATACAGGGTGGAAAGTTAAAACGGGGCAGTAAGGGCAGCGACTAGATCCCTTGCCGCCACGCAAAAATGGCGTTAGGATTTCAGTCCTAACGGTTTAAGTGATGACAATCTACATTCACAGATTTTTGAAAAAAAGTACAGTCAACGAGAAAATCATAAATTTTGACGAAAAAATTTTTTTATGCCATTCGATCCCATTCCTATTAAGGATCAAAATACTGTTCGAGATCGACTGAGGTTTGACTACTAGAACGCCCAGAAATCAAAGAAACCCTTTTCCATACAGGTATAGTATGGGAATTCCAAAGTGCAAGTACTTAGTCCTTTAGTTAGACGATCATTAAATTGTATGGAGACGGAGATAACTTCATTTAGATTTGAAATGAGATAATTAATTCCTTTGTTAAAAAAAAACTAACTTATTTACACCCGTATTCATAAACGTTACCTTAGTCACCATTTCAATTCCAAATTTAAATTCAATACCCTACGTTTTTTTTAATTCTGTTTTATTCTGTCTGACCTCAAGTACATGGAGCCGACCTCAAATAAATGGAGCCGACCCCAAGTAGTTGAAACCGACCTCAAGTAGATGGAGCCGACCTCAAATAAATGGAACCGACCCCAAGTAGATGTAGCTGACCTCAAGTAGATGTAGCCGACCTCAAGTAGATGAAGCTGACCCCAAGTAGATGTAGCTGACCTCAAGTAGTTGTAACCGACCTTAAGTAGATGGAGCCGACCTCAAATAAATGGAGCCGACCCCAAGTAGATGTAGCTGACCTCAAGTAGATGTAACCGACCTCAAGTAGATGAAGCTGACCCCAAGTAAATGTAGCCGGCCGCAATTAGATGTAGCCGACCCCAAGGTTATGGAGCCGACCCCAAGTAGATGTAGCCGACTTTAAGTAGATAGAGCCGACCCCAAGTAGTTGTAACCGACCTCAAGTAGATGGAGCCGACCCCAAGTAGATGTAGATAGATAGATAGAAAGTTCTTTATTGTTTGTCTTTTCGAGGTAGCAATAATGTCCGCTAAACGGGTGTGTCCTTAATGTAATATGTCTTAAAGATCTATACATTTATTTTATGTTGTGTAGCAAATTTACAGCTCACAGATGAGTGTTAACATAATGATGTTTCACTCCACTTTTTATTTTAAAATATGTTCCCTTGAAGGTACATGCCGCTTACTGACACGTTTATGCCGGTCCTTTTTGGGAACATAGTTTATTTCTCCGATCCTGTTGCTATAAAGCATTGGGTTGTA
Source organism: Epinotia brunnichana (assembly GCA_963854355.1). Lineage (NCBI taxonomy): Eukaryota > Metazoa > Arthropoda > Insecta > Lepidoptera > Tortricidae > Epinotia > Epinotia brunnichana. The sequence goes on along the minus strand of OY977935.1, from coordinate 81,169,647 downwards.
TTGACCGTATTTGACATATTTTGGTCCAGAATTTTCCAAACCCGGTATGCACATCTCGTTCAGCTTATCTAGCATATCATGATGTAGGTCGTGTATCCTGAGATGCCATGGATCTTCATCTAATAAGTCCCACAACATTTCTGTTGGTATGGAACGAGGAAAGCCTCCCGCCGACTTAAGAGCCATGCGGTATTGTCTTTCAAGCGTCAGGAGGTTTGTCATGCTCACACGAGGGAGTAGTTGTACTATTCCATACTCTAATATCGGCAGTAGACAAGCTTGTACAACTGTGAGTTTGGTTTCTAGGTTTGCCTTAGAGTAATAGCCGATTATTGGGGCTAGCATTCCTCTGACACACTTGGCTTTTCTTACATTGTTTTTGACGTGTTCATTCATACTTAACCTCTTGTCTAATTGAACGCCTAGGTATTTAACACAATTTTTATATTCGAGGTGGGCCCATTTTAATTTCACTGTTGGTTTGTAACCATTTGGGTATCGTGGACTTCGAGCTCTTTTTTTGGTGAACATTATGCACTCTGTTTTGTCCACATTACATTGCAGTCCCCAACGTTCATAATAATCAACTATTCGTTTGGCGGCCCATGTAGCGCGTTGCGTAGCTTGATCTGGTCGTACTGCCGAATTCAGTATACACAAGTCATCTGCATACTGTGAGAGCATTTGTCCGGCTATGTGTGCTTTCGGGATATCATGTACGTACAGATTAAATAAAAGGGGTCCTAGGATGGACCCTTGAGGTACTCCATGTGGTACATCTATTTGGTCTCCGATTGTTGTTCTAAATTTTCCCCGCACTTTTCTATTTAGCAAGTAGTTCTCAATTATTTTTATGGTGTTATTGTTGATGTTATTTTCCATTAGTTTTGATGTAAGGCCTTTGTGGTTGATTGAATCGAATGCCTTGCTTAAATCTGTCGATATCATGGCAACACTATGTCCTTCTTCAATTGCGTCTGAAATATATTTGGACGTGCGTAAAATCTGTGTTCCGGTGCCCCGGTTTCGCATGAAACCGTGTTGGTAGTCAGGTATTAAGTGTTGGCAGGTCTTTAAAATGCGGCTATGTATTATTCTCTCGCAGACTTTTCCCATAATATTAAGTAATGTGATGGGCCTGTATGATTTTGCGTCTTTATAGTTTTTTCCAGCTTTGTGTAGAAATATACATTCTCCCAATTTCCACCTTCTCGGATAGTAGCCGGATCTTAGGACATAGTTTATGACTTTTGTCAAAGCGCAGTAAAATGCGGGGCCCGCTAATTTAAGTGCATCTACCTTAATGCAATCTGGACCTGGAGCTTTTTTATTTTTAAAAGAAAAGATAGCTTTTTTTACCTCCAAAACATTAGTTTCTTCAAGCGGTTGAAACGTTGTGTATTGTTCGTTGGCCTCGTCTGATTTTTGTATTGGAGATTCTTTCACAATTGCTGAATCGACCAGTTTATCTATTGTTTCTTTTTCCGAGTTACAGCCTTCTAGATGTGGGAGTTTCTGCGGTGGCTTTTTCATAGATTTACAAATTTTCCACATTCTGGATCTATTGTCTCTTGTATTTTCTATTATTTTTGTCCAAGTAGATTCCCTGTAATCCATTATTGCTGTCTGTAGTAGGTTTTTTGTTATATTGTAGTTTCTTTTAGCTAATAAATGACCACCTGTTCTTTTTACGTTCAGTTTTGCCGAGTTACGATCCTTTATCATTTGCTGAATTTCCGGTGGCAGTAGTTCCTTTTTGTTCTGAAACTGTTTTGGTGCAACTATGTCCAGAGCTGAGTTGACTGCTGCTTCAAGTCTCTCTATATACAAGTCACATTCTTCATCGGTCTCAATCTGCATATTTGGATCAAGACTATTTTCAATTAGCTCAATGTATTGCTTCGCTAATTCTTCGTTTTCATATACAGGTCGCATGTTTCTTGTTTCATTTTGTTCCTCGTCCATAGTAATATCCATGCAAAAAAGCCACGGCAGATGATCAGAAGATATTGAATCTAATTGTTTGCAGAGTATGTTCGAGTATCTCGCTTCTCCGGTAATTATAGCTGCATCCAATATACCGTTGCCTGCGTGACATGGTCTAGAAGGCAAACCTGTATGTTCCAACGTACACAGTCCGTCATCTATACGTTTCTGCACTTCGAGTCCAGCTCCAACAGTTCTGCTATGATTTAATTGTACCATTCTTAAATTTAGGTCTCCTATGTTAATCGAATCACTGCTCTCGAGGAGATCTTCAACTTCTCTTCGAATGTTACTGTATCGTGTTATAGGTAGATATAAGCCACGTATTAAGATGGATTCTCCAGTCTCAAAATTGGTTGTCAGTTTAACTGCCACCCCCTCTATTGTTCTGTCGCAGCTACTGTGGCCCGGTATAACATCTACTTGGCTCCATCTTAGGCCCTTTTTAACGTAAACAGCTGTTCCAAGGTGAGGTTTTCTCGTATCAAATAACTTGTCATAACCGTTTATGTTAAATTTTTGTTTCTCAAAGTCAATTTTGCACTCATTTAGAACTATTAAGTGTGGCTTAGTTTTTGATATTAATTTTTTTATCTCGGTGAATTTGTTTCGTAGTCCCTGAACGTTGCAGTGAAATATGCGAAGGTTCTTTGTTTTATGTTTTTTGGTTTGTCTATCCATTGCGAATAAGTTGTATAAGTTGCTGCATTTGTTGTTGCATCTGATTCATAAATTGTTGTTGCATTGTTTGAAACATTGCGAACATTCTGTTTATTATGTCTTCTTTTCCTAACATAGGGTCGCTTTTTGAAGTTGCCTGAGCAAATGAAGTTTCTGGTTTTATAAAAGCCGATGAATTGTTTCTTTTTTGCTGTCCAGAAGTAGCATTAGATGCCCTTTTTTCTTTGATAGCCTGTTGAATACGAAGTCGTCTTTCTTGCTGTTTTTTAATTTCCTCCTGAAACAAGGGACACTTTGCCTGTCTAGCCGTATGTCCAGGTTGGTGACATTTTGAACAAATGTCTATGGTTTTTCCTTCAGCGTCAATTTCGGTATCAATGTCACGTACTTGCTTTCGTCCGCAGTGTGCTTGGACATGCCCAAAATCTAGACAGTTCTTGCATTGAGTGACAGCGGTCGGTTTAACTCTGTATTTTTCTATCTTAACCTTCTGGTATAAAATGGTTGTTATGTTTTTTTATATCTCTCGTGTCTGTTTCACCGCTGAATGCGAGTATAAGTGCTGAGTTTCGTAGCGGTACTGCACGTTCCGGTGTCATACCATACCGTTCCTTTATGTCGTGTTTGATCTCATCTTCGCTGTGTCCGCTAGTTATAATTCCTTTGACTACAACTTTTTTCGACGGTTTTCTTTCCAGTTTTGTCCCATATGTGTAATATTCAAAGTCCGCTCTGTTCTTTAGATCTTCTGTCAATGTTTTTCTATTTTCTAGTTGCCTCGGTGTAAAGAATACTTTACCTGAACGTCTATCTGTTTTCAAATAACAGTTGTGCTGGCGGGCAATTTCTGTCATATTTCTGAATTTGTAAGTTGATTCTACCCAACCTTCATGCGTGCACACAACCGGCGGTAACTTTTTAGTTTTCGATTGCGCAGAGGCCTTCTTCGTCTGGGCACCTTCTACTTCTATAGTAGGTGTGGTAGGTTTCTTTAAGCTAGTGTTAGCGTTGTCACTAGGCTGTTGTTGTCGTGTAGATATATCTTGACCTTGAACTTTAGCCTTACCTCTTTTAGATATAGTGTCCCGATAAGGCGAAATTGTGCGTTTTCGTGAGCCACTTACACTAGTTATGCTTGTTTGCTCGGCCGTATCACAGTTGACTGACGCACCATCTTCATCATGTGCATCCACCAACATATCATTATCTTCTAGATTATTTAGGGCGTCAAATCTGTTTTGAATGGTCACCTGCAATTTGTTTGGTTTGGGATTGTGCGTTTTATCGAATTTTTCTATGTTACTTTTCTCTTTTTCACGACGTATCTGTTCATGATGGTTTATAGTAATCCATTCTCCGACGCGGCGAATCTTAGGTGTGTCTCTTAATGACGGGCTCGTAGCAGTAATTTCATTTACCGTGCCACAGAACTTGCATGATATAATTTCTTTATTAATAAATCTATCTTGATCTATCACTCTAGTATAGGTAGGTTGTTTACAATCCTTACCGCTGCATTCCGGGCCACGCCCTTGCCTTGTTTTATTCTCCGCTACGCAGAAGAAATAGTATTTTGTCGCTGCAACCATTTGGTTTGTATTTTTGTTCCGGCAAACTGATGAATGCGCAAATATTTTCACGCATGATTTTTTGTCGCATTTTTCGCACGAAAGTACTTTAATTTTTGTCTGATTGTCTAGCCAATCGTAGAAGTTTTTGATATTATTCTCGGTGTCACAATGGTAGCACTTCACTATGTCACTATTAGTGTTTGTATCGTACGGATAGTTTGGTAACACATCACTTTTATAATTAGACGTATTTAAATGTCTGTTGGGTATGTTATTTATTCCTAAGGAATAATCAGCTCACACAGGAATCATCTCGAACCACCACTTATTTACAAATAAGTGGTTGAGTTGAAGCGCGGTAGGAGATTAAAACAATTTAATTGCACTGATACGCGGTTGGGATGCAACGCAGAGCGATAACAACACACGACCGCACGCTACGGCAGCGCGAGGCGACCTCCCCCCAAGTAGATGTAGCCGACTTCAAGTTGATGGAGCCGACCCCAAGTAGATGGAGCCGACCCCAAGTAGACGTAGTAGTAATATAATAATAAATGTAACATAGTATTTTTTGTGTATATTCTTTAATTCATTTTTTTAACATGTGTGTGAGTTGTGGTCACCTGTAACTGGCTAAATCTTACAATGATTTTTGTATTAGGTTGGTTCTTTAGCATATTGATGTACTTATTTTTGGTGATCCTTAAATAAATGAAATAAAATAAACGCTGTTCCCCATGTCTAGTGAAAATGTTCGTAGCAATTTTTGACTCTACGCATGACTCTGGCCCCGTAGCATGGATATACCGATAAGTGACAAGATAACAGCGTCGTCTCGTTCTATCGAACGGTGTCAGCCAGGGACGGATGCTCTATCTTGTCACTTATCGCGTGATAATGCCATCCATGCTACGGGGCCGTTCGTTAACCAGTCTCGAACAGGTATTTTTTCATTTTGTATTTATTAATGTAAACAAACAGCCACTACAAGCGGCACTTATGCATACTTATATAATATGACTAATGATTACAATATGTGTGACCCACACCGTTTACCACATATTAGAAAACATGTGTTTGCCATTCAGTCTTAAGGACTGCCGGTGTCAACAATAACAACATAAAGGTCACTAAATCCTTTTATGGATCTATTTATTTTATTTATCATATCGAATCGTTTAAATAAATTAATAATTAGTGCTTAGATTAGTTAGTACGTCGATGATTCGTTTTTAGGGTTCCGTACTCAAAGAGTAAAACGGGACCCTATTACTAAGACTCCGCTGTCCGTCCGTCCGTCCGTCCGACTGTCTGTCACCAGGCTGTATCTCACTGATACCGTGATAGTTCCACCTGAAATTTTCACAGATGATGTATTTCTGTTGCCGCTAAAACAACAAATACTAAAAACACAGAATAAAATAGTTTTTATAGATAATGGCACGGAACCCTTTGTGCGCGAGTCCGACTCGCACTTGGCCGGTTTTTTATATTCACTAACACTACGTATTCTCAAATATGTCTAATTTACAGAATTTTTTGTTGTATGTGTCAACGAGTCTGCGCAAAGTATTTTATTGGAGGCATTGACCATTAAATTCTCCTGTCAGCAGCGGAGAAGGTCGACGAGAAGATATCGCGCCGCAACATGGTGCGCATGGGCATACGCGTGTTGCAGGGCGCGTCGCGCGCCGCCGCGACCGTGCCGCCGCCCTCACCGACGCACAGCTCTCTTAGCGCGCTCGCACAATACCAGCTGTTGAGGTAAGTCCGTCCGTCTTAACTCTTTGTCGCCCAGCGATCCGGTGATCGAAGGCGTATGGTGTATTTTGTATATAAGATTCAAATTAAAAAAAAAATCATGACCCACATGTGGGTCATTGGGATTCCAGGGTAAAAAAAATGACCCACATGTGGGACCTGCCGGCCGACTCACATGTGAGTCGTTGGGAGACAAAGGGTTAAGTAGGCTGAGGGCTTAGAATGATAGTTTCATACGGCCGACGCGCCAAGCGTGAGGCATAAAATGGATTCATGTAGTTGTGATCAACTCGTATTCACACGCGCCAATACGCACACAAACGCACCAATAGTGTACCACCGATCGGCGTACTACGCCATTTATGGCTGAGTTTTGGTGGCGTCACCGTTGCGCGTGAACTGGGTTTCTAGGCGTTATTATTCTAAGGCTGAAGGTTGATCACGTCACTTTTTAACCCCCGACGCAAAAAGAGGGGTGTTGTAAGTTTGACGTGTCTGTCTGTCTGCGGCATCGTAGCGCCTAAACGAATCCACCGATTTGAATGTGTTTTTTTTTATCCGAAAGCTGACGTAATCGAAATGGTTCTTAGCTACGCTTAATCAAAATCGGTTAAGCCGTTTTTGAGATATTGAACTTTGAAATGAAAATGTCGGGGTTTTTTCAACTTTTCTAAGTTGTTAGTTAGGGCAGCTCAACTGCTATTTTAGGTTCAAAGTTTTTTTTTATTTCTCAAAAAATTACATTAATTCACTTAAAGAGAAACTTAAATAACTTAAATTAATAAAGGTGCATAGTGAGTATCGCGCAACAAAGCGGGTAGATTATAGCATTTTTAACGTGGCTTGTGACTGCCTCGCGCCGGCTACAGTGCGTGAGCGCACTTGGTAAAATAAAAACACGGATATAAAGTGTGTTGTGATGTCGTACATTGAGTACGCTCATAATTATTGAGTCGGTATTACATAAAAACTTATCACAATATATTCATAATTTAAAAATATTCTGAAACGCTATAATACGACGCAAAAAACGTACCTACAGAAATAGTATTGTATTGTTTTCGACAAAAGGACCCTTTTTATTATTTTTATTAGCTAAATTTATATTGAAATAGGCGTCGATTTTATTTCAGAATCCAATAAAAAGACCGGTAAATTCGATTTGGCACTTTCTTTCCATCATTCATTGCCCTGAGGAAAATAACGGGAACTTTCTCTTAAAAGGTTGACATTTTGGTTTCATTTGCAGGTACGAGTATTATACCTCGAATTGGAGGCCCATGCAAAATTTTACTCCCAACACGTCAAACACAGCGATCCGATTTTAAACAAGCATAAAAAAAACTGTATCACGAGACTATGGCAAACTAACTTACAAAAAACTGCTTATTGTTCATATAAAAAAAAATTTGCTCTTTATTTTTCAGACAATTATAATTGTGTACAGTCACCATCACATACATAGGTACACTATAGGTGTTCAAAAATATCGGCACATGCACCCTAATGCCTTGTAAATAGAGGTGTGTTTCGATGTTTGTGACGTGCTTGTTTGCTCCGATGTATGTGATGGCGACTGTACGTACAAACTTTTTCTTAGCTAATGTAATCTTTACATTTTAAGATTTTTTTTAACAAAGGAGTGCGGAGGGGGTGCCCCCTGCAATCAGTACAGCTTGGTTAACTATAAATAATTTACTTTCAAAACAAAGTTTTAACCCACTTCACTTCAGTACTCCGCCAAGCCACATTAACATTTCCACGTTTTTTTTCCAATTTACCACATGAACTGATATTCGAGAACAAAAGCGTTGATTTTTAGACCAATAAATCAAATCGCTGTATGTGGGCCGATAATATTTGAGGAATTCCGTCGATTCCTCAAGGATCTCAGAATTACCTTTGGCACTTCATTGTTTGCTATTTCAACGGAATAATATCAGAATCTGTGACGTACTTATATAGTTTGAAGTACATCATTTAGAAGTTCCACAAGCCATCTGTGGTCTTCATCATCACTTCCACTTCACCAAATTTATGATTTCCGGGTGTAAATACACGAGTTATAATAGAAAATACTGAAATTACTACACGCGTGCCTATATATTTGAGGAGTTCCCTCAATTCCTCATGGTTCCCATCATCCAACTGGGGTTTTGGAAACAATGGGACCAATGTGGAAGCATATACTTTCAGTTAAAAAAAGAATTTTACGAATCGGTTCATAAATGACGGAGTTCTGAGGTAACAAACATTAAAAATAAAAAAAAATACCTCCGAATTGAGAACCTCCTCCTTTTAATATACAGTGCGATTTACTTTTTATTTGTTTTTTTATACGTTATACAGTATTTTAAATAAACTTAAAATAAATTTGCGTATATAATGTTCAGTGCTTATCTATGTTATGTTAGTCTATATAAACCATTTCAAAATGTGTATACCTAATGTTATACAAAAGGTAGACTATGTCACCCGGAGCATAATTTAGAATCGATTGATGAGGTCATTCATCAAAATCTGTTCAGTATCATAAACGCTACGGCGGAACATACGTATATACAAACATCAACTGCTAAAATCATATTCCTTTCGACTCTGCCGTAGTCGGGCAAAAACGTACTAAACTCGGTTTGGAAGCTATACATATACAGTAACTATGTCAACTTACTACAACCATTTATTTAAATCCGGGCTTATGTACCTAGGCGATAAATAAGGTGGCTAACGCTTATTTAGAATTTATTTGGTTGGATTAAATATATGCTTTCAGTATATAAGTTGACATACTGTATAAATAATATGAAGCGTTAGGATTTTAATAAGTTGTGTACCACAACCTTATTTATAGCCTAGATATTCCCTGATTTGAATAAATGGTATTAGTAAGTTTTCATAGGTACTGTAGGTAAGTATACATATCTCACAGACTCACAGATACACAGGTAGTACGAGTTAAAAATAAATTAAGATTTGATGTTACATAACCTGAATTTATGCAGTATTTATACACCGTGTTTTTTTTGATTTCCGTTAACTTTAAGGGAAGAATCCTCAGGTTAAATGGAACTAATTTCTCTAAGAAACTAGTGTCTTAACTCTTACTATTTTTCAGATATTCAATAAATCAATTTAATGACCGAATCAGTGTGAATGATCCTTTATTTTATTTACGTGTTGACAAGTGCTGTCGTAGGTGAAAATTAACTTTGGGTTAATTGAGATTAAGTGTTAGAGCCCTCCCACACTGTAATATTGATTTAGTTTGTATGAAAAATGAAAAAAAACATACCAGGTAGCTTCTGTTAATGAACCGAACATCGTGTCGAAATTAACGGAAATCAAAAAATACACGGTGTAGGTATATGCAGGTGAAAGAATTTTTGAAATCGAATAAGCGGTTCCGGAGATTACCCAATAGATGCAAACATATTAACTTACAAACCTACAATCACACACACTTTTCCTCTTTATAATGTCAGTAAAGAAATCATTAATTGCTATCCCAGAATACCATCCTTCATATAGATAGATAGATGTATTTATTTCACAACACAAAATACAAAATAAACAACTTTCACATTTTATAAAATCTGAAAATTTGCCTGTGGATAGTAAGACAACTAACAAACTATGCGGACATAGTCAGTCTGCAGATTTTATAAAACAGTTGCGACGTAGGTGTTTTCTTAACAAGTTCGGAACCACCCCAACGCCAGTTGTCCCAAAATCTGGCGGACTGACGGCAGGCTATTGATATTCAAGCTATTTATGACCTAATATTAAAATATCAGCCTTTATAAAACTGTTGCAGTTTTGGTCCCTCAGCTCTCCGTCTATGTAGTAAGTTTGTCGCGAAAACTTCCCCTCAAATAAATGCGTAAATGTGCCTATTAAACTTTGTACAACAAACATTAAGTATGACGCCCAACATTTCTCCCCAGCTACTAAGTTATTTAGAGTACGAACACTCTGCAACACATTATCAACCGAATCTTACAATGCTACAATCTCACATACTTTTCCACTTTATAATATTAGTAGTATGGATAGATTCAAAGCGCAAGATAAAGTAATATTAACCCTAGAACGGATTTATAAATGCGCGCTCACGCACAGCACAGACGCACACAACCACACACAAACACACACACACACACACTCACACACATTCACAAATACATAATACTGTAATTAGTTGTCTCCCATTTGTCTAAATATTCCTTTTTTCTAGATAAATTCTTAATTATAATTATAGATACCTACGCTAGATGTAATACTCATTTTGCTATTGTTATTTTTTTATCTTCGTATCTACTCGAAATCATATTTTAATTCAAGTCCGATCTGTTAACCGCTCTCGCAGTAGGACAAAATACAGACTCAGCCTAGTTTGGTCACTGACGGACAGCTTCGATTTAATGTTAAGTCTATTTGTTTTTTTGAAATAATTTATGTTGTATATTTTGTAATGTATATTTATTTACCAAAATTCGGCCAGAAGACAAACCTCGGAAAGGGTGAGTCTTGAAAATAGCCACCTATTTATTTTATGAATTTCCGCGAACCTTTTTCCTTAGCGATAGCTTTTAAATTGAGTTCCCCCGCCCTTAGAAGTCACTTAGCCGTATTAAGTAATGGTAAATTACTTTGGATATGCGATATTTTGGTGTATGGGCACATAATAGGATATCGACCGAGCAAAGATAGGTATTTTTATATTTGTCCGTCGTTTATAAACCGGTGGTCCCAAGTGACAGTAAGGTAAACGTCCTAATCCTCGACGGTGCACTAGTGTATGACGTGGGCACTTTATGTCAAAGCAATATGGGTTAATTTCGAACTGAGATAATCTTTCTTCATTCGAATTGTAGCCATGTCACTTTGACATAAAGTGCACATGTCAAACACTAGTGCAACGTCGAGGACTGGGACGTTTCCCTCATCCTCATTTCAAAATGATATAATGCAATATTTCCGGAATCACACAACCCTGATGTCTTCAAGGCAAGAGTGAACAGCAAGGACCGGAAAACCCCTTTTCCGAAATCGATAGGCATAAGCCTAATGCCTATCGATTTGGTAACCCTATTAATCTGGTAACCTTATGATAAGGTAAACTTTCTGATAGGTTAACCCTATTGTTATGGTAAGCATATCGGATGTGGTAACCATAAGTTAACCCCATTTAGATAGGGTTTTGTTTCAGGTTAACTCACGCTCAGCTCACTCTCAACTTATGGTAACCTTATGGCTACCACATCCGATATTCTTACCATAACAATAGGGTTACTCTTACTGATAGAGTTAGGTTACCATTATTGATAGGGTTTTAAAAACAACTTCTAAAATAACCCTAATAAGGGAAACTGGTTCCGGTCCCTGGTGAACAGGCATTTTCTGGGTGAGTGCGATCCATCTCAGGCCTTGTCTTAACTTTCCATCAAGTTAGACGAAGGTTAAACGCAATCCCATTAAAAAAAGCCCTCAAAATGTAGTCGCGCTTACTCGCTGATGTTAGCTTGATGCGCGAACGGAACAACTTGCATTTAAAAAAAAATCTGATCGTCAAAATCAGTTAAACGATTATTTCGGAATATCACACGTTCACATTGCACGTAGAACCGATGAACTTTTGGGTAGAAAGGTTCTCGAGTGGCGACCACGTACCGGGATGCGCAGCGTGAATAGACCCCCCCACAAGGTAGACTGATGACCTAACGAGCGATCACGTAACTTTTAACTCAACTATCATATACTCATACAAAAAGTGACATTTAGATCTACCTGTCGTACACACAATGCGTTATGTGATCATTCATTGTATTTGCCCCCTTAAACGGACAGTTAAGGAAAGTAACAAAACCGACAGTCAATGTCAATCGCCTACGTTTAGTAACAAAACCAACAGGTTAGACGTGACTTAAACCCTTTCGGCCGCGTATGTAACTGAGTTTTGTAACCAGGTACAAACTAAGAAAATTTTCTCTTTTCTTGTAACCGGGTGATTCATCAACCTAGTTTTGTAACCAGGTACAAAATAAGATTTATTTTTCTTTTCTCGTAGCCAGTTACAAACTAAGATTATTTTATTATTTTTTCGTAATGGTTTTCCCAGTTACGATATCAGATTTTTTATTCCTTGTTGGTAACCAAGTTGTTATCAAACCTTCAAGTAGAGACGATTCTCTTTTGAATGTTATTAGTACTGGCCATAAAGATAACAGTCTTTGAACGGTAATTGATAAGTAATGAATGTCACATATTATATGCAATTGAGATAGTCATTGATAGAGTGCAATTTTCTATTACGGTTTTCCATTTTAAAATGCATAAGTGATTTGTGGTTAGCAACATTTGTAATGTCCCGCACACTAAACTAAAATTTATAGCAACAAGAAGAGGTGGTGTTCTATTACTCCACGATGGACGGCGATTCCATCGCAGAAGAATATACAAAGATGGAAACTCATTCTGGCTCTGCTATACTAAAAAAGGATGTAAAGGGAGTGTTAAGTTAAGTATAAAGAATGAAATATTAAAAACGAATGGGCACGATAATGATTGCTGCAGGGATGAGGATAAAAATATATTTTTGGAAAAAATGGATAAACTGAAACAAACTACAAGTTCTAACTTCGAACCCATAGAAAAACAATACAATAATATGGTTTGTGAACTGAAGGATAAGGGTTGCCGCATGAATGACATTCCAAGTTTTCAAAATATCAAGACAGGGCTATATAATAACCGTAACAAAATTGTGGGTGCCCCAAAATTACGTTTCAGTTATTCAGAATGTTGTGAAGTGGTAGTACCACAAAAATTCAAACATTTTATCCTTGCTGATTACTTAGATGATGACGATACAAGAATTATTGTGTTTTGCGGCAAGGTCATCAAAGATTTGACATCTTACAGTCATATATTCGCGGATTGCACGTTTAAATCATGCCCATCATGTTTTAAGCAACTTTACACAATACACGGATTTAACGAAAGTAACAAAACGATTGAACCATTGTTTTTTTGTCTGCTTCCTAACAAAAAAACGAAGACGTATGCAACTCTATACCATTTGATAAAATCGCAGACTAGCAAATTTTTTCATCCGCAAAAGATAACCTTGGATTATGAGTTAGCGGCAATTAAAGCTGTTCAACAAGTTTTTCCAAACATTATCGTAAAAGGATGTTACTATCATTTTAACCGAGGTGTATTCCGTAGAGCAAAGAAAATGAAAACAAGAGTAAAACAGAGGCACGTTGCTCGGTGCGTTGGTTTGGCCCGTTTGCCAGAAGAGTATATACAAAAAGGATTTGAATATGTAATGTCAAGAAGTCCAAAAGGAGATGATATGGAACGTTTCAATAAATACTTCAAAAAACAATGGTATAACCAAAAGGCATTTGATTTTGCAAAGACATGTGGCTGTCAAATGGAAACAATAAGAACCACAAATCATCTAGAAGGATGGCACAATAAACTTAATAGAAGTATCGGGGCTAAAAAACCAAATATTGGCAAACTTTTAGATGTACTGGAAAAGGAAACAAAGATATTCAATATCAATTCAAGCTTCAAAAAGAGTCGAAAAAACATAAATTACACGGAGATTGAAGAAGAAATTGTTAAAGCTATTGGGGAACTCAAAGAAAACATGATAACAACCGGGCATTGCTTGGAAATTATTTGTCCATACACATTTATTTAAGTAACGTCTAATCTATTTATAAGATTTTTTTTGTAATGGGAGAAAGCATAATAAATAATTTATTTTTGTGATGACCTTGGTACTAGGTATATCTATGCTATTTTGTAAAACAATGGCAAAATTAATATAATTTTTTTAGGTATCAAACTCTAAAGCAATAATGGTAAATTACTGGCCACTTTAAGTTAAAAAAAAGAGTTTGCTAAATGTTAAACACATTTGCAGATAGTGACTTCGTACGTCAGGGCTGTCATTAATAAATTTGATTCTTTAACACGTACTTGCCTTTTAATAATCCACGTAAATATACATACAACTATGATGGAAGTCAGTAGTGGTTCCAGTTCAGAGGATCGTCATTTAAAAAGAGTTTTGGGTGACGTAACCAAATGTGTTTTTGGGTGCTCTATGGTGCACCTTATGCCGATACCATTGCTGCAGAAAGCGATGGTGTTGAGTAAACACAATATATATCTTCCTCCGGATTCAAGGGTGTGCCTTGAGCACGTGGATTCTGAAGACTGGAGGGCCGTGATGGACAACTCGGCACTCACAGACTACTTTAATGAAGTGCATGCATTTGATATAGTGCAAATATTCAAAAGTGTACTAGAATTAGTGCAAATTACGGTATCATCTGCTCTATATTAATTGTTAATTTTAATATTATCTTATTAAATAAATAAATTTGCAAGTTACAACAGAAATTATGTGTATTAATTTTAGCAATAAGATTTTAGAATAGATTAACAATAGAAGGACATTGGGAAATTTGGTAAGTAATTGATTTCCTGTGTTATTTATTGTTTTACCAATTTGTACACAAAAAAATAAACTAAAGTTATCCTTAGGGAGGTATGTACGTAGAGTCAAGGGCATAATTGTGCTTACAGTTTTAGACCTTATAGGCCTTGGCATTATTATGTGCCGAGTAAGTCCCAGATATCTTAGTCAGGACTTTACGTGGAGATTCGGAAACAGGCCCTTAAAGTTACAAAATAAGAATTCAACATCGTTTTTGGTAACTTAGTTTTTTAAATACAAAACAAGAACGGAAATTCTTTCATGGTAACTATTTAAAATTAATTATATATGTCTCTAAATATTTTACTAGTTCGTAACTGGCTACGAGGAAAGAAAAAAAATCTTAGTTTGTACCTGGTTACAAAACTCAGTTACATACGCGGCCGAAAGGACTTAAACATCACTTAACCTTAATCTGTCATTTATTTTGAAATTCCCCTGCTGGTAAAGGTCGCGGGAGTCCGCTGGATGCGGTTGGGACAGGACCGGCCATTGTGGCACTTCTTTGGGGGAGGGCTATGTCCAGCAGTGATATGATAATGATGATGATCACACGTTCTGATTTGAGATAAATTAATAACTGATATTTTTTGATTAACTAGAAATACTTTATTAACAAAATCTGGTTAAATCTGAAAAAATTACCGGGAAATAAAATATTACTTTTTTTTTAACTAATTCAGTCTGTTTTAGAAGGAGTAAGTTTTCGCAAGAGTTCATTTTTCGGATTTATTTAAAGACGTAATATAATCGGGGTAAATTATCACCAAGGCAATTATCAGTCCTGCCGACGTTTCATTTCAAACGAGACAGAAATATCGCATTGACGTTTGCAGTTGCAATAACTGGCACACCTCAGAGTAGACGTCAAATAGTGTCTCTCGTAATATTCCGATTTTAAGATATTTCGCTAATGTTATATAGCCAGCTTCGTGATCTGCAATAATAGGCTTGTTGCGTGGTGTTAAATTTGATAACGTTGTGTTGCTAAATGGATAGTAAACCATCGAAAGATTGTGATAAAGTATAAATTACAAAATATAATTCAAATCATAAAAAGATATGAACCTTGAAAGTTTAGAAATAAAAGTTTTTTTATTTATTGTCCAAGAGTAAATTTAAAGGTACCAATAGATCCCTACGCTTTAACAGAAACAAATTTGTATGACAACTATATACCTAAACGCAGTATTTCGCGACCGAAACAGCAATTTACTTCATTTTCCATGCAACGGTTAGTACAAATAGCACGGTGTGACGTCATACTTTAAAGCCAATCAGCTGCTGTCAGCGAGGTCCGTCTTTAACTCGATTTTTTGGGTGAATCCTTTAAATGAAGTTGCTTCCATACAAACATTTGTTCATCTACAAAAACTGGTTTGAATGGCATCGTAAACAATCTTAAGGTCACAAGCCCATTGTAGCTATTTCGTGGATATTTAAATTCCTCGGCATTATCAAATTAAATACGACGCAGAGTTATTCATGTTATTATTGATCGCAAAAATTACAAGAAAAAATATTGACCCTGACAAACACTGACAATTAAAAATAATAAATTTGATTAGAACTCTTACGAAGTTGTTTATTTGAGTATAGGTCAGAGGTGTAAACTATTTTGATCCTTGTCATCATTTAAAGTAAGTATAATTTTATATGCACTTGTCTACTTAGTACTTTGCTATCAAAATGTACTAAAAGTCTATGACTTTATAAAGGAATGAATTTAATAACAATAACCAACGAAGGTTTTCGTACCTCGACTAAGCGTATCAAAAACGGTCATCTGACGAAATCACTACCCTTAAGAGCGTAGTCGGTCTGCGACAAAATTGAGAAATAGGTATTTGTACAAACTATTGCCGTCGCGTTGCGCCCAAGCGACCGCGTGCGATGCGCGATAGGGACAACCGCAGCTCAGACCGATTTTCACTACAAAATCTTGACAAGATCGATGCTTTGTATTCCCCTGTTTTCTCCGCCAAACCTGCGCCGATTCAATTATGTTTGGTGTTGAAATTTAGAAGAAGAGTAGATCTATGTTCCTATTATTTTGTTTTAACGTAAAAACTTTTCATATTTGTCTGGTAGTCATCTGAATATGACAGTAAAAATGGGGCATTTTTTAGGTTTTCGAAAATTCGTATCTGTTTTGGTAATTATTTTTTGGGAAAAAGTAAATGACAGGGGCATACATACAGTGCACCTAGATTTTATAAAAAAAAACGAGTCCTCTAGAGGGATAAACCAGGAAGGAAATAGGGGAATACGTTTGTATGGAAAAATGCTGCTAGGATACCCTCTTAAGTTTATAATTAAATAGACTCTCGTCGTCTCGTCGACTCAACTGTTATTAGTCCAATCCAATTACGTAGAAATGTTCAAAATACCTCTATTAATACAGACTGACTCACAATTAATATCAAAGCGAAATGCTTCCTTGTGACATCCTTGAGCTCCGATTCGACATTAAAATGACAGCTGGTGACATGGCAATTTTATTTTATGAGTATAGGTCACAATTATTCAATCGTGCAGGCTCGTACGGTATCTACGGTATGTACGGTCTCTGTCGCCTGTCATAAAATGGTCAATCAACTATTTTTTGTTGCTCGTTGCCATGGTTACGTCTCCTGGGTCACTCTTTAAAACTTTGATTTTATGGGGTTTAAATCCACTAAACACGTGTTTTTGTCATATTGGTAAACCCATTCCATGGTGGGACATCTCCTTAGCATGATAGGAGTCCAGTTTATAGTATTTTTTCTAAGAAAGTCTGTTACTGTTGTCTCTTGGCTTACCGGGACAGAATAAAAACAAGAAAAAATTGATTGACCCAAAAGCAGGGACTGCTTAACAGAAAAATACCTTTTCACTTCTCATGCTCGCAAAGTTCGCCTTTGTGCTGGATGTATCCGCACAAAAAGCCACTTTTATGATCTATTGCACAAAGTAAAATTGTTTTAAAGACTAAGATAATCGGGCCTAACAGCCACACACATAATAAAACTTCGTAGAATAATCTTGTCATTTGATTTGATTTTCTTTAATTTTCACAACCGTGTTTTCCATTACTAAATTAATAAAACCAAGTCAATTATTATTTTAAAACATATTGAACCATTAAATTACTTGGCAGTATGAAGTACCTAAGTCTAATATCACGTGTCGAAAATTAAACATTAAAAAGTTAAGTGACGGGAATGAGCTATTATTTTATTTAATTTTGCAATTATTTGTTATTTTCTCGCAATCGAAGTGAAAAGCAGTGTGTATAACTCGGGCATAAATTAGCCATTTAACCTCTCGACTTAACTATCCACCCTCGCCGGTGGCTCGGGTGGATATTAAACGTCTCAGGTTAAATGGCTCGTTTTATGCGCTTGTTGTACAATCTACTATTATTTAACGGTATGACGTCATATTTTTTACTCCGGGCCATAACGGTTTTCTTTATTTCTTCCGGTACCGTAACCTCATTCATAAAGGTAACCGATATTTTGATCTCGGCGAGGCGGGCTAGGTCGACCCCGAGTGTACCTTTATAATATCGGTAAGGAACCCGTATAATAAAAGTTTCAAAACCCCTAATCGGTTGCGGTACCGTTAGGTAGGCGCGGCGTGGCTGACCTTTACAATATAATGGTATCATAATGGCATACCGGTTTTATACCGGTATAACCGTAACCGAAATAAATCCCTGCCTAAAAGGTGACTAAAGGGGTCATCGGGGTCGAGGGTTACATGTAGTGGGGGCATGGCAGGGCTCCGTGCGTTCGGTATGAAATCCTGGAGTCTTCCGCATGAGCGCAGATGGTGACCGTCGTGCAGTTTTCAGTGAAAAATGCCACTATAGAAATTTAATTTTCATCCGTCGATTTTGTGACCACGTATGGTAAACTCTACAGCGGAAGTCACAAAACTTTTTTCTTCTGCAAAGTTGATAATACCATTATAGGTACCAGTGGCGGAGCAAGCCCATTCAATATATTCCCACCGGCTTGCCAAAAAATTATTTTTAGGCAAGCTATTATACTCTAAACTCGTTCATAACTTTTTTGTTTCGGGTTGCCCATCGACCATTCTCACGCTATATACTTTTTATTTTGTTTAAAAAAGTCAAAAGGTACATTTTAAAGTGAAATACACACAGGTACTTAGCTGAAATGGATCTAAAGTTGGCCACGAATATTGCCGCTGAACGTTGTCACCAGTGCTGTTATTCTTTATGCGCTCATGCGCCTCATCCCACCCGTCACGCCTTACGAAACTAGACCTCTACCTACGCTTGGTTACTACGAATCGCGGCGTCAAGATATATTTGTGTTTGAAGTGAGCTTAAAACAAGTTACAGAATAGCGGGGCAGGAACTAGGTCAGGTTGGGGTGGATAGCGAAATTGATCAAGTTATTAGTGAATGGGCGGACGTATCCAATTAACGACACGGCTTGCTGTTCATGATCTTAAAGGTGCTGGTAGATTTGATCATTCACATGTAACAGAACATCGGGTCTTCGCCGTTTTTAGGGTTCCGTACTCAAATAGTAAAACGGGACCCTATTACTGAGACTCCGCTGTCCGTCCGTCCGTCCGTCTGTCTGTCACCAGGCTGTATCTCACTGATACCGTGATAGTTCCAGCTGAAATTTTCACAGTTGGTGTATTTCTGTTGCCGCTATAACAACAAATACTAAAAACACAGAATAAACTCGTATTTTATAGATAATGGTACGGAACCCTTCGTGCGCGAGTCGGACTCGCACTTGGCCGGTTTTTTGAAGTTGGTTAATTATAGAGTTTTCATCACACTTGCTGATAAATGGTGTTATTCCATGCCTGTATACAGAAGGACAATGGCCTAAATTGTTCCCGCGGGAAATAATGGTCCCAAGGGAGTAATGAGCTTGTGTGTGATCTGATTGGTTAAGCAAATCTGGACGGCCGCGTACGACAAGAAATCTGGCTCTGTGATTGGTTGGAAAATAAAATCGAGCAGGCCATGCCCTGCAAGACCCACATGCTCCATGCTCTGTGATTGGTTGAAATATTGAAGCTACGCCCCCCACTCAATTTCGTCAACATTTGATTGGTGCGCTTGTATAAAACATAGATTTTTCTGTCTTTTGTAGTTATTTATTTCCTTGCAAATGTGATGAAAAACATTGTGTATAACACGGGCGTAAGAATATTGCAAACTCGAGTCATCAAAAGCCCTCCGCCTTAGGGCCTCGGGCTTCTGATAGACTCTCGTTTGCAATATTCCTCATACGCCCCTTGTTAAACAATGTACTATTGTTTTGTTTTGAAATCGAATAAAACAAAACATTTTTTTATTATTATTTATTATTATAAAAGGGTATAATTTTACAAATAACGTCTGTCCCACAAAACGGTTTACACAGCTTGACTGTGAAACTCTGGTTCCAATTTAGAATGGTATTTAATTCCATTGAAGAAGGGGATGGTTTTAATAGGCCTTTAGGCGGGTTTACGGCACGTTTTAGATTTTGTGTAATTGTGTATTTTTAAATATAATGTTTTGAGATTATTTATAACTGAACCTAAATTATGTAACCTACTTAGTAATAAGATCGCAAAACACCGCGAAATCCACGATGATACCTGGTTCCAAGATCTAGCCTACAAACGCGCTAAGAGGCTTAATCGCCAATGTGGATGAAAATTTCGAGTAGTAATCTTAATTTACTAAACAAAGTCTGAAAAACTTTGTATGGAAACTTTACGCTGTCGTTCCACCTTTGGGAGGATGTTGACTACTAATAAAAAAAAATTAAATTATAAGCGCTATTTGCATTCGCTGATGAGGTTTTCTCGAAGGACTGCTGGATAAGGTTATTTAAGAGAATCGGTTTTAAAGTGTCGGCGTCGTGCATATTAAGAGGATACTGAAGACTGAGAAAGAGCTTGTAAACTTTGTCTTCTATTATCAAACGAATTTTTAACCCCCGATGCAAAATTTGAGGGTTGCCCTCAATTTCCCTGGAATCCTATCATCAGATCATGAATTGGTGACAATGGGACCACCTCGGGAGCATACCCGTTCGAATAAAAAAAGAATTTTGGAAATCGGCTTACAATTGACGGAGAAATCGGTGAACATACATAAAAAATAAAAATATACATACAGTAGAACATATAACCTCCTCTTTTTTTGAAGTGGGTTAAAAATTACAAATTTGGAAATAATTTATAATAGCAGATTTTTTCTATGTAATGGATATAATTGACTATGACTATGCACAGCGAGGCTTTAATATCGTAAGTAACTGGCTTCTACATCACCTACTAACCCTGAACTCGGAGAAAACAAATGTTATAAAGTTTTCCATGCGCAAATCGAAACTAGCTACGACTAACCTTAAAATCTATGCTCACAATTGTAAACATCCCACAAATAACCGGTACGTGCAATTGCACTGTGCATGTCCGGGCATAGCTACCACAAACAAAATAAAGTATTTAGGAATCATAATTGACTCTCTCTCTCTCTCTTTTCGACTTCATGTGGAAGCGTTGTGCACTAGAGTTCGTAAGTTAATATTTATTTTCAAAAAAATACGTACGATCGGAGACTCGCACATAATCAAACAAGTTTACTTTGCGTTATGTCAATCTGTATTAACTTACTGCATCTCTTCATGGGGTGGCTTGGCTAAAACCACATTACTAAACCTAGAAAGGGCCCAGAGAGCAATCCTTAAGGTTTCTACTTTCCGCCCCTATCAATTCCCCACTAGCCTGCTTTATAAATCATGTGAAGTTTTAACAGTCCGACAATTATTTATATTGCACACAGTTTTAAAACAGCACGCTGAAACCCCTTACAACACTGATCATGCCAGTAAAAGGCGTAAAGATTTTGTTTGTCCTAATTATACTCAAACACGACACGCTTTCTCTTCTAGATTTTTTCTTTTCCTAGGTCCACTTCTTTACAAAAGACTTAATGCACGGCTAGATTTATATCCCCTAAACTACATGAAATGTAAATCAACGCTACGAGAAGCCCTACATAATATGTCCTATGACGATACTGAGAAGTTATTTATCGTTTTAAAATAATTTTGTTCTATCTTCTATCTTTTTATACCTTTTTTATATATAGGTTATTAACTTACTAATTATTTTGTACTACCTAGTCAATAAGAATCATATTGAATAATATTTTGCATGTGAATAACATATTCAATTGTTAGTTCTATTTTGCCTGAAACACAGGGTATCCTAGTTCAGGCACGTGTTATTTGCCCCTAATATTAAGCTCCTAGTCTATAGTAAATACTGATGTACATTATGTTTTATCAATAAATTATTATTATATTATTATATATTTTTATAATTATCAATTAAATAGTTACCTAGCAACAAAATCCAACAAAATTTCAGGCATCAAAAAAATTATAACTTAACTAGCTTCTGAAAAGTCAGAAAAAATATTAATAATCGGTTTTATCATTAATTTTGGTTCGTTTACATTTGCTCCACTCTACTTTGCTGCTTTATTATAACTATTGTATTCTTCAGATAACATCAGACAATGAGACAATACTCTTCAGCACGTGTTTTAAGATTACCAATTTCGAGTTTTGTGCAATTTGATTTGTTTATGTGTGCGTGAGCGTGTACTAACCTTATTTGGCTTGGTTGAAAACCGGCTTTACTAGGTTGTTGGTCATGCTCCGTCTATCTTTTTTTCTTGGTCTGAGCAGATATCCTGATTAAATCAATTATTTCACATACAGTCATACATGTTTCTAGTAGGGCGATAAAAATTATCAATTCGATACCAAACCGTAATACGTTTACCTCGATGTATATTGTACCTGCCTGCCTTTGGAAAGTGGTCCCTGTGGCCGTGTGCACACGCTGGGCACGTCTTACCGTTATTGATCTTTTAAGGGTGTGTCACACTGCCCCCATGGTCGTCTGACTATTTAATGTCAGGGTGGACAGCCGTCTTGATTTTTACAAGCTTTCTATTAACTTGCAATGTATGTTGGTACCTAACAACTATGTAAATATCATGTATGTACTATGTAACTATGTTTGTTCGGGTAACTCAATTTTGAAGCCGTATCTTCAACCGATTGAGCCGAAATTTTGGTTAAAGGTATAGTTTGGATGACATTTCAGTATTATGGTTCCATCGAGCAGATCTGATGATGGAGACGGAAGGTGGCCATGGGAGTTCAGTAATTAACCGACGTAACCCAGTTGAGTTGGGGCTCGTTAGAACGTCTCAATTAGTAAAAATTTAATTTTTGAAAGAAACTTATTACTATACGTGGACTCACTGATACTGATTGTTATCAAATACGAGTAATCTATGCTAATATTATAAAGAGGAAGTGTATGTTGTCAGGAACGATACATAAACGCCCGTTACCGAGTACATACTGCTTTATTCTCTTCAGCTAGAACTACCCACATTTCTCATTTCCTAGGATACCCATAACCCTTCTCTTACAAAATGCAATGCTTAATTATTATGTAGATAACATGCTTATCTTCCTTCTTTATTATAATTATATTTCTTTTTATATATAAATTTAATTTTTTGATTTTATTATTACATCTAAGTACATCACTACGGTTTCATCAATTATGCTTAACATAATTGTATGATTCTGTATAATTAGTTAATTATTTTATTACTGCTTAATTAGATACGTATTTCACCCGCATGCTGTGGTGTTACATATTTATATTTATTAAATTTACCAACATTTATACAGTTCATTATAAGCATGCATATTGGAAATACTTGTTTGATAATTTTATATGTTTTTGGGATCGATCAACAAATTACAATAAATCAGTACATACTTCTTCTTTGCCCAGCCCATTTCCCATTTTAGATGGGGTCGGGCCTCCTCGTACGTTGGCGCCAGGATATTCTATCCTGGGTTGTCGATGTAGTCAGGTTAAGTGTCCTCATCTCTTTTTCGACATTGGACCACCACGTTGCAGGTGGTCTTCCTCTTCCTCGGGGGTGATTTGGGATGCTCAGGGTTTTCCTCACGGAGTAGTTCTCATCTCGTCGCATAATATGTCCATACCATCTCATCCTGCTTTCTTGGAGTTTTTCCGTGACCGGTGCAACTTTAATCAGTACATACAAGTTAGGAAAACCGTGGTACACCAGGCGCTGGATATCCCCACCGATCAGGAGGCCTCACTATCCTGCCAAATCGAGAAACATAGTAATAAGTGGACTGCGATACCTGGCGGGAACGTTCAGGAGTGCGCGAGGTACTGAAGCTGGCGGGGGTGGGACCGATTGGCATTATTATATCATACGGAAACAGGTCGACGGGAGCGTCGCGACGCCGCGGCGAGTCTAACATGAGTTGTCGGCGGTTCCGACGAACTACTCTCCCGGTCTGAAGTCTGATCGAATACGACCTTGGGCTTACGACCCCTATGACCTTACCGTTACTCCACTTACCATTGATACGTGCTTTGATAAGTGAACCAGGTTCTAGTGGTTGTAGGTTTTTGCTTCCTCTGTCAAAATATAGTTTTTTCACTTCTCATGCTCTAAAAGTTCGTCTTTATGTCGTGCGTAGGCGACATAAAGTCGCTTTTTATGCTCTAGAGCATAAAGTAAAATCTTCGTCGAAGACCAAGGCAATCGCTGCAACAGCCACACGAACATCTTTAACTTCATACAACAACCTCTTTATTTTATTTCGTTTCGTTCGTATTCTAAGACCAAGGCAAAGATACCAACAGCCAAAGTACACAATAAAACTTCATGAAATAAACTTATAATTTGTATTTCGTCTCATTTATTATTTTACGTGTTGCTGTTTCATTTCCTCGCAATCGAAGTGAAAAGTAGAGTGTACAACTCGTCCATAAAACCCATTTTACACTCGACTTTATATCTATCCTCGCTCGCAAGCTCGCTCGGATGGATAAACGTCTCGAGTAAAATGGTGCGTTTTATGCACTTGTTGTACAATCTACTATTGCTTCATTTGACGATTTTGAAGTTCTTACAACAAACATAGTAGTTATCAAACATGCACCGAGACCATTTTTTGATGAATCAACCGATAGTGTGATGGGTTTATCTAAGCTGTAGTATTGAAGTACCGGTGGCATGACAATCCTCCCAATGCCAGGCTATATTTTTCTTTAACAACTCCCGAAGTAAATTAGTTTTTTTCTGAGAGGTTAGGAATGAAACTGCCTACATATTTTACAAGACCTAAAAATCTCTCCAGTCTTTCACATTTTGCGGTCATGGCATATTTCTTATCGCCAGCGTATGCGAGCTATCTGGCAAAATTCCGTGTTCTGATATAATATGGCCTAGGTATTTCAATTCAAATAGACCTATTTTACATTTTTGCTTATTGAGTTTAATATTGATCTGCCTACACCTTTCAAGGACCTGACGCAAACGCCTATCATGTTCCTGTTTCGTCTTGCCGTATACGAGTAAATCATCTATAAATAGGATGACCCCCTCAAGGTCATCAAATTGCTCATATTGCCTCTTGTGAAAGATTTCTGACGCCGTGCCGAAGAAATTCCGAATGGCATCCTTAAGAACTTGTACCTGCCAAATACTGAATTAAAAGTACATAGATCTGTCGAGTCATCACTTAGTTTCACCTGCCAGAACGAATGCTTCGCATCCAATGTGCTGAAGTATTTAGCACCAGCGAGATTAGCTGTGATTTCATCTAGGGTTGGTAACTTAAAATGCTCCCTAAGGATGGCTCTGTTAAGGTCACGCGGATCTAAGCAAATTCGAAGATCACCATCTGCCTTTTTTAAGACTGTCATACTATTGACCCAGTCGGTGGGTCCTTCGACTTTAGCCACGACACCCTTTTTTTTTTTTTTTTTTTTTTTTTTTACGTTTGGGTACCTAATGCATTGATGCACCGTCCGCCCAGTCGGAGGGGGACCGGACGGGTGTGTGGGACTCCTGGACAGAAGGTCCAGACTACCCACTAAACCCCCAACGATTGTCCAGCCATTTTCGCTTACAAGGAGGGTCAAAGGTTCGCTTACGCATGCAACTTTGGCCCTCGCGACTAGCCCGCTTTACAGGCCTGGCCAGGGAGAGCGCCCCGGGACAATTTCGAGGCGCTTCAGACCCGTGGACTTTTGGTTAGCTAGGGTAGCCACGACACCCTGCTGCAACATCTCATCAAGTTTATTTTTGACACTATCGCGTAACGCGATCGGTAGCTTACGCGGAGCATGCACGACCGGGCGCACGTCCGGCCGTAATCTTATTTGGTACTCACCCAGTAGACACCCCATACCAAGAAATATATCCTCATAATCATTTAATATATCCGCACTGTCAGTACGCACCGACGAGTCTAAGCTCATTACTCGTTTAATAAGGTTCAGCTCCTCACACGCGGTCCTACCTAATATCGGCGGTGAGTCAACATTCGCGACGATAAACTTAAGAACGTACGCACTTTCTTTGCATGTTACTTTGAGTATTGCCTTGCCCACCACCTCAATCTGATCTCCCGAGTAGCCTGTTGACTTAACCCGCGTATGGATTAAATCACCGTCTTTAACTCCTATTTGTGACATGAACCTTTGAGGAAGAACGTTTACGTCAGCTCCAGTATCCAGTTTGAACAATATCGGAACGTTCCCAATCAAAACATCTACATTCCAACTGTCTTTTATAATTCTATCGTTATCTAGACTCACCTGATCAGTGGAGTTCTCCTGCACCGTATAAACTCGGCACATTCTTGCAAAATGATTCGCCTTTTTGCACCTATTGCATCGTTGACCATATGCCGGACACTTAAATCTATCATGCACGTAACCACAATAGTCGCATTTTTTTCCATCTTTCCTGCGTGGTTGCACATTCCGGCGGGATGATTCGGACGCGCCGCTGCCGCGCGGCGCCTGCGGAGCCGGCGCGGGCGACGCGGCGCGCGTAGGCGGTCGGCCGCGGTATTAATATTTTAATCACTTAAAATTTATTTTCCGGCTGCGCCATGTCAGGAACGATACATAAACGCCCGTTACCGAGTACATACTGCTTTATTCTCTTCAGCTAGAACTACCCACATTTCTCATTTCCTAGGATACCCACATATGTGAGATGTATGTAATGGGTAATCTCCGCCGTTAGGAAGCCTGCGTCTTCTAGCTAGATGTCGCTACACGCCTCCCTAAGGTGTTGTAACGTTCAATCATTTTCCTGTTACAACTTGTAACAGGAAAATAATTGAACAATTTGGTGACCGAGACGGATTATTCTGATAGCTCAGTTGGTTATAGTAGCGCGATTCGTGTATGTCTGTGGTCGCCGGTTCGAATCCGGGTGGAAACATTAACCCTTAGCCAGGCCTAGTGATTTATCTAGTTTTGAATAGGTACTGATTTTACCTATTCAAAAGATATGGTAGATAACAGCGTGTAAAAAAATATAATTTCTTGTTATTTTTTCTTATTAAGTAGGTACTTTTAAAAAAAAGGCCCGTGGTCCACATATATGCCCACTCTCCGTTACCGAAAATGTTTGCAGTCCATATGTGGCCACTGCCCTGCTAGCAATACGCACAACTATTAAAGACAAGCTACGTCTTTACAATAAATTGTTGGCATAATAAAAACAAAATATAAGAAGGTAATAAAACAGTAAATTTCTTCATGATTAAATCTCTGCAATGGAAAACTGCACAAAAGACTTTTCAACTTGGCGAAATATCATATATACGGGCTTATAGCGGATCATTTATAGCAATAGTTTTACCCTTAAAAGTCGTGTGAATACGCTGCAGGGGCGTAGCCATTTACAGACCACCTGTACGTGGTTCAAACGTGTGGAAGTCATATAGGGACCACAATTATTAAAAAAGAAATAATAACTGTAATAAATCATCACATACTACACGCAAATTAACTTATACACAGCCCAAAAATTACAATACATAGCGCTAACCGTGTTTATTTTTGGCATAATTGCATTTACAAACTCAAGAACCGCACAAAAAACGCACCAATTCCCTCTGTTTAAATTTGAAAACTAAAATGTCATACAAGAACGTTCCGTTTAACTCACTTTCTTTGTGTTTTAAAGTCACCTATGTCATCAACAATACAAAAATGACATTTTGTGACATACATAACACCAACTCGTCTAGAAAAAGATAATTGCTATGTGGTCGCTATGTGATCACTGCCTGGCTAAGGGTTAAAATTTTCCTTCAAATAAAAATACACTGCCCAAAAGTGTCTAGGGATTAAGTAAGTTTTTGTACTCGACGATTAAAATATGTGTATTAAGATTTCATAGAGAATACTGCAACGTCACTCTTTTCATCGTTGAATAGTCTGTTACTTCCGAAAGAACCGAAATAACTGTTTCGATACGCTCTAGACAACCGAAAAAAAAATGAAAATAGAACTAAAATAAATTCGTCCAATCACGTGGCTGCTTTACCGAACTGTAATGAATTGGACCAATAGAATCGCTTTGATTATTGAGTTTACTCGTTTATGGCGTACGCTCGTTGATGTCTTTTAAGATATCAACGCGCGTACGAGCGATAGGCTGCACTTCGTTTCAACAGTATCGAGTTTGTTTATTAGTTCAGTTGACTCGTAGAAAATTAATTTTAATGAACTCGTACAAAAAGTATTGTTCACAATTATTATAATCAAGCTTTTTAATCTCGTACCTTACTTAGGCCACTCAGCAAGCTTCGTGACCTAAACACGGTACTCGACTAAAAAGCTCTCTATTATAACACGATTGCGAAAAATACTATTTAGAGTATTGCTGCAATTGAGGTTTGTTATAGTAAAATAATTACCTCTTACTCTCTCTCCCTCTTTTATGGTCTACCATCGTCACGGTTGGATGGGCTGGTATTACAGCGATTGTAGTATGATAAAAAGCTAAAAAAGCTGCTTTGATTTTCAACGTTTTCGAAGAAGAAATACTTTGAGGTTGACATTTCTTAAAACGTGATTAAAGTTCGTATCCCAATAATTTACGTTCAAAACAATGTTTTAACCGACTTCAATGCAGTACTCCGCCAAGCCACATTAACATTTCCACATTTTTTTTCCAATTTACCACATGAACTGATTTCCGAGAACAAAAGCGTTTATTTTTAGACCAATAAACCAAATCGCTGTATGTGGGCCGATAATATTTGAGGACTTCCGTCGATTCCTCAAGGATCTCAGAATTACCTTTGGCACTTCATTGTTTGTTATTTCAACGGAATAATATCAGAATCTGTGAAGTACTTATATAGTTTGAAGTACATCATTTAGAAGTTCCACAAGCCATCTGTGGTCTTCATCATCACTTCCACTTCACCAAATGTATGATTTCCGGGTGTAAATACACGAGTTATAATAGAAAATACCGAAATTACTACACGCGTGCCTAATATATTTGAGGAGTTCCCTCAATTCCTCATGGTTTCCATCATCCAACTGGGGTTTTGGAAACAATGGGACCAATCTGGAAGCATATACTTTCAGTTAAAAAAAGAATTGTACGAATCGGTTCATAAATGACGGAGTTCTGAGGTAACAAACATTAAAAAAAAAAAAAAAAAAAAATACATCCGAATTGAGAACTTCCTCCTTTTTTTGAAGTCGGTTAAAAAGGCCGTAGTGCGCGAGGCTCCGTGGCATTTTTCGCAAGACGACGCCACCCTCGATTCGAATCGAAACTTCTTGATCCCTAGACACTTTTGGGCAGTGTAGGTTGTTTCGGAGATTACTGCGAGCTGCGCCTACTTACAAACTTACAAATCGTCGGGGGACAAGCAAAAGTCACTACAAAAACTGTCACTGCTCTTCAAAACCTCGTTTCTCGGTACGTAGTCAATATTGAGATACGACCTTTAATTTAAGTAGGTATTTGTTACTTAGTGAATTTGCTTGTCACCCGACGAATATAACTTACAAAATATATCGTTATATTCGTTCATATATCACGCCTTTTAGACCAGTTTCCACTGATGGAAAGAAAATTAACCAATTAAAAGTATTGAGCCCGGAAAATTTTACTTTCGGGGTCTGACCGTGTTTTCTCCAATCGCAGGCTGAAAGTCGTTTAAGTAATTAAATTTAGTAGCTAGATCAGTTCCCCAAACGCGTTAGTTCCGCGTAGCAGAACTCCATTCGCGTTTTTCTCCACTAATTATTTTTCTCTTTCGATTTAATTCATATACACACGGAATGTTTTCTAGTCGCATTTTTTCCCATTTGCTATTTATTCTAGACGATATACATAGTTCGTATTGCCACTTGTTGATATACTTATTATTTTCCAGTCGCGTTTTTTTCCGTTGTTCTCCATACAACGTATGTTGTAGGTCGTAGTCCGAAAGAGTCGACGGAGACCCGCATGTGCGTGGCTCCTATTCCTCGACGGTTTGCCCTTCGGGCATCTGAAGCTACCTAACAAGCCTAACCTACCTAGTGTTTCGCGAATTTGCCAGGGCTGATTATGTAGTTGGTTACGTACGGTGCGGGGTAAAAGACAGAAAAAAATGCGTCTGGAAAACAATAAGTCCATCACCACGTTGGAATATGAACTATATCTTCTCGAAAAATAATCAATTGGGGAAAACCGCGACTAGAAACCAATCCGTTTTTCAACACTTGCATGTATTAATTAAATCGAGAAAGAAAAATAAATAGTGGGGAAAAACGTGAATAGAAATTCTGCTACGCGGAACTAACGCGTTTGGGGAACCAATCTAATGCCTCACGCCCATGCCAGCCATGTTCTATTTATACGAGTACCCAACCTGTCATGTCATCCTGGTCGCAGCAGCCGTTACAAAGAATACAGGTTTATTTATTTTTGATCCCTTTGCCCTTGTAACCTTCCTTCCCTGATCCTACTATTTAGAAAAGAAGCAATAATAGCACCACTGCTTTGTAGTGTTGCTATATTATTGCATGCTATGAAGTATGCGGTGTTGTGCCTGGTGGTAAGTAAGGTTGCCAGAGCGCTGTTTTGGGAGTGAGGGACCTGCATGTCTCTATCTGCCAACACAGCGAATCATCAAGTGAATAAAGGGTCGGCAACGTGCTTGTGATTCTTCTGGAGTCACAAGTGTCCATAAGCGACGGTACCAGCTTAACATCAGGCAGGCCGTAAGCTTGTTTGCCACCGTCGTTGTATAAAATAAAAAAAGCGGCCAAGTGCGACGGACTCGCACATGAAGGGTTCCGTAAAATAAATTGCGGTTTACGATTTATGACGTATTAAAAAAAACTACTAACTCGATCTCGTTCAAACCAAATTTCGGTGGAAGTTTGCATGGTAATGTACATCATATATTTTTTTTAGTTTTATCATTCTCTTATTTTAGAAGTTACAGGGGGGGGGCACACATTTTACCACTTTGGAAGTGTCTCTCGCGCAAACTATTCAGTTTAGAAAAAAATTATATTAGAAACCTAAATATCATTTTTGAATACCTATCCACACGTATGGGTTTGATGAAAATTTTTTTTGAGTTTTGTTTCTTAGTATGGGGAACCCCCAAAACTTATTGTTTTTTTTTTCTATTTTTGTGTGAAAATCTTAACGCGGCGCGGTTCACAGAATACATCTACTTACCAAACAGTTTCAACAGTATAGCTCTTATAGTTTCGGAAAAAAGTGGCTGTGACATACGGACGGACAGACAGACAGACAGACAGACATGACGAATCTATAAGGGTTCCGTTTTTTGCCATTTGGCTATGGAACCCTAAAAAAAGTAATTGTTGGCCACAAATGAAGAATTTAAATTTGCCTTATAGAAGTCTAGAATGTGTGAAAAGCAGAATGTGCCACTCGGTAGAAAAAATATTTCCGTCTTGGGCGTAAACACTTGAATCCCTCGTTACGCTCATGATTCTACTTAGAGTATATACGGCCCACGCCGTATTTTTTTTTATTACTTATTGTTTTAGGTACGCATTTGTCATTTGATTTGGCATTTTAAATAATAATATAATGTTTTACTGACCCTGAGACAATCTACCTACGTAGTTTTAATAAGTACCTACCGTTCACAAAGCCGTCTAAACTGGCTTATAAATCAAAATCACACGCAAACGTTATAATAATGATACTATGAACATGTCGTCTTTAAAATGCTCCGGCTGAGGTATTTGATAATCCGATTGAAGCTAAATCGGGTTGAAATCCGATTATATTCTACACCGGTAAGACGGTATCGGGTAAGATGCGGTTGACGTCTCGTCTCGGCGTAACAGGTAGACGTGTAGAATGTCAAGATCATTCACGGACACCACAGTTGACATTAAACCTTATTAGAACGGATTGAAGTCTAATAGAGGACACTTGAGCTTGTCTTCGTTGGTTCATCGATGTGGAAAATGGTTGTGTGCGACAATATTGTTTACGGAGCGGTTCTAGAAAGTACTTACACGTTTAGGACAGATTGGATATACAGTGTGTCCCATATTAAAAGGATGTTTTGCCTTTTAATATGGCTACTGAGCTGTAGTACTCGCTAGCCTGTCCTTTTTTTTTTTTTAATTTTGAAAATCTATTATTGTTAAACAAATCTATATTATTATCGAACCTGCTCACAAAATATCAGGAGTATCGGTTTACAAACGCGCAAAGGAGTACAGCCGGACATACCCGGAAATACGTTTTTTTTTGCCCAAGCTGAAACGGAGAACTTCTTTCGATTCGCTCACTCGTTCAATGATTCGTTAAAGTGTAAGTGAACTAATTAATGCCTATAGAGTAGATCCCTCTCAAAGAAGACTACGTCGAGGACGAGAACGAAACCGGCCATTGTAGGCCATCGGCGTAAACCGTGTAGGCTCGGACAAGAATAGGTCTACGGTCTCTCCCACCTGTCGTAGAAGGCGACTAAAGGGGGTCATCGGGGTCGCAGTGTTTCTGGCGGGGGCCGGGGCACTCACCTAAAAACCCCAGGGAAGGCGAACATCATCATCCTAAGACGAGCTAAATGTGGCGAGGCGCGAGGAGGGCTCCAGTGCGTTCAGTATGAGATCCTGGAGTCCTCCGCATGAGAGCGCAGGTGCCAGCCGCCGTGGAGTTTTTAGTGGATAGAAATACCACATAATCCAGTCATCCCCCGATGATTGGGTACCTGGTATACAGGTTTCCTCCACGAAAAAAAAAAAGGCATGTGTCTTGTTTAAACTTGTTTACCAAATTCAAATATATGTTCTTGTAAGTATATGTCACCGTTAGATTGTGAAAACCGTCAGTTTATACGAGTAATCTTACCTACCCGCTATATGACGGAATATTGTGAACTGACAAAATAATTCATAATTTTACGCATTCGTTTTCTTTAGTTTTTAAACTAACAGTGTCATATCGTCAAACTGTCAACTGAATCAAATTTGCCTCATTTGGAACGCAACCTGTGCGCTGTTTGGTTGAGCGAATTATTCCACTTGCATCAGTTTCCACTTACGTCAGAACATGATTGTTTTTTTTTTGTTATTCAGAGATTTTATTCCATTTATTTCGGGCTCCTATTTCTGGGCGTATTAAGAGAGAATGATAGTGTGTGTAAGTATGTGTATGTCTCTGTCATTCACCGTTGTGAATGACAGAGACTGATGGACTGAACTGACGCCAGAATTAGCGTGTAACCGAAGCCTGAGAGACGCTTTCTTTTTGTCTTTTCTTTGTTTAAGTACGTCTTCCGCGCACGAGGAAACTAAATGACATGCTCTTAAACTGTGAAGTTTTATTCATTAATATTTATGCTATTCTATTATATTATATTGATATTTACTTCTATGAGATTTAACATGTGGTAAACTAGCGTCATAGGTCGTCCGTTGACATGTTTGCCCTTGAAATCATTTTTTTTATTTTATTTGTAAGTTTACAGTTATAGGTACATGGTCTTAGGATAGTGTTGAAGTCCTTGTATTCAGCATGCAAGCAAGCATACAAAAATTATATAGAAGATAATATAACATATACCTACACCCAAAGATGGGTACCCAAGTCGAACGCGATAAGATAACAAAACAGAACAAATAAATTAGATATATCTTATAAGTAACATATGCATGTACCTGAAAATTGCATTTTTATTGACTATACCTACTTATTTAAATTCTTTATTTATTAAAGAAGAATATGTATTAAATTGAATGCTATTAATTATTTATTGAAAATGTTAAAAAATTATAAATTGTATGATGTACCTAAGTTACTTTACTTTGAATAAATGGCTTATAATAATAATAAGATAACATGTCAATTAGGTATTCATTCAATACTGTAATAATTTCATATGACAACATTTTTATAATTTATATAGTCCTTGATGTTCTAGTAACCATTTGATCGTCGTTCCATTACATACATACCAACTGTATAATCATACCCATGTAGGAGGCATCTGTCATTTACACAGCAGCGGTTTCGGAAACGGGTCACCCGCTTAAGCGTTAATAATGCACATAATAATATGCCATTGGAAACATCTAGGGCAAATGTAGATCGCTACCTTTTTCATTGGTAAATAGAGTTCACATGCGGGGTGCGTGAGATTTCCAAAACGCATGCTATACTTAGCCAAGGTTCTCGAGTGGCGACTACCTACTTACCGGAAGGCGCGTCGTGGGTAAACCCCGCAAGGTGGACTGATGACCTGGTAACGGTCGCGGGAGTCCGCTGGATGCGGGTGGCGCAGAACCGGCCATTGTGGCACTCTTTGGGGGAGGCCAATGTCCAGCAGTGGACGTCTTTGGGCTGATACGAGAATGATGCTTATTTTATTTATCGTATGGCTATTAAAATACACTGTTTTTATAATCTAAATTTACATTCTGCCAGGTAGTTAGCAGCTGCACTCGTACATTTTTTTAAATCTTCTGCTGGACCATCGTATTTGGTTAGTGGACACTTCAAGACGATATGCCGCACAGTTTGCTTTGGGCATCGGCAATTGCAGCATCCCTGCTCGCTCCAGCCCCATTTTTTCCGGAGATGGGCACAGCGGCCTATGCCCGTTCTCAGTGAAAATGCACCTTAAGGCACTGTTGCTAATCTTCAACAAATATATATATGTTTGTTCTAATTCTTTTGTTTATTTGAAGGTAGTGATTCACTCAAAATTAGAGGGTATTAAAATATGGTTCTAAGACGCTTCCTTGCGGTACTCCGAAACGAGTTGGCCTATCTTTGCTTGTGCAGTCTCCGATTCTGGCATTTTGAAACCTTCCAGTTAGGTAGCTCTGAAACCACTGAAGCGGACGTCGTATCGAAGGCCTTTGCGAGATCTAAAAACACTCCTAAATATGGCCATTGTCAAGTGCAGTAGTAGCCCTTCTGGTTAGATTATCAACTGCATCTGCAAATAGGCCAGAAACACACTTTTACAAGTCAATTGATGTATATACTTAATTCTTGATTCTAAATTATACATTATCAATAACATGCTATAAAACATAACCCTCCTCTCCTTCGGCAGTCGGATAAAAATACGATAACAGTCTCTGAGGGTCGAAATTTAAATAATAAATACAATGAAATGAGAGGAGTCTCCCATGTCAAGTCTGCTGAACACTGTAACAAAGTTACTTGTCGTCCTTGTAAACATGAATCCCATAAAAAACATTCCGTGTAAAAAATAGGCCAAGTCTCGAAACTCTTCCACACTAAAAAGTGGTGAGATATTTTTGCATACCTACCTAAAACTATGTAAGTGTGATTGCGAAGTCACAACATTTTATTTAGCATGCAAATAAAGATTAATAAGAATGCCTGTCTTGGCTCTATGAAATATCTCACCAATTTTTACTGTGGAAGAGTTTCGAGACTTGGCCTATTTTTTACATGGAATGTTTTTTTATGGGATCTTATATCTTATTGTGGGTTATCGTGTTATCAACTTTGTATGGAAATGTTATTTTACCAACAGCAAATAACGTTTAGTATAGTTTTGCAGGAAAGAACCGCAAAAGTAACTTTTTAATCGCATTATTTTGTATAGGATTACAAACTCATTTATGCAGTTGGTATATCTGTGAATCGTGACTGAAATTGCAATATTTTTAGGTTTTTTATGAATGTGTAGGCTAAAAACTAATTATGTTAAAAATGTGGAGCTTATGGGTCTGCTAGAAGTCCCTTAGAATTATGTTGATCATTATGAGTGAGTGAGTATGCAAAACTAAGGAACTTTGACGGACAATAATAGTAAATAGTTAAAATTTAATGCAATTTAGAACGTATCTAAGCCATATTATGCCCTACATGTTACTGAAAATTCAAGGTTCTAGCTTTAGCCAGCACAAAATTACAGGATGTTGAAAATGGCCTGAATGGCTTCGAGACAAGGCTGTACCTCTTTATTTTGCTTGACTTTCTTGATTAA
This sequence comes from Epinotia brunnichana, assembly GCA_963854355.1. NCBI lineage: Eukaryota > Metazoa > Arthropoda > Insecta > Lepidoptera > Tortricidae > Epinotia > Epinotia brunnichana. The sequence continues at coordinate 81,133,729 of OY977935.1, read as the reverse complement.
AAAGACTCCCTGGGGCGAATATCTCAGGTAACCGGTGGATAGACGGGGTTTATGATTATGAAGCTCAATTACAGGTATCGGCCTCAAACCCTCAATAGAGTGCTCAGAAAAGAAAACAGCAGAAACGCGAATAATGTTTTTTGACGCAAAAATAACATGGATATTGATATAAGTGTCAAATTGCCAATCCTCATACCGGAATTGGATTGACACTTATTATTATTCTGAAACTTGAATGCGAGCCGCGAAATTAAAACAATTCTCGTTTCCTTCCGCCTCGGGCCTTGGCCTACATAAAGGAGAAAATGTCAAACTGAGTTGGGCTTTGATGTATTGTTTGGATTGTGTTGATTTGAGGTTTAATTCTTGTTCTTACTTTCAAGGGTCGTGAAACTGGGATACTTCGCGAGATTTAACAGTGATATAACAATTCGAAAAACGTATATAAAGTTCAAAAAACTGTATCCTGACTACGGAAAACTAGTTTATTTTTCTTACCAAAGCTAAGGTAGATTAGTGTCACCCGGAGCATAATTCCGAATTGATTAATACCTCATTCCTCAATATCGGTTCAGTATCTTAAACGACTACCGTGGAACACACGTAAATACAAACATAGACTGCTAAAACCATATCCCACCCTTTCATCGGCTCTTCGGGCAAAAAAAAAATTGTTAACAATTACAATTTTTTTCACCTCACTAGCTCGGAAAGGCCTTTTTGTATGTTTGATATCTATTGAGAAAATCGCTTTTTATCCACATGTGAAGAAAGTAGACGTAGAACCTTTAAAAGTACGTAGAACATTAAATGTTTATTTTTGTTTTTTGAATAGTTTGACATAGGTATTTCTTTTTAACTTTTTTTTTAATTTTATTATTTTTTAAAACATTTTTTTTTGTTTTTTTAACTTTTTTTTTACTTTTTTTTAACTTGTGTTTTACTTTTTTTTTTTTTTTTAATTTTTTTTTTTTACCCTTTTTCTTATTTTCGTCGCTGTAATGAGGTGAAAAGATTTGTGTTATACACGGGTGAAAAGTTATTTTACGTCTCGTGTATTGAAACACTCGCAGGTAAAATACAACTTTCTCCCCTTGTATAACAAATAACTATTACCTACAGACTTTCGTCTCTAGATGTTCTATACAATGCCCATAAGCGTAAAAAAATCAGTCCAATGTCCTGAGTAAGGTATAAATAAATTTGACTTTCTAGTACTACGAAGTGACTACGTATGTGCAAACAATGTACCTACTGTATTCAAGAGTTAAGGGGGGCACCCGTCAAAAATCAACGAAATTTAGTAGTTTTCATTTCGACACTCGTTCTCGGTTTATTGAAGCTAGTTTTCTAGGTGCAGGTATGAGAAAGTTTGATTCTGGTTTAACATTGTTGTTTTAGAATAACTTGAAAAATGTTAATACATAATTAATTATCCATTTTTAAAGAAAGTTCTGTAAAAATACAAAACGCGACACTTCATCCTCATTAAAACTTTTATACTACCAAAACTCGTACCTACTCATACATAGTGAACTTACCAATAATTTTTATTAGCTTTTTTTATTTTTAACTAATTTTCACAAAAGTTACGTCCCAAAAACTGGTTTTTTGGCTTAAAATTGCCAAAGTTCGGTGCCATATATCTCGAAAACGGTAAGTGTTGTAGTAAACATGGGATATAATTTCGGTAAACCTCGTTGTTGTTAATACGATAAGCCATAAATAACACGAATAAACGGGCAGTTACAGATCGAAGTCCAATCGTGCCCACTCTACCGTACTTAGTTGGAGACAGTTATTGATAATCGCGTTATTCTCGGCTGACGGCACGCCCGTACTCGATTCCAGCTAAGTAGTCGCTTATTATGTAGCGTCTCGTACATAAGTTAGGTTGATCTAAATGTCATATTTTTATGTAGGAAAATTACAGTTCAGTTGTCTTGACACTTGGTCGAAAAGTTACGCAATTATTCCTCAGAGCGCGTTATTTACGATGCCGTATGGAAATTAAATTTTTGGCCTAATTTACAAACGTTGAACCGTTAAAATTCGTTCGTTTCCATTATACAATATAGGTAACTGTCATTTTCCCATATAAAAAGTGACATTTAGATTGTCATGATTTCTGTGTTTTGAAGTTATATTTAAGCTGATATATTTATAAATATTTTGTGAATGCAGCGGAAAGCTGTTAATAATATTAGTAAAACGGCATCATTAAATAGTCTGTTGTTGTCATATTTTTATTAATACAAAGTTAGGATGGCAATAATCGATATTATTTTAGCAACACTAGACTTTCCTTTGTTTTAAATTAGCCAATAGGAGTGTTGTTCAGTTCTGATTGGTGCTGAGTTTTGACAGTTCTCCTCAGCCAATCAGCAACAGACAACTTCCCGCCATTTGGCATGACGGGTACAAGGGAGTTGGCGGTCAAACGGGCATCCTCAGGAGAACCACCGAACAGTGCAGAAGGACTTGAAACCCATCACAAGATCTACCTGTGACGTAGGTACCTACAATGCGTTACGTGATCGACCAAATGATACCAAGCTGATGATCCCAAGCTCTCTTAAAAGGATATATATACAACGATGATAACGCTAGGCAGGCTTAATGTAACCGAGGTTTATTTAATCGTCATCTGCCCAGCTAGCACACTAATCGGACATATATTTACGTTCGGACGTATAACTTTACGATCGTGACCATTTTTACGTTACTTAGCTAACATGGTAATCACGCAACATATATTTATGCCATAGCGTAAAATATACGTAGCAAAATTATTACATTCATTTCATTCGTTCAATAGTAGTCTATGGATAGAAGCCTATTATAGGAAAAGGGCGGGAAACTTCGTACATGGTGGACGCGGTTTCTTAACTTTAGTTAAAATATTTATTTATTTAACGCAATAAGGATTGGTTTTCGTATTTATTGTACATACCTGTAGTAATAGTGTTGTAGTTAGCTGTTTATATAGGTAAGTTTGTATATATTTTCCAAAATTTAAACCTTTAGTATGGGGGATCATCCCCCGGATCCTGGAGGGACGGTTCCATTCCCTCCAGAATTAGGAGTTGTTCCATCTAAGATGGATTTATTGATTGCGGCAGTAGAGTCGTCTATGGACACAGACACGTCCGTGGTTTCCACGGATAACAAGTTAAAAAGGAAATTGTTCCCACGTATCTGTGGAACTTGTCATAAAAGAAAAAGGAAAGTAGGACAAGAGGGAAAAGAAGATCATAACGGCTGTAGGTGTGAATCTAAAAATAAAGACAAGTATTTGAATCCCCATATTCAAAAGCAAAATGAGTCCCTGGAGCACACCACACCAAATTTAATTTCTCAAATACCAGCTCAAAATAAAGCTCAGGAACCCATTGATCCCAATTCGTCTTCGCAGAGTCCCGCAGTTATGAATTCCACTCCCGTTCATGTGCCTGTTGGTCGAGTTCAATACCAACAATCTGATATTTCTCCATATGTTGTCCATGTAACAAGAGAAGGTACTACTGATGGTACAACCCTTCATCCTATTACCTTTGGTAGGTTTTTGCGGCTTAATAATATAAAGGGTATAGAGAACGGTACATTAAAACGAGTAGGTCGAAACCGCATTAGTATGACATTCACCACATACACCGATGCCAATAATTTCTTAGCACATCAACGTCTCGAACAGGAAAGGTACAAGGCCTTTATTCCTACCTTCAATGTCACACGCATGGGCGTCGTAAAAGGCGTTCCAAATGATTGGTCTGAGGAAGAGGTATTGACATGCATAAGTGTGCCTGTTGGTTGTGGACCTGTATTAAAAGTTAGGCGGATAAAAAGAAAAGTCACAGTAAATAATTGCAGCCAATTTATTAATACGGGGACCATAATTGTCACATTTGATGGACAAATACTACCCACCAGAATTTACATGTGTTACACTGCACTACCAGTTGAACTATACATCTATCCTACTGTACAATGTTATAATTGCTGTCGGTTCGGCCATGTTAAAAATCAATGAAGATCAACACCAAGGTGTTATAGGTGCGGCCAGGGCCACTCTGGTGACACTTGTAACATTGAAGAGGATGGTTATTGGTGCTGCTTGTGTAAGGGAGCACATCAGGCCACCAGTAAAAAATGCTTAGAGTTTGATAGACAAAAGGCGATAAAGGAAACCATGAGCAAGAGTTGCATTTCCTATATGGAGGCAACTAAAATACATCCACCTGTTTCTAAGATATCATATGCTGATGCCTTACTTGCAGTGCCAACAACATCCTCTCCATCATACATGCAACATGGACCTCCCAATGCTAATCTACCCTCTACCTCTAATAACTTGACACATTCATATAAAAAAACAATATTTTTAAAGCCAAAAACGCATACTAAACCTTCTAAAGGATATGACCGCTTTGCTCATTCGGAAATAATCAGAGAACCTGTATTACCGAAAGGTAAACCTATCTTTAATAATAATAATGACAACAACAATAAGAGCACCTCTGACATTATTGAAATTCTTATACAGTTATTATCCCAATCAAACCAAATATCACCGTCCAACGTTGCAGCAGTAATTGATGCTTTATATAGAATCCCCACTAATTATGGACCAGAGAGCCAAACTGGTGCAGTGGAATTGTCTCAGTCTCACCACTAGAAAACAAGATTTAATTAATGTTATAAATAAACATGACCCTTTCCTCGTCTGTCTCCAGGAGACTTGGCTGAGGAAGGAGTCATTGTTCAAAATGCCTGGGTATGTTTGTCTTCGAGAAGACAGACCTGATGGTTATGGTGGAGTGGCCATACTCATCAAAAACTCAATGTCATTTACATCTGTCTCACTCCCTGTACATAGTGATAGCTTGTCTATTTTAGCAGTAATTGTAAATAGTATTTGTTTTATATCTTTGTATTATCCTCGTCCTAGCATTGATATTTTTAATGAAATAAACCAAATTTTTGGTATGTTGCCACAACCTTTTATATGTTTAGGGGATTTTAATTCCCATCATCAGTTGTGGGGCTGTTCTTCATCAACATATTATGGGGAACAGTTGCTGGAGCTGATTAGTTCACATAATTTATGTATCTTAAACAATGGGTCCCCAACACGGTTAGCACGTACTCCAAGTGCGCCTGATTTATCCATTTGCACAGCTGATCTTGCTTCATCTCTGTCTTGGTCACCTGCAGAATCCACTTATGGTAGTGATCACTTCCCCCTTATTATAACTTTTCCATTCACAAAACCTACAAAGCAAATAAGGCAACCACGTATTAAACACAAGTTAACTGAGGACAAGTGGAGTTCATATAGGGAAGTGGTCCAACAAAAAGTAGAAAATTTACCAGAGTTAAACAATTCCAATATTTTAGTCTGTTCTCAATTACTAGCCAATGCATTGATAGAATCTGCTAATGAAACATTTCCATTAAAAAGTTGTGGCCCAGGTCTCATTCCATCCCCACCATGGTGGGATTCAGAATGCACCATGGCAGTCAATCAAAGAAAGGAAGCAGAACGGTGCTATTGTCAAGACATGACTGACGAACATTTTGATAATTATTTAGAAATTGCTAATTCTACTAAAGAGTTACTTAGGAAAAAGAAGTTCGAGGGATGGCGTAGATTCTGTAAGTCATTAAGTCCTAACGTTTCCCCTTCTGTTGTTTGGCAAAATATTAGAAAGTTTAGATCTGCATTTAAAGAGTCAACCCTAAACAAAATATCTCCAGATCTAGCAGAACAAGTCATGGATCGTTTGGCTCCTCCATATGTACCTGAGCGTCCCATCGCTTTACTGTCTATGACTAATAACAACAGCATTGATAATGGTGATATAAATTCACCATTTACACTTTCTGAACTAAAAGGTGTACTGTCATCGACTAACGATTCCGCGCCTGGTGAGGACGGAATTCCATATTCTTTTCTATCAAATCTTAATGACAATAGCCTTGTTTATTACCTTTCTTTGATTAACAATGTTATGATTTCGGGTTCTGTTCCGCAACCGTGGAGAACTCAAACGTTAATTTTGTTACAGAAGCCTAATAAACCGAGTTCAGACCCGTCCTCATATAGACCAATAGCGTTGTCATCCGTATTAGCTAAAACTGCCGAGCACCTAGTAAAAATTCGATTAGAATGGTTTTTAGAGCATAATAAATTATTATCAGACAATCAGTTTGGTTTTAGGAAAGGTAAATGTACTATTGACAGCTTGAGCATTTTTACCACAGATATAAGATTGAGTTTCTCGAGGAATGACTCTTTGGTTGCTGCGTTCCTAGATATAAATGCTGCTTATGACAACGTCAACATATCAATTCTCAAAAATAAATTGATAAAGCTGAATATTCCTAATCTATTAATTAATTTCATTGTAAATATGTTGTATGAAAGATATGTCAAATATTCATTGGATCAGTGTGGAAACGAATCTATTGATAGAACAGTATGGAAAGGTTTGCCACAGGGCTCTGTTCTGAGCCCTATACTTTATAACATTTACACGTACGATTTGGAAATTTCGGTTAAAAGATACGCAAATGTTCTTCAATATGCGGATGATCTATTATTGTATGTTTCTGGCCGATCTTTAGATGCCATTAGCGAATCTTTATCATTTGCATTGGATGCCTTAAAAGTCTGGTTGGATAATAATGGTCTAGATTTATCCCCGTCTAAAAGTTCTGTTGTAGTGTTCTCCCGAAAGCGAGCTATTCCACTAAATCATATTAATTACAATGGCCTTGCGCTACCACTTAAAGATCAAGGAAAATTTTTGGGTGTAATATTAGATTCTAAGCTGTCTGGAGTACCTCATTTTGAATATATTTCATTAAGGTGTGAACGAAATTTAAATATTTTAAGGTGTCTTACAGGCGTCTGGTGGGGTGCCCACCCGTTCACAATGAGACTGCTTTACAATGCTTTGATTAGAAGCGTTTTAGATTATGGTACATTCTTGTTACATCCAAGTAATACAAGCGCAGCTAAAAAGCTAGATTCCGTTCAGTCAAAGGCTTTAAGATTAGTTACAGGAGCAATGAAATCGAGTCCAATAAATTGTTTACAAGTAGAATGTTGTGATCCACCTTTGAGCTTGAGAAGACAGTACCTTTGTGACAAATTCTTTTTTCGTTCATTTCAACTAAGTTCCCATCCACTGTTTCCTAAATTGAGACAACTTTCTGATCAGATTGATACTTCCAGCTACTGGGCTCACAAAGATGCTCCCTGTTTAGTAAAAAGTCATAGAAAACATGAAAGATTGGAAGCACCCACCTGTCGCAACGATATTCTGCCACTATACCAATACAACTACAACAGTCTTACTACAGTTCCACAAATTAAATTCGACTTAGGAATATCAAAGAACGACATAAACCCAAAACTTGAATTTACTAATATTATTAATAATGGCTGGTCTGACTGGCACTGTATATATACGGACGCCTCGAAACATACAGATAGGAGTTGTGTTGGCGTTGGGGTCTACCACCCACAATATAAATGTGTACAGCAAATTAAATTTCCACCAGAAACTTCTGTTTATACCGGTGAATGTTATGGCCTACTTAAAGCAATTGAATACGCTCTCATGGTTAAATTGCCCAAGACAATAATTTTTTCTGACTCCCGAAGCTCTTTAGAAGCTATTATAAGGTTTCCGTTTAAATCTCATAAACAGTCCCCAACTGTATTTGGGATTCGCAATCTTTTATATAAGTGTTCACAGAAGGGTTGTACTATCGTGTTGGCCTGGGTACCGAGCCATGTGGGTATTCCTGGGAATGAAAGAGCCGACCAGCTGGCAAATGAGGCTATACGCGTAGGCGATATGATTCCATATTGTAATTATTGTAGTGACTTAGTTAATTTATCGAAAATTTTCTTGTACGAAGAATGGAATCGGATTTGGAATAGTGGGTTACCGAAAGGTAAATTCTATAGAAAAATTCAGGTATCCATCCCCATCAAGCCGTGGTTTAGCAAATTGATATTTTCGAAGTCCGTTACTTCTGTTCTGTGTAGGATGCGCCTGGGCCATGTATGTACCCCGGCTCAATTACACAGAATGAATATTGTGCCGGATCCACATTGCTCCTGTGGAGAGTATGGGGATCTGAACCATGTAATCTTTAGCTGTGCACTGTATGACCGGTCTGATTTCTTTTACGGTCTTGAGGCTTTACGCATTCCTTTTCCAACATCAATAATTTGTTTACTGCATACTAATTCTTATGATGTATATAAAATTTTAGCAGTTTTCCTAGAAAAATATGATATCAAACTATAAATATATATTTCTATGTTCCTATCTATGTATTTCCACTAAACCCAATCCTTTGCCTTTCAAATTTTCCGTTCCTTTTACCAAGGCCCTTATTCCAGTTTCCCTAACTTTTAACTCTTCAACGTGACTTTGGCTAATCTTAGTAAAGCCAGAAAAAAAAAAAAAAAAAAAAAAAAAAAAGCCTATTATAATACTACCTAATTAAAGAGTAATGATAAGCACTGCACAGTTTACTAAACAGTTGTTCTCCTGTATTAAGTTGTGTTATAATAGTTTTTTGTTTTTATTTACGTTACTCCCACCCCACAAAAAGTTTTACGTAGTGGTTGTAAGTAATTTAGCGAGTACCAAAACACATGTTAGTATATAATTGAATCAATAATATTTGTAAATTTGTGTAATATACTTTATTACAACACAAGCAAAAAATCATAATCATTGCGTTATTTATACTAATTTATAGTTAGTAATCATGATCTAGCTAAAATTAAAAATGCTAGATCATTGTTTCAGGAGACGATAGGAGTTTTGAGACTGAAACCGTATGTGTTGTGACAGAAATCGGAGAAATCCTGCGAAAATTATATTGTTTTCATAGTGTTAAAATTTAACCGGGGTCTCGAGTGACCTACATAAAATTTCGTCCGTCAACGGCTCATATCGTCAAGTTTTATGTGCCGAAATCAAGAGCATGTTAGCATTTGACGTAAAGCAAATAGTTTTATGTGCAAGACATATAAATGGTCACATTTTACGTAAATGACGCTAAAATTTTATACGTCGGTTGTGGACATAAAACATGTGCATAAAAGTCGTCATTTTGCTAGTGTGCTAGCCGGGCTGGACTGCTTCCAGAGGGGTAAACACATTGATGTAATATAAAATATAGGTAGATTATAAGCGCTCCAAAAGTGGCACACTAAAACTTGGTTAACTGACACGGCTTGCCATAGTTTCGCGACGTCAATGGAAACGAATGCTGTCAGAATTTAGTGGCCATTTATAAACACGGAATTTCGTACAGATAACGTCTCTACCTCTTCTTCGTATTACATCATTGGGTAAACACGTAACGTTCCGAATAACGCGCGTCGGTACAATTCAACTGTCAATTTTCCATATAAAAAGTGACATTTAGACCTACCAGACGCGCGTACAATCCGTTACGTGATCGACCTAGGTCGTTTTGTGATTGATCTCAAGTTTGTACTCGATAGAGGACACTTTATTACTTGATTAAAGACGTGCTAAGTATTTAAATAACCTCTAGACAAAAACAGGGGTTGCTTTTATTATAAGTTAGTTAACTAGCTTCTGCCCGTGACTCCGTCCGCGTGGAACTCGCTTATATCGTAGCTCCATACATACTTTCACATCCAATTCACCCCCTTAAGGGGTGATTTCCGGGATAAAAGCTATCCTATGTCCTTCCCCGAGACTGAAACGATCTCTATACCTATCTAAATCGGTTTAGCCGTTTAAGCATGAAGAGGTAACAGACAGACAGACAGACACACTTTCGCATTTATAATATATGGATGTGTGTATCTGTTGATCTGTGCGCAGGAAGTAGAAGAATAAAAAGTCTATAAGGATATTCTATGTTTCCATATACCTATGTATGTATGTAGTATTTATATTATTTGTATTATTAACATGTATTATCTTTTCTAGGATCAGAGGAAGGAAAAAACAGCCAGAGGGACCTCCTAAGAATGAAGGTAAGTTCTGTACGATGTAAACTAGATAATCGAACAAAATAATGATGATTATCATTCCATACTACAATCCGTGAGCATTTAGAATAGAATTCATGTCTGTATTTTTTTGGATCCCGCTTGCTTTTACACATTCTTATGTCAAAATAAACGATTCGAACACGAACCCGAACCCTCATGCGCAAAATACACAAAACGCAAAATGTACTACTCGCAAAATATACAAAACGCAAAATGTACTACACGCAAAATATACAAAACGCAAAATGTACTACACGCAAAATGTATGAAGAAGCGAAGAATGCGTGATTGGCGCCCAAAATTCCAGACATTGGCATTTTAGTATATTTTATTATTTCTTAACATAGGACAGAAAACTTAATCTATTACATTTCCCTGCAAAACTGTTTTATTAACAGTTTGTCTGCAGGTACGAGTCTCTTTAAAAACTATCTATCTAACACAATATTGAACACATTAACCTATGTATTTATATTGCGTTATATATTTCATTGCATAATTTACGCACATACAGCGTCGTGCGAAAACATTTGAGTGGCATTTGCTTGTAAGCAATTGTCACTTAAGTGTTTGGAGTAAGTACTACCTACTTATTACTTACTTTAAGGTGCCGTAGGTTCAGCGAAGTTAAGCGAACAGATTTTTTGAAACAATATAAAGCGTCTGTTTATAATAATATGGTTAAAAAAAATACGAATAGTAATCTTGAGGCTTTTCTGCAGGGAAATCGGTAATTCGAAACATGATTAAGCAATTATCGATCAATAAAAAAAATCACGAACATAGGTCTAAAATACACTTGAAAAATTACAATTAAAATACAATTATGCACAAATGCTAAACGTATTCAAATTGGTTCTAAAATCGGCAATATCATGTTTGAGGGAACTTAGTGATTACTTTTTTATTTATTCAAACGCACAAATAATTTAAATTAAATACATGATATCCGCGCTTCCGAACACACACTTCCATCACGCTCACGCTTATGCTCAATGAGAGGGAGAGAAGACAATCAACCTACGGCGCCTTAACAATATGTGTCAACAACATGGCTGTTGGCCTATCTAGTTTAAAACTACTAAGCACCAGGCTTTCTATTGCTTTCTTTTTGTAAAGTCAACCAATTTTGCGAATGTACTTTTTGCTTTTTGTACGTTTCGCATGTTTACAATATGCGCTGTGTACATTTTGCGTACAGTCAGGGGTATTAATATACGTACATAAATAAGGAAATAAATATCTGTACACACCTTTATGACATTGACAATAGAGTCCTGTACAGAAATATTTATGTACGTATATAATTACCCCTGACTGTACTTATTGTATATTTTACCAGTTCTTGGGTTCATTTTGCGTATAGTGTACATTGCGTTTTGTATATTTTGCACCAGAGGGAACCCGAACATCTATTGTTCTAAAAACTCACGGTCTGCACTTGTTTTCTTTTAACTTCGATAGCTAACGAGAAACATTTCTGAGAGTAAAATAAAGGTATTTAAAGAATATGTATGTATGTTGTTAACAATATTTTCAAAGAAGAACAGCTGTTATCAAAATATAAAGGTTGTTTGCATAAGAAGTGTTTATTTCTCAGAATTGTATAATACCTTGGTACTTCTTTATTCAAACAGGTTATATTGTTTTGATAAAGAAACAAGGGGTGCCTATATTTATTATAGTTCCATTATATGACTTTTTCATACATTTTATATCGCCAGTCCAATACTAGAAACATAGAACGTGTATGGAAAATAGAGGACACTTATTTATTTGCTTCGAAATTCTTAAGAAAAATGTTACAGATTTAAACGTCCTCAATATACCGACTTTACACCGTGTTTTCATCATAAATTGAATCATTGAAACAAGACAAAGTTTTGGGCAGTAATTATTGGAAAATTTGCTTTGTGTGTTTGAATCGAATTCTTAAAAGTACCTACGATTAGATGCTTGGCTGAAGTTAATTACTAGAAACAATCATTAACATTTCGGAGTATAATTTTCAAACTTAATTAATAATTTTCGTGATCGTAAAATGTTAACAAATTAGTTCATACTATCGAACGAACGAGCGAGGCGAACGAAGTTCTATGCTTCAGCTTGGGCTGAAAATCGTATATACAGTCTACCGATTTGATTCCTAGGCCACCGTAGAACCCTGTCATTTTAACTGCAACATAGCGACGCAATAATCCTAGTAACCCGTATTGACATAGCATTTACAACAGCAAGGTTCTATGTTGGCCTAGGAATCAAATTGGTTGACCGTATGTCCGGTACGGTACCGCTTTCCCGCTGGGGACCAATTTTTGACTTTCGAGCGCTCGACTCTTTCACTCGAAAACTGTCATAAATGATGAAATTCTATTTTGAAATAGCGATAGCAAATTTAACAACGAAGTTCCTGCAATTTTGGCACCACAATCGTAGGTATTTACTTTTGTTTAATTTACGAGCGCTCGAAAGTCAAAAATCGGCCCCTGTTCTCCTCTACAGGCCCCGTAGCATGGATCGCGATAAGTGATAGGATAAGCGCGTCGTCTCGTTCAATCGAACGGTGTGAGCCAGGGACGGATGCTCTATCCTGTCACGTATCGCGTGATAAGGCCATCCATGCTACGGGGCCTGGGGGGTAAACACGTAACGTTCCGAACGCGCGTCGGTACGTTTTAACTGTCAATTCTCCATATAAAAAGTGACATTTAGACCTACCCGACGCGCGTACAATGCGTTACGCGATCGACCTACTCACATTCAATTTCTCTACCGACTCTCGTGAGACGTGAGCAAGGTTCGTTAATTGACAACATTTAATTTTTTCTTGTGGGCCATTTAATGATTTATTTCGCTAAAATGTTGTTTTAAGCGGCTCGTGTTTTTTTTTTATTTCAGCCTAATTTGTAATTTTCATTCAGAAATAGCAAATTGAAGAGTAGCGAATTCCAGAAGGTAGTAACTAAATTAAGACGTCAACGTAACGGTTCTGTATGGCAGCTTGCACACCTTACATATGACAGTCACACACGGCTTACCTAAAGCTTAAACTAAACCACATCTATACAATTTCGCGATTTTCTTAAAAACAGGTGAGAAATGAAATCTTAAAACTTCTTTACTTATTAGTTTCATGTAACATAATTACCGAAATGGTTTTCGATTAAGGCATCATTTCATAATTTGAAATGCTGTCTATTAAGTAGGTATAGGTATAAGTTTTTTTTTTTTGTGTCACCTTTCGAAATTCAAAATATTTAACATTTCTTACAGCAGCTCACAGATGCACTAGTGATAATAATAACGGTACAATCATATTATTATAGGTACTATTAAATATTGTAATGAAGTGCTGTCTATCAAGTAGTATGTATGGTATGTAGGCGCGCAGTCAAGAATCTAAACTGACTTGACTGACTGAATTTGCTCTGACAGCAGACAGTTTTCGATAATATACGGAAGGAGCTTACAAAATATAATATCAATACATAGGTGCAGGATCACACGCCATGTTTGCCTCCCGAATGGTTATCGGGAAACGAAGTTTGCTTTGTCCGGGCTCCGTGTTTACCGAACGAAAACGGTCCGAGGTATACCGTGCATTTTTCGAGAAGTATTTCCGCGTCAATAATATTTCGAGCTTCAAGTGACAAAGGAAATTCCTTGGTCATTCCTCAGCGATATCGAGCGGTTGTTGTTGTTCAATATTAACTGATATATTCATAATGACATTTAACAGTTCATGTAGATAAGATAAGTTGATCATAAAAGCAGGCCCAGTCGCCCACGACATAACAGTCCAATGTTAAATTAGTTTTTCGTTAATTCGTTTTAGAATAACAAGGTCCCTTTATAAGTGAACTTGTTTAAATTGGATTAGTTTGAAATTAGATTTTGGTTACCGGTTATCTTTGCAATTTAACTGGTAACTGGTTTTTTTGACTTAGTGTTAAACCCTATTTAACACTGACTTAAAAAATAATTTACTTTCGTAAGGGCAAACAATGTTTTGCGTATTTTTCTTTAAACTAACTATTAAACTGTTCAGGACTTTTATAAAAATCATCGCAAAGAATCTTTGGCTAGGTTAGGTTTGTTTTATAACAATGTATAGGTACGGGAAATAAAACTTAGGCGAAATTAATCATCATTCATCATCATATCAGCCGAAAGACGTCCACTGCTGGACATAGGCCTCCCCCATAGAGCGCCAAAGAGATCGGCGAAATGAATAATTCGGGACAATATGTTAACCCAAAAGTTACTAAGCCCATAATTAGAAAATAAGTCGTGTTCGTGCGATGTATCGCATCTGTCGATACATAATTGGTGCAAACATGTTTTTTTGACATAAACATTTGTGTACAGCCAGGCACTAACGATTCGCGTCTTTTCCCGTGTCATTTGTGTTAGTTTTATGTCAATTTGCACAAGTGACAGAGGAATGCGTTTATCGTGCCGTGCCGAGGCTTCTTTCAAATCTGCCGCCAAGCGAATACCCGCGGGTTGACTTTTTAAATTATCAAGGCACAGGTTATTGTTAAAAAGTCGAAAAAACATGGTTGTGACGCTTTAGATAGTAAGAAACTTTTTGGACAAACTGACCGTCAATTGATCCTGTGCTTTGAAAATTTATGTCAATCCTTTTGCTATGCTGATGTAAATGTGATTAAGTATATTGAGTCTTATTGCAAAAGGCGACTGAACTTAAAGTTAGTAGTAATTGAGGATTTGTTGCAGACATTTTCTGGAGATTTACGCGACCCGAATTGAGAGGGCGTTCTAAAATATCTACAACATAGGTGAATAAAGTTTGGTAATACATATTTATCAAAGTAGGTACTTAAGAAGATTAAAGCCTGATATTTTATGTATGGCTGCTTTGAAGTCGATGTCGTGATACCTCAGAAAATAGAAAAACGATTGTTATTTTTAAAAAAGAGACACAATTTATAATTTCCAGTGCAAATAAATCCAGTAATAGCCTGAGCAAGATACGGTTTTTTTGGAAATAATTCAATATCAGGCTAACTATTTATATACGGCTTTTATATATTTTTATAACGAAAACATGTTTGAGTACCTACACAAATTTGGAGACCTGGATACATGAATCCAAAAATATATGCATTAGGAAATAACAGCATTTTAATGAAATATTTACGAACTTGAGATAATATTTAATTTCATCTGGCCTATAGAACCGGTTTATTCATTCACAAAAATAAGTGGATTATGCAAGTATCCCAAAGAACGTTTATAGAAGTAGTTACTACTACTTATTATGTACATACCTGACTTGTAAAACATTGACTTTTATGAATAAATATCTTGTATCTTGTAGTCAATTATAAAGTAAAGAAAGTTTATACCATTTTCGCCTGATTTTTACTGAATTTAATTAGATTGCTTTTTATTATTTTTTACCGTTCCGGTAATAAATTTAGGTGGATTATTAATGAATATTCATTCAAATTACCCAACCTATTTTTGGTGTAAAAATATGGCTGATATAGATACCTATATTGTTGTGTTTTCATAGAGCTAACCCGTAAAGTTCTCAGGGTATAAATACAGCTAATAGAACAAGCGAGCAAAGCAAACAAACCGTTTCAGCTTGGGCTAATTTCTTTCATACCTACTCTGACTGTGCTGTGTGCTCCTCTACAAGTCGCATTTCTCAACCAATAGGGGAGCCTCCTCATGTTAAAATTGAAAACGTAGTGTGGCTAAATGGATAGTTCAATTATTGTAATAAAGTATAAAAAAAAAATTATGAAGCCTATATAGTGTCCCACTATACACTCGTCCCGATTCTGAGAAATCATTGTGAAATACGTCCAGGGGGCCGATTTTTGACTTTCGAGCGCTCGAAAATTAAATAAAAGTAAATACGATTGTAGTGTCAAAATTGCAGGCACTTACTTTCTACCGATAGAAGTGAATACGAGTGGTCAATACCACTCTTATTTCAATTTTCTATCGCTATATCAAAACAGCATTTCGTAATTTTTGGCCGTTTTCGAGTGAAAAAGTCTAGCGCTCGAAAGTCAAAAATGGGTCCCCAGGTCGTCCCGCCATCTCCTTCTCGGTCTGCCACGCCGCCGCCTCCCACCATGCGGCACCCACTCCGTAGCTAGTTTAGCCCAACTCTGCGGATGCATGCGGCAGACTTAGAATAATAACGCCTAGAAACGCAGTTCACGCGCAACGGTGAGGCCACTAAAACTCGGCCATAAATGGCCCAGTACGCCGATCGGTGGACCAAATTCGGTGCGTTTGTGTGCGTATTGGCGCGTGTGAATAAATTAAAATCTACGCCTAATTCTTCAAAAATAATGACCCAGATACCATAGAAATACGAAGAAACGTACCTAGGTTTGTCCATTAACATTAATTTATAATAAATTAACAAAAAATGTAGCTGACTTATCAGAATTTAAAAAGAGACTGTATATATAAATTCCTGGTAGAATAAAGCATATTATTTAAGCGATACTTTAATTAAAGCGATAAATTATTTGAATTGTTATTTAAATTGGTTTTCAAGTACAAGCATGCAATATCTGGACTAACTACAATATTTGTATGCCAAACGGCAAAACAAAGCGATACTGTGCCTGATGCACCTATGCACTGGTTGTGCAACTGAATTTGACGGGATTCCGATGTGGGAGCAGCTGAGTGACAGACTTGTTTTCTTTCCGAGTTGATGCCGTTTCATAGGTATTTGTAGAACTGAATTTCATGAGGCCCGGACGCCATATTTATACCATGAAATTCCTTGCCCCGCAGCCCGCCCGCCCCGTGATTTTGGCGGGAAATATGGGCGCGAAAGTATTGGCGGGAAAATTTTGGCGCGAAACGACATCTCATTTATTTATGACAATAATCTTAGGCTAATACGTTATTTACAGTGTTTTATACTTATTTCTATGACATTCGTAATGCATTATCACCCGAGATCCTCTCCGTTTGCCGGCCAATCGCATCTAAAGCGCGGGTTTTTCGTGTCGCCGTCTATATACGTACTTCGGCCCCCACCTGGGGTATAAATACCGAGCTTCCCCCCTCGCTCGCCCATCAGTCTTTGCTTGGCCAGCGCGCGGATAGGATCTAAAGGCTTCCTCTTAATATATCTATATTTCTAGTGGAAACATAGTGTTTAGCCACTCTTTACTTAGGAAACCAACAGTATATTACCTCTTAACTAGGTAGGAATGAAGTGTGAGACCTATTATTATTTATTTCGACTACAAATTATATAAGGCGACTGTAATACAATGCTTACGTTGTAAGAGGGTTATAAGCTAGGTTACAGGCAATCTATTTTATCAGTATTTACGTAGATGGTTGTCCTGCACATTTCTCCCGCCGTGGAACACCCGGCCGGTGTTCCAGCTCGCTGGCGTGCAGGTCGTCATCCTTGGTAGGTAAAATCGCGAGCTTCTTGGTCGGTCGCCGTAGCACTCCGCCCTTTGTTCTGACGTCCACCACTTGTCTCGCCGTCGGGTCCCGGATACTTGGCGATCACTCTACCCATGGGCCAAGTATTGCGTGGGAGGGTCCCGTCGCCGATGAGTACGATGTCGTCGATTTCTATGGGCCGGCCGCGCCTATACGGCTCCCGCCGGTCTTGAAGTGTAGGTAGGTACTCGCGGACCCATCGACTCCAGAAGTGGTCCGCGAGTCGTTGGCTCGTCCTCCACGTGGCTCGGCCGACTAGGTCCTTGTCGTTGAAGGTACCGGGCGACTGCACTCTGCCGGATCCGCCGAGTAGGAAGTGATTCGGTGATAGGGCTTCGGGGTCATCGGGCTCCACGGACACGTGTGTGAGGGGGCGGCTGTTCACGATGTATTCTGCTTCAGCCAGGGTCGTGGCGAAGACCTCCTTCGAGGGGTGACGCTCTTTCAGGACAGTGTAAAGAGTGTCTTTTACCGCTCGCACCATTCGCTCCCACGCCCCGCCCATAAATGGCGCCGAAGGGGGGATGAAGCGCCATATTATTTGTCGTCGCCCCGCCTCCTCTCGCATCGCGTCTTCGGCGGCCGCCCGCAGCATCTTGTCCGCAGAGTGGAAGTTCGTCCCGTTGTCCGACCAAATCTCCGTAGGTGTGCCTCGACGCGCGATCATTCTTCGTACAGCCATTATGGCGGATTCGCCGCTTAGACTGGGCACTATTTCCATATGTATAGCGCGCGTTGTAAGGCATGTAAATAGCGCTACATATCTCTTCTGTGTCCCTCGGCCTACTGTAATAGTCGCGGGCCCCACAGATCGACGCCCGTGTATGTGAAGGCTCTCTCGTGATGTGCGAGTCGGCAGCGCGGCAGATTTCCCGTCGGAGGTACAGTCGGCTTCGATTTTCGTCGCCGGCATGGCAGACATCGATGGATAATCATTCGGGCGACTGTACGTAGTCGTAGTATGGCGTAGTGTTGTTTGCATTCGTTCACTGTTGCTTCAACTCCGTGATGGTTCATTTGTCGGTGCACGCAGTCGATGTACAGTCGGATGGCCGCGTGATTTCCGTCTAATACGGACGGCCGTTTTTTGCGTTGTGGTTATGTCGTTTGCTTCGTTGATGCGCGTTTTTAGCGTTATCACGCCGTCGATGAGTTCGATCGCTAAGGGGCGTAAGCGACTATTCATGGCCGGCGGCTTGCCCTGCATTAGTCTCTGAATTTCGTCGCTGAAGCTGTCTCGTTGACTCTCTCGTACTATTAGGCGTTCCGCTTCTATTAGGTACCGCGCGTCAATTGATAAGTAGGTTTTTGATGCGGGCCGGGCCTGTCGCGGCGCGGCGGGTGCGGGTCGCTTGTGTTTTCTGTTCCACTCGGGGTCCTTTTCTTTGTTCTTGAGTGTTCTTTTGTAGTGAGTTCGGCCTTTGTTGGGACGACATAGTTCTATGAACTGTAGTACTCGCGCTAGTGTGCGTAGTAGGCGCTCCCAGCGCGAGAACCTTTCCGCCGGAGGTAACCACGATGTGTGCGTGATTTTGTTACAAATTTCGGTTGCTATTTTATTTTCTTCGCCGGTCGGTGCATTATTTTGTTGTTGTGGTTCGGCGGGCCATGTTGTGTAGTCATTGTACAGGAAGTCGGGGCCATGGAACCAGCGGTGGCTGCTGTTGAAGTCTGGCGGGAGCTCTCTGGTAGGTATATCTGCGACGTTGTGGCGCGTAGGTACCCATTTCCATTCGCGTACCGTCGTTGTTTCTTCGATGGCGGCTAATCGATGCGCGACGAAGGTTTTGTATGAGCGGGCGCCGGTGCGAATCCAGGTGAGCACGGTGCGACTGTCCGACCAGTATGTCTTACTGGTTGGTTTCAGGTCGTGTTCTTCCACCACGGTGACGGCCATTCGTGCGCCCATCGCCGCTGCCTGTAACTCCAGGCGTGGGACCGAGGTCACTTTGAGGGGGGCGACCTTGGCCTTCGCGGTGATGAGGGACACGTGTATTTGTCCGTCCGCGGTTACCGTACGCCAGTATAGAGCGCACGTGTATGCGGTGAGGGAGGCGTCGACGAATGTGTGCAGCTCCCGGGTTACCGCGGTGCTATAATATGGGTAGCACCGGGGTATGGCGACGTCGCGGAGCGCTGTCAGCTGTGTGGTCCATAAGGTCCATTTCTGCGCGAGGTTGTCGTCTATTGCTGCGTCCCATGTCGTGCCTCTTCTCCATATTTCTTGTAGTATTTTCTTCGCTTGGACGGTGACGGGTGAGGCCAGCCCAAGGGAGTCGAAGACGGACATCATCACTCTCAGTACCAAGCGCTTAGTCGGTTTTTTTTCATTGAGTGCGTCGGGCGGCAATCGGCTCAGGTCCAAGTTGAAAGCGATTTCATCTGTGGCGGGCTTCCAAACTTGTCCGAGTACGCGTTCATTTTTCATTTCTTTCGCGTCGAGCTCTACGTGTGCGGGGCTCGTGCGCTCGTTTGCCACCTCCCGGGCGTATTCGTGGAGGTTTGAAGGCTCGGTGGTGGGAGTGCGATTTTTCTTGCTTGCGGTGTTTTCTTCTGAGGGGTCTGTGTTCTCATTGGCCACCGCTAGTAGCACTCCCGCCGAGTTGGACGACCACTTACGGAGATTGTAGTGGGCGTTTTTCTGTATATCTCGTACTTCGGCGGCTATCTTGATCGCTTCCTCCTCTGACTTGAAACTCTGTAGGTAATCGTCTACGTAGTGATTACGCACAATGGCCTCGGCGGCTTCAGGGTTCGTTTCCCTATATTTTTCGGCGTTCGCGTTCTTTACGTATATAGCGATCGTAGGGCTGCAGGTTGCACCGAAGACAAGGGAGCTCATACGCCATTCTTCCGGGGGCGTGTCGTCGCGGCGGTTCCCACGCCACAGATATCGTAGCGCGTTGCGGTCTTCGGGCTTTATTTTTACGTGCATAAACATTGCTTCTATGTCGGCGGACACGGCGATTTTGTGCTGACGGAACCTCATTAGCACCCCCGGAAGTGATTGGAGGAGGGGGGGGCCTGTGAGGAGTTTGTCGTTGAGTGATACGCCTCGAGTACGGGCCGCAGCATCATGGACCACTCTGACGCGATCTCTCTTCATAGGATTCAATACGGCGAAGTGCGGTAGATACCAGTTTTTTTCGTTGTTATTCTTTGGCGGGGCTGGCTCGGCGTAACCTCGCTCGATTAGGTGGTCCATTTCGGCGTTGTAGCGCTTCTTGAACTCTTCATCTCGATCTAGTTTTTTCTCGATGCTGTGTAGGCGTTTGAGCTCGTTCTCGTAGTTGTCCGGCAGTTTGTCGTCTTCGTTTTTCCATAGTAGAGGCACTTGATAGTGACCGTCGGCCGTGAGCGTGGTTGATCGCGCGAGCTGAGCGAGGGCGCGTTCTTCCGGGTCGGATTTGGGTCGTTTCGGCTCTATCATCATATTTTCGATTGCGAAGTATTCTTTTAACTGCCGGTCGACGTCTTCCTCGCTTGTTAGCGATTCCCTTTCTTCGGCTGGCTGACTGGAGATATGGCTGACGATATGGTGGATGACCTCGCCTTGTAGGGGGGCGCGGGTGTGCGCGCCGTGTAACACCCATCCGAGCGGTAGTCGGCTGGCGACGGGTTGATTTCTGTCGCCGCGTCGGATTTCTTCTGGTATTAACAGATGCCAGTTGTCTTGCCCGAGCAGTATTCCCGGTTCGGCCGTGTCGTATTTCAGTAGGTGCTCTATGTCTCGCAGGTGTGGGCACGTACTGATATCGTCTTCGCTTATCGTTTGGGGTGATAAGCGTAGGTCGGGAATTGTGCGGGCGTGTATGCGCATCTCCCCGCCTTGTCCGCGTATGAGGAGCGGGACTCGGCGGGATTTCGTTGCGTTTATTTTTTCACTGGTGATTGCCTCTATGCGCAGCGGCGTTGTAGGCCCGTCTAGGCCGACTTTGTTGGCGATTTCTTCTGACAGGAGCGTGATAGTGCTTCCGTCGTCCATCAAAGCCGAAGTCTTGACCTCCCCTTTGGGCCCCTTTATTGTCACAGGTAATATCTTGAGAAAGGCGCGGGACCGGCGGGTCGTCCACGTTGAGGTAACGGCTTCGTTGTCGGCGGGCGCGGGCTTCTTATTGTGCAATAATTTGTGATGAAAGTACTCGCAGCCGTCTCGCTCGCACTTCACCCGTTTGCAGTGGTGCGTTCTGCCCTTGTATTTTAGGCATCTGAAGCATAGTCTTTTTTCTTTAGCTAACTTCCAGCGCTCGTCTATTTCTTCAGCCGTAAATTTCGGACACTTGTCGATGCTGTGCGTCTCGCTCTGACAGCACGAACATTTGCTGGCTGGTCTCTCGGAGGTGGCGTAGGCTTTGTGCACTCGTCTTGGCGGAGGTTCGCTTGTTTCTGGTTGCGCGTAGGCTGCGCAGTACTGTGCTTCTCGTTGTAGGAAGGCGGAGATTTTTATTAGCTCTGGTTCCGCGGACACGGTGGTGGCGGCGAAGTCGAACCACCTGTATCTTTGGTTCGGTGTCAGCTTGTCTAGGATCGCTTTAGTAGTCTCAGGGCTGTAGAGATACTGTGCGCGATCTAACGCTCGGAGGGTGGCGATGGCATTCGCAACACGGCACGAGAAGGAGCAGAGGTCCCGCACGCCGTCTGTGAGGCGGGGCAGCGCGCGGAGCCTTTCTAATTCAATCAGTGCTATGGTATCGGGCCTCCCGAAGCGTGTTTCTAGCGTTTTGATTATCTCGGCGGCCGGAGCTTGGTAGATGAGAAGATTCTCAACGGATTCTTTTGCTCTTCCTTTCAGTGATCTTCGTAGTCTCGCTATATTTTCTGTTTCGGTGAACTTCATTTGAGATTCTTCGTACGAGGCTTTGAAGGTGAGCCATTCTTGATGCGACCCGGCGTAGGCAGGTAATTCGGTTGCGAATCGGGGGGCAGCGCTGCCAGCGCGGGCGGCTAGAGCGATCGCGGATGCGAGCTCGGATAGGTTAACTTGCTGTGTTGTTTGCGGCACTGCGTGGGTGGTGCCGCTTTGTTCATAGCGATTCGCGCAGGGCGGCGCGGGCGTGAAGACTGGGGGGGGGGTCGCTGAGGGGGGCGTTCCCCGCTGGCGCAGGCGTCGCGACGGCAGCGGCGACGGGTGCGCTGGACGGCGGGGGGAGCTGGGTCTCGGCGCGCGGCAGTGGCTGCTGGACCGTTGCTTTTTCTTCGTCAGGATTGTTCCCCTTTTCTTCTGGAAGGTGTGGTTCTTGAGTGATGGCGGGCGTCTCGTGGTTTTTCTCGAACCAGGCGTCGATTTGCTCGTTCACTTGAGTGGCGGAAACCACAGTTCCTTCATCTTCGTCGCTTTGTTCGGCTTCTAGTGTGGCGATGTGTGCTTGGGCGAGTTCAAGCTTGATGCGTAACATCTCTTCTTTTGCTTTGGCTAAGCGTTGCGCACGGCGGCTCGTGGTCGTTGCGCGTGACTTCGACGACGGTGGCGGCGCGGGGGGACGTGGCGTCGTCCCCGTCTGTGACGATTCCTGAGATAACGGCGGCGTCTCAGTGATTGTGTCCGTGCTCGTCGCGTTGTCCGTCGTCGTCGGCGGCATGTATGTTGAGTCTCTACTTGTTTCTTCTCTTGAGGTCCTCGGCGGTTGCTCTGTCCCGAAGATGAGCTGGGCTAACGACTGCCCCGGCGCCGATGACCTTGTGACTGGACCCATTTTCGACGATAATTTCTCGGCAATGTTCTTTCACTTTCACTGGAATCTTCTTTTTTCTTGAGGCTGTAGTTTTCGCTTAAACTGCAATTTCTTTCTTGAATATCCGGTTTGAAGGACCATTATGTGCCTGATGCACCTATGCACTGGTTGTGCAACTGAATTTAACGGGATTCCGATGTGGGAGCAGCTGAGTGAAAGACTTGTTTTCTTTCCGAGTTGATGCCGTTTCGTAGGTATTTGTAGAACTGAATTTCATGAGGCCCGGACGCCATATTTATACCATGAAATTCCTTGCCCCGCAGCCCGCCCGCCCCGTGATTTTGGCGGGAAATATGGGCGCGAAAGTATTGGCGGGAAAATTTTGGCGCGAAACGACATCTCATTTATTTATGACAATAATCTTAGGCTAATACGTTATTTACAGTGTTTTATACTTATTTTTATGACATTCGTAATGCATTATCACCCGAGATCCTCTCCGTTTGCCGGCCAATCGCATCTAAAGCGCGGGTTTTTCGTGTCGCTGTCTATATACGTACCTCGGCCCCCACCTGGGGTATAAATACCGAGCTTCCCCCCTCGCTCGCCCATCAGTCTATGCTTGGCCAGCGCGCGGATAGGATCTAAAGGCTTCCTCTTAATCTATCTATATTTCTAGTGGAAACTTAGTGTTTAGCCACTCTTTACTTAGGAAACCAACAGTATATTACCTCTTAACTAGGTAGGAATGAAGTGTGAGACCTATTATTATTTATTTCGACTACAAATTATATAAGGCGACTGTAATACAATGCTTACGTTGTAAGAGGGTTATAAGCTAGGTTACAGGCAATCTATTTTATCAGTATTTACGTAGATGGTTGTCCTGCACAGATACCCCGAATTAATGTAATAAATACCCTGACACCCTTTATTCACAAATAAACGACTTGAATTTTTGACCATTCTAATAGATAGATAGATAAAATTATAACAAATATTCGATACACAATATGGAACAGAATAGAAATAAAAGCAACATAACAAAAAACTTAAACATAGAATTACTGTGTGCGTTGCGGCAAAACAAAAGGGTTCATCACTCAGTTATAAATACGCTTCGCTCTTTCTGAGAAGCACTGATATTCTGCCTGAACCAGCGACACGGTAAGTTCAGTTTAACAATATACAAAAAAAACTAAATCAAAACTGTACTGTTTTTTTTTATAAAAATATTTATAGCTTTCTAAAACTCATGCCAGGCGAAAATTCAATCTTATGACGGTACGTCGTGCCATCTTGTGTGAAGTGTAGTGTATGTAGGTGAGTCAGTCAATATCATAAAATAAAACACTTAAACAAAAGGTAACAAAATAAATAATAAATATAATAATATACAAATGTGCTCTGTATGGTGTCTAATGTTATATGGAATGAGGTAGTTGTCAGTAAAATAACTGGACTATAGACCCCAGTGGCCAAGGAGAGAGTATATTGATCGACAAGCACAGGAAATAGACGAGCTATTGTTTAAGCGAAACTCATTTCCGAGGTAGGTACCATGGGACGTTTGGGGACGTTGTATACGTTCCGGTATACGTCAAATCCACGCTGATGTGAACACGTAGGGTAAGGGAATATACAGGGTGTAGTTAGTTAGTTAGTTAGTTATACTGGGCGTTTTCCGCAATTCGACATCCATTGTGCCTATTTTGTGTGAAACGGCGGTGTGGCGCTACTCTAACCACCCCAGCTCGTCTAAAAAGTTGGTGAGTGCCTTGGTGTTGCGGACTGCGTCCCGTAGTGTGTTTGGAGAACCTAGGTGCTTTATTCTGTATACTTCTACCTCCTTGCAGTCCAGTAGTATATGTTTAGTCGTTTCTTCTGCCTCCATGCACGCTCTGCACATGGGGCTGTCTGATGTGATACCTAAGTTATAGAGGTGTCTGTTCAAGGTGTTGTGTCCTGTTATTATACCCACTATCTTGCGCAGTTGGTTTCTATGTGTCCTTAGTTGTGTGGTTGTGAGTTTGTAGTCGCGTTTCGACAGAATCTCTTTATACAGGATGTAACCGAAGTGACTCGCAATTCCTTAATTATTTTGTTATCCCACACGGGACTACAGTCGATCTTTGAATATAAAAATGTTTGCAAGTAGTATCTTTCAGTTGGATGGAATTGCAATGTAATGGACGTCATAACTAAAAATGAGCTCGAGTATTCTTACTTAGTATCCATAAATCGTGAGTAATTAACGAAATATTTGTCTTATACAACCCCGATTCTTCCTACGGTCTTAGGAGTCGCCAGGGCGCTTACCTCTCCATACAAACGCAGTTTGGTTCTTAGTTTAAAACGACATACTAGAAAAACATGAAAATCCTTATACACAATGGGGTCCACCGGTCCATAGTGCAATATCTAAATATTGGGGCATTTTGAAAGCAAGGCAATGAGGACCATGTTCAAGATACCACCTTACATAAGTAACAAATATATCAACTTAGACCTCAATTTACCGACAGTAAAAGAAGAAATAGCAACATATGTACAGTAAGAATTATCAAGTCAGACTGAATAATCACAGAAATTAATTAGCTGCGCAGTTGCAAGGAATTGGAAGCTTGCAATTCTCCCGACTTAAGAGGAATATTATAGTGTAGTGGACCTGGCGAGGAGATTCGCAGGCAATGAATGAGGAAAGCATTATTGGGTGGCTTCCCCATTAAATAATTTATAACTGATGAATAACATCAGACAGCAAAGCATTGCCATAAGGTTTTAACTCCACACTAAATGTCTGGTTGATTTGCCCTGTGGTTGACAACTTTTGGTTGAAAAGGTTAAAGCTGGTCTAAGTATGAACACGGAATTGGCTAGAAGATCTCCTCAATTATACATTACTCTAGATAAAACCGGGATAAGAGTGTTTGAGCTCATTGGACTCTCAATAAATAGTTGCTAAATCATCCATAAAACTAATGAATTCTATTTTATTATAAGCCTAATTGAACATTACTAACCAACCATAATAGAATATAAATCACTGTGTAATAAATTACCGCAAAATGTAAAAATCCCACATAAAAAACAGCGAATAACTCTCTACGGTGATCATCATTATAATATTTCAATCCAAGTCCACTGGCTGTTTTGGCCATTCAATGGTCAGCCAGCTCAATGGACGCAATTCCGCGTCTCTAATTGGAGGATTGCTATTCAATTCACGTTCAGATATATTTTGTTACTGACCTCGTTAATCGCGCACTATAGGCTTGTTGAGTGGTGTTAAAATTGATAACGACGTGTTGCTAAATGGATAGTAAACCATCAAATGATTGTAATAAAGTATTAATTACAAAATATAATTCAAATCATAAAAAGATATGAACCTTGAAATTTTAGAAAAAAAGTTTTTTTATTTATTGTCCAAGAGTAAATTTAAAGGTACCAATAGAATCCTTACGCTTTTATAGAAACAAATTTGTATGACAGCTATGGATCTAAACGCAGTATTTCGCGACCGATACAGCAATTTACTCTATTTTCCATGAAACGGTTAGTACAAATTGCACGGTGTGACGTCATACTCGTACTTTAAAGCCAATCAGTATGTAGCGTTTCGGCTGCTGTCAGCGAGGTCCGTCTTTAACTCGATGTTTTGGGTATTAACGTCCTTTAAATGTAGTTGCTTCCATACAAACATTTGTTCATGTACAAAAACTTATTCGAATGGCATCGTAAACAAATTTAAGGTCACAAGCCCATTCGCCAGCATTCATCACGGACGCCAAACGCCGAAATTAGGTTAGGGGCAGGGCAGATTACTTAGGACAATTCGTACATTGGCTATATCTCGAATATCAGTGATGTTTGTTTTGTTTGAATGTTTTACATTCGTATTTGTGTAAGAGGCTTCCAGTTATACATACACATAGGATATAAAAATTTCAACTCTCTAGCTATCACGGTTCTTGAGATACAGCCTGGTGACAGATTATCTATAAAAACGGCAAAAAAATCACGTTTTTTGTATGGGAGCCCCCCATAAAAAATATTTTATTTTGTTTTTCAATTAGACAGCGAAGTCTTAGTAATATAGTCCCGTTTTACTCTTTTTTTTTCCCCGTATTGTGGCTTTTTGCTGCTTAGGCACTTTGCCAAGTTTTACTCTTTGAGTACGGAACCCTAAAAAGATTATGCAATATGTCAGGTATGCCATTCAACGGTCATGCCAAAAATGTTCGGCATAACATTTTAGGACAGTCACGTGCCTTGACACTACATAAAAACTTGATATTATAATATGACATAAACTCAAACCTATATTCCCAAGAGGGGTAAGCACACGCAGAGAAACATGTAATTTTTAGTGCAAAAACTTAGGACACTTCCGCATTTTGAAGTGGATACTTCTTAGCTCGCGTTCTTTGTATGGGGTAGGTACAGTTCAAAATGTATCACGTAACTTCCGGAATAACATTTTGTAGAGAAGCTTAATCTGATTTCAAATAATTGTTTGTTACATGTTTTAATCCTTCTTTATTTGCCATTAATTGTTAATCACAAAATGTTATTTATGTTATGTGGCGGACATGAAAATAATGCTGAAATGACCGCCATTTGCAATGTATAGCGAGTCAAATGAGCTACGTCAGTCAATGTTGCCATATACGAGTATACCGATTTATAAATATGTACTTATACAGATTTTAGTGAATTAATTCAGATATACAATTTACGGGTTCATCATAATAGATTCTTTTAAACGGACCTTTCCGGGTTTTTTTTATTGGGGTTCCATAGCCAACAAAGAAGTATTCACTTAAACTTAATTAACGGTTGTATCTCCGACACTAAAAGCGGCCTTATGGGGTGGTTAAACAAAAAATGTTACCATAGGTATTAGTCGATAATATCGACTAATACTAGGGATGTAACGATCCATGATTTTGCCGATACGATACCGATACCGATTTTTGAAGTAAATAATCGGCGATACCGATACCTACCGATATCGGTGGCTTAGTAGTTAATAACAAATAAATTAATAATGATGTATTTTATATGCATAAAACTTACTTATGTTAAATAGACACTCGATTTTGTAAAGTGTGACAATTAAAAAAAAAAAATAACAAAAAACGACAAATCCATTTCGTGCGCTTTTCAAAGTGTTATATCGGCTGTATTTAAATCGGCGATGCCGATATACCGGCCTGCCGATTATATCGGCCGATATATCGGTATCGGTATCGTTACATCCCTAGTCGATAAGTATGGAAACGGACCTGAAACTTTATTCATTGCCGCTCTTGGTTCGTATTTTTTTACGTCCTGTCTAGACTGGGAATTATAGTTTGTTGCCACAATACGGTGACGTATTTATAAAGCCATCCCTGAACGTTGACCGGTGACCGACAGACACATCCTCTGTTTAGGCCATGTCAGGCACCGATGACTGACACTGGAGCACTGAACAAGGGACATTCTTACGAGAGTGCACACATAACTGTCGCTCACCGGTGACTGACGTGACACAACCGGATACTGTATCTGTCGGTCACCGGTGGCCGACACATCAGCTAATGTCGAAGACGTATTTTTACTTATTATGGGTTGTTTTAGGCAATTCTGAGGGGGAGCCCTCGAACTCCACTGAACCTGCAGCTCCTCGGGTCTGTGTCGAGAAGCCCTTTCTACTGTGTGACGGCCGGTAAGTTTTTTTGAAATAGCACATGAAAAGCCACGTGGTGAAATATAGCCATATTATAGAAGGTCCAATACTAGTGAAGGAATTTTGGAAATGGGATGAGGAGTTTCGGAGATTTTTTATTTATTTATTGACTATACAACAATCTTGAATCTAAATCAAAATAGCATCGTTAAATCGTTTGGCTTGTTCCGATGCTAGAATACTCGTATACCCAACATACAAACTTACAACCTTGCAGACATGTCCTCTTTGTAATATTAGTATTGAAGTATTGATATCGTGTGTAAAGGCAGTCTTTTTAAAACTTGCAAAATAGAGGTGTAGACTCAACATTTATTATTACTCCAAAAGATAGAAGGCATAAAAATATGCTTAGTAACGAAACTCCCATTCAGATAACTCAAAAAATTACGGAGAATTAGAGAGAAAAACGCTCGGAAATCGTGACGTCACGCTGCTCGAACGTCATAATAAATGACAATCGTTTCATATGTCCATATGAAGGTGCGTTTTGCGGAAAAGGGAAAGAATATAACTCTTAAAACTTTGGACACTTATAACTTTGTGATTATTTAATCCCCTCCTTTACTTTTTTTTCCATTTGACATTAAGTATATTTAAGCCCTTTTCGAGAAAATTCTCCATTATTGGAAATTTTATTTGGTGTAGGTATACACTCCTTTTTTATGATTGGCCGTGGATCTGAAATGCTTTGCAAAATTAAACAGTGATTGTAGCAAATAGGTACTCATAACACATACCCTATTCCAGATAAGATTATAATGATAAGATTAGATTAGAATCGTCAAGGACAACCATTATAGAACGCAAAAAAAAGTTGTGGTATGTTTGGAAACCACTTGATCGAAATAAGTAAAGCTAGTACAATAATTTAACTTTGATATCCTAGATAAACGAAAAAAACTAGACTTTGTCCGTAAAAATTCTAATGTTATATGAAATCAGGACAATCTGGTATTGGTATATTTCTAGCAAACATTATTCCCAAAGGGCTTTGTCAGTGAATGTTCAAATCAAGGCCTTTTCTGAGGCATCTTGTTGGTGAAATATTTGAAGGCGTAAAAGGCTTATCAGGGAATTTATGAACGCCTTAACTTGGAGATATAATTTTAATGGCGATTAAGAGCTTTTGAGCGTGATCCCGACAAAAGGCGATTAGATGCACTAAGTTTGGTTTTTGGCTATTAAATGAGCCGGTGGGGGACGCTGAAAAAAATATGGCTAGCTTATTATAAATATGGCTAGCTTATTATAAATATGGCTAGCTTATTATAAATATGGCTAGCTTATTATAAATATGGCTAGCTTATTATAAATATGGCTAGCTTATTATAAATATGGCTAGCTTATTATAAATATGGCTAGCTTATTATAAATATGGCTAGCTTATTATAAATATGGCTAGCTTATTATAAATATGGCTAGCTTATTATAAATATGGCTAGCTTATTATAAATATGGCTAGCTTATTATAAATATGGCTAGCTTATTATAAATATGGCTAGCTTATTATAAATATGGCTAGCTTATTATAAATATGGCTAGCTTATTATAAATATGGCTAGCTTATTATAAATATGGCTAGCTTATTATAAATATGGCTAGCTTATTATAAATATGGCTAGCTTATTATAAATATGGCTAGCTTATTATAAATATGGCTAGCTTATTATAAATATGGCTAGCTTATTATAAATATGGCTAGCTTATTATAAATATGGCTAGCTTATTATAAATATGGCTAGCTTATTAGTCTGAATGTTACCAGCGCGCTTCTGACCATGTTTAGAAAATAATATGTCCTATACTTGGTATGTTTAAATGTATTTATCTATCTTTATCTTGTACCTATGTTCCAATGAAAAAAGATACCCTAACAAGCTTTGCTAGCTCTCCTGAAGGCTTATTTTTATTGGACTGGAAGACTTATATACATGTTTTTGGTGTTAACTATACACGCCCTGTTGTCTCCACAGTCTGACCTTGGAAGCGTGGTTGGACAAATCCGCGTACCACCACGGGGAGCCGATCACCGTGACCTTTTCCATCATAAACCACTCCAACAAGACCGTTCGCCGTATCAAGGTAACCCTCAGGTCTCACAGCGTCGGTCACGGGAACCACTGCCTTTACAACACGGATACTTATATTCCATGATAGTTTACTCCGAAGAAATACTAAATATTCTTTTACAATGCACTTGCTCTGAAAGAGCCGCTTGATATGGTTCAACATTTCCACGGGAAGTGGTCTTTGCCAGCACGGCGGCGCCGGGCGGGGCCAGCCCGTGCGGGAATGGATTTCAGGCCAAAATTCCCGCACACTGTGCGATAATGAGTTTTCGTGACAAGTAAAATTTCACCTTTTATGTATATTTTTTTATTTCCTTGCATGATGCATTGTAAAATGTTGTATGGTACACGTGCGGATAGGTAATTCCCAACTCGTGTCGATCAAAAACACTCCCTGGCGGTCGTGTTTTTGGTCATCGCCACTCGTTGGGAATTACCTACTTTCCGCACTTGTATCATAAATAACTATTACTAGTCCGCTGAAGAGCATGCAGTTCTATAACGCTGGCCCTTCACGACCGTTCCAAGGTCCGAATAGAGCAGCACTACGACAAAATGGGTACTTCAATGTCAAAACTGTAGCGTTCAAAGATAGTTCGCACGGACCGCCGACGCGCCACCAGAATTCCGGTCTTGAATGTAAAAATTCAACATTCGAACATCAAAACCAACGTCCATCTATCTCTATGTCTTGCTACTCGGAGATCGGAATGGCGTACTGCTGCTCAATACGGGTATCAATGAATACGAACGATGAATACCGTCTCTTAGACCTGGACGCCAAACGCCAGCTCCGTAAGACTCGGCCCATGCCCTCCTACCACTACACTTATATCTCAAGTGGACAGCTTCACTGTATCTCTTGCGGCCGGTACGTTCAAAACCAAATTAGGTTTTGCAAGTCACACTCGAGCCCATGCACGTAAAGTTTCTCAATCTTAGATAATATTTTTGCCAGGAACAGGATGTCGTCGTCGACGGATGCGTCTGGGAGGTCCATCTATTTGGACGCATCCATTTGTAACCCTCCCTCCGAGTGAACTACGTAAATGAGTACAACAAACCACCACCTATAATGAAAAAAACCTCGACACGTGTTTTTCTCTACGCGCATCACCAGGAGATGCAAATAGCATATCGCACTATCTAATAAACCCGCACATTCTTCATCGGTATAGCAAAGTCTGGATGCAGGGCGACCCAGTTTGTGTCAGAGTGAAGCCAAAAAATCTTACCATTGTCGCTAAATCCACAAAAACAATATTCCTAATCATAATCCGAACAATCTTTAGAGTCAAAGTGTATTTTGGGAGTACTCGCTCCAACTAGGAATTCATTTCCTCAAACCCGTATGCAAACGGCAACCAATTGGCAATTAAATCCGCGCTTCAAAATTAACGTCCTTCCCTCAGGCCGCGGTCGTCCAACACGTGGACGTTTGCATGTTTTCCAACGGAAAATTCAAGAACGTCGTAGCACAGGTGAAAGACGACCCAACCTTGCTGCCCGGGCAGAAACTGGAAGACTCCTACACTATGATACCTAGTCGGGGTAAGCTGTATAAACTTGTTTGTGTAGGCGGTGATCGTCCAACACGTTGAGGTCTGCATGTTCTCGGACAGCAAGTTTAAGAACGATGTCGCCCTTGTTGAGGACGACTCGACGATGGTGCTGCCAGGACAGCGGTTGGACGACTCCTATACCATGATACCCAGCAAGGGTAAGATTAGGAATAAGTGTGTGAAGGCGAGCGAGCTAGAGCTCTTGAGACATGCGTTGACTACTGGGGCAATTACATTGTTTAGTTTTTATGTGAAACAATATACATAGTTGTCTTATACGAAAGGCCTTATATTTGCCCCTAGCAGTCATACAGTATATTATATTTATATGTCATCATCACCATTTACTTGCCCTTATACCATTTACTTGGGGTCGGCGCAGCACAGTATATTATATGTATACATACTCTAATAAATACCTTTACCTCGGATGGCGTTAGACATAATTTATCAAGAAGATACGTTTTATAAATACCTGCTTTCTCTCTCAAATGTTTTTATCTCATGCTAGATAAATTTCAACTATTTAAATTAGCTTTTGGTAAAAATGATGATCTTTTAAATTAACTCGTACCTTTCTCCACAGGTGTTACCAAAAACTGGATAGCCCTTGAGGATTCCTATTCCAAAACCGGGGCTTGCCTAGCATCCACGGTTCTCTGCAATTCCAACTCCCCCGAAGATCGCAACGTTTTCGCCATATACGTATCCTACTATGTCAAGTTGAAACTGACCGTCAGCGGCATTGGCGGAGAACTATCCTTGAAGCTGCCCTTCTCTCTCTCACATGCCGCCATCAACGAAGCCCCTACTGACAGTGTCATGGAAGAAGCTTCCCACAGGATGATCCTTGAAGGCAAAGAGAACAGCGATGACGAAGACGACGATGACGATGAGAAAGACGGAACTGCAGATGAGAATCAAGAAACTGATTTCGAGGACGACCCCAAGCCAAATGGGCAGCGTTGCGTCTCTGCCGATGTATGCGTGAATATAATTGAGAACAAGCTATGCGAGCGGCCACGCTTCGAAGGCCCGCCCCAGGTACGCAACACTAGGCCGAATGATGATGAACTTAACCTGATCGTCCGGTATCCGGGCTCGGATACGTGATCCGAAGAGGAGCCGGGCGTGAACGGGGCGAAGACTGAAATTGCAACGAAAGGTAAACCACGCTTGATCGACGTCCACTCGAATGAGAAGACCGGCTTGTTCACGAGATTGAAGCAGTCGGTATGCTGCTTTAACTGTCGGCAATCCTGAACTATTAATCTTCACCTTTACAATTTTTGACCCATTACATTAAGATACAGTTTTACAAGTCTAAACAGACACACGGGACAAATAGCCAGTCGTTATTCAAGCGTCCCTGTGTTGTTAATTTAAGCTGAAAAAGTTGTAACTTGCATCTCCAATCTCCATGAAACGGGTCAACAGGGCTCACGAGGAGTTTGCCAAAGAACATTATGTATCTATCAGAAGAAACCCAAGCTTTGATTACCTGCAGTCTTAGAGCATACATAACTGGAGTAGCCTTTCAGTAACTTACCCCTCTGTGGAATACCTTGCACAATGTGCAAAAAATCATATAAAGACAATTTCACAATCGACTAATGGTCATTCACAAAATCACATCGGAAGAGAACACTGATCATTAAAAACCCGCATGTGCTGTAAACACATGTAATAAACGTGCAACTACTTCAAGCTTAGAAAAAGATGGTATATTGCATTCCATTCGTAAGGAATTTTAGTATTTTTGGATTGCTTAAATATTAATTTTATGAAAATATTTTCATCACACGTCATATTAAACGATTATGTGTACGATCTACAATTCTTTCTTGGATACGTCATGGCACTCCCCATGGGACTTTTTTTTCGTGCTTTGTAAGAATGAACCTAATTGCAATTAAATTAGAGTAAATAATAATATTTGCAAGGATTATCTCAAATGAAAGATCGGTGTCCCGAGACTCATAAATAGAGATGAGGGTAGTATCGAAGGATTCATTAAATATCAATAGTAAGTATGATTTACTAAGAACCTTCCAACTTGCCAAGTGAACACAATTTCTTCGAAAAAGCGACGCATCAAACGGGTTCTATTGTAATATAATACTACTCGCTAAATAAAGATAAACCTAAAATGCTATTTTTAGATGTATCTTTATTAACAATTTTAAATGTTTGTGTTATTGTTTTTTAAAACTTATTATATATTTCAATATACAATTTAGTTTCAATATCCTATTAAGCTGCTCATTATAATTTATACCAAAATTGTATTTGTTTGTGCATATATCGATAAAATTATTGACCTTAGTTAACTACCCAAACCTCGCCTTACTGGTTTATCCGATCACACTGGCGTGTACTGTACGTATTCGTAAACTATGTTTCTACGAAGTATTTCCATGTGTGATATGTTTGTATGCATCAATATGCGAATGTGATTATCTTTTTCAAAATGTGTGTGTGTTAATGAACAGATTGTTTTTGCATTTGTGATTAGATTAATCACAAATGCAAAAACATGTGTTATTTCTTCACCCCCCCCCGCATAATTCGGCAGACATTTTTGTACGCAAATACGACATATAAGGCTACTCCAGTTATGTATGCTCTAAGCCTGCAGTCCACCGACAAATGTAATTAGTTAAGGTTATTCCATTCAACATTGTAATGGTTATCACTGTGGAACTTTAATGTATATGTAAGGATCGTCGTCAGAAGACCTCGTGGTGCCGAATTAAGCCTGAAAGGAGTACGCTTACTAAATTATAGTAAATTAGGCTTTAGCGTCATTAAGATCTATGAAAAAAAAATATCTTAGGTTTGTATAGATCTATAATCAGTTGTAAATTTTTTAGGGTTTTCTTGACAATTGGATAGCATTGTAATACTTTTTTGGCCAGTTACTACAGAACGGGAAGTTAAAGTAATTGATTATGTATCGGCAGCCAAAGCTAATGTTTTACTAGGTTAATATCACTTAGCTACTCGACTCCTCTATATGGCAGTCCCTTACGAATTTGGTAGTCGGTTCCTTAGGAACCTTTTGGACCCTGTTTTACCGTTAACCCTTTACACTTGGATGAATGATATACATTTTTCGAAACGTTTTGGACCATGTTTGGAAATCCTATATCTCTGTTGCCAGTAACTGTATTCCTAAAAGGTCTTCTAATTATTACTTGGTTATAAGAAAAACTATTTTGTAATATGAGTATGGTAATTGTAGAGTTTGAACAACTTGAAGCTAAGTCATAGTTGCGTGTTTGATGATGTTTTCATATAACTTTTTTCGTAGACGGCTGTTACCTATCAGTCCATCCAAAATTTGCCAGATCGAAAAATTATTAAAGAAGATCTCAATCTAGGCTAAGTCTTAATATAATTCTTAACTATTGAAGTAGAATCAAATAAAATATAGATCAATATTTATTATTGAGATTGTTAAAATAGGAAGAGAGACTGCTATGAAAAAGCGACATGCTCCTGCAGGTCGATCACATAACGCATTGTACGAACAACGTCGGGTAGGTCTTAATGTCACTTTTATACGGAAAATTGACAGATACATTGTACCGACGCGCGTTCGGAACATTACGTGTTTACCCCCCTGATTAACCGGGCCAGAATAGGTACTTTTTAACTTGTTATAGTTGATAATGTCGCCTTCTGTTACTTTTATTATAACTCGGACATTGATGTAAAAATATCCACTTGAAATCATCCACCGTTTAATGTATAAAAGACAGTACAAAGTTATAAAGAAACAGCCTCAATTTTCGTATTTCTTGTAGCCGAGCAAAGCAATTTAGTTTCAAACAATTCGCTGAATTACTTTTGCAGTACTTTCTTAATCAAGACACTGCAATATAGGCCTTCCATAAAACACGAAATAACACTGTTATTTGCACCGGTATCCACTATACCTACCTTATTTCATTTGATTGAAAAATTCGTGCGTTAATGTTCATTCGATTTCAAGGAAAACAAATGTGAAATGTAAAAAAATATTAGAAGAGTTTTCTTTGAATGGTTATTATTGATAGAAATAGGTAAAACTAGTGCAATATTTCTCTTTGATATCCAAGTTAAACAAAAAAACGCGCACTAATTATTCCGTTATAATTCTAATGTTACAAAGCACGAGGTACAGACACAAAAAGGCTTTGTAGAAAATCATGGATTACCTAATAACAGAATTTAGCCTACATATTAAATAGCCTAATTTTATCTAGAATTGCATACATTGATGTTTTTAGTATAATATATGAATGTTAGTTTATAAATATGCGGATTGAGTTTGCTGGAGGGCTGATTTCGTTATATTTAGTCAACCATTTGATAAAACACCCCCGGAACCGATCTCGATAGACAATACTTTCGATTATAAAATACCGCACTCAAATCAGTTCACCCGTTTGAGAGCTACGTAACCACTGACAGACACACAAATCCACATCTCAAACGTATGAAACCTTTCGTTTCCGTCGCCAACGAAAGCATGATGCTAGAACCGTTTCTATTTAGACAAGTGAATCACTTGATCAGATTGATTGAAACGCCCAAAATTTCGCGCTTAATAACATACCTACAGAAAAAAACTGGGTTCTAAGAAAATTTTGAACCAAGAAATGAATTACGACGATCTCTCGAATGGATCGAAATTACCTTTAGCCAAGAATTCTAATGAATTCTAGTTTTTTTTCTGTACACTTCAGTCCCAAAAAAAAAGAATATTCACTTTAAAAGCTTATAGATACAATTAATCTGCCAAACCACAGTGCGGTTTGTTGGCACACTGAATAATTTGATTAAGGTGGTTCGATTGCCATACAAAGCGTTATTTGACATTCGCAGGCTAACGGCGTGATATTTTAAGAAACTTATGTAACAAACTTTCATCAATTGGCTTCCCATTTGCGCCAAATTCCCCCTTTCCTAGAATAAACTTGTATAAACTAGATTAATTTGAGAAAAATAGTTTTCCCAAAATATCACGTGACAAACCAATTTCTCAAATTAATCTAGTTTATACAAGTTTATTCTAGGAAAGGGGGAATTTGGCGCAAATGGGAAGCCAATTTATGAAAGTTTGTTACATACGTTTCTTAAAATATCACGCCGTTAGCCAACGAATGTCAAATAACGTTTTGTATGGCAATCGAACCACCTTAAGTAGTGAAACATTACATTCATGACCTTGAAGTTTTTTGTAGAGAAAGAAAGAAAACAATGACTCAGCCGTGATTTGAAACTGGATTTGTAAATGATGTTGCTACTTGTGTTGTTAATCGGTGTTTACTTTAACTTGTCTTAGGTTACATTTTATGCTTTGTAGCATAGTCAAGCTAGAGACGTGGTCATGAACAGTAGATACAGCTTAAAGCAGTAAAACAAATTCTTAAGCTAGGTACTGTTACACGTGCTCTTTAGTAGCACGAAAGCATGCTAATTTCGAGAAAAAAGCATGTGTATCTGGAAAGTTGCTAGTAAGTAGCATGCTATTTGGATACAGGATAATTGAGCATGCTCAAACAAGCATGCTACTAAAGAGCATGTGTAGCAGTAGCTTTACTACCATCCAATTTGACGCACTCAAACATTAGTTGATATACTGCGTCAGGTAATGTATTTTACTGTTTTATAGAGCTAGCGTAAGTTGATAGATACGCAAGGAAATAGTTATTTGTTCAACAAGAGAGCAAAGTAGATTTTTGCTGCGAGTGTTGATGTTGAGTCCCGAGCAAGTGAAAGATTCTATATTTGAATCACGAGCGTAGCGAGTGATTCAAAATTAGAATCTTGAGCGTAGTGAGGGACTCAAAGGCACGAGATGCAAATATCTTTGCTCTCGTGTGATACATACAACTTTTCACCTCAGCAGTGAGAACATCGTCACGTTAAAAAATATATCGTTAGGCTTTACGCACCTCTCTTCTTCTGAATTTGTAATAGACCCCACACCATTATGTGTCACCAGTGCTCGATATCAAAATCAAAAAGCTACTTTGACTCACGGAGTGAGCAAAATCGCATTTTGCTCACTGTTTTCACGCAGCAAAATATGCTCGTTCGAGCTGCTGAGGTGAAAAATAAATTGTGAATGATGTGAAGTGAGTGTGTTGCCAAAAGAATTCGCAGAAATAAAGCCAAACGAATACACGGCACGTCCCGTCAGAAATTCAGTCGTATGCAGACATCGTTAATTTTATAGCATTTTTGGTGCAGCGTAGTGTTAACGGAATTCAAATTCAAATTCAAACATTTATTCGTGACACAAAATTTACACATACAAAAGAAATAATATAATACACATTTTGTCACGAAATGGACCCTGCTCAGCATGTTGCTAGCTTTGCAGCCAGCGCTGGTCTTCCGCAGGGTCCATTCGGTGAGAGCACGGTGAGCAACAACAACAGATACACATGCAATATCATAAAAAACAAAAATAATAATATATATATATATATATAGAGGGTGTGGCCTGTAATAGGAGCAAATATTTAAAGGGACGCTTCCTTAGAGCATTTGTAGTAACCCCTTGTGTCTCACTTATTTTATATATTTTTTGGATTCGGAGATATTTTGATCTAAAGTTATGACCTCCAAGTAATGTATCTTGGCACCACGACATCATACCACAGCAGTCAATGCGGATTTTGAGGTAACATCATGTAACGAGTTATAATAGTTCTTGCATTTTTGTTTACAAAAGATATTTTTGTGATTTTATTATTTTTATTTCATTTGTTTAGTGTCTTTAAAATAAATAGTTACTGATAGGACTCCAGAAGAGTAAAACAATACAACTAAACTTATTTTGAAGAAAAACAAATCAAAATAAAGTTTTTTTTTTAAGTTTAACCATGTGGAAATAATTGTACACAAGCATAATAATCTACCGTTTAAGTTTTTGCTCCTATTACAGGTCACACCCTGTATAAATGAACTATTAATAACTAAAATACACACTTAATAATAAAAATACACAAAAAGGAAAGAATGAACCATTTTGAACAAACTAAGAGCGAAGAGTTGCATCCCACAAACCACTACGTGTGTGTGTAAATTGGTATAAAATATTTCAATCGTAATGCTTAAGGTGGTTCGATTTCCATACAAAGCGTTATTTGACATTCGCAGGCTAACGGCGTGATATTTTAAGAAACTAATGTATCAGACTTTTATCAATTGGCTTCCCATTTGCGCCAAATTCCCCCTTTCCTAGAATAAACTTGTATAAACTATATTAATTTGAGAAAACTAGTTTTCCCAAAATATCACGTGACAAACCAATTTCTCAAATTAATCTAGTTTATACAAGTTTATTCTAGGAAAGGGGGAATTTGGCGCAAATGGGAAGCCAATTTATGAATGCTTGTTACATAAGTTTCTTAAAATATCACGCCGTAAGCCTGCGAATGTCAAATATCGTTTTGTATGGCAAGCGAACCACCTTAAGGCGCTGTATGCAGCTGCGCATCGAAAAAGTGCCTTTTCCAAACCGATTATTAGTATACTTGTACTATTGCTAGAGATCCAAATTTTTGATATGTATATCTTCAGTTCATTGGCTATGTTCGCACTTCGTAAAATCACGATTGCTTACAAAAACCTTGATAGATTTTGCCTTTCAAAACAGTGCTTTTTTACCACCAAACTCGAAATATCTCAAAAATTATTTGGAATATTACAATGAAATTTGTTATGATAGGTAGCTTTTTGGTAGATCTATCTACCGGCTTCTTAGAATTTCAATATGTTTGGTAATTCAATACATTTGGTCATTTGTCTGAAAAACCGGGTGTCCGCGTCATGCATGCGCGGTGGCGAGTACAATTTAGTACGCCCGTGGCCACTGCCGACGACGGACCTGTGAATGTTTACCTGGCACGCAAATACGCCTTTTTGCAGCAATTATTTCGAGTTATCAAGGTAAATAAAAATATATAAAGGAATAGGAAACGCTAATACATGCTGGAGAACACATTCGAAATGATAGAATAACAAATATAAGGTATGCGATATTTACTACATTAAAGCGTTTCTACATCCGCACCTAAAACGTATTAATAGGTAGCTGGAGCATATTGACAAGATGTCAATAAAAATCTTCAGTTATCCTGAATACGTATTTAGAACTGTTAGGTAGTAAGTAGTCGGGTATAAATCGGATTCGGACACGAGCACATGGTTGGGGGGGGTAATGGTACCAATTATGGACTGTACGAATAATAGATTTATTTATTCATACAGAAATATATCAAAAGCATTTAGGGCTATTGCGCCGGATAGCGACTACCTAGACTAAAGTCCTAAACGAGTTGGTGAACTGAAGTATATTTACTTGCTGTTTAGTAGATTCTATTAAAAACGAGTGCGGAAAAAGACCCTGCCACTCCACCAGCAGCAGGCCACGGCCCTTCCTCATCTTCGTCATAGACATACATGCATACATACGCTACGGCACATCTTTTCGTCCAATATTCCGCAGTGTCTCAAGACGAGAGTCTTTGACCAGTGTGTGTTGCCAGTGATGACATATGGAACGGAAACGTGGTCGCTTACTATAGGCCTCATAAGAAGGCTCAAAGTCACTCAAAGGGCGATGGAGATGGCTATGCTGGGAGTTTCTCTGCGCGATCGCATCAGAAATGAGGCTATCCGCAGCAGAATCACGGTAACCGATATAGCCCTCCGAATCGCTAAACTTAAGTATCAGTGGGCGGGGTACATTGCACGTAGAACCGATGGCCGTTGGGGCGGAAAGGTTCTCAAGTGGCAACCACGTACCGGAAGGCGCGGCGTGGTTAGGCCCCCCACAAGGTGGACTAATGACCTGGTTAAGGTCGCGGGAGTCCGCTGGATGCGGGTGGCGCAGGACCGGCTATTGTGGCACTCTTTGGGGGAGGCATATGTCCAGCAGTGGACGTCTTTCGGCTGATATGATGATACATACGCTGGAAAAATATAAACTTCCTTCTGAGGCAGTCGGGTACAAAGTACTACAGGGTGTTCCCCTATACAGCTGCAAAACTTTGCCAGCTGTTTGTGCACATGATACCCATCACAAAACACTAAAGTATGCCGTTTCACATCTCGAACTCACTCTGCCACCGCTGTTTCTCCAAATAACTACCAAGAAAGCCTCCCCCGCCACGCCCCTTTAAAAATAAGCCCACTAAAGCAAATAAATGTGACGTTATCTAAGTGAACATACCTTTTGTCGGTATGGAGTTATTGATATGACTCACTCACTCACTCACTCGTCAACGCACAGCCGAAACTACTAAGACTAGAGAGTTGAAATTTACACCAGAACTACCTTTTACAACGTAGGCAACGCTAAGAAGGATTTTTTAGAAATTCCACCCCTAAAGGGGGTAAATAGGGGTGCAAAGTTTGTATGGGGGAAACTTTATTTTTAGAGCTAGAGACTTAATTTTTTGCATAAAGATTACTTATTAGAATACAAATTAAGTACTTTCAATTCAATTACATTTATTTTGTTAAACATAGGTTACAACTTTTACAAGTATTGTTGGTATACAAAATATAAGACTTCTGTGCATTACCCACAATGTAGGTTTACAAAATATTTCAGCCAGCTAATATATTTATAAAAATTTTAAAAAAAATGTCAATACAGTGATTGGTGTTAAATGCTTCAAATACATGTCAAAAACTCTCAAAAAATACTATAACTAAAGAATATTATAACTAAGGAATGTCTGGAATGGAATCATGTTATGTCGTAGGGTCGTTTAAGTAATCTTTAATGGTATAATAACACTTTTCAATCAAATATTGATCTATTGATTGAAATGATTGATCCAATAATGTCATTGAAAGATCACATAGATACATTATACAGTAAGTTAGCAAGAGGGATCTATGCTCTAACACAGTTAAGACCACTTGTGTCAGAAAGTTGCTTAAAAGAGCTGTATTATGCGTACATATTCTCTCAACTTTCATACGGGATAATGCTTTGGGGCAACAGTACGGATTATGAGCGCATCCTAAAGATCCAGAAACGTGCAATTAGAGTACTTCCCTATGCAAAGGACAGATACACGTGTCGCGAACATTTAAGAAAACTTAGTATCTTAACGTCAGTTTCAACTTATATATTGGAAGTTTTGATGTATGTTAAACGTTATCCAAATGAATTTCAAAAGAGAGGTGAAAATAGTTCGAGATCAATGAGAAATGCGAATAACTTAAAAAGAAGCGGGTTGTGTCCGAGATACAACCGTTAATTAAGTTTAAGTGGATACTTATTTGTTGGTTGTCCCCGTAAAATATATATCTGCATTAATTCACTAAAATCTGTATAAGCACAGATAAATCGGTATATATAGCAACATTGACTGACGTAGCTCGTTTGACTCGCGAGGCATTGAAAATGGCGGTCATTTCAGCATAGTTTTCATGCCCGTCACATAAACTAAATAACATTTTGTGATTAACAACTAATAGCAAATAAAGAAGGATTAAAACATGTAACAAACAATTATTTGAAATCAGATTAGGCTTCTCTACAAAAAGTTAATCCGGAAGTTACGTGATACATTTTGAACTGTACCCTTATACAAGAACGCGAGCAAAGAAGTATCCACTTCAAAACAACCTCGCCCAGACTTAGAATAGGCACAAAACTTCCGAAGTTAATAGGACAAATACTTTTTAACCGGCTACCTTCAAACCTTAAAACCATAACGAACGACAACTCTTTTCGCTTCCATGTAAAACAACTATTGCTTGAAAAAACACTGTATAGTTTACAAGAATTTCTTTCAAATTACTAAATAACAAGATCTTAAAAGCTTGACGTTAATATTTGTATTATGTTTTCTTTCTCTATTTTATGTAATAGCATTATGCTATGAGTATGAGTATTATTAATCTATTTACAAATAAAAACAATTCTGTACACAACTGTACACATCTATTGTATTTTATTGTAACTGACAAGTTATAATTTTAACACATTCTTATCTGTATATTCATTGTACTATGATTTCAATTGTAAAATTATGATAATAAACAAATCTGAATCTGAATCTGAAGTCAATTGTCTTTCAAATTTATTAATATCCAGTGTTTAATTCGGTCTGGAATTTTATTGAAAATGTTTGGTGCCATTCCCAAGATTCCGCCTCTGATTAGCGCTGTGTTATTGCTACCCTGCAAAGTTTTCAATGTTTGTTTGTATTGTTTACGTGTCGGAAATCTGCGGCCTTCTGAAACGTTACTGAACATGCTTGGATTGGTCTTGACAAAAATACCTAATTCTAGGATATACAGTTCTTCTAGTTTATATGGAGAGCAAGACATTTTTAAAGTAAGGGATTTGTAACTTCGGTTTTAGACTGTTTACTTAAAGACTAGGTACAGTCAGCGTCATATAGTTAGTAGCAGCCAAAGTAGCCAAATATATCGTAACACATCCTTACACCTATAGTAACAAAGACGTGTTGCGATATATTTGGTTACCTAGGCTGCTACTAACTATCTGATGCTGACTGTACAAAACTAATTTCAATGTTTTTTTTTATTAAACAATAATTTAAATTTCTTAAACAAACATTTAGACGATAACATGTCATCGTGGACGAAGTCGCGGGCAACAGCTAGTTTATATATATATATTTATTTAAGCTTTATTTATTCCATATTATTTGTGTTAGTACATATTTACTAAATCTAAAAGATTTATGCCATTTTTTCTTTCTTATATGGACCCCATTCTGGTAAAAGCCATATATCGCCAGATATTAGGAGAAAAGAAGGGCACTGGAAGCAACAAACTGGTCAGGGCCGAAAGGCAAAAGAAGGAAAGGTAGACGACGAAGACGTTGGACCAATGACATAACTGAGGTCGCCGGACCTAGCTGGATGCAGTTGGCTAAAGACCGAAAAAAATGGCATGAGACCGAGGAGGTTTTTACCTAAATTTACATTTGCTTTAAAAAATTCAATATAAATCAAACAAAAAAAGACAATTAAAGCTTAATTTATATTTATATAATTACTTCCGGTTGGAAAATTTGTTGGATTCTTGTGTAAAGCATCTTAGAATAACGATTAAAAATGAAATATA
Organism: Epinotia brunnichana; assembly: GCA_963854355.1. NCBI lineage: Eukaryota > Metazoa > Arthropoda > Insecta > Lepidoptera > Tortricidae > Epinotia > Epinotia brunnichana. The sequence continues at coordinate 81,089,035 of OY977935.1, read as the reverse complement.
CAAAAAAACGCTATTATAAATTAATGATTTTCGAAACCGTATTTTGCCTGGAGTATAGAGCCAAGTATAAGCCTAATCTTGTTGGCTTGTTGAGAGTATCAAGGTCCATCGCGGTGTGGCCGCTGGTCGAGGTAGCATGGTAGGCAGCACGCGCCGCGCGAGCGCAGTGACATAACACTTTTAGGTATTTAAGAGACAAATTGAATTTGTTATTTTTATATGATGTTTGGTCAAATTACATTTTTTAATAGACATAGTCATGTACTGAAGAACTTGCTGGTCTTAAAATAACCACCCTGTATAATAAAATGCTCTTCTGACTAACAGTGGTCTAATTATCCAGATTTTGATCAGTCAGTCATACTTATGTAACAAAGGTAATAATTATGGTAATAATACTCCTTGCATTTCATTTAATTGTCAAAAGGGCCTCTACGTGTTGGCTCCGTTGGTACTTTGTAGGTACCTAGCCCCACGCATGCCTCCCAAAGGTCCGGGACATCATTGTCCCGTGAGCGGGAAAGACATACATGGTAATAATATAATTTGCCAGGAGATAAATAGATGAACATAGCTATTTGTTTATTATTTTTGATGGTTTCTTAAGCGGGTGTTAACCGGCGCTATAACTTTACCTATAGAAGTAACCGATTTTATTTTGGTTTAAAAAACCTGTAATATATTAGTACAATCCATAATTGGTGACGTTCACCCTTAGGAAGTGAAGATGTACTATTATTTTATCAGTTCTACGTATTTGGAAAACGGAAGCACCCACATAGGAACTGGGAAAACGATAGGTGGATTGATGATGAAGAAATCTGTACTAACATATCTTTGGAAAGTAAGTGTCCATAATTGATGTCATCATACTACGATGTACTTAAGAACTGTAACTACCTATTATTCCTTATTTTCTTAAAAAAAATAGATTTAAATAAATAAATAAACAATAAATATTTGGGGACAATCTTACACAAATCAACCAAGATTTGAAAAATAAAACAATTATTCAAGAAGACAAACATTTGATCGTATGATCCGCAAAAACGAGCCGAATACGGATGCCAACAGAATAAGCCCGTTAGCGGGGTGCGCGGGACGCGCGTCTCCCGCTCCGTCTGCCTCACCTCCGCAAATACCTAAATATCGTCTAATAAGAGCGCCTTAATTAGCGTTAATAATGACAATTTTGGTTGATATTGTCCATGCCAATTCTACTGCACCAAAAATGCTACAAAATTAACGAAGTCTGCTCATATGTCATGTGTTTTATTCATGAATCGGAGTATTGCAGGCTGGTCTCAAATAGTGCAATAAAAATACGAAAACAAAAAAAAAATAAAAAACAAAAAACGTCCGTTATTATTTTATATATTTTCACGTTCTGTTATAGTATGGCCGCCAAATGTGTCATAATCGTAGAAGTTGAAAACATATACCTACTCATCCCTTTCTTTGGAGTACCAGTGATTTCATTAGAAAGAGATAGTACGTTCTCATCGGTGACACGTACCTGTTTGTCCAGACTTTAAGATTGATTTGCTATACCATCTATATTATGTCGGCGGCTGATCTTAAAATCTGGGGGATCACGAAATTCCTAGGCATATCGTGAAACGCCGCGATTTAATGATTTGGCTAAATTACATCCGCCATATTGTTAAAAACTTAACGTTTAACGATTTGTCTAATGACGTTTAGGCAGATCATGAAATTCCTAGGCATATCATGAAAGGCACATAACCCAGACCTCCCCCGAGAGCTGGGTACCTGGTTCGCAGGTTTTCTCCACGAAAAAATAAAAAAATTCATGTCATGAAACGCCGCGCCGCATGATACTCGCCGTTACACTTAAGTAGGGTTTGCAAACAAGTTTTTCCGCTCTTTTATTTAAAAAAAACTACCTAACCTTCTAACCTATCCGCGATCCGATTTGGTTTTCCCTGTTGTGAAAAACTTTTACTTTATACACTTTATGCATAGGAATGTCGTGATCTGCCGGATTTTTACGATGTGCCCGGTATAGTTCTAGGAATATCGACGAATGCGTTGCTCTAATCGACCTGCCGTATTTTTTGTCAGGCACATCATGATATGCTTGGTCAACTATTAGCCAAATCATGAAATGGCGGCGTTCCACAATATGCCCAGGAATGTCGTGCTCTGCCGGATTTGACGATCGGCCGTCGACATATATATTGTTCATAACTGATACATTTAGTAAGGTGTAATTATTTTCTAAGAACCTGTGTATAATATACGTAGTTATTTTTTGTATAATGGCACCTAATAAAAAAATCTACACTGGAATGAGTCTTAATTAATTTGATTTTCTCAAATTCAAACCTAAAAGATTCAAATTACATCTTCAATGAGCATTAAACAGTTCAAAAAACTGTAAAGTCGGTTTTTCGCACGAAGCCTAATTTGGAATCGATTGGCACCTCATTTATCAAAATCGGTTCAGTATATAAAATACTATTGTACGTAACATACAGGATGTGGCCTGTAATAGGAGCAAATATTCAAAGGGACGCTTCCTTAGAGCATTTGTAGTAACCCCTTGTGTCCCACTATTTTATTTTTTTTGGATTCTGAGATATTTTGATCTAAAGCTATGACCTCCAAGTAATGTATCTTGGCACCACGACATCATAGCACAGCAGTCAATGCGGATTTTGAGGTAATATCATGTAACGAGTCATAATTGTTTTTGCATTTTTGTTTTCAAAAGATATTTTTGTGATTTTTTGATTTTTATTTAATTTTTTTTTGTGTTTTTAAAATAAAAAGTTACCGATAGCACTCTAGAAGAGTAAAAAAATACAACAAAACCTATTTTGAAGAAAAAAAATTTAGTTGTATAACAAGTTTAGTTGTATTTTTTTTTCACGTTTAACCATCTGGAAATAATTGTTTAGAAACTAATCTACCGTTTAATTTTTTGCTCCTATTACAGGCCACACCCTGTATAAACAGACTGCTAAAACCATATCGCTTCCTGTCGGCTCTGCCATAGTCGGAGAATAAGCAAAGTTATTTTGCTAATTTGCTATATTTCACCAATCCACAATATTGCCACATGACAATGACAATTCGCAAAGTAGGAATAGGTAGTACCCAGCAACCATTTTACTCGTAAACGTAATGTACAGTCAAATATCAATGTTGAAACCTCGATTACCTTAACAACTATTATCTCACACTTAGTAAAATAAACAGACATTTTAGATTGAATTTGCATTAGTCTTATTAGGTCGTGGCAAATCAATCGGATTGATAACATACATAAACCTGTATGAAATTAATCAACAAACAATTTTCATAAGGCCTCACAGAGCTTGTAAAACTTAATGGAACTGATGTAAAAATACTGATTAAATTTCATTGAACAAGCTTTTTTTATTTTTGATTGAGCGTGTAGTTGAAAATACAATATGAATACTATTTCTGAATTATGTGTGTTGGTGGAACTTCATTTTCTTAAAATTATATTTTCGGAAAAAAAAAGCTTTGATTGGATTCGATATTGGATGGAACATCTTGCACGCTACACGTTTCATGAATAACATTTTCTCTATGGTCAAAATACTTCATCGGGTATTATAACTTAGGGTACTTACGATATCTTTCTAGGGGCATATGAGCTGAGTTGTTTAAACATATGGTAGTTTATTATTTATACTTCATATTTAGTTTCATAATTGTCATTAACACGCAAAATCATAAGAGGTAACCTTTATTTATTTATCGTGTGGCGGTTACAGAAATGTCGCTGATAGAGTTCCAGTGTGAGCTGCGAGGTTCAGAAGGAACAGTGCAGCTGCCGAGTTTGTTGTTCTTTTAGCACCACCCGGAGGTCACGTGTAGGGTTTCTAGGGTTATTCCTACGGACGTAGAACAACAACGACCTCCAAGAGGCAAAACCCTTAACCACGCTGAGAGCGAAATGTCTCCCACACAGTACTAGTATTTCGTTTACCATAGTCAGATTTTAAACCCGAATCTCATACAAAACATTTAGTTTAAGTATATGCCTTAAGGCAATACGATTCTATGATCTTCATTCACAACACATTTCTAAAACCAATAATATTTATCTTTGGAAGCCTTTTTAATCCCCGACACAAAAAGAGGGGTGTTATAAGTTTGACGTGTCTGTGAATCTGTGTGTCTGTCTGTGGCATCGTAGCTCCTAAACGAATGTATTTTAACGCAGTTTTTTTTCCTAAAGCTGACGTGATCCAGATGATTCTCAGCTATGTTTCAACAAAATCGGTTTAGCCGTTTTAGAGATATTGAGCTTTGAAATGAAAATATCGGGGGTTTTTCAACTTTTCTAAGTTTTCAATATATAATAAAATACTGAAGATACTGGTCAAGTGAATTCATACATTTGACCAGTATCTTCAGTATTTTATGGTAATATCCCAACACTTTACTTACTTACAGAAAACTAAAAGCAAATAACTCGAAGCATTTTTAGATAAGTATGTTGTAGATTTTCAGCGTTGTAAGGTTATGCAATCATATCACTTTTGTAAGAAGCCTATGTATTGTCCCACTGCTGGGCAAAGGCTTGGTTTCCACTCGTCCCGATTCTGAGAAATCTCTGGCCAATCGTTGTGAAATACATCCAGGGGGCCGATTTTTGACTTTCGAGCGCTCGAAAATTAAATAAAAGTAAATACGATTTCAGCGTCAAAATTGCAGGCACTAACTTTCTACCGATAGGATTGAATACGAGTCTACTCGCTTTTAAATTTTCTATCGCTATTTCAAAAGAGCATTTCGTAATTTTTGTCAGTTTTCAAGTGAAAGATTCGAGCGCTCGAAAGTCAAAAATCGGTCCCCTGGTCGCCCCGCCATCTCCTTCTCGGTCTGCCACGCTGTCGCTTCCCACCATGCGGTACCCACTCCGTAGCTAGTTTAGCCCACCTCTGCGGATGCATGCGGCAGACGTCCATTCCAAATTCAGCTTGGCATTCTTGGCTCCAACGTCAGCAATGCAAGTTTTTGAGCGCAGCGTAGAGTTTCGGACCCGATCGATCCGTTTGACTACCAGCATATTACGCTCCATAGCTCGTTGGCTAACCTTCAATCTGGTATTTTGTGCCTCATGAGTGACCATGTTTGGGAACCGTAGGTTCGGACAGGCAGAATACACATATCAACGAGTCTTTGCTTCGCATATAACTTCACTAAATAATAATGTATTTTTGTAATATGATCATAATTTAGATGTGTTATGATACTTTCCCCATAGCCTTGTTCGAGTTTGACTATGTGGGAGCTGGGAGCTATTGTGCCCGTTGCCCAGCTCCGTTGGCTATGTGGGAGGCATACCTCCCTTGGCCTGATCAAGAATATAATAACACTAAATTTATTACGTCGGTTCATTACCTAGACAGGCAATAAGATTACCGTATCCTACACTCTATTTGACGACCGCTTTAGCCTAGTTGGTAGTGACCCTGCCTACGAAGCAAGTGGTCCTGGGTTCGAATCCCGGTAAGGGCATTTATTTGTGTGATGAGCTCGAATATTTGTTCCTGAGTCATGGATGTTTTCTATGTATTTAAGTATTTATTTCTCTATATAAGTATCCATATCGTCGTCTAGTACCCATAGTACAAGCTTTGCTTAGTTTGGGACTAGGTTGATTTGTGTGTGTGTCCGCAAATATTGTCCGCAAATATTATTTAGGGTTTACGGGAACATATCTGACTTTTGTCAATACCATTTCGTTGCAATTCTATATACAGTACTTTTTAAGACACGGTGGTTCATCGTGGCGTGGTAAAGGGTTAATGTGTATTATTTTCTTAGTCTGACATATCAAAACACAATGTTTCTATTCAAGAAACAAAACATTTATTAGGAGAAGCTTTGACAGGAACAGTTGACTTTCGGTCCTGATTGCTTGTTGCGTCCGCATCTGGGGAAAAAAATATTTTTCACACCAGGCCCCGTAGCATGGATGGCCACGCGACAAGTGACAGGATAGAGCATCCGTCCCTGGCTGACACCGTTCGATAGAACGAGACGACGCGCTTATCCGATCACTTATCGCGTGATAACGCCATCCATGCTACGGGGCCTGCTATTCTATACTAACTAAGAGCAGAGACACAAGGTCATAGTTTTCATCCCTGAGGCTCTAGTATAATTTTCATCGATACAATACGTTTTCGAACGCGTTTGCATTTAGTTTCAATTTGTATGACAACGCGAACAGCGCCTCTGGTGGTAACTGTTAGAAACTAATCGCAAACGCGTTCGAAAACGTATATGTATCGATAAAACTTATACTAGAGATACCTGATCCTGTTGTTCAGAAAAGAGCCATTGTTGCCCACAAATTCATTTCAGTTTTCCTCATAAAAGGTGTGAAACCACTCAGTGGCAATAGTACATTTCGATGCTAGTGCGGAAAGTATGTCATTACCCCACGAGTGCCGAGATATATTGCCACGAGCCGTAGGCGAGTGGCAAGACTCGGGACGAGTGAAGAATGATATTTCTGCACGTGTATCGAACGACGTTTTTTAATACAGTTGCGAAAAAATAAGAAAAAACAACAAGTAAGAACAGTATTTAAAAAAAAATGTTTTTGAACAACTTCATTATTATTCAACTGCGTTACAATGATGTTACAGAATTAATAATATAAAAGTTTCAAATTCCTTACTTGTTGTTTTTCTTATTTTTTCGCAACTGTATTAAAAAACGTCGTTCGATACACGTGGAAAAGTAAAAAGCACTAGTGCGCAAAATACAACTTTGCGCACCATTGGCAGCTAGAAAAAGTACCACTTTTTGAGCAACTGTATTAAAAAAATATTTTCATGTTGGGCGTAAACACTTAAATGCCTCGCTACGCTCATGACATGATTCAATATACCACCCTCGCTGTGAAAATATAGTTATGCTCCCTTGATACTAAAGGATGACTCACGCTAGAACGGGCCGCGTCTGGCCCGTGCCATTTTCTAAGAAAAACGACGGCGTTTTTGCGTGTCCGAGCCATACCCAAGCCCGGCCGAGCCACGGCTGAGGCTCGGAAGCGGCTCAGTGTCGGCACGGCCCGGCCGTGGCTTGGCCAAGCTTTTATTTTGCAAGTTTAATCATGTAAAATTGCAGGTTGGGTTTATGAGAGATACGACACACGACAATAATAAAACCTTGTCATATATATACTTAAGTACTGTTCGGTGTGTAATGTGACATTGACATTATGACAGGATGATCAGGCCCAGGAGATGCTATCTGAGCATTCGCACTAGTGACCCTGCGCGAATGCCTCCATATTGGTTCTGTTTTGGTGCCATGGGGCCTTAGTGTTATGTTTCGTGTGTTAATTCGCCACAGCTCCAGAGAATGCCCTGTATCGGCATTTGTTTCTGTTTCTCGCGAAGTTTGTGTATCTCTAGCGCATATTAGAGTGGTACTTTGTTCGGTCTCCCTCTCTGTGACTCGTATACATGAGCGCGATAGAGATAGAGACATAGTTGAGATTATTAAATGTGGCCGAATTTTTATGAAACTGACATTGGAATTGGACTAGGACGGTACAGTTGCTTTTCACCTCACTAGCTCGGAAAGGCCTTTTTGTATGTTTGATATCTATTGAGGAAATCGCTTTTTATCCACATGTGAAGAAAGTAGACGTAGAACGTTAAAAGTACTATGATGTAGAACATTAAATGTTTATTTTTGTTTTTGTATATTTTATGTGACATATTTTTTTTTACTTTTTTTTTAAAGTTTTTTCTTTTTTTTAAACTTTTTTTAACTTTTTTTTTACCCTTTTTCTTATTTTCCACGCTGTAGTGAGGTGAAAATATTTGTGTTATACACGGGTGAAAAGTTTTTTTTACGTCTCGTGTGTTGAAACACTCGCTACGCTCAGGGTTCTATTTTTGAACCACTCGTTTCGCTCGTGGTCAATCAAAGAATCCTTTCGCTAGTTCGTGTTTCAAATGAACACTCGTAGGTAAAATACAACTTTCCCCCCTTGTATAACAAATAACTATTGTGAATGGACTTTGATGCAATTAGGCCTACTCAAATAATCTCAAGTATACACTCACTGACCTGGAGCCGTAGCATGGTTGGCCTTATCACGCGACAAGTGACAAGATAAGAGCGTCGTCTCGTTCTATCGAACGATGTCAGCCAGTGACGCTCGCTCTATCCTATCACTATCACCTATCGCGTGACAAGGCCAACCATGCTACGGGGCCTGGACACGTCATACGTCTGCTACCATGGTGGTATTCAAAAGTTAGGAATGACTTACTAATTTATTCGTCAACAGCTGTCCAGTACGGATATTGAGGCCTGGTGTTGTACACTGTTGGAATCCAGTAGGATCTGTAAATAGTACAGTCAACTTCAACGATATGTGAACATCATCATCGTAATTTCAGCTGAAAGACGGCCAGTGCGACAATGACGGGTTCTGCGCCACCCGCATCCAGCGGACTCATTGTATGAACGTAAGGTAGGTCTAAACGTCACTTTTTATATGGAAAATTTACAGTTAAATTGTACCGACGCGCGTTCGAAACGTTACGTGATTACCCCCCAGGTCATCAGTCCACCCACAATGATGTTCACATCACAAAATGATGTGAACATCATTCGGTATTTAATGGGTACATTTTTGAAGAGTACGTTTTTTCCACTTTTGTAAGGAGGTATGATTTTTTTATTTGACAGACTTACCTGTTTCCTCCTTCAAAAATAACAGCTCTGCTTCCACTACCTTTGGCGATTGAAGCCCAACTAACGCGTTATCGAATCGTAAAGTAAATGTTACGCTGCCATAGTCTATGTTATGAAATTTTGTTTGAACCAAACTGCAAGTGGGACACGCGAGAAAGGGCAGATTTCGCTGTTTTAGTACGTGAAAAATGAATATGAAAGTTATTTGTAATATAAATATTTAGTACTTTATAATTTATTATACACAGTATTATCAATATCTATGTTGAACTGACTTGAAACTTTAGCCGTGGGACTGCAAAAACAGCAGAAAATTGTGTCAAAGGAGTTGGTTTTGCTATATCCTAATCCCCTAATGCAATTACGCGCTTTATTCAGACCAATGAAGCGTTGTTGCAGCATGTTACAGTGTCCAAGGGGCAACCTGATGGCTCGCGGTACCTATTTGGCTCCGGAAGTGTTCCAGGTCGATCACGTAACGCATTGTACGAACGTCGGGTAGGTCTAAATGTCACTTTTTATATGGAAAATTGACAGTTAAATTGTACTGACGCGCGTTCGGAACGTTACGTGATTACCCCCCTGCTGGAACCGCCTTGCGCAACCCGAACTGAGCCAACTAGGACGGGGCAAAAATATTAAAAAAAATATCAAATAAAATAAGTTTCTGTCAAAAATTTCATTTCGACTGTACTTTTCTGCATACTATCATCAAGTACTCATTGAGACAATTCTAACGAGCCCAAACACGATGGAGGTGGTGTCGTTTTATTGCGGAGTTCCTAAGGCCACCTTCAGATCAGCTCCAAGTCATCATAATATTGCATTGTCATGCGATATACATATGCTTGTAAAATTTCAGCTCAATTGGATAACGGGAAGTGACTGAAAAATGGATTGCAAATTTTAACGGACAACTTACATACTTACATATTTACGTACTTACATATTTACATACATACGAACAGTGCAAGTTAATATAAAGCTTGTAAAAAGATATTTGTCGCGAGGCAGCCGGTTGAAACAGCGGTTGTCTGAAAGTGTGCATACGCTGTTTATATAGTAATGAAATGCTGTTTGCATCGAATACCGGGCGAAAAATTTTTTTTTCACCCTCCCCTCACCCTATTTTTCGCCCCAGTCCAAGTTGGCTCAGTTCGAATTGCACAGGGCGGTTCCACAACGCTTCGGCAGCTCAAATGCCACGAGCCATCCGGTTGCCTCTCGGACACTGAAACTACGCGTCATTGCTTAACTATTAAGATATTAAAGAGGTAGTGCACAACGTTACTCGCTCATATTTGGAGCAGCCTACTCGTAACTGGGGAAACCTTGCCGAAGTCCGTACCCATAAGTAACGCCACTACTTGATATATAGGTATGTGGTGTTGTGTTCCTGGTGCTGGCGTCAGGTCAGGTTGAGAGTCAGGGATCCCCATTTGCTCCTACGAATCATCAATACAATGATGGATTGGAAACGCGCTAGTGAGACCTTGGTTAGCAATCGTATAGGAACGGATTGCGTGAGTTCGCGCCAGCTATCTGAGCATGCGCCATACGTAACCGGCGCGAACGCCGCTATCTTTGTTTTACTTACGTCCCGGGGATTATACCAAACTGCAAAATCTAAAACTACGAGTATACTAAAACAATAAAATCAAAATCAGAATCAATTATTTATTCTGCAAATAGGCCACAAGGGCACTTTTACATGTCAAATGGTATTCTACAATATAATATTAATAATCTTACACAATAATCATTTTAAAATTGCAGATTTTAACCAATTAGTACCTAAATGGTTAACAAACTAAATGTCATTAAATGAAAACTAAAAAAATCCAAAATTGTAAAAAAATATCAAATACATTCGATATAAGGTCTGTATCAGAATTAACAATAAGTTTATGATATTAATTTAGTACCCCAGAGATGTATAATGTCTCTGAGCATCCAAATACAATTAATAATTATTCTAATGTTCTTATATAGATGTATACTGTCTCTAAGCGTTAAAACAGAAAAAAAGGATCATTAATGTAATATTGTCAGAGATGTACAGGGTCAATAACAATAAAACGTGTCAAGAACAAAATGATGTCTCTCGTCAAAATAATGATAATAACACTAGTATTTAGGTAGTTACTATGCCCTTGCAAGCATGAACAGACCGGACTCCACAAACAGCACCCGATCACGAGTATGACGCATATCTCAGCCATCGCCTCCCTCAATAAAGAGGAGTAGTTCTTGAGATTGTAGCTTTGTAAGTGTCTATGTTGAGGGTAAATGGAAATCTCCGGAACCGCTTATCCGATTACAAAAATCCTTTCAAGAGCTCATTAGCCATATTTCTTTCAGCGGGTTTGCCTGGGTTCTTTCTAATATGTGTACTAAAAATACTAACCTCCTGTTTGCAGTGGCGTGCCTTCTTGACTGCCTCGGGTTTGACGGGCGGATATTATCGATCGGCCTGTGAACATAATAAACCATGGCGAGGAAACCAATGAAGCTAAATTAGTGAGAATATTATATCTAGCTTTGGTGGTATTCGTCTTTGTTGGTGTCAGTTAAATGATGGTTAGAATGCACACTATGTAATTTTCCTTTAAGTGCGGTCACCTATAATTTACCCCTTTATCCTATAGATCTACCTAAGAACTAAAACTTCTGGGAAGAAACCATGTTTATTTTTGAAGTTATTTAAAAAATTGAGAAATCTTCATAAAAACTATAGAAATGCATTATTTCGTTTTAAATATATTGTGATTATGCATTATACATTGGTGTCTTAAAAAGGGTTATTATATTTACTAATTTTAGTCAAAAAGAAATTATAAATAATCGTTACTAAAAGGGAAAACCCTGATTTTTAAATTTAGTTATTATTTGGTTAGTCCCATTGTTTCTTCATTGTTTTTGAACATGAATCGTTTTATATTGTATATAGCTATAATATAAAAAAAATCTCAGATGCGAACAATGCGGAACATCAGAGATATATATTTTTTAAGTTTGAGGTTAGGGTTGTCATCTACTATATTATACATTTATAACAATTCTTAGATAACTTCGACTGCCCATTTACTACCTTTCTTGATGTATTTAAAATAAAATATAATTAGTTTCTACATATTCTTTTTAAGTATACGTTGCACATTATCATGGAAGGCTTAATCATGATATCTGTACTGTCTTCGATGAAGGACATCATGTGATATTGGGAAGGGGTCCGCCCTCGTCAAGCACTATGCTAAAACCCAATTTACATGGTATCTGGAGGAGCGGGGGTGAGGCGTCATGGAGCCGTTAAAGATCCATGGCGCTGCATTGCCTCCGCAGGAGCTGACCCATCCTGCGGGGGGATGTCCTCCCGGGCCTCGACCGGGGGACTTAATGCTAGGGAGGCATGAGGGCGCCAACCCTCATGCTGGTCCGCGAGTGGCAAACTATCATTCTACCGTGAATGAAAATAGTAGCGCATCATTGCGCGCTGTTATTAATAGTACGACGAGTATACCATTGACGTTGACGAGTCTTGAGGTTTTTAAAATATTGTAATCAAATGCTAGGTTGCAAGGGCCGAAAATTCGACCAATAGATTTAGATGTTACTCTGCGAACATATATTATCATGAATGCCATTTACCTTAAAGGCATTCCTGATATTGTCCGGAATAGCTTTAAAAAAATCAAAATACACTGACAACGTCCATAAGTAAATGTGAAAAGAAGTACACGAACTGTCGCAGAAAACAATCAGCTTTTATAAAGAAGAACCATACTTGGCTTTCAACTGCATTTGATCTCGGAGTGTTGTTAAGAGAATCTGTCGTTAGTTCTGATGATAAGATATCTCCAGACAAAATAAAAATGCTAATAAATGGCACACGCGCCGCCATTAGCAACATACACGTATTTGATAAAATCTATAAGTTCTTATAGCCAGATAAACTGTCTATTGGATCATATATGTTGTATCTCGCAAATAAACGCATTCTAGTATAAAACATGGTTGTCCAGGGGACAAACCACGATCTTTCATTCAAATTGGGGGACATTCTACGTCCGCTGGGCAATCGGTGAAATAGAGGGCAAATTAATATTTTACAGTTCTCATGTAGTTTCACGTTAGGTATAATTAATTGCAATAACAGTTAACAACGGTAGACATCGTATTTTCTTTTAATCTCCTTTTAAACAGCAAATAGAGAAGCGGGGAGGACACTACAAAGTTGATTCACCCTGAAACATTATTCCGTTTGAATTAAATAAGTTAATTAAGTATTTGAAAATTTTAAATTTCACGACCCCATTTCCATAGAAAATCTATGAAACTTAGAAATGCAATATTTCCGAAGTTCCACTTTCAAACAATTTGCTTTTTATTTTGTGTTATTGCTAACTATATTATGCATGTTAAAATTAAAATCAGATACATAACCGATAAGAATACGGAGAAAACTGCAATTAAGTAAAAATTAAAAAACAACGATTTCTCTTTGAATAGTTATCGTAGATGCAATACCTAAACATTGTATGGAATTAGATATTGCATTGTTACTATAAAACAAGTAAATATGTGAATCATATTATTATTTTGATATGTACAAACAAAAACTGTTTTTTGCTGACGTCAGCATAACTTTAAATAACTTCAAAAATAAACATAAAAAATACATGGTTTCTTCCCAGAAGTTGTAGTTCTTAGGTAGATATATAGGATAACGGGGTAAATTATAGGTGACCGCACTTAAAGGAAAATTACACAGTGTGAAATGTTACCTCAGTAATATACTTACGGCCAATCGTGCTCGCACTGCAAACAAATGTGTAAAGTGCTTGACTTTCATCATTGCAGATTATTATGGAACAATTGACAATGCTATAAGTGCTGTACTGATACCAGCGGGTGTAGCATGGTTGACATTTTATCAATTACCGCTGTCGATAAGTATCTTAATACAGTCGATATTGTTCAACCTCGAAATTTCGGGGAGTTTGATTGATTTTAAACTCTATGTGCGCCAACACGTTGTCAGCATTAAGAGTAATCTAACACCACCTATTTTTTTGGAATTCAAGAAGCATCTTGACCTGGAGGTGGTAGCAAACTATCACTTCTTAACGAGAAATTTAATCCATTACCATTCTTTTAGGTTTAGCCTTAGTCGGGTATAATGTTATTATTAATGTAGTTCATATCCTATTGTGTAAATCAAAGTGGATTTAAAATTCTCCCGAGTTCCAAAATCGGAGAATCTTCCCTGGAAGGACATTGAGGGAAAATCTCACATGTGGATGCATATTTCTCCACGAAGACAGGTTTTCTCGTCAAGGTTGTGTACTACAGGCTTGTGCAGAATTAATTCAACTTTAATGTTGCTGCAAGCCATGTTTTCATAGAGTACGTAGTTTTCGAACAAAACCTGAATTTCTTACGAATGGAGTACATTTCCTAAGATAGCGGCCGTTCTTCGGCCGGGGACTTTTGGGAGACGAAAACAGGGCTTCCAACGAACATTCATACCAAAATTCATCAAACTCCCCGAAATTTCGAGGTTGAACTGTATTATCTGACAAGTATAACGATAACGTTGTGACAAGTATGCGAGTGCAAGAGTGACGGATGTTTTATTTTTATCAACAACGATAAGTGATAAAATGTCAACCATGCTCCCCCTGCAGGCTAAACATACGTTGCGATTGCGTTTACGTCGGTAATTAAGCGTAAGTCCCGCTTGCATCAAGAACGATCCCGTGAGGATCAAGAATGGCATACGGGTCCATACTTCTCTCTCCTTAGCTCTTATACGTTCTAATGCCAAAATAAACCCGAATACTTTTCTAGGATGCCTCGGACTGTACAATATAAATGCTAGGAAGTGAAGAATGCTTTATGTCCGACCTAAACCCGATCATTATAGCTAGGCTGATTGTTGCAGGCCAGTCAAGGTTATGTTCGATGTTCGTTGCAAAAATATCTCTAGGCTCACAGGATCATAGCGATTATTCAGCAAGCACGTTAAGCATCAATACAGTGCCTGTATGTCAGTGACAGGCCCGGCGTAGTCCATACTATTTTACATGAAATGACAAAACATAAAGGCGCATGCGAACAATTCTGCGAGGCAGTCAACCTTGCAGTCTGCCTTGCTGTCCGTTGGTTGTCTTCTTCTAGCTTGCAGCTTGGGGGAAAATTTATAGCTTACCGGACTGCTCGCGGGATTGTGTGGATGATGTTATAGGCTACCTATTTAATAAGATCTCTTTTGAAAGGGTTGCCGCGCCTTGTTTATGTAATGCTACGTTACCACGTTAGTCTAGCTTAGGCAAAACTTTACGAACCAAAGCCTCCAAGGCCACTCTAGCTTGGTTTGAGGGCCATACACATGCTCGGCAAGCATCCACAAACTCCAGCTAACCCTTCGATTTGCATCAAGTAACATGCGTCCACAAGCCTTCGCTAGCCGAGGTAAACCCGTGTCTACGGTGGTGTATGAGAATTGAGAAGACTTGCCAAGCCAAGGCCGTGGAAATGCACAGTAAATGAAAGAGTCAGCAACGCACCTGTACACTGGAGACAGCGACCATCATCAACACCGCGGCTAGCATCACAATAAGGGCTGCCCGAACCATTGTTACCTGGACAAACTACATTCAAAGCTGCATTGCTTAGTTTGGGACTAGGTCGATTTTGTTTTGACAATTCACAACTTTTCGAGAGTTTATAATATCGCGAGTTAGATTATAAACTGACGGTGTTCACAACCTAACGGTGACATTAAGATAAATATAAACTTACACCCATACATAGAAAACATCCATGACTCAGGACCAAATGTTTCGTAATAATCGCACAAATAAATGCCCTTACCGGGATTCGAACCCAGGACATCCAGCTTCAATACTAACTAGGCTGAAAGTGATAATTATTTTCATGGAACTGTATTCTATAATTAAAAGTCAAATGATTGTAATGAAGTATGGATTAGGGGTTACGTAAAGTGTGCATGAATCATTTTACATAACTGGGAGTCCGGAACACTATTTGCCGAGTTCCGACTCGCAGCTGGCCGTTTATTTTTTAATTTCAATTTAATTTGTTACGTAAAATACTTCTTACTCAGAGCTCCCTAGGATGCGCTGTGTTGGGAGTGAGGGACCTGCATGTCTCTATCTGCCAACACAGCGAATCCTCAAGTAAATAAAGGGTCGGCAACGCGCTTATGATTCTTCTTGAGTCACAAGTGTCCATAGGCTATGGTAACTGCTTAACATCAGGCAGGCCGTAAGCTTGTTTGCCACCATCGTTGTATAAAAAAATAAAAAAAACTTCTAACTAGGTTAAAAAGCATTGAACGTCACTGGTTGATTGACAACGGATTGAGATGACGATCATCATTATTTAGTATTTAAACACGTTTAGATAGGAAATATAATTTTATATCACACAAAAAGTAGAAAAAAAAACCAGTTAACCATACTGACCTGAAGTAGAAATGAAAATTGTAGATAGGAATAGCATCTGGATGTTCGGTCCCGCTTATATACTAAACGCGCTCATGGCCGCCAGACAGTGTATCGAAATCAATTAATTGTATTCAGACATAAACATCAAATTAATTTAATACGATACTCTCTTATCAAAGTGGCCATGCAAGAATCGAGAATACCTACTTACTTACCTTGAATGAATACGGTAGTTCGCAACAGTAGAAATTAGATTGTCTTTTATTTAGTTTTTACTGTAAATGTACATTGTTTAACAAGGGGCGTAAGTGGAATATGGCGAACGAGAGTCTATCAGAAGCCCGACGCCGAAGGCGGAGGGCTTTTGATGACTCGAGTTTGCAATCTTCTTACGACCGTGTTATACACAATGTTTTTCATCACATTTGCGAGGAAATAAATAACTACAAAAGACAGAAAAAACTATGTTTCATACAAGCGCAGCAATCAAGAATTGACGAAATTGACAACTTCACTTCCAGATCAGTGCGAGTGGGATCGTGCAGCTTCAATATTTCAACTAATCACAAAGCAGTA
Source organism: Epinotia brunnichana (assembly GCA_963854355.1). NCBI lineage: Eukaryota > Metazoa > Arthropoda > Insecta > Lepidoptera > Tortricidae > Epinotia > Epinotia brunnichana. The sequence continues at coordinate 81,072,254 of OY977935.1, read as the reverse complement.
TTCTTGCAGCGCGTGGCCAAATAGTTTTTTTTTCAAGCAATCACAACAGAGTTCTAGTTGCGCACAACCAACTAGATTTAACACCCACTCGGGAGTTATAAAAATCCATAACTCCCCCGGGAGGTAAATCCGCTATAGCTACTCTATACGCCTGCATGTACCTAATAACACCATTAACGAGCAAGTGAGATGAAAAAATATTAGGGCCACAGAGGAACCTCCTGACTGTCCGCGCAGTGTCCAGGAGTACCTCTTTCTGTATCTCACCCTTTACGCAGTCATCTAGCGAGAGTCCCTTGAGATGTAGGTCAAGTCTCTTCGGATATATAAGACCGTTCGGCGGAACGACTATGAGGACAATAATCGTCGAATCAACATCCTACATCGGTTACCTCGGGTCATCAAGTGTACTGGCGTGTCCTCCTCGGCCTTCACGAGGTTCTTGTCTGGAGGATGGTGATGTCGACGAACACTGCCAGGCGTTATTATGTATTATTTATCTATCTATCTATACATATAATAAAGTTGTAGAGGGTTGAAAGTCTGGTACATAGAAGATATTGGCAAAAAAATCAATTGAGGGGCCTTAAAATCGATAACAGAACACACTTTGTAGAATTTTTGTCTGTTTGTCGGTTTGTCGGTTCGTCTGTCTGTTTATATGTCATGGAAAAACGTGAAAACGATCGAATGGATTTATATGCAACTTTCACTAAAACATTAAATGGAGCTCCGGCCAGGCTTTAGGCTATACAAATCATATAGATTAGGGCGCAAAAGGGGTAAAAAATACGGTTGAACTTATGAGCTAAAGACTTGGAAATTGGCAAGCATGCACTTGACTGGAAAATAAAAAAAACCCCATTCAACATTTGTGAAATATAGGTACAGATAAAACGTGAAAAACAAGAGACGAAAAATAGGTGCTGAGGCGCCTAGAGACTACGATAATGTTGCGGCGGCGGGGAATAACAGGTTTGTTACCATGGTAATACATCGTCAAGGTATTCCAATATTCATCGTGTTTTTACAAAATGATAAGTGGTATGATATGACTAACGATAGTCTACTTACGGAGTCGTTGTCTCCGAATTTAAACTTAGCGGCAGGAATGCACTTTTTGTATTTTTGTCATAATTTTTCAAAAACGCAGGGAAGCATGAAGATGCTATAAAAAGTTAGTGAATAGAAGATTCGATGCTAAGGAAAGGGCATTAGGCAACTTTGTATGACGAAAATCGACCAAGGATGTTTGTTTAATAATCGTTTAGAGGGCCTAAGTCTTAACCTAAATGTATAAAATTTTACGCGTTATACAATATCCGAGCCAAGATAATTAAAGTTTTAAGTTTTGTTTATAAGTTTATAACTTTTGCAATGTGACCTATGGAAATATACCTATATTGCAAATATCTCGGCTCAGATGCATTTTAGAGTAGGTATTAAATTTCATAACAAAATATGTTCCTATGTTTTGAATAGATCTATCATACTTATTGTACAACTTTTACGAGTGGCCGCTCAACTAAAAAAATTACAAAAATTTTACCCAAATCCCTTTTTGGGCATAATGTATGGGCTTGATTTATTCGAGAAAAAGAGTACAGTCGAGTTCTCCAATATCTATACAGACAACCTTTCAAAAATATCTACACAGAGTCTTTATTGTTGCTAACATAAGACACATGTATAGATATTTTTGAAAGGTCGTCTGTATAGATATTGGAGAACTCGACTGTACAAGAAAAAAGTCGTTAAAATCTGTCTAGACCTGAATAAGTGTTCCCTAATTAAGCGCGAAAGTAAACAGAAAGCATTATTCCGTATGCTTTCTGTTTACTTTCGCTCAGACTCCAGCCTCACGTCCCTTACTGCTCAACATCAGGCCTTCGGTCCTCGAGTTGTTCTTAAAGAATATTCGGAGATAATTAGTTCCCGCGTAGGCTTACCATCGGGCTTTCGGCCCTCGGGTTACCGGAATGCTTTATCTTTAGTTCTCTGGAATAAGTATAATGCTTCGTTTGCAGTCGGGATACCTAACTGTTGACGTATTCTTCCGACACAAATTCTCAGCATTCGTAAATAGACTCTATGTAAAGATATAAGAGAACTGTTTTTATCGATTTTAAAACTGAGGTGAGAGTCATGAATCGTTTCTACTCTATGTTAGGATAAGTAAAGTTAATTACTTTCAAGAAAATTCTGCTTCCCGCCAAATATTATCTGCTTTGTCTTAAGGTTGACTGATCAATTATGCCTTGTGGCACTAAGTCCTGCTTTTGTTCTATATCTTTTGCAATAAATATTACGTAAGGTGCTAACAAATTAGGTACCAATACTTTTAGAGCTGATAGTACTCGTCTCTAGGAGAAGACTTAAGTATGAAACATTAAAAAGTTTATGTTACTTTTTTTGGAGATAATTAGGGAAACATAGTTACTGCGTAACAACACCCTGTTAATGGGATCAATCCGTGATTAAGTCCGTGATTATCGTATGAAACCTCTTGACTGTCATGTCATGAGTAGACCTCGTTATCTTGTCACACTGTCATTGCTTTTCCGCAGAGCGTGAATGATTTTTTTATCGACTATCTAAATATCGATATTGTACTTAGAGTTATATGTCACTGATAATTAGTCAACTGATAAGGTGACTCCTCATCAGTTAACTATCTTGGTGCTATCGGGTATAAATATATATGATAAAAAAATAAGAAATAAAAGTCTCGGGTGTAGGTACCTTAGTAGGGCCTGGGCCTTCCCCGGGTCCGGGGAGATGCGTAAAGGCATTCCCTCTGCGTCAACAAAAAAAAAAAAAAGGTACCTTAGTTAAGACTGTTTACGAGTATCATAGTTTTTCCACAATAATAACAATACATTGTATGTAACTCTACATCGTCAATGTAGCTTTACTAAGGGTCATATGGGGGTTTTGGTGATCACAAGTTTATCCTGCTGCATATACATGCGAAGGGCGCACTGACCAGCCCCACACAAAAAACAAATGCTTTTTAAAGGCTGCTGGTACTGGTAATTAAAAAATGGCTGCTATCATACATTCCATCTAGATATATCAGCGTTCAACAAAGGAATCTTCAAAACATTTGAAAATAAATACCACTGTTTACGATATTGATGTACTGGAAATGATGAGTTACTTTTCGTCGTTGCAGTTGCAAATAGGTAAATCATTTATATCGCTTCACCAATGAGGTTATCTAAACTTATTTTTCATAAAGAAGTTTTCATTGAGATTGAGGAAAGATTTGAAAGGCGAAAATTCAATCGCATTGTGCATTATACAGGGTGTTTTGTAGCTGGGTGCAAACCTTTAAAGGGGAGATACACTAGACCATGTAGAACATATTCATCCAAAATATTATTTTTTAGCAATTTTTTGATTTTTAAGGGACCTTTTACGATTTTAGTATGAAAAACCCAAAATTGGTCAATTAAATGCTAATAACTTCCAATCCAAACAGAAATGTGCGTTTTATTTTTATTATTTTAGCAGTCTAATGGGTCCTTGATCGTACTAAAGTAGTTTGAAGCACCATTGTGTCCAAAAAAGTTATGTGCAAAGCATTTAAACTTTACAAAAATAAAAAAATAAAAATAAAATCTTACTTTTGATGTCATTTAAAAAAATAAATAAAATAATATGAATTGTTGATGAATATGTTCTACATGGTCTAGTGTCCTTAAAGTTTTGCACCCAGCTACAAAACACCCTGTATAAACATCGATATCAAGACGGTCGATAAAAAAATCATTCACGCTCTACGGAAATGCAATGACAGTGCGACAAGATAACGAGGTCTAGTCATGAGTCAATGGCCACTTCCCTTAGACAAATAATTGTCACAAACGACGATGTTTACTTGACAGAAAGTGTTAACCCTTTGACCATTATTTTTTTAAAGCAATGAATCGAGAACTTTAACGATACGCACAGCATGAATGATTTTTTTTATGATTTTTGAGAAAGAGAAATGTATATATTATTGCAGGGTTTCCGAATTATGAGACGGCAATATGTTTGCCGCTATCAGCCAAGGGCATTAAGTGACAAGACCGTCATGTCAGTTTGCCGGGGGAACTACGGGTGGCACGACGTATCTAAAATAAATAAATTAAAAACCAATAGATGATAAGAAATAATTACCTAACCTGCGAGTTAAGCAACAACAATATATTATATTATAAGATTGCACGCACGAACAATCAACACTTTTTTTGCGAGATTTTTTTACTTCCGTTGTCATTTCTAACTAACACGGCTAATTCAGCAATAAAGGTAAAAGGTAAATTTGAAGTATTGAATTAAGCTATTGCTCCATATATAAATCAATAACAATTGTAGCCTAACCCACCCTTTCCTTTAATAAACACCAGACACTTAACGGATAGTGGCAAATATATTGCCGTCTTCATTTTTTAAAATTATCAAATAACAGATTTTTTTTCTTTAAACTTTATATCGCCAATCTTGTCTCTGAAAGTAGAGAATTGTGACTATCGGATAAATCCAGCAAACAAAATTTTATTTACAAACATTTTTGTTCAATTGTAAGGAATAGTTAAAAATCTAAGTTCAGGCCTAAGAATCATCATTTAACATGGGTTGGAATAACGTTTATCTGCTATTCTTTTTTTCGTAAATTGGTACGAGTATGTTCTCTTATGCGAACCAAAAGTTATATTAACTAACAACACGTTTCATTGATAAAAAAATAAAATATCTGAGTCGTATGACGGCAAATATCTTGCCGTTACCCACTAAAGGGTTAAACATATTGTCGGCATAGTGATTATGATACGGTACAGAATGATTATGTTTAGCCGAAATTTTAATTTATTCATTTTGTTCCGGAAATAAAATCAAAAATATCTTATTAAAAGTTTTCTTAGTTTCCGTTTAAAGTTAATTGTTTTGATGTTATCTAACACCTCTAAAAATATTGGTACCTAATTTGTTAGCACCTTATATAAGTTAAATATGTTATATTATTGACGATGATATTTGTAAGGGTGTTTTGATTTGAAAACAATTTAAACTGTTAAACGCATACCCAAACTTTGGAACAAACATCATTATTTACTACTTTTCCAGGAGTATATAAATAACATGTATATATGGTTGAGATCATTTAATGTGGTAGAGTGTTTTTTTATAAAAAGCTGTCACTGGAATTGAAATCATTTTGGGCGATAGTTTCTTTTAAACCGACTTCAAAAAAGGAGGAGGTTATATGTTCCACTGCATGTTTTTATAATGTATGTTCAGATCACCGATTTCTCCGTCAATTTTGGATCGATTTCCAAAATTCTTTTTTTAATCGTATGTGGTTACATTTTCACCAAGATGATGGGATCCCAGAGAAATTTAGGGCAGCCCTCAATTTTTATAGGAACGCGTGTAGTAATTTCGGTATATTCTATTATAACTCGTGTATTTACTCTCGGAAATCGCAATTTTGATGAAGGAGAACTGATGGCGAAGACCACAGATGACTTATGGAACTCCTCAAAGATGTAAAATACGTGAAAGATTCTGACATGAGGCAACTAATGAAGTGTTACGGAACTCCTCAAATATTACCAACCCAGACGCACTTGGGTTTTTTCTGTAATAATGAACGCATTTTCTATCGGAGAGCAGTTCATGTGGTAAATTGGTAAGGAAATGTGGAAATTTACATGTACGAGTTGTATACACCTATGAGGCTTAGCGAAGTACCTACTGAATTAAAGTCAGTTAAAACTTTGTTTTTAAAGTAAATCATTAATGAACTATACTTTGATGTAATTCGGCTAACTTAAATAGTCTCAAGTCGGTATGAGCTATAATTAATATACGTACGAAGTCGCGGGCAGAAGCTGTCTAATAGTAAAATCCTACTTCCCACCAAATATTATCTGCTTTGACTTAAGGTTGACTCACAAATAATGCTTTGTAGCTAAGTAAAAATAGTTTGCGATAAAGGTAGGTAGGGTTTTAAGAGAGGTAGGGCACAGCGGAATGTCATCTCGCTTGTATGTGGAGCAGCCCTACTGGGGAAGTACCTCCACCTTACAGAAGACAGCGGCCATAATAGCACCACTGCTTTGTAGTGTTGCTATATTATTGCATGCTATGAAGCATGTGGTGTTGTGTTCCTGGTGGTGAGTAAGGTCGCCAGAGCTCCCTAGGATGCGCTGTGTTGGGAGTGAGGGACCTGCATGTCTCTATCTGCCAACACAGCGAATCCTCAAGTGACTAAAGGGTCGGCAACGCGTTTGTGATTCTTCTGGAGTCACAAGTGTCCATAGGCGACGGTACCAGCTTAACATCAGGCACGCCGTAAGCTTGTTTGCCACCATCGTAGTATAAAAAGAAAAAACAAAGATTAAATAACTAAAATAAAATAAAATATAAAATAAATAAATATTTGCGGACAATCTTACACAAATCAACCTAGTCCCAAACTAAGCAAAGCTTGTACTATGGGTACTAGACGACGATATAGATACTTATATAGAGAAATAAATACTTAAATACATAGAAAACATCCATGACTCAGGAACAAATATTCGTGCTCATCACACAAATAAATGCCCTTACCGGGATTCGAACCCAGGACCTCTTGCTTCGTAGGCAGGGTCACTACCAACTAGGCTAAAGCGGTCGTCGAAAATTAAATATTATTGACGACGACGATGTTTGTGAAGGTGTTTTGATTGAAAGAAAATTTGAACCGATACACGCATAAACTATGGAAATTATATATATATCGTTATTTACAAATTTTCCAGTAGTATGGCTTATACCGCATAAATATACAAATATACAAAAAATATAAAAGTACAAAGTCACGGGCAGAAGCTAATAGTACCTAATATTATAAAGTGGAAAAGACTGTGAGGTTGTAGCTTTGTAAATTTATAAGTTTGTATGTACCTAATGGGTTTAATCTACGGAACCACTTATCCTATTTCAAATTTTTTTCCACTTGCGTGTAGAATGGTATTTCTTAATAGTAGTTTCCAATTTTTTATCCCGTGGGTTTTCCTGTTTTCTTTGCAATTTGAGGACGAAGCCGCACGGTCAGCTAATCTTGTTATTAAGTAGCAAATCCCAAGCCACATTCTATTATAGTAGTATTATAGTAGTAGCCCAGTTGGTAGTGACTCTGCCTACGAAGGCTCGAATCCCGGTCAGGGCATTTATTTGTGTGTTTATCACGAATATTTGTTCCTGAGTTATGGATGTTATATATGAATATAAGTATATATATATGTATTTATCTATTAAATATATCGTCGCTTCGTTACCACAACACAAGCCTTATTGAGCTTACCGTGGGCCTAGGTTGATTTGTGTAAGATTGTCCCGTTATATTTATTTTTTTATTTTATTTTTTTATTTTTACTGCTACAGTTTTTCTGAACGGATACCTCCTAAAAAAATACCGTTATACAATAAAAAATTGTGACTTCAATTATCTCAAACATAAAAACCAACGACCCTGAAGCAGAGGCGATGTGGATATGTTTAATCCAGCTTTCGTGGAACGAATTAATATTCCTCAATGATTCATTTTACAAGTTTTCGATCTCACCTGCATGTTCCCTAGAGTTATCTATAATTAAACATGATACTTATTGAGGTTGCATGGGTTGATATGCAAAATCGATTTAGCGTTATCCAAACTTATACAAGTACTAATCAAATTACAAATAATGCTTAAATCGATTCTTATTCATATGATATCTTATAATTGCAGATTATACTTTAAGGTGGAACGGCAGCGTGAAAATTCAATAAAAAACGATTTTCGGACTACGTGGCTTAAATAAAAAACAATTTTATGTTATAATCTTTCAGTATCATATCCCAACATTCAACCCACTTTTAATGCAAAATTAACAATAATCATAAAACCGCGAAGAACAACTGCAATTAAGGTCGCAGCGCAATTTAGCGGGCGTACCTAGCATGGTTGCTATTATATCATATTGTATCGCTATTGGCCGTCACGTTCTGAGTCGTACGAGTGGGAGAGTGACGGTTGTATGTCTTCTTCACAACGACTAGTGACATAATATACTTCAAAAACAATGTTTAGGCTGACTTCTATTCAGTACTTCGCCAACCACCATTTCCATTTCCTTTCCACTTAAACATATGAACTGCTTTCCGAGGGCAAATGCGTTATTTATTCCTCAAGGATCTCAGAATCACCTTTGGCAAATCATTAGTTGCTACTTCAACGGAATTAAATCAGAATCTTTGACGTACTTCACATCATTGAGATGCTCCATAAGTCATCATCAGTTCCGAATTAAAATAGACGAGTTATATAATAGAAAAGACCGAAATCACTATACATGTGCGTATACAATTTGAGGGTTGCCCTGAATTTCCCTGGGATCCCATCATCAGATCCTGACTTGGTGACAATGGGACCACGTATGCAGTAGGTGTATACCTATCGAATATTTTTTTTTTATCAGTCTACTATTGACGGAAAAATCGGTGAATAAAAACATAGATACATATTTAAAAAATATATACTTTAAGTGGAACATAGAACTCCTTCTTTTTTGAAGTCGGTTAAAAATGGTAACCATCTTAACAGTGGCCCTAGCACGATAGGTTTTATCGTCACGTTTTACGGCGAAAATGTACAGAAACGACACGTAAAACCTATCATGCTAGGGCCTCAGGTATCAAAAGCGCGCCGAGACCTCTGGGCAGAGCTCGTTCTCCTTCGGGCCTTTGCTTGCCATCATGTCTCGCTTGTAAGACACTCGGGTATAGTGAATGTCCACGTGGGCTCGTTCTTCGGGTTTTCGGCCCTACGCGTAGCACAAACTTTTTGGTAGGAATAATTTATGTTTACCCAACTGCCGAAGGAGAGGAGGGTTATGTTTTTCGAGCGTATGTATGTATGCATGTATGTATGTATATATGTGTGTATGTCTTATTCTTTGACACGCCCTGCAGCCTAAACAGTTTGACGGATTTCGACATATGAGGTGTCATTGGATTCCTCATAATCGTGGGAGTGACAAAGGCAGGCCCCGTAGCATGGATATATCACGCGATAAGTGATAGGATAAGCGTGTCGTCTCGTTCTATCGAACGGTGTCAGCCAGGGACGGAAGCTCTATCCTGTCACTTATCGCGTGGTAAGGCCATACATGCTACGGGGCCTGTTATATATATTTGCAAAAAAGTAGTTGGGTTTTTCGAAAAATCTTTTGATTACACTTGTTAGTTACTTGCCAACCTTACCATATTCAACCACTCGTGCTTGGCCACTTTAATGTGATAGTGTAAATCAAATGAATTGTATGTAAATGTCGACATAAAAATAATTTGATTTCATACACTGGCGTGTTGGCCATGGTGCCGATCTGTATATAAGCGGGGCCAAACATCCTGAAGTTTATATTCTTCAGTCAGCGTTAGAACCTACAACATTCATCTCGACTTCAGGTGAGTAACTACCTAACTGATTTCTAATTATATTCTTGATTGAGTAATTTTTATGTATTATAGACGTTATAGTCTTTCCTATGGACAAATACAAATTCCGAATGCCAAATTTTGCTGCTGGATCCGTATAGGTACGCTCAGAGGCAATGAAAACGGGTCACTTTGTATAGGAAACTCAATGGAAAGTGAACCGTTTTATTTGCCTGTACGACTGTATCCTGATCCATCAAACTTGTTTGATAGATGGGCCAGAACGTTATAGTTTTTTATCTGTTTCTTTCGGAATACCCTTATTTTACCGACACACGTTTCACCCAATGTTTCTCCTAGAATCTACAATAAGTTACCTGAGCGGCTGAGGATAATATATGACATTGTTAAATTTAAAGTTCATGTGAAAGAATACTTGATTAATAAAAAGGCTTACTACTCCTGTAACGAATTCCTGTCAGACATCGAATAAATGTATCATATTTTATTGTACTCATAGTACGCCTTTTTTGACATTAATTATAGCAAAATTATTTATTTGTATTAGAATCTTCGTAATTTTTTTTTTTTTTTTTTTACTTGCCATTTTAAATTGTGACTACCGTAAATAAATTAAAATTTAATGCATGCCTACTCTTTTCACTCAGTGAAAGCATGTACAATTTCGTATGCCTCCGGGTACGACATAGTGAAACAATACCGCTTTTACCACCGTCTGCAATATTATGTTGTAGTATGTGTACCTATGTTCGACGAATAAAGTATTTGTATTTGTATTAATGAATGTTGGGGAGGGGATACATCACCGAAGGGACCAGTTGGAAATAATGACATCTTCTTGAAATATTTTCGCTTCTTTATTCATCAAATTACAACAACAACTTGCCTCGTTCAGCTCTAATTTCACACTATGTCATCCCTCAACACAATTGCCATTCGAAAACAATTCAAACTCAGTACATTCGATAGTTCCTTATTTATCCTTATTTAACTACAGCCAGCACCATACTACATCATCAAGAAGTACCAATCCCACATACATTGTGCTAATGGAGTGTGTCCGGAGCAAGGACCGGAAAACCCCTTTTCAGGCTCAAGCCTATCGATTTGGTAGCCCTATCAATTTGGTAACCTAATGATAAGGTAACCTTACTGATAGGGTAACTCTATTGTCATGGTAAGCATATCAGATTGCTAACCATAAGTTAACCAAGGATTTTGTTTGGGGTTACCACATCCGATATGCTTACCCTTTTCATACCGTTATCTTATCATAAGGTTACCATTATGGATAGGGTTATAAAAACAACTTCTAAAATACCTTGTTTCACCGACAAATGTTCCATCGAATGTATGTTTCGCCGAATTTTAATTTCATTGAAAACCATTTTATTTCAGAATCTGTAAAATTTTCAGGTTTATTATAATACAAACCTTACCTAACCTAGTGCGTTCTACAGAATGGCCTTTTAGCTATACCATGGGAAACCGGTTCCGGTCCCTGGTCCGGAACGAGGCTGCGAGAGCAGCTTGATTTCACAGGAAACTGTTAGACACTGGAGAGTTATTTAACAATCCGACAAAATAAAAATCTGACCTACTCAGAAAGTTACAAATATAAAAAAATAACTTACTTAGAATTTAACGAAATAAGAAACTGTACTACTTCAAAGCTGGCAAAATAAGGAAATGACATATTACGAAACCGCCAAAAAAAAACTGACCTTCTAAGAATTTGACAAAATCAGAACCTGGCCTACTACGAATCCAACAAAATAAGAAACCGACCCGCGTCGCCTAAAGGAGATTCTGTAGATATAATTAAATGGAAGTAGCCTTAAACTCTGATAAAATTATTATCTCGTAATATAAAACTTCGTTTAAAATTAATAATCTAAATCATTATTAGATTAGGTAGGTATTCATTTTAAGTCGCGGGAGTCCGCTGGATGCGGGTGGCGCAGGACCGGTCACTTTAGCACTCTTTGGGGGAGGCCTATGTCCAGCAGTGGACGTCTTTCGGCTGATATGATGATGATGATGAAATCATTTTTAGGGTAAGAAATTTATATTGTGATCGTCAATTATAAAAAAAATGACTAACTACATTAAAAATTATAATAGGAAGTATTTATAGTGTACAAAGGTTTTAAGGGATTAAGATGTCAATATGTATAAAAAAAAATATATATATACAGTGAAACGTATAAACTCCTCCTTTTTTGAAGTCGGTTAATTAAGATACGGGTCGTCATATTTAAGACTAACCCTAGTTATCTGCGATTTTCCCATACAAACGCTCTCGACTGTTTCCTCCCTGGTTTTTGAACCTAGAGCAATGATTTTTTCAAATAAGGTTAATATCATCAATATATGACTGTTATGGATGACTGTTATTGGCCTTGTATTATGTAATTACCAAGTATTAGTTATATCTACGGCTGTTGTTATCCTCAATACCAATAAATAAAATAAAAATAAAATCTATGGCGCAATGTTTCGCTTTTTTGGATTTTTTTATTTTAAAGAAAATGACAGCGCCTCAAAAATCGCAAAAACAGCTGCAAAAAAAGGCACAGTATACAAATATAGGTAGGTAACAACAAATATCCAAAAAATCAAAACATAGCGGCGTAGATTATTTCTTCTTCATGCAGTTTCCAAAATGTTATGATGATTGGTTGCGTTTTGGAGGAGGAAATAGTCGAGAGCAAAAATCTCGATTTTTGAGTTTTTTGCGTGGGTTCGAGCTGCAGTTGTCCTTATCGCATAGACAACTCCCGCCGCCCACAACATCGCGACAGAAACATTGCGTCAAAAATTTTACATTTTCAAAAGTTGCTCTTAATCGTCATTGATCCAAAAATGTACCACCTACACTTTTCAAATGTTAATAAAAATACATGTAAGTAATGGAACATGGGAACTTTCGGGCCACCAACGATCCGGGGCGGTCCTTTTTAACCAACTTCAAAAAAGGAGGAGGTTACACGATCCACTGTATGTATTTTTTTAATTTTTGAATGTACATATGTTCGCTGATTTTTCCGTAAGTTGTGAACTGATTTCCAAAATTCTTTTTTTAATCGTAAGAGTATATAATTCTGAGGTGGTCCCATTGTCACCAAGTCAGGATCCGATGATGGGATCCCAGGATAATTGAGGGTAACCCTCAAATTTTATAGTGATGCGTGTAGTAATTTCGGTATTTACTAATTTAACTCGTGTATTTACCCTCGGAAATCGCAATTTTGGTGAAGTGGAACTGATGATGACTTATGGAACTCCTCAAAGATGTAAAGTACATACGTCAAAGATTCTGACATGATTTCGTTAAAGTAGCAACTAAAGAAGGGTTAATTCTGAGATACTTGAGGAATCGACGGAACTCCTCAAATATAATCAGCCCACAGATAGAGACTTAGGTTTTTTTCTGTAATAATCAATTACGCATTTGCTCTCGGAAAGCAGTTCATGTGGTGAACTGGAAAGGAAATGTGGAAATTTTCATGTACCTACGTGACCTGGCGAAGTACTGAATTGAAGTCGGTTTAAACTTTGTTTTTTAAGTAAATTATTGTTAGTTTAGGCTAGTACGTATTGTTGACGAAGCCTGTTGTGGATTATATCATTGTCATACCAAACAATGCCTAGCGAGATGTGTTTTTGTAAACACTTGACGAATCCGTTGCGGGTACTTTTATTTTATTGTAATCATTCTTGTTTGATGTTTTTTTTTTCATCTATGTTATACATCTAATTAGTGATGTCATAGTCAACTTGCTCTACGCTATCATCCTGCGCTTAAACGATATGACTAATTCCCAGTCAGTAAAATGACAGTACGAAGAAAGATTGAGACTAAATGATAATACCATTGCAGCTTTGAATGTGGTTTGTCCAGGTAACAATGGTCCGAGCAGCTCTAATTATGATGCTCGCCGCGGTGTTCATGATGGTCGCCGTCTCCAGTGTTCAGGTGCGTGGCTATCTCTTCGTTGATTGCTCCATCATATAAGTACCTACCGAAACATAATCTGCAATGATCGAATAACATTACACATTTGTTTTCAGTGCGCCGAAATCCCGTAAGTATATAACTGAGCTAACGTCTTACTCGTGATCTAATTAACACCAGCAAAAACGAATACCAGAAAAGCAGTCACACAGCGATCGAGGCAACGCTTTAGGTCCGCGAGCTAGCAACAGAATTTCATGACCAAGTTTCCCCCAAGCGATAACTGGTAACATTAACCATCGTTCGGAAAGATGTATCATGAAGCTCCGTACTAGTCACCTGTGGCTCCGATGGCGTGTTGACTCGCGACAGCCTCTCAAGCCGAGCATTCGCTAGGGCTTCGGCCTTGAAGACGACGGACGAGTTGAATAATTATTCAGTCACCAAAAGCCAAAGTTATTTAGTCTCTCGTGAAGCTATAATCTTCTCACTAAATACGCTTCATTGACTCTCTTGCCATGGTTTAATATAAGGTATGTTCACAGGCCGTACGATAATATCCGTCCGTCGAACCGCAGACAATCAAGAAGGCATGCTGCATACGGAAGGTTAGAATTTTTACTCTAGGTACGGTCAACCAATTTGATTCCTAGGCCATCATAGAACCTTGCCGTTGTACATGCTATGTCAATACAGGTTACTAGGATTATTGCGTCACTATGTAGCAGTTAAAATGACAGGATTCTACGGTGCCCTAGGAATCAAATTGGTTGACTGTACACTAGCATACGTATTACATCTTAGGGCAAACCGTCGGGATATAACATAACTAGCCTTATTCCATCCTGAAGTCGATTACATCACTACGCAGGTGAAAGTGTTTTTGAAATTGCATTAAGAGGAATGCCTATCTGCGATTTTCCCATACAAACGCTCCCGACTGTTTCCTCCCTGGGTTTTGAACCTAGAGCACTGATTTATTCAAATAAGGTCAATGTCATCAATATCTATGCCGCTATGTTTCGCTTGTTTGAATCTTTTTATTTTAAAGAAACTTTATTTCAAAAACAAAATGGCGCAGTATACAAATATAACAACAAATATCCAAAAAATCAAAACATAGTGGCGTAGATTATATCTTCCTCTTGCAGTTTCCAAAATTTTATAATGATTGGTTGCGTTTTGGAGAAGAAAATAGTCGAGAGCGAAATCTCGATTTTTGAGTTTTTGTGTGGGAATTTTAATTCGAGCTGCAGTTGTCCTTATCGCATAGACAGCTCCCGCCACCCACAACAGCGCGACAGAAACATAGACTAAAACTTTGTAGTTTGGAATAATCCCCGGCACGAAAATATAGCAAAGATGGCGGCGTTCGTGCTCTCGCCGACCGATGCTAAGGTTACGTGATATAACTATACGGTTGCTAATGAAGGACTCCCAAGCTCATTGTATTGAAGATTCTTAGAACCAAATTGAGGTCCGTCACTCTCAACACAGCGCATGCTCTGAAAATTTGGCGACCTTACCCACCACCAGAAACAACACTACAAGCCTACAGAGCAAGTAGGTACCTACCCATTGTTGTTAAATAATTA
This sequence comes from Epinotia brunnichana, assembly GCA_963854355.1. Taxonomy (NCBI): domain Eukaryota; kingdom Metazoa; phylum Arthropoda; class Insecta; order Lepidoptera; family Tortricidae; genus Epinotia; species Epinotia brunnichana. The sequence goes on along the minus strand of OY977935.1, from coordinate 81,057,224 downwards.
TAGCTGAGGTATTCTGCAAAGTAGTCGTAATACTTATGAGCAAGATGACATACCGCTGTGACCTACCTTTCAAAATATTTATGTACACACCTTTAAGGAAAACTCACGCTAGAACGGGCCGTGTTCGGCCCGGGTCGTTTTCTAAAAAAAACGACGGCGTTTTTGCGCGGCGGAACCATATTCAAGCTCGGTGTCGACATGACCCGGCACGTTTTTCCGTTTCATTAATGATGTTTACATATTGTTGAGGTTTACTTTACCCTACTTTACAGGTCGGACATGGACTGGAATGCCAACGCCTGGGATGCGTCTCCGTACTGGTCAGCTGAAGGTTAAACAAGTAAGTCATTCCTACATTGTTAATATCGCCATTGGCTGCAGATGTATACTCACATATACAGACTACATAGAAAGATATTTCTCACGGTAGTCACTCTCTTTTTTCTCTCGCTCTAATATGCGAGTGTGATAGAGATAGAGATAGACGGATCCACCATGGTAAGTAGCAGGCGTAGGCACGTATCCAGAACTGATGCCGCGAAATTTGGCCATGTTTCTCTACCTCTGTCGCGCTCGCACATTTAAGCGACAGTTACGGAACAGCAAAGCACGGAATTTGCGATTACCGGTTGTTCCCTCTCTGTCACTCGAATATGCGATGGCGATAACGATGGAGCTCAGGAATGCCTTATGCGTGTTGCAGACTAAGACAAATGCCATCACACCACTTTCTCAGGAGACTAGCGACTTGACACAAGAAACTACACTGCGCAGATACAAACCTAAATAGCACCGCGATCGCAGCATTGCGCATGCTAAGATAACATGCAGATCCTGAGATACTTCGAAATGGTCCACAGTGATAGAACCTTGTCATGTGTTCAGTGTCACGTTAACTAGTTCACTTCAGTCGACATGACGCGGCCAAGGTTGTATAAGAGTGGATAACCGACGAAGAATGGCGAAGTTGTGTATTCATATATTTAACGCCGAGCCATCTCATATTTATCTCTGGAATGCTCATTCTACCGTCATATTTAGATGATTAAGGGTTTATACTGATCACGTTTCTGTGTCACTATATTGAGAATTTTTTTTTTCCTCAGTTGCGGAGGCGACAAAAATCAGCACCGAGTAACAACTGTTCGAGTCAGTTTCTCCAAATAAATGATTTATTTGCAAAACATACATTTATATTGTGTTTTTATTTGTGAGAGTAAAAGTTCGTATTTAAGCCCACTGTCCCAACCTCCACCCCCAATACACCTACGTCTCATGAAAACACGATCAAATGCAACGCAACAGGTCAAGAAAGTTGTGCTGAATCAAAAGATTATCGCACCTACAATTGGCCGAAAGTTTTAAAAATCCTTCACTTCCGGTCAAAATGTGACAATAGTACGAGACATGTGGCAACATTTAGCCTTTTAATCGTAGGGAGAGTAAACCTTAGTCTGTCAGTTCTGAAATGGCCGGAAGAACTTGGCAGACGGTACCAAAGGTGGCCAACTTTGGCACCGTCACCAAGCGAATGCCAAATGGCAAAATCATCTGTAATGAACCCTTATGCTTGATCGTATGTTTGGCCTTAACCCGCAATATTCTAATGTAAGGCACAGGGCACGTGTCAGGTTCCCTGAGACCTGAAACCGTTTGGAGACTCAGGGTGCTCGGAGCGCCAATTGTCATATTCGAGCGCTTATTGTCAAAACCCTTGACGGTGGTCTAGAGGCATTAAATGAAGGGAGGCGTTTCACGGATGGAAGAATGCCGAACACAATAGGTTTTTAACTTGTGCTATATGTTAATATCTTCGATTCTCAAACAAATTTGTTAAAGATGGCTAAAAAAAAATTCTACGACACTTCATAGAAAATTTGTTTAGCCATCACAAACAAATTTGTTTGAGAATCAAAGATATTGACACATAATTTTTGATGAACTCCATTCAATAGATCAAGCAGTTTCGTTAGTACTAAGTGGTTAGTTTCAAAATCGGAAGATAAAATACACGTAGGTATAACTAACGAATCTTGGAAATTGCTAAAAACGTTGTCAATCGAAGTTCTGTCTCTGGTAGTATTTTTGTCATTTAATATCTGCGTGAAACATACTGTTAAAATATGTGGTTATACAAATATTCTTTTTAGAACAAAAGTTCACGTTAAAATCACCTACAATTATTATCACGTGATCCATGCGGTATGTTACTGTTAGTAAAAATATTACCAATAAAATTTATAAATGGTCCCCATTGTTCTCAATGTTGTCGCATAGATCCGACAGAGAAAATACAGTTTGTTACGTTTAATCTCAAAGCTATTGCAAAAACGTGGAGTAATCGTATGTGTTCGTTTGTTGCTGCACGACTGGGAAAGATTTCCGGGGCTTATAAGGAAAAAGTTACGACAAGAACTGCTCCTGCAGTGGCGACAAATCGGTGAACAAACTATCATATATTTTTAATTCACCACTTACATAGTGAACACAAGTCCAGTGTCTAATGTCACTGATTGGCCGGTTCCCGGGAGCTTCTCGGAAAATGACTTGTAGATGGTCTTCTCCCCGGGGCAAAGGCTCAATTAAGTGCAGAGCTTGCATTAAAAGCACGTCGCGCGGACGGTAGTTTAAATTTTCTGAAAGTACCTATCTTATGAAATTGTGGTCCTCGTCGTTTTATTTAGGTACCTTTGGATTTTTAGTAAGCTGGTTAGTAGGCCTATGTCCAGCATTGGACGTCTTTTGACTGATATGATGATGATGATAATGATGGTTAGTAGGTGGTATTGAGTTCAAGATTTTTGCAGCAAGTCCTAGACGTACACTCGTACAGTCACCGGCATAATTATGATGGAACAAAGGCCGCAAAAATATCTGATGACAACTCTATTCCTAGAGCCGTAAGAGCGTGTCAGATATTTTTGCGGCCTTTGATTCATCATATATTGATGCCGGTGACTGTACAAGTTCTCAAACGTTAGTATCTCTTAGTAGCCTGTGGTGAATGGTATAAAGCAACAGGCTTGTTGCGTGGTGTTAAAATTGATAACGTCGTGTTGCTAAATGGATAGTTAACCCTTAAATGATAATAATAAAGTATAAATTACATTCATGTTGCATGAATTGCATATTTTTAATGAAATCAAGCAGTGTACTAACTAGGAAGAAAAATATGAATGACGTCCAACTGCTCAAATTCAGATCAAATCTGACAAGCTCTGACAAGTGACAAGTTTTCTATCTGTGCTATTGCTATGGTGGACTCATGCTATCTCCTACTTCCGTTCTTTCTCTGTCTGTCATTTTGTCATGGTGACTTTGGCCGGTTACTATGGATATTATAACTTCACGAGTAAACATGTGTGTGTCAAACAAACAATACATATCAAGTTATCTAGGTAAACCTGTAATTGGCCATACTACTGTGTTTTATAGTATAAGTTACATATTTTGTATCGCTGTTGGTTTTCTGAATAAATAAATAATAATAATTAAGAAGTTCATAATAAAAAATAGAATTTTAGATTTATGCAGGAAGTGCAATAGCCCAGGGGAAACCATTCAACACATCACCGGAGCATGCAGATCAATAGTTCAAACTGACTACAAGCACAGACACGACCAAGTTGCCAACATAGTACATCAGAAACTAGCAATTAAATATAACTTGATTCCTCAGCCAGCCATTCCTTACTACAAGTATACGCCTGAAAATGTGCTAGAAAACCAAACCCACAGAATGTATTTTGATAGGGCCATCTTAACAGACCGAACTACACACTTCAATAGACCGGATATCACTGTAGTGGACAAAATCAATAAGACGGCTCTTTTAATTGACGTAGCAATTCCAAACACCCACAACTTAACAAAGTACAATAGCTGGTAAACTAACCAAATATACCGATTTAAAGGATGAAATAACCAGAATATGGAAACTGAGAAACGTCACTATAGTACCCATCGTGTTGTCCACTACAAGTGTCATCCCTCAACAGTTGCATACCTCTATCAAAACCATATCATTACCTCCGTTTTCTTACACTGCAATGCAAAAAGTTGTAATTCTAAACACTTGTAGAATAGTCAGAAAATTCCTACAGAATGACTCACTCACTAACGTACAAATCCATGCACACCCATCAGTTACTCATCTTCCACCCGAGTCAAACCATAACCAAGAACATCTTTCCGATCATCATCATCAAGATGTTCTCTCAGATCATCATCATCAATATCTTCTTTCAAATCATCATCATCAAAATCTTCCGTCTTAATTAAAACGTAATAGGTATATGAGATGCACTTGGCTTCGGCCCGTGCTTCCCATGACACCAGTATTTAGGTAAATACTGAGAAACTTAAAGAAACAAAATAATAATAATAACAATGCTTTTGACGAAATAAAATTTATAATTATCCTAAAATAAAACACGTAAGTATTAATAACGAAATATCAAGCGCCAATATTGATTTACTTATGATAAACAACGGTTGGTACTTGGATAAAACCTACAAGCGCGAGGTTTCTTAGTTCGAGAAGAATTCATTGCGACCCGCAAAGATATGTGTACAGATTGGTGATTTTTTGTAAATATACTGTGATTTGGAAATAAGTGTGAAATAAACTGTATGAAATATTTGTTCTCCTTTTATTATTTCATACCTAAATCGGATTAGTTTTAGATTTTGTAAAGCAATTTGCAGTGGGCCCAACGACATCCCTAATCATAATTTATCGATATCGATAACGTTGGGTTCTAATATTATCGATAACGTTAAGTACTACAACCCTTAGTATCGTCCTCGTTCGTTAGGTTGGTAAGTCTACTTCCGTACTAGCGTTTATTTTTATTGGTATTGTGGTATTTCAAACTAGCTAAAGTTCGAATGAGTTGTCATCTCAAAATCAAATGACAATGTCACTGTCATCCAAAACCTTGTTCGAAGTCCCGTCTCTTATTTATATTTTCTTTGAAATCAAGTACAAACTACAAATAAAGTAAAAAATAAATTAATATGCCGGTTTTTGCCAATAGAATTTGGTATATATTTTTATTTTCTTTTTATATGCAATTTATATGATAAGCTTTTATTAGACATATAACAAATTGAAATAAGTCCATTTGTTTAGCTTGAATATATATTTTAAATATTTTTTAAAGAAGTGGCGCCATCTCTTTTCCTAAGGGGTGAACTTCCGTTGCTGCGGGTCAAATCACTCATTTTGGTCCCTTCTATCACTGTGCCAAGCACTTGCTTTCATCATAAAGTGCAGCATTTTGTTCATAACAAGTAGGACTATCCCAACCATAAAACCAACTGCCCTGAAGCAGACGCGATGTGGATGTTTAATCCAGCTTTCGTGGAATGAATTAATATTCCCCAATGGTTTATTTTACAAGTTTTCGATCTCACCTGCATGTTCCCTAGAGTTATCTATAATTAAACAAGATACCTACTTATTGAGGTTGCATGGGTTGCCATGCAGAATCGATTTAGCGTTATTCAAACCTTATCTATTACTATTCAAATTACAAATAATGCTTAAATCGATTCTCATTCATAAGTATGAGTACCTATGATTTTAATTGCAAGTTACACTTTAAGTTGGAACGACAGCGTGAAAATTCCATAAAATCGTTTTTCGGACTCTTTTTCTTTGTCTTCGCCTTTTCCCTTCGGACTGCGTGGCTTAAATGAAAAACAATTTTATGTTATAATCTTTTAGTATAATATCCCAACAATCAATCATTACTTCATATAACTTTTAATGCTGGAAAGGTTCGTGAGTGGCGACCACGTACCGAAAGGCGCAGCGTGGTTAGGCTGGTGGATTGTTGACCTGGTAAAGGTCGCGGGAGTCCGCTGGATGCGGGTGGCGAGAACCGGTCATTGTGGCACTCTTTGGGGAGGCCTATGTCCAGTAGTAGACGTCTTTCGGCTCATATGATGATAATGATAAGGACTTTTAATGCAAAATTAACAATTATTTTAAAAAACCGCGACTAACAACTGCAATTTAGGTCGCAGCGTAATTCAGCAGGCGTACCTAGCATGGTTGCTATTATAATTTATCGCTGTTGACTGTCACGTTCTGAGTCTACGAGTGCGAGGGTGATGGTTGTATAAGAAGAATACACAACGATTCATGGCATAATTTACTTTAAAAACAAAGTTTAAGCCGACTTCAATTCGCCAAGCCACATACATAAACATTTCCATTTCCTTTCCACTTAAGCGCATGAACTGCTGTCCGAGGGCAAATGCGTTATTATTTCTCAAGGATCTCAGAATCACCTTTGGCAATTCATTAATCATTAGTTGCTACTTCAACGGAATCAGATCAGAATCTTCGACGTACTTCACATCTTTGAGATGCTCCATAAGTCACCTGTGGTCTTCATCATCAGTTCCACTTCACCAAACTCGCGATTTCCGGGGGTAAAATAGACGAGTTATAATAGAAAATACCGAAATTATTATATTACACTATCCATGTTCGTATACAATTTGAGGTTTGCCCTCAATTCTGCATGTCTCTATCTGCCAACACAGCGAATCCTCAAGTGAATAAAGGGTCGGCAGCGCGCTTGTGATTCTTCTGGAGTCACAAGTGTCCATAGGCTACGGTAACTGTTTAACATCAGGCAGGCCGTAAGCTTGTTTGCCACCGTCGTTGTATAAAAAAAAATAAAAAATAATCCCTGGGATCCCATCGTCAAATCCTGACTTGGTGACAATAGGACCACGTATGCAGTAGGTATACTCTTTCGAATAAAAACATATTTTTGTAAATCTGTCTACTATTGTCGGAGAAATCGGTGAATAATGAACATACTAACATATAAATAAATATATAATTACAGTGGAACGTAAAACCTCCTCCTTTTTTGAAGACGGTTAAAAATGGCAACCATCTTAACAGAGGCCCTAGCACGATAGGTTTTATCGTCACGCTTTACGGCGAAAATGTATTACAGAAACCAATCATGCTAGGGCCTCAGATATCGAAAGCGCGCCGGGACCTGTGGGCCTTCTGCTCTGGGCAGAGCTCGTTCTCCTTCGGGCCTTTGCTTGCCATCATGTCTCGCTTGTAAGACACTCGGGTATAGTGAATGTCCACGTGGGCTCGTTTATCGGGTTTTCGGCCCTACGCCTAGCAAAAACTCTTTGGTAGGAATAAATTATTTTTAGTTACTTGCCAACCTTACCGTATTTAACCACTTCGACTGTGTCCGACTCGTGCTTGGCCACTTTAATGTGAATGTGTGAATCTAATGCATTTTATGTTAATGTTGACATAAAAAATATTTAATTTCATACACTGGCGTGTTGGCCATGGTGCCGATCTGTATATAAGCGGGGCTAAACAACCTGGAGTTAATATTATTCAGTCAGCGTTAGTACCTACAACATTCATCTCTCAGGTGAGTAACTACCTAATTTCTAATTATATTCTTGATTGACTAAACTTACAATAACACACTAATCTGATTACTGAATCAAATACTGGGATAAATTTACTACAAACTTATGTATATTTCACAATATTTGGAGCTCATTACATATATTTTTCTATCTATAACGTTTTGTCAAACGTTGTTAAAAATGACGTGTTTAAACTTTGAAGACATTTATCACCCACTTGTTTTTCGAAATCGTTTAAACGAAAGCTCAAAACACATTATTTATTCTATTCTCAGTAATTTGATATATAATTTTAATAGAAAACTACAACTTCACAAACTTGTTATCTCAACCAGTACAATTTGTCAAGAAATGCAAAAAAAATGGCGGCTGACAGAAAATTATCGGATTTTTTTTTCCTGTGTTCTGAGTAATGGTAATTTGGCCAAAATTGGTTTCTTATGTCGGTATAAGGCACAAGCTACCCAGGTTTATTTTATTTAGGATGGCTATTTGAAAAACCTTGGAAGAAATTCGGCCAATGAGGGCGCGGCCGTTACGACCACAGTGTTCATAGCGCGCTATAGGCCCAAATTAGTTACGAACACACGTGTGTTCGAAGCGCGCTTGACGGGTTAAGAACCTCCTTCCTTTTTGAAGTCAGATAACAATATTTTTGTTGAATTTTAGACTTGTAGTACCTTACGTACCAATTTAAATTTAAAAAAAATTGGGTATTCGATAGGGTCGTTTCGCCGGTTAGCGACCACTTAGCCGAGTTGCTTACTTTAGATTAGTAAATGTATACCTATTCAATGTACACACATAATAGATGGTATTCGTATAGGTTCTGAGTATAGTCAAGTTTTGAAACCTACAATAAAATATAGCACTTTCATCCATAGATTAGGAAAAAATATGGAAAAGGTTTCAAAATAGCGAATTCGCTGGATAGCGACCGCTTTATTCGGTTTGCGACCACCTGTTAGCTAGTTGGCGACCACTCTTGCAAATAGTGTTTAAGTAGTTAATAAAACGATGCATCATCATATCAGTCGAAAGACGTCCATTGCTGGACATATGCCTCCCCCAAAGAGTGCCATAATGACCGGTTCTGCGCCACCCGCATCCATCGGATTCCTGCGATCGTTACCAGGCCATCAGTCAACTTGTGGGGGGCCTACCCACGCCGCGCCTTCCGGTACGTGGTCGCCACTCGAGAACCTTTCCGCCTCAACGGCTATCGGTTCTACGTGCAATGTGCCCCGCCCACTGCCACTTAACTTTAGCGGCTTAGGGCTATATCGATTACCTTGGTTATGCTGCGGATAGCCTCATTTCTGATGCGATCACGCACAGAAACTCCGAGCATAGCCCTCTCTCCATTGCCCTTTGGGTGACTTTGAGCCTTCTTATGATTTCTGAAGCGACCACGTTTCGGTGCCACACGTGATCACTGGCAACACGCACTGGTCAAAGACTCTCGTCTTCAGACACTGCGGAATATTAGACGAAAAGATGTGCCATAGCGTAGCTTCCCGAACGCTGCCCAGCCGAGTCGGAATCGACGATTGACCTCTTTCTCAAAGTTGGACCTACCTGACCTGACTGCCCTTATACTACTACAAATTGTTACTCTTCTAAATCTACTTTACATTGCTTGTCAATGCAAAATAGAATCGAAAACGGCGCGCCATCTCGCTCACACCATAGTGCTAATATATATATTGCTATTACAGTCACACATGTCGTTCATAGTAGGTATCTAAATGCCACCATTTTACAAGCTTTTATGTAACTTTTAGATTAAATTCTACTTACCTACACTAGCTTCTGCCCACGACTCCGTCCGTGTGTCTCGTTTATATCGTAGCTCCATACAAAAATTCAACCCCTATTTCAGCCTCTTAGGGGATTATTTCGGGGATAAAAACTATCCTACGTCTTTTCCCGGGACTCAAACTATCTCCATACCAAATTTCATCAAAATCGGTTTAAGCGTGAAGAGGTAACAGACAGTCAGACACACTTTCGCATTTGTAATATAACCATATCATATAATCATATGAATTATTCATTTTATAATTATATATTATTATTATATTACATATACCTACTATAGACATAGCATGGATTGGCGCGGCTTAAATACCTATACCGACACAATTGGCTTGCCAAGCTAAATATCGCGGGTGCCGCAAGAATCCATAAGGAAAGAAAAAGAAAAACGATGTGGTCGCTATCCGACTTCTTTGGTAATAATTTTTTTGGGTACGCGACCACCCTTTTTTATTTAAATCTGTTTTTATAATATGCCGAATTTCAACGAAATTATTACAATAGCTAAATCATTTAAGCAATCAAGTAACTAATTTCAGCATAATAATAAAATTAAGTGACGTAACTAAAGTTTTCGCGCCAACTGTCGCGTTATTTTTTTTACAGATTCACTGCACGTCAACACTTTTCGGAAGCAATGTGTGAATTGAGGTTATTTTCTCTTGCTTTGGATTAAGCTTTGGGTTTTAAAGTGTATTTATTCTTATTCTGACACTATTCAAGAATAGTTAATAACTAATTAGTTTTCTGTTGGATTTGTAGAAATGTTAATATCTTTAATTGAAGCAGCCTAGTCCGTCAAGTGGTCGCCAACCGAAGGTGGTCGCGTTACCGGCGAAACGACCCTAAAACGCGCTTTATGAAGAATATCGTATACCTACTAGAGAACGTGACTTTCGCATAAGTCGTTTTAGGAATTTCGTACGTAGCCATTTTAATTTTAGATATTTTGCTACACGTATCCCACATGTATAATTTATACTGTGCTATCGAATGAGATCGCATATATACACAGCGACGTGCCTTATGAGGCTAAATGACCGAATAACTATCTACTGACATAAGCCTAAAATGTATTTTAAGGCAAGCCTATAGTTATATTTATTGTTACGAGCGTGGGGGGTAACGGGATAGAGTTAATAGAGTTAGAGTTTACTGGTCTCGAACCCGGGTATATTGACTCTAAGGCCACAGTAAGTAGCATTCATCCATCCGGGTCCATCTGTGTCGATTGTGATTGTGACAACACGGCGAATTTCGAAATACCTTGACGGCGTGCTTCATCACCGTGGTAACAAGACTGTTATATTATAAATAAATTAATTAATTTATTTTTTAATGGACCAACTGGGATCATTGTTGTTAGTATGTACTTAAGCTAATATTAGTAATGATTATAAAAATTCAATAACACAGTAATACATACACATAACATTCAATTAAAGAAATTGTAAAAAAATAAGTAATTATTATTATTATTTTCAGCTATCATAGGTATATTTAATAAACTAATTCATATTCATAAGTTATAGTTAAGATGTCTAATTTTTAATTACGTACAGTCGCCATCGCATACATAGGTACACTATAGGTGTCCAATAATATCGGCACATGCACCCTAATGCCTTGAAAACAGAGGTGTGTTCCGATGTTTGTGACGTGCTTGTTTGCTCCGATGTATGTGATGGCGACTGAACATACATTTAATGTAAGCTACTGTACTGCCTACAAGAGAGATGCCTATTTTATAATAATAAGCCTAAATTATTGATCATCAATTTCTAAAAAGTCCGTGTGTCGGAACTCCGGTATTTTCCTGACTTTACGTAACCAACTTTACTCTACGTTAGTTCTAGCCAGATATTTTCTCCTTCTTTCTTTCAAACTTTGGTACAGACTTGCTACTCTACCTAACATATAAGTATTCTATGAAGGTTTCGTCTCACACATATGTCGAGCTGAATTTGACTGTCCGGGTGGTTTGTCCAGGTAACAATGGTTCGAGCAGCTGTAATAGTGATGATCGCTGCGATGTTGATGATGGTAGCTGTCTCCAATGTACAGGTGCGTTGCTGACACCTTCTTTTATGGAGCGTTTCCGTGGCCCAGGCAAGGCAAGTCTTTATATAAATGCCAGCGCGTTAACGGCTGGTCTACCTCGGGAAGCGAAATTTTTGAGGAAGTTTGTTACTTGATATGAGTCGCAGGGGTTTGCTCACTCAAACCAAGCCGAAGTAGTTGTAGAAGCTGAGAGATTTGTGAAGACCTGTTGAACCTGAGATAAGGGCGAGTATGCATCAGAGCTTTACGAGATAGTGAAGCAATGTGCGAGGAAATAATGCACCAATACCATTGCTAGCCTCGGTCACGCATCATTTCACAATGGTGGATTTTTCTGGAAGCTTTTGTCTTTTCATGTAAAATATTCTTAAGTCGTAATGCAATTCGTTCTATTGCACCATCATATGCCTTCCAAAACATAAACTGCAATGATCGATTGACTTACACATTTGTTCACAGTGCGAATACGAGAATAAGTAAGTACCTATTGAATATTGATACTAGTACTTAAGCTAAATCCTGTATGAAAAATTTGCAGAACTATAATTTTACAAACACTGAGTAAGTACATGTCAAGAACTCTCTGGATGTATACATTATCACCTGTACTAATTGCGTGCATAAAGAATAATAGGTTAAAAATGTAATTAATGATACATCCATGAGTATGAATAACAGTAGTGCCAAAACCCCAACGCAAAATAGGCGCATTTATGACGTCGAGTTGCGGAAACCCAGCCCGCGTACAACCTATAAAGTTTATAGGTTGTAACCTATACTTACCTATACATCCATGAGAAATTTCCCATCGGAAACTCCCTAACGGAAACTTGTTTTTCATGTCTCGTGGAAGTATTTGGATATCTCTGAGATCGGCATTTTTTTTCTTGTACCTTGATGTTTATGGCTTGTCCAGTGCCTTTGACACCCTACAAATATGAAACACGTTTAAAAATTGTACTTGTAGCTATTTTAAAACGTCAATATAGAACAGGCTCTCAGTGGAGTTTCGTTTGCAAAAACAGCGCACCGCAATCTGACTTCTGATATATTTATATGGATCCCAGACATCCAATAAATGGTTTTGTGGTCCAGTCTCCCCCACCCCACTCCCAAATATTAATTATAATATATTGGATAATTACAAAAGATTTTGGGTTTTAATTATGGAATTTCATTAGAAAATAAGTACTTGCGGGTGCCTATATCCATACTTAATATTATAAATGGGAAAGTGTGTCTGTATGTCTGTCTGTTTGACTTTCTGTCTCTCTACCTGGTACCTCTTCACGCCTAAACCGCTGACCCGATTTACATGAAATTTAGTATAGAGATAGTTTGAGTTCTTGCAACCCACTTCCACTCGAGAACCTTTCCGGCCCAACGGCCATCGGTTCTACGTGCAATGTGCCCCGCCCACTGCCACTTAAGTTTATAGCGATTTGGAGGGCTGTATACCTACCTTGGTTCTGCTGCGGATAGGCTCATTTCTGATGCGATCACGCAGAGAAACTCCCAACATAGCCCTCTCCATTGCCCTTCGGGTGACTTTGAGCTTCCAGTAGGTCGATCACGTAACGCATTGTACGAACGTCTGGTAGGTCTAAATGTCACTTTTTATATGGAAAATTGACACTTAAATTGAACCGACGCGCGTTCGGAACGTTATCTGATTATACCACTCTGAGGTTGGTACTCGTAAGTATAATATTCTCAGGGTAAGATTTCAGCCGTATCAATTAACACCAACAAACCGAATACGTTAAAGTGCAGTCACAGTGGACTTGAGGTACCTATCGCTAAGAAAATCGTAGAAATAAACTCAGATTAGGCCCGAATAATCTTATAGCAGACACTTTATATACGATTTTAACCTACCAGATCAGGCGGCATTTTATTATTTATTTGTGCAAGAAATAACCGAAGTTCTTCCCACAAAAGGCGCTTTATTTCTCTTCATTGCTCCAAATATTGTGTTTTATGTTCACAGCGTTTTATTTTCACGCCCGCACGTTGTTCAACCGCGAAGGCACGCTTATCGCCAGCAGCCTGGAAGCAGACGTCATTCGTAAGGCAGCAACTTTTTGACTCAACTTCACAATGGGCCATAATAGCCGAGTATAGACACGCACGATTACGCACAAGGAACATAGTCGATTATAATCTCACAACCTTGCGTCTCTTGTGTGTCTTGTGTAATCGGCTATCTTGTCCCATTGTACAGTGGCGGCATTCTAGGTATACTCGTAGTCCCAATTTAGGCGATTCAAAGAGAACGCAACTGCGCTGTAGAGCGATCAGACGCGGTAACAGGCGGACGGACGGAAGCAAATATTATTGTCCATGAGCCTGCTATGAAGACTTTTTTGATTATTATTGATTATTATGATTCAAGGGATTTAAATCATTCTCAATTGGAATGAAATGAAATGAAATGAAAATTTTATTGATAACAATTGTTATAGGTCATTTTACAGTAGAATAGATATGCTCTAATTATAAATACCTAATTAGGTTTTAGGTATGTACATACATTTATTCATAATGGTTGTTATTTATTATATTATACATTGTTCTATTTATATTAATAAATTATTTCAATGTCATATGGCCAATGGTATGTTGAAAAATTCATCATATTGGTAAAACATATTTTCTAAAAGCCACTTTTTTAAACTGGATTTAAATCTTGCAGTGGAAGGTGCACTTCTGATGCTATCTGGCAGACGATTGTAAACGGAAGGTCCAAGGCTATAGACCGACTTCGCTGACTTCGCTAGTCTATGGTACTCCGCCACCAGCCTGTCTCCATGCTTGTTGCTCCGTAAAGGATATCTTGAGTTCGTGCCCTTGCGTTTGAACTGATCAAGGTTTTCGTGGGTGAAGACTGCCACTTGGTGTATCAGTATGCATGGCAGGGGCAGAATTCGGAAGTCTACAAATAGGTCCCGTGCCGGGGCGCGCGGTACCAGTCGGCGGCCCGGGCCCACAGCTCCACGCCGTACGCCAGCACCGAGTGGACCGTCGCGAAGTAACACTCTCGCACGGCGGCCCGCCCAGCGGTGCGCGCCAGCCGGCGCAGCGCGAAGCACGCGCGCCCCAGCCGACTACATATCTCATCTATATGCTTTTCCCATGTGCACTGTCGAGGTGGAACCCGAGCAGGCGTGTGCAGGACACATGCTGTATAGGGGCATCACCTGCGCACACCTGCAGGCTCTCGGTTTGATGACCGTTAAATTTTATTGTCATGTAGCTGGTCTTATCTTTATTTAGTGCCAGCCCATTAGCCCTGAACCACTCGTGCAGTTGCCTGACAACGTTGTTTAGAGCCCTTTCGAATTCGCTCTTCGTTGGCGTGCTCACCACTGCTGTGACGTCGTCGGCGTACATGTAAATATTAGCACCTGCTATCGCTTGCGGTAGGTCATTTAAGAGGATACTAAATAGGGTGTTAGAAAGGCAGGATCCTTGCGGCACGCCTATTAGGTTGCAGTGCTCTGCGGATTTCACATTGCCGTTGTCGCCGACGACCACCTGAGCCCTTTCAGTCATAAACGAAAGCATAAGCTTTAGGGCTGGGCCCCGGATGCCATTGTGGTCCAGTTTGTCGGCAATAAGCACGTGGTCGGCGGTGTCAAATGCGCGCGAAAGGTCGCAGCATATAATGCCCACGTGCTGTCCTGCTTCACGAGCGCGCAAGACGCAGTGTAGCACCTCCCGCATGAGGTCGGTGGTAGACCGGCCCTGTCGGTATGCGTATTGGCTGTCTGACAGTATGTTTCTTGGGAACCAAAAAGACAGCAGCCTCTTGTTCAGCCCTACCTCAAAGCACTTGCTAGGGCCGGGCACTAACGCAATCGGTCGGTACGATTTAATAACATTTTTTTTGCCTTTCCCTTTGTATAGCGGGCAAATTTTTACTTTTTTGAGGTATTCTGGGAACGTTCCTGGAATACTTGTATAGTTAAATTTGCTTTGGTTCTGTCGTTTAGTACAGTAGACGGCAAACTTCGTGCGCAAATGAGGGGAAGTGGGGGGGCAGCTTGCACGTACAATTCGCCTTTGCGCAGGCAAGGTCATTTGCGCACGAAGTTTGCCGTCTACTGTAACAACATTAAGTACCTATTTGAAATATATTTCTTTTTCCAAATTAATACAACGTTATATTATGACTAGCTGTTGCCCGCGACTTCGTCCGCGTAGAACTTTTTATCGTCTTAGAAAATGATTTCTTTCAATACAAAATTTGAACCCTCTTTTAGGGGATAATTAAAAAAAAAGTTGATGTTCATTTTCTAGTTTGTGAACAAACAGTCTAAAACCAAAGTTAAAAATCTCATACTTTAAAAATGCCTTGAAATACTCAAACTTTGAACCAATTTTAACACTCTTAGGGGATGAATTTGGAAAAACTCTGAAATCAGTTTTGTAGTCTTTTAACGTACAGAATAAGACCGAAGTTAAAAATCTCTTACTCACACTTTAAAATTTTATTGCTCGCCATTTAAAATTTGAACCCCCTTTTAAACCCCCTTAGAGGTTGAATTTTTCTAATCGCTGAAAGATTTTTTTTCGTAAACTTTTAAGTCTCTAGCTCAAAAAAAGTGTTGCCCATACAAAGCTTTCTTAACCCCCTTAGGGGTGGAATTTTCTAAAACTCTGAAAGTACTTTATTATTAATTTTAATAAGTAACATTTTGAATAGTTTTAAGTCTAGTAAAAAAAAAAGTTTTTCCCACACAACACTGGCTACCCTTCTTAAGGATCTTAAGGATCCCCTTAGGGATGGAGTTTTCTAAAACGCTGAAAGTTCTTTTTTAGTATTCTAATAAGTAATCTTTTTGCAAAGTTTTAAGTCTAACTCAAAAAAAAGTGTTGCCCATGCAAAGCTTGCTCTCCTTTTTAACCCTATTAAGGGGGAAATTTTCTAAAACGATTTGTGTTCTTTTTTTGTATTTTAATAAGTAATCTTTCTACAAAGTTTCAAGTCTCTAACTCAAAAACATAAACTTTCCCTGATAAAAACTTTGCACCCCTTTTTATCCCCCTTAGGGATAGATTTTTTCAAAACGCTGAAGGTATTTTTTTTTTGTATTTTTATAAGTAATCTTTCTACAAAGTTTTAAGTGTCTAGCACAGAAAAAAAAATTCCCCATACAAACCTTGCACCCTTTTTTAACCCCCTTAGGGAATGATTTTTGTAAAACGCCGAATGTAGTATTTTTCATGTTCTAATAAGTAATTTTTCGTCAAAATTTTAAGTCTCTATTAAAAAAAAATATGTTTTTCCCATACAAACTTTGCACCCTATTTTACCCCCTTAGGGGTGAAATTTTCCAAAACGCTGGAAGTACTTTCTTTGTATTTAAATAATCTTTCTACAAAGTTTTAGGACTCTAGCTAAAAAAAATAGTTTCCCACATACAAACTTTGCACCCCTATTTTAGCCCCCTATTTTTAGGGGTAGAATTTTCTAAAACGCTGAAAGTACTTAATTTGTATTCTGATGACTAATCTTTCTACAAAGTTTTAAGTCTCTATTAAAAAAAAAAATGTTTCCCCCATACAAACCTTGCACCCCTATTTTACCCCCGTAGGGGTGGAATTTTCCAAAACGCTGAAAGTGTTTCATTTGTATTCTAATAACTAATTTTTCTACAAAGTTTAAGTCTATAGCTCAAAAAAAAAGGTTCTCCCATACAAACTTTGCACCCCCATTTTACCCCCTTAGGGGTAGAATTTTCAAAAATCCCTTTTTATCCCTAGCCCACGTTATAAAAGCAACATACTGTGCAAAAATCAACTCTCTAAGATTAGTAGTTTCGGCTGTGCGTTGATGAGTGAGTGAGTGAATAAGTCAGTCAGGACATAGGCATTTATTATGTATAGATAGATAGAAGATAATGAAACTCCCATTCAAATATCTCAAAAAATTATGAAGCTACATCCGTTTTAATGTCGCTTGTTAGAGTGAGAAAACGATGAGGGACTGTGACGTCAATATACTCGAGCGTCATAGTAAAAAACAATCGTTTCATATGAAGGTGCGTTTTGCGGAAAAGGGACAGAACATACCCCCTTTTAAAACTTTGGACTCTTATAACTTAATCATTACCTATATAACCTCTTGCTTTGTTTTTTTCTCCATTTGACTATATTTATTTTAAATTCTTTTTCGAGAAAATACATTATGATTATTTACCATATTTTCGATTCCTGAGCTATAACCACGAACTTCGGAATTCGAAAATATTCGTGTATCTCTATCTCTATCGCACTAACCATACTCGAGTGACAGTATCGGTTTTCGTGGTAGCGCCGCAGGTACTTTGGCTGAATGCGCCGAGCGCGTGCCATTGTCATTCAAAAAAAACAAATTCGTGTTAATTATATTGTTCAAATTTGTTGATTTCATTTATTGAAATTACGACATAAAACGACATTTGCGCATATAAGTTCTCATATCAGAATCGAATATTTTTTTATGGTTTATATTTTAGCATTTGTCTCGTAAAGGTCTATCGTAGACGGGATTTAAATTATTAATAAGTGAAAGGCAAAGCAATTCCGCCATTTTGACGAAAATTTGACGGTTCTTATAGCTGACAGTTGGAGCAGCGTTTGATTTCAATAAAAATAAATGAAAAATTAAATGAAGTCGTATATTTCGGAAAATTAATTAACTGTCGCAGTCGGATAAAAACTATCCTAAGTTGCAGCTAGAATAATAATGTACCTATATAAAATGTTTCATATTTTTCCGTTCATGGGATGCTGAGAACATTCGAACCGCGCAAAGCTTAGTTTCAAACTGGCTGATTCTTTTTTTAATTTAGAGATTTATTATAAGTGGAGATGTGCCTTAGAAGAGTATTATGATTCGTCGGTTCTAAAGCTAGAAGCAAATGCAGGTTTTTCAATCTCAACACAGTGCATCATCGAGAGCTTTGGCGAACTTACTCACCCCTAGGAAGAGAACACCACACCACATACCTACTAATATTTCAGATTAAATAGTCGTGTTGCTATCCTCTGGCCGCTTACGGTTCGATTTTCTTTACAGAGTTACAATCTAAGAGACTATGCAGTTTATAATACTTATAATGTAGTGTGTAATGTATGTATAGCATAGACTAAAACTTTGTAGTTTGGAATAATCCTTGGCACGAAAATATTGCAAAGATGGTTGCGTTCGTGCCCTCGCCGAACGATGCTAAGGTTACGTGACATAACTATACGATTGCTAATGAAGAAAAGCTCAAGCCCAGCCCAAGCTCATTGTATTGAAGATTCTTAGAACCAAATATAGGTCCCTCACTCTCAACACAGCGCATGCTCTGGAAGTTTGGCGACCTTATATACCCACCACCAGAAACAACACTACAAGCCTACAGAGCAAGTAGGTATTGTTGTTATTAGTCACCCTGTGGCCACGTGGTCCGATTGCTTTGTCCTATTGATCGGACGACATGAACTTTTTTTTCCTGTTGGTCCGATTAATCGGACTACAAGAACTTGCAATTCCGCGTAGTCCTACGATCGGACGACATGGATTTTTTTTTCCTGCTGTTCCGATAGTTGTTAGCTACTGTTGTTATTATAGCTGCGGTGTTCTGCAAAATGGACTGCCCCAGTTGGACTGGTCGTAATATGAGCGAGATGACATACTGCTGTGACCTATTTGCCTCTCGAAATATTTATGTACATACCTTTAAGGATGACTCACGCTAAAAAGGACCGAGTCCGGCCCGGAACGATTTCTAAGAAAAACGACGGCGTTTTTGCGCCGGGTCCACTCAGCGATTTTTTCTCGGGCTCGTATCGCTGCCGTCCGCTTTACAACAAGTACTTCATCTTGTGGAGGGCTCGCATCCTCCATATCTATGTCGAGCGTGTATACCGAGCCATATTCAAGTCCTGCCTGGTGCCAACACGGCCCGGCACGTTATTCCATTTCATTAATAATGTTTATATATTGTTGAGGTTGACTTTACGCTACTTTACAGGTCGGACATGGACAGGAATGCCAACGCCTGGGATGCGTCTCCGTACTGGTCAGCTGAAGGTTAAAGAAGTAAGTCATTCCTACATTGTGAATATCGCCATTGGCTGCAGACGTATGCACGTATCCAGAGTTGTTGTTACTCACATATACAGTACAGATTATACATAGAAAGATATTTCTCACGGTGTAGTCACTCCCTTTTTTCTGTAGCTCTAATATGCGAGTGTGATAGAGATGTAGATAGACGGATCCACCATGGTAAGTAGCAGGCGTACGCACGTATCCAGAACTGATGCCGCGAACTTTGGCCATGTTTCTCTACCTCTGTCGCGCTCGCACATTTAAGCGACAGTTACGGAACTGGAAAGCACGGAATTTTCGATTACCGGTTGTTCCCTCTCTGTCACTCGAATATGCGACGGCGATAACGATGGAGCTCAGGAATGCCTTATGCGTGTTGCAGACTTTTTTTTTTTTTTTTTATTTAGTTGTATGGGACACCAACAGAGTACATGTTAACAAATCTTAATTTAAATATTTGCTTTTATTTGGGTTTACATGCACCCCAATTACAGGTGAACACATCTATCGCAAATATAAATCATGCATAATTTAAAACAGTTAAAAGGATATAATCGCAAATCTTAAATAGCTCTTCAACAATCATAACGCTTGGACAATAAAATAATAGAATATACATTAACAATTCATGAGGAAGATATTCCTATAAAGTTCTAATTTTTTGTTTCTTTTTTGTTGTTTTTATAGTTTCATTAAAAGACAGACTTAGACTTAGACAAATGCCATCACACCACTTTCTCAGGAGACTAGCGACTTGACACAATAAACTACACTGCGCAGATACAAACCACGGCACCTAAATAGCACCGCGATCGCAGCATTGCGCATGCTAAGATAACATGCAGATCCTGAGATACTTCGAAATGGTCCACAGTGATAGAACCTTGTCATGTGTTCAGTGTCACGTTAACTAGTTCACTTCAGTCGACATGACGCGGCCAAGGTTGTATAAGAGTGGATAACCGACGAAGAATGGCGAAGTTGTGTATTCATATATTTAACGCCGAGCCATCTCATATTTATCTCTGGAATGCTCATTCTACCGTCATATTTAGATGATTAAGGATTTATACTGATCACGTTTCTGTGTCACTATATTGAGATTTTTTTTTTTCCTCAGTTGCGGAGGCGACAAAAATCAGCACCGAGTAACAACTCTTCGAGTCAGTTTCTCCAAATAAATGATTTATTTGCAAAATATACATTTATATTGTGTTTTTATTTGTGAGAGTAAAAGTTCGTATTTAAGCCCACTGTCCCAACCTCCACCCCCAATACACCTACGTCTCATGGAAACACGATCAAATGCAACGCAGCAGGTCAAGAAAGTTGTGCTGAGCAAGAATCAGAAGATTATCGCACCTACAATTGGGAGGCACACTAGAAGCTCAAGGCAGATGGCGCTGCAATAGACTATACCTTGTTTACGTGTCGTGTCAAGTGTATGGTTGCTATATTTTCAGTATTCCTTGCGATTAACAGCTTAAAATGTACGCGTTTATGACTGTACGTGTTCTTCAAGCTGAGCTTCGAAGAAGAAAAGCGTCAGTGGCAGGGAAAAAGGCCGACTTGATACAAAGGTAATCGCCTCAAGTATTTGAGGTTATGTTAGGTATTTCGAGTGTTAATAAAAAAATCGATGCTCATGTGTGGTTTTTTCTTTCAGGTTGGAGGCATATGATCGCAACCAAAACTTTGGTGCCACCCTGGAAAAATTTAAAAATTTGGCTAGTGGTACAGCATCTGTATATCTACTTTTTCCGAAATAATCATCTGCCTTAAAATGCAGCCTACATAATCGGGCTGTGTCACTTGCCCTAAAGTTATTAATGCGCAATGCACTCTCCCAACGTTTCCTGCGAGTTGGGTCCTTGGGAAATAAGTGGACTCCTCTATTTTTACAATTTGGCGCACAACATTGAGGCATTCTTGAGAAAAATATGGAAAAATACTTATAAGAAATTATAGAAGTTTGCAATTTGACAGTTCTTATGTCAATTGTCAAAGCTGGGTACAGTAGCTTATGCGCCACCTGGCGTGAGAAAATGTCAGTTTTTCTCCTCATTGGCGGAAAGTTTTAAAAATCCTTCACTTCCGGTCAAAATGTGACAATAGTACGAGACATGTGGCAACATTTAGCCTTTTAATCGTAGGGAGAGTAAACCTTATTCTGTCAGTTCTGAAATGGCCCGAAGTACTTGGCAGACGGTACCAAAGGTGGCCAACTTTGGCACCGTCACCAAGCAAATGCCAAATGGCAAATTTATCTGTAATGAACCCTAATACTTGATCGTTCGTTTGGTCTTCACCTACAACATTCTAATGTAAGGCACAGGGCACGTGTGAGTTTCCCTGAGACCTGAAACCGTTTGGAGACTCAGGGTGCTCGGAGCGCCAATTGTCATATTCGAGCGCTTATTGTCAAAACCCTTGACGGTGGTCTAGAGGCATTAAATGAAGGGAGGCGTTTCACGGATGGAAGAATGCCGAACACAATAGGTTTTTAACTTGTGCTATATGTTAATATCTTCGATTCTCAAACAAATTTGTTAAAGATGGCTAAAAAAAAATTCTACGACACTTCATAGAAAATTTTTTTAGCCATTACAAACACATTTGTTTGAGAATCGAAGATATTGACACATAATTTTTGTTGAACTCCATTCAATAGATCAAGCAGTTTCGTTCGTACTAAGTGGTTAGTTTCAAAATCGGAAGATAAAATACACGTATAACTAACTAATCTTGGAAATAGCTAAAAACGTTGTCAATCGATGTTCTGTCTCTGGTAGTATTTGTGTCATTTAACACCTGCGTGAAACCGATACTGTTAAAATATGTGGTTATACTCGTAATATTCTTTTTAGAACAAAAGTTCAAAGAAAAGTAGTAGACCACTTTCTTGGCTGACTGTACCTATCCTATGAAATGCAGTTACGCATTCATCTTCGATATAATAATTTCCCAGTATATACGAAAAAAGAGCCATTATAATGTCATTGTGTGTTTCTCGTCGTTTTATTTAGGTACTTTTGGATTTTTAGTAGGCTGGTTAGTAGGCCTATGTCCAGCATTGGACGTCTTTTGACTGATATGATGATGATGATAATGATGGTTAGTAGGTGGTATTGAGTTCAAGATTTCTGCAGCAAGTCCTAGACGTACACTCGTACAGTCACCGGCATAACTATGATGGAACAAAGGCCGCATCTGATGACAACTCTATTCCTAGAGCCGTAAGAGCGTGCCCGATATTTTTGGGGCTTTGATTCATCATCTCAAACGTTAGTATCTCTTAGCCTGTGGTGAATGGTATAAAGTTACAGGCTTGTTGCATGGTGTTAAAATTGATAACGTCGTTTTGCTAAATAGATAAATGATTGTAATAAAGTATAAATTACAAAATATAATTAAAATCATAAAAACATGAACCTTGAAAATTTATAAAAAAGGTTTTTTATTTATTGTCCAATAGTAAATTGAAAGATACCACTAGAATCCTTACGCTTTTATAGATACAGAATAGTATTACAACTATGGACTTAAACGCAGTATTTCGCGACCGAAACAGCAATTTACTTCATTTTCCATGCAACGGTTAGTACAAATAGCAACGTGTGACGTCATACTTTAATGCCAATGAGTATGAAGCGTTAATTTTGGCTGCTCTCAGCGAGGTCCATATTAAGATCGTTTTTTAGGGTTCCGTACTCAAAGAGTTTACCCTATTACTAAGACTCCGCTGTCTGTCCGTCCGTCCGTCCGTCTGTTTGTCACCCAACAAATACTAAAAACAAAATATATATTTTTATTGATAATGGTACGGAACCCATGGTGCGTTTTTGGGTATTAATGTTCTTTAAATATAGTTGCTTTCATACAACCATTTTTTCCTCTACAAAAACTAGTTCAAATGGCATCGTAAAAAAAATTAAGGTCACAAGCCCACTTTACGATTCACCACTACGGCTCGGTATTCAAATAAAGAACCTCGTACTTTGATGCGATTTTATTTCTAGATTTTAACTAAATAGAGTCAACAATATGTAGAACAGCTAAAATATAGAAAACTAAAAGCGGTGTGCAGTGTTGAAATCTGAAGCCATAGTGTTATTTGTGTGTTTTAGTAACCCAAATAAGAAAATGCAATATGAGTTATTTATTGAGTTCTTTCATTTAATGACAGAATACAAAATATTCATCGATATCGATGTGTGTTGTGTAATAAAAATGTTAAATGACGAACTATTTGAACTGCTAGTAAATGAGTATTTTCTAAGATCGTACCACTCTGGACACAAGCACATCAGCATTCATATTGCACACTTCATAGATTCCTTTACTGTGTCCTAGGTTGTACGTGCATATCTGTATATAATTGGATTCAGGAATGAATAAGTTGTGTGTAGTCACTTTAAATTTGGCGAATCCGCAGGCGATAACCTCAGATCAAGAAAAAAGATAGACAGAGCATTACGAACAACCTAGTAAAGCCGGTTTACAACCAAGCCAAATAAGTTTAGCACACGCTCACGCGCACTTAATACAGACAAAATTGAACAAAACTCTGAGTATGGGAACATAGTGCTAAATAATGTACTAGTACAATAATGTACTAGTAGAATACAATACAGGCGTCATAGTTAACTAAGACGCCTGTATTTGGTTTATTACTCTTAGGTCTATGTATCAGCTTTAAATATGGAACACTAAACAAACTTTTTTTATAAAGTACGCAGACACGGAAATATAAACTCTTCACAATCTATCTCTCTACTACCACACACCCCTAGTATATATATTGACTCCCAGATTCGCAATAACTACGCGTAATCGAAGGTCAGACTTTGACTGGATCGTGGGTAATTGATGTAAACACCAGGCCCCGTAGCATGGATGATCACGCGATAAGTGACAAGATAACAGCGTCGTCTCGTTCTATCGAACGGTATCAGCCTGGGACGGATGCTCTATCATGTCACTTATCGCGTGATAAGGCCATCCATGCTACGGGGCCAGGTCGTGCGCGGCGCGGGTCGGGGGCGGCGCGGGTCGGGCGCGGCGCGGATCGGGCGCGGTTGAAGCGGTATATTCACACCGCAAGCGGGCGGCGTGTGGTAACGTTACTGCCGCGTCGGTCCTGCGTTCAAAAGGACGGCAAGGAGAATACGCCCGGCAGCACCAGTCGACTTCAAGATGTGGAACGGTGAAGACTCCGACGAAGAAGACCTATAGCAATAATCTGGTTGTTAATAAAAAAAAAAGAATTTGGGTTCACGACCAGGGGCCTGTTTATCAAAAGCTTGTAACTTGTAATACAAGCAGAAGTCTCTTTCTAATGAGAGAAGTTGAAAAGAGACTTCCGCTTGTAGGTATTACTAGTTACAAACTTTTGATAAACGGGCCCCTGAATATTTTCAATGCAGAGTTATTTTGTATGATGACCGCTGATTTCCACTGGCTGGCACAAAACTTGAGGTCTCAACTAGGCACAACAATGGTAATCAACTAGGCACAAAAATAATTCAACAGTAATCTGCAGCAACCAGTACATTTTGTAGTATTAGAATGGTATGAGTTCTTCAAAAAAAAATTCCTTTTTAGTTCTACATCTACCAGTGAACCCGAAGAGGAAATTTTAATTTAAATAAAAATATTTGATAAACATATGATAAATGTTAAGTCTTTTTCTTCAAAACGTGACATAATTTACATATCGAAACTAACATAACTATTCAACGTGAGTAGTAAGTAGTCATATCAGATTAAAAGCTAAAAATTGTACATAAATTCACGAACTACTAAGCAACATATAATATGTCTAGGAACCAACCATGCTGGGGACGATATATGGAGCTTTTATTTTTTGTGTACCTACTAATATAGTCACTTTAAATAAAAATAATTACTAATTTTGAAGTAATAATTTTTTTTCGTAATTCAGCACCAGGAAAAAAACTCTTTATTCAGGTTTTCTTAGGTTCTCTTTATTCTTTTTATTTTTTTAAATAATTGAAGTAATTTCTTTTCATATTTAACATTAAAATGAGAGCACTCGTTGCGCTTGAAGATTTCTTTAAATTTATTTGTAAGAAGAGCGCGCACTTAAATATTTCGTGATCTATGAAAGATATTTATGTCTTGTTTTTTTCAATACTTTTTAGTAACCCAATAGTATACATATGCATTAAAACATTCATGTTGCATGAATTGCATATTTTTAATGAAATCAAACACAAACTACAAATAAAGTAAAAAATAAATTAATATGCCGGTTTTTGCCAGTAGATTTTGGTATATATTTTTATTTTCTTTTTATATGCAATTTATATAATAAGCTTTTATTAGACATATAACACATTGAAATAAGTCCATTTGTTTAGCTTGAATATATAATTTAAATATTTTTTTAAGAATGTCGCACACATTTAAACTTTAATATTTCGTGAAGTATGAAAGGTATTGGCGTCGAGTTTTTTTTAATAGTGCTTGTTATATACTCAGTAATATATATATATGCATTAAACCATTCATGATAAGTACATTTTGTATATGAAATCAAAAAAAAAACTACCAATCAAGTCAGGAAAAAAAACTAAAAAGGCCGGTTTCTGCCGAATTTTTCTGCATATATATTTTTTTAAATTGTATGTAACTAAAATATATAAAGAGCTTTCATTTGAGGTATTATACAATAAAATTAGTCTATTAGTTTAGCTTGTAGAATTTTTTGAAATATTTTTTAAAGAAGTGGCGCTATATCTTTTTCTACAATGCAAAGTGAACGTCCTCATATTCCTTGGTTTACAAACGCTAGGCTAAGCAGGAAATTAATTCAAATAGGTTTAAGGTTGCGTGGTCCCTTCTATCACTGTGCCAAGCAACTTGCTTTCATCATAAAGTGCAGCATTTTGTTCATAACAAGTAGGACTATCCCAACCATAAAACCAACTGCCCTGAAGCAGAGGCGATATGGATGTTTAATCCAGCTTTCGTGGAACGAATTAATATTCCTCAATGATTTATTTTACAAGTTTTCGATCTCACATGCATGTTCCCTAGAGTTATCTATAATTAAACATGATACTTATTGAGGTTGCATGGGTTGCCATGCAGAATCGATTTAGCGTTATCCAAACCTATACAATTACTATTCAAATTACAAATAATGCTTAAATCGATTCTCATTCATAAGTATGACTACCTATGATTTTAATTGCAAGTTACACTTTAAGTTGGAACGACAGCGTGAAAATTCCATATAATCATTTTTTGGACTCTTTTTCTTTGTCTACGCCTTTTCCCTTCAGACTGTGTGGCTTAAATGAAAAACAATTTTATGTTATAATCTTTTAGTATAATATCCCAACAATCAATCATTACTTCATATAACTTTTATTGCTGGAAAGGTTCGTGAGTGGCGACCACGTACCGGAAGGCGCAGCGTGGGTAGGCCCCCCACAAGGTGGACTGATGACCTGGTAAAGGTCGCGGGAGTCCGCTGGATGCGGGTGGCGCAGGACCGGTCATTGAGGCACTCTTTTGGGAGGCCTATGTCCAGCAGTGGACGTCTTTCGGCTCATATGATGATGATTATAATGACTTTAAATGCAAAATTAACAATTATTTTAAAAAACCGCGACTAACAACTGCAATTTAGGTCGCAGCGTAATTCAGCAGGCGTACCTAGCATGGTTGCTATTATAATTAATCGCTGTTGACCGTCACGTTCTGACTCTACGAGTGCGAGGGTGACGGTTGTCCCAAAATGTGGGACTGCGGGAGATGAATAAAGCAAGCTTGTCTATGTGATCTTCTATGAGAGGAAGTGGGTATGCATCTTTCGCTATCTTGCTATTTACTTTCCTGTAGTCAACACAGACCCTGAGACTACCGTCCTTCTTTCGAACTAGCACTAGACAACAATTAATGACATAATTAACTTTAAAAAAAAAGTTTAAGCCGACTTCAATTCGCCAAGCCACATACATATACATTTCCATTTCCTTTCCACTTAAGGATGACTCACGCTAGAACGGGCCGTGTCCGGCCCGGGCCGTTTTCTAAGAAAAACGACGGCGTTTTTGCGCGGCCGAGCAATACCCAAGCCCGGCCGAGCCATACCCAAGCCCGGCCGACCTACGGCCGGGCCGTGCCGACACCGAGCCGCTTCCGACCGTGCAAAAACGCCGTCGTTTTTCCTAGAAAACGGCCCGGGCCCGTTCTAGCGTGAGTCATCCTTTAAGCGCATTAACTGCTGTCCGAGGGCAAATGCGTTAATAATTTCTCAAGGATTTCAGAATCACCTTTGGCAATTCATTAATCATTAGTTGCTTCTTCAACGGAATCAGATAAGAATCTTCTCACATCATTGAGATGCTCCATAAGTCATCTGTGGTCTTCATCATCAGTTCCACTTCACCAAACTAGCGATTTCCAGGGGTAAAATAGACGAGTTATAATAGAAAATACCGAAATGACTATACATGTGCGTATATAATTTGAGGTTTGCCCTCGATTTCCCTGGGATCCCATAGTCAAATCCTGACTTGGTGACAATAGGACCACGTATGCAGTAGGTATACTCTTTCGAATAAAAACATATTTTTGTAAATCTGTCTACTATTGACGGAGAAATCGGTGAATAATGAACATACTAACATATAAAAATATATATATACTTATAGTGGAACGTAAAACCTTCTCCTTTTTTGAAGACGGTTAAAATGGCAACCATCTTAACAGAGGCCCTAGCACGATAAGTTTTATCGTCACGCTTTACGGCGAAAATGTACAGAAACGGCACGTAAAACGTGACGATAAAACCAATCATGCTAGGGCCTCAGATATCGAAAGCGCGCCGGGACCTATGGGCCTTCTGCTCTGGGCAAAGCTCGTTCTCCTTCGGGCCTTTGCTTGTCATCATGTCTCGCTTGAAAGACACTCGGGTAATAGTGAATGTCCACGTGGGCTCGTTTTTCGGGTTTTCGGCCCTACGCTAAGCAAAAACTCTTTGGTAGGAATAAACTATTTTTAGTTACTTGCCAACCTTACCGTATTTAACCACTTCGACTGTGTCCGACTCGTGCTTGGCCATTTTATTGTGAATGTGTAAATCAAATGAATTTTATGTAAATGTCGACATAAAAAATATTTAATTTCATACACTGGCGTGTTGGCCATGGTGCCGATCTGTATATAAGCGGGGCCAAACAACCTGGAGTTAATATTCTTCAGTCAGCGTTAGTACTTACAACATTCATCTCTCAGGCGAGTAACTACCTAACTGATTTCTAATTATATTCTTGATTGAGTAAACTTACAATAACACACGAATCTGATTACTGAATCAAATACTGGGATAAATTTACTACAAACTTATGTATATTTCACAATATTTGGAGCTCATTACATATATTTTTCTATCTATAACGTTTTGTCAAACGTAGTTAAAAATGACGTGCTTAAACTTTGAAGACATTTATCACCCACTTGTTTTTCGAAATCGTTTAAACGAAAGCTCAAAACACATTAATTATTCTATTCTCAGTAATTTGATATATAATTTTAATAGAAAACTAAAACTTCACAAACTTGTTATCTCAACCAGTACAATTTGTCAAGAAATGCAAAAAAAATGGCGGCTGACAGAAAATTTTCGGTTTTTTTTTTCCTGTGTTCTGAGTAATGGTAATTTGGCCAAAATTGGTTTCTTATGTCGGTATAAGGCACAAGCTTAGTTTGAAAAACCTTGGAAGAAATTCGGCCAATGAGGGCGCGGCCGTTACGACCACAGTGTTCATAGCGCGCTATAGGCCCAAATTAGTTACGAACACACGTGTGTTCGAAGCGCGCTTGACGGGTTAAGAACCTCCTTCCTTTTTGAAGTCAGATAACAATATTTTTGTTGAATTTTAGACTTGTAGTACTTTACGTACCAATTTAAATTTAAAAAATGCGTGCTTCATCACCGTGGTAACAAGACTGTTATATTATAAATAAATAAATTAATTTATTTATTAATGGACCATCTGGGATCATTGTTGTTAGTATGTACTTAAGCTAATATTAGTAATGATTATAAAAATTCAATAACACAGTAATACATACACATAACATTCAATTAAAGAAATTGTAAAAAAATAAGTCATTATGATTATTATTGTCAGCTATCATAGGCATATTTAAGAAACTAATTCATATTCATAATTTATAGTTAAGATGTCTCATTTTTAATTACGTACAGTCGCCATCACGTACATAGGTACACTATAGGTGTCCAAAAATATCGGCACATGCACCCTAATGCCTTGAAAACAGAGGTGTGTTCCGATGTTTGTGAGCAGCTTGTTTGCTCCAATGTATGTGATGGCGACTGAACATACATTTAATGTTAGCTACTGTACTGCCTACAAGAGAGATGCCTATTTTATAATATTAAGCCTAAATTATTGATCATTAATTTCTAAAAAGTCCGTGTGTCGGAACTCCGGTATTTTCCTGACTTAACGTAACCAACTTTACTCTACGTTAGTTCTAGCCAAATATTTTCTCCTTCTTTCTTTCAAACTTTGGTACAGACTTGCTACTCTACCTAACATATAAGTATTCTATGAAGGTTTCGTCTCACACATATGTCGAGCTGAATTTGACTGTCCGGGTGGTTTGTCCAGGTAACAATGGTTCGAGCAGCTGTAATAGTGATGATCGCTGCGATGTTGATGATGGTAGCTGTCTCCAATGTACAGGTGCGTTGCTGACACCTTCTTTTATGGTGTGTTTCCATGGCCTAGGCAAGGCAAGTCTTTATATAAATGCCAGCGCGTTAACGGCTGGTCTACCTCGGGAAGCGAAATGTTTGAGGAAGTCGCAGGGGTTTGCTCACTCAAACCAAGCCGAAGTAGTTGTAGAAGCTCAGAGATTTGTGAAGGCCTGTTGAATCTTAGATAAGGGCGAGTATGCATTAGAGCTTTACGAGATAGTGAAGCAATGTGCGAGGAAATACTTCACTAATACAATTGCTAGCCTCGGTCACGCATCATTTCACAATGGTGGATTTTTCTGGAAGCTTTTGTCTTTTCATGTAAAATATTCTTGAGTCGTAATGCATAAGCTCTTAACTCGTTCGATTGCACCATCATATGCCTTCCAAAACATAAACTACAATGATCGATAGACTTACACATTTGTTCACAGTGCGAATACGAGAATAAGTAAGTACCTATTGAATATTGATACTAATTACTTAAGCTAAATCCTGTATGAAAAGATTGCATAACTATAATTTTACAAACACTGAGTAAGTACGTGTCAAGAACTCTACTTATTAAAGATACATCCATGAGAATGAATACTAGTAGTGCCAAAACCCCAACTCAAAATGGCGCATTTATGACGTCGAGTTGCGGAAACCCAGCCCGCGTACAACCTATACCTATACATCCATGAGAAATTTCCCATCGGAAACTCCCTAACGGAAACTTGTTTTTCATGTACCTTGGAAGTATTTGGATATCTCTGAGATCGGCATTTTTTTTTCTTGTACCTTGATGTTTTTGGCTTTCCGGGCCAACGGCCATCGGTTCTACGTGCAATGTGCCCCGCCCACTGCCACTTAAGTTTATAGCGATTCGGAGGGCTATATCGGTTACCTTGGTTCTGCTGCAGATAGCCTCATTTCTGATGCGATCACGCAGAGAAACTCCCAACATAGCCCTCTCCATTGCCCTTTGGGTGACTTTGAGCTTCCAGTAGGTCGATCACGTAACGCATTGTACGAACGTCTGGTAGGTCTAAATATCACTTTTTATATGGAAAATTGACAGTTAAATTGTACCGAAGCGCGTTCGGAACGTTATCTGATTATACCACTCTGAGGTTGGTACTCGTATTTAAGTATAATATTCTCAGGGTAAGATTTCAGCCGTATCAATTAACACCAACAAACCGAATACGTTAAAGTGCAGTCACAGTGGACTTGAGATACTTATCGCTAAGAAAATCGTAGAAATAAACTCAGATTAGGCCCGAATAATCTTATACACTTTATATACGATTTTAACCTACCGGATCAGGCGGCATTTTATTATTTATTTGTGCAAGAAATAACCGAAGTTCTTCCCACAAAAGGCGCTTTATTTCTCTTCATTGCTCCAAGTATTGTGTTTTATGTTCACAGCGTTATATTAGCACGCCCGCACGTTGTTCAACCGCGAAGGCACGCTTATCGCCAGCAGCCTGGAAGCAGACGTGATTCGTAAGGCAGCAACTTTTTGGCTCAACTTCACAATGGGCCATAATAGCCGAGTATAGACACGCACGATTACGCACAAGGAACTACACACAATGATGGCCACTCATAGACGATTATAATCTCATAACCTTGCGTCTCTTGTGTGTCTTGTGTTATCGGCTATCTTGTCCCATTGTACAGTGGCGGCATTCTAGGTATAGTCCCAGTTTAGGCGATTCAAAGAAAACGCAACTGCGCTGTACAGCGATCAGACGCGGTAACAGGCGGACGGACGGAAGCAAATATTATTGTCCATGAGCCTACTATGAGGACTTATTTGATTCAAGGGATTTAAATCATTCTCAATTGGATTACTTGTCGAGTGAAATTTGCTTTAGTTCTGTCGTTTAGTGAAAAGACAGTTAAGTACCTATTTGAAATGTATTTCCTATTCCAAATTATTACAACGTTATATTATGATGGGCCTTAGAAGAGTATTATGATTCGTCGGTTATAAAGCTAGAAGCAAATGCAGGTTTTTCAATCTCAACACAGTGCATCATCGAGAGCTTTGGCGAACTTACTCACCCCTAGGAAGAGAACACCACACCACATACCTACTAATATTTCAGATTAAATAGTCGTGTTGCTATCCTCTGGCCGCTTACGGTTCGATTTTCTTTACAGAGTTACAATCTAAGAGACTATGCAGTTTATAATACGTATAGTGTAGTGTGTAATGTATGTGTAGCATAGACTAAAACTTTGTAGTTTGGAATAATCCTTGGCACGAAAATATAGCAAAGATGGTTGCACTCGTGCCCTCGCCGACCGATGCTAAGGTTACGTGATATAACTATACGATTGCTTATGAAGAAAAACTCAAGCCCAGCCCAAGCTCATTGTATTGAAGATTCTTAGAACCAAATATAGGTCCCTCACTCTCAACACAGCGCATGCTCTAGAAGTTTGGCGACCTTACCCACCACCAGAAACAACACTACAAACCTACAGAGCAAGTAGGTACCTACCTATTGTTGTTATTATAGCTGCGGTGTGCTGCAAAGTGGACTTCCCCAGTTGGCCTGGTCGTAATATGAGCGAGATGACATACCGCTATGACCTAACTCTCGAAATATTAAAGTATGTACACACCTTTATGTACGCTACTTTACAGGTCAGACATGGACAGGAATGCCAACGCCAGGGATGCGTCTCCGTACTGGTCAGCTGAAGGATAAAGAAGTAAGTCATTCCTACATTGTTAATATCCCCATTGGCTGCAGATGTATGCACGTATCCAGAGCTGTTGTTACTCACATATAGGTACAGACTACATGGAAAGATATTTCTCACGGTAGTCACTCCCTTTTTTCTGTCGCTCTAATATGCGAGTGTGATAGAGATATAGATAGACAAATCCATCATGGTAAGTAGCAGGCGTAGGCACGTATCCAGAACTGATGCCGCGAACTTTGGCCATGTTTCTCTACCTCTGTCGCGCTCGCACAATTAAGCGACAGTTACGGAACACGAAAACACGATTTTTTTTGATTACTGGTTGTTCCCTCTCTGTCACTCGAATATGCGACGGCGATAACGATAGAGCTCAGCAATGCCTTATGCGTGTTGCTGACTAAGACAAATGCCATGACACCACTTTCTCATGAGCTCTAGCGACTTGACACAAGAAACTACACTGCGCAGATACAAACCACGGCACCTAAATAGCACCGCTATCGCAGCATTGCGCATGCTAAGATAACATGCAGATCCTGAGAGATACTTCGAAATGGTCCACAGTGATAGAACCTTGTCATGTGTTCAGTGTCACGTTAACCCTTAACATCGCAAGACATGAAGGAATGTAGCCAGCTATCACTCGGAATGTTTTTTGTGATAGTTATTGGATAAAAATAACTATTAAGAAAAAAAAATTAAAAACATTATGAAAGTAAGTTTTTCAGGACGTCCGTTAAAACGGCCATTGCCACGAATCGTATAAATTTAATGCTCTTGATGTTATCCTAAAAAACGGACAATGCTGTCATGGAGTTTAAAAAACAAAATTAAAAAAGTGTTGTAAACTAAAAATAAGCTTGAATAACTGAACAAAATCATCATCAGCATCATCATCACACCAGCCAAAAGACGTCCACTGATGTACATATGCCTCTCCCGAAGAGTGCCACAGTGACCGGTCCTGCGTCACCCGCATCCAGCAGACTCCCGCAACCTTTACCAAATCATCAGTCCACCTTGTCGGGGGTTTAACCACGCTGCATCTTCCGGTACGGGGTCGCCACTTCAAAACCTTTCCGCCCCAACGGCCATCGGTTCTATGTGCAATGTGCCCTGCCCACTGCAACGTAAGCTTAGCGATTCGGAGGGATGTTACCTTGGTTCTGCTGCGGGTAGCCTTATTTCTGATGCGATCACGCAGAGAAAATCCCAGCATAGCACTATCCATTGCCCTTTGGGTGACTTTGGGCCTTCATATGAGGCTTATAAACAACCACGTTTCAGTGTCATATGTCATCACTGACTGGCAACACACACTGGTCAAATACTCTCTTATCGTATGGCGCTTACACACTGGTACATACACGTATAATATGTATTAGTATCGATGTCGCTGATAGAGTTCCAGTGTGCGCTGCGAGGTTCAGAAGGAACAGTGCAGCTGCCGAGTTTGTTGTTCTTTTAGCACCACCCGGAGGTCACGTGTAGGGTTTCTAGGGTTATTCCTACGGACGTAGAACAACAACGACCTCCATCAAATACTCTCATCTTGAGACACTGCGGAATATTGAACGAAAAGTGAGATGGGTCGGTAGTTCTTCAGCAGGGTGTTGTCACCTTTTTTGAAGAACAGCACCACCACACCTCTATTCCATGCCTTTGGCGTTTTTACTTCCAGTAATCGAACAAATTTTGAAGGGCCGTAAGGACCGGTTTTCCACCTGCCTTCAGGAGTTCGGCTGTTTTTCCGTCTTCACTTGGTGCCTTGTTGTTCTTGAGCTGTTTAGAGCCATTACAATCTCGTACAGGCTGTTTTCTGGGATATCGTCGGTATAGTGTGGGGTTAGTCAAGCTCTAGGGTTTTTCGCCAGACTAACCTCCGGTCCGCGAGTTGATGTGCATAGCTGTCCGCATAGCACTCTATCTCAACCAAAAGCTCAGGTTTAGAAGAAAAGATTCTACCTTCTTCAGTTTTTAACTAGCTGAGCTGGCTCTGCCCAATGGACAGATCTCTCGAGAACACTTTAGCGCCCTTATTACGCTGGATGGCGTCTTCAATAGTTTGTATTGAATTGGCGCAGATCGTGGTTCTTGAAGAACTTAGACCCACAGGCACGGGCAGCTTCCACAAACCCGTCGTTGAATTCGTCCACATCGCCGTCTAGGCAATGTAAACGGTTTGAAGTTCCAGCTGAAAGCTCGCGGGGTTTCGAATTTGGATTGATGCTGGACGGAGACTTCATCAATCGAGAGCGCGCTTGCTTGACACATATATTCAATGTGCCTCTTAACAGACGGTGATTGCTCCCGGGTTTAACTGTATTGATCACATAGACATCATATAATGTATCATGTATCCTTCCTCGTCGACAGGATGAAGTCAGTCTCGTTTTTAATTGCACCGTGGCCTCAATCTCTTAGCCAGGTCCACTTTCTGTGCTCGCGTTTATTGAAGAAGGAGTTCATCATGTATTCGTCACTCCTTCTCCAAGAAGCCAACTAGTAGTTGGCCCAGGTGGTTTCGAGTTCCAACTCTAAATTGCCCCACTCTCAGCTCTTCACCATCTCTCTTGCCCAGATTTGCGTTGAAGTGCCCCATGACAACGGTGAACTAGGTTTTGGAACTATATATGGTACGTCGAAGATGTACTCGGTACCAACATTGATAGTAATGAAGGTGGATTTTGTGTTTGTTGTTGAGGACAAAAGTTACTTGTAGACGGGGTGCTAGAGGTCAGACCGTGATCAGCAGGTCGATCACGTAAGTACCCCTCTGGTCGAGTCATTATATTTTGTGCAAGATTTTTCACTGAACTCTTCCGAGTCAGATGGCGCAAGCATCGCCATTATTTTTTGTGCGCGCCATACATTTTTCCACGCCATTGTGAAACTAGGATAAAAATAATTTATATATAATTCACAACTCCAAAGCAACAACGTCCTATAAAAGTGACAGTTAATAAATAAACTAATTAAAGGAAATAATGGCAATGTCCGTTTTCTGTCACAATGTAAAACAAACTTTGTATCCACACAAGTCGGCACTGTCCGTTTAATATGACATGCTAAATGGTACGTAGTTACATATACAATCGATAATGTCACAAAAACAGGACAAGCTATAAATCATCCTTTTTGACTTAGAATCAATTAAATATTTAATGAAGTTTATATTAAAAACAAAAGTTTATCTCATCTGAATGTTAATTCAACAAAATGCAATCAATTTTTTTTATTTCGTTTTTGTTTTATGGGGCCAGAAACAAAAGCCGACGCAAATTCAGAAAATCCTTGACTTCAACTGACGCTCGCGCACAAATTGAACTTTGCATACTGTTGGCGTATTCGACAAAGATAAAGTAATATTCTCGCCCTTTCGTTTGGCGTATTTACTTTTCTAGCCTGCAGGCGCATTCAAACTTTGCCCGGCATTTAGTAACTGTACTAAAAAAGTGACAGGAAAGCTTTAAGGGTTAACTAGTTCACTTCAGTCGACATGACGCGGCCAAGGTTATATAAGAGTGGATAACCGACGGAGAATTGCGAAGTTGTGTATTCATATATTTGACTCCGAGCCATCTCATATCTCTGGAATGCTCATGCTATGCTATTTTCTGTGTCACTATATCGAAAATTATTTTTTTCCCCAGTTGCGGAGGCGACAAAAATCAGCACCGAGTAACAACTCTTCGTGTCAGTTTCTCCAAATAAATAGTTTATTTGCTTGTAAATTTATATTGTGATTTCATTTGTGAGAGTAATATTTGGTCCTTACCTATGAAATTGGCGGTTTTTTCACAGATATTATTTTGTACGTAATTTATTCATTTCTATTGCAACTTCCAAATTATTTTTTAATTTCATTATTAGACTATGTAACAAAAGTTTTAAATACAAAAAATAGGTTTCAATTTTTTATTTATTGTTTCAAATTAAAGCTTGAAAACCGCCATTTTCATGTGCTGCCGGTTAAAGTGTTTCAATTACGTATAGTTTTGTGATGCGAACTATTTTTAAGGAATGAAGATATGTGTAAAGTAGCTTAAAAGTTTTCTGTATTCCTACCAAAATTTAGTTTGCTTTGAATTTGACATTGCTGAATAATCCGCAAAATTCAATGTATGAAAATCACAGTTTTCATAAAATTCTCCATACACACCGCCAATTTCATAGGTAAGGACCTAATATTATAGTTCGTATTCAAGGCTTGACATCTCAAATTTTGGTAAAAAATAGTTGTTTAGTAACCAGTTAATACCTTCTAACGTACCTAACAATTTTCGTGTCGGAAAATATAAATCATAATCTGAAAGATATGAGAAGTAACATAGTTTTCGTAGAAATCCATTTTAACATAATAAAGAAGAGAAAAATAAATCTAAAGTCAATCCTACTTTTTTACTTATAACCCGTTTACTGCTCCGTTTTTTATTAGAAAGAGATGAAACTTTATAATCTTCTTCATAAAGTAATGAACAATAACGTCATTTTCTTACTTTTTTTAATTTCTTAAAAATTGACCTCGTTTTCTGAAATATTCCGCCTAAGTTCCTACCGCTCCCCATTTTTATGGCAGATGGCCGTGCGGCCTCGGGCTGGACGGACGTCTGTAGCTATTTTTTTGTCACACAACTGTATAATTCGCAAGTTTAAT
The DNA here is from genome assembly GCA_963854355.1 of Epinotia brunnichana. Taxonomy (NCBI): domain Eukaryota; kingdom Metazoa; phylum Arthropoda; class Insecta; order Lepidoptera; family Tortricidae; genus Epinotia; species Epinotia brunnichana. Next base: position 81,019,697 of record OY977935.1, on the reverse strand, counting down.
ACCAGCAACCAGATAATAATATGTTTTTAGGGAAACAATATAGAATGTCATGTGGTTGGATAAGCAATAAAACTAGATTTTATGCTATTTTTACAATACGCAATAATATCAATAGTTCAAAAAACATACAATTACAACACGATTTTTCATATTTTTCTTCTTCGAGCCCTTTCTTAATGTAAAAAATTCGAATTCGTTTCTTTAGCATGTGGAATATTTATTTATTACACAGGCCACATTATCTCTTGTACGGCGTATAGGTGTATGTGTGTGTATTTGTGACATAGAGGTAGAATAGATAGAGGGACTCACCCACACATACACACATGAGTGACAAAGATGTATGCATAGGCAATACCGCAAATTGGCACGAGATACAGTGTCATATTTTCTGTCCATCATCGCGTATACGGATTTTTTGATTGCCACCAGCTTGTTTGCCACCACACCTGTCAAAATTTGTACTGAAACTGACACCACCATGACGTCACCGATATAATAAGACTAAATTATAAATGACATTTAGGCGTCAAGAATGTATTAGCTTCGGATACTTCTTGTAGTATTCACTTATTTGCCGATTCTAAAGGTATATCTGTATAGCTTGGCTAGCCAACGCACCACCACAGGCCACCACTCCCGGCAACGGTCGGGCCATGACTGCTGTCATCGTGACGTATGCGCACTAGATAAGCACAGATACACTAAACTTCTTATTTAGTATGGTTAATATACCATCGTCCCTTTTGGGTCTACGCTAGGACGTCATCTACTCGTATATATCCTCTATCTACGATTTGTGATAGATCTGACATATATATAGGTCTGAAATCTATTGGTTTTGCAAAACTTATATTCTAAACTAGCTTTTACCCGCGACTTCGTTCGCGTTGAATACGTACAATCGACAACCCTAGGTCATTTGTTGACTGACCATTTGTGAACCTTATTTAGCTTGCAAATTGGCGGTGATCCAGTTGACGGGTTATTATGGTATTGTGGTTAGAAAAAAAGGAGGGGTAACCTGGAGCACCGTGTCATGTTCCCACGAAATATGAAGATTGTACCATTTATGATGTTGTAATTGTGATCCTGCCATAATGTTTACGCCATCCATTGAATGGCAGTGCTACAGTGCCAACAGATGGAATCCAAATCATTATTAGAAAAACATACTTAATCACAATATTTATAAGATCAAGCCGGAATCGTCTACCTCCAAATGAACGTTGCGCTGGTCTCTACTAAACTAAATGGGTGGGAAAAAGGGCTAAATGATGGCACTTGTCACATGACGTAAAATACCTACCCTTATAATGTTGACCGAAAGTGAAGGATTTTTCAAACTTTCGGCCAATTTTAGCTGCGATAATCTTCTGATTCTGGCTCAGCACAACTTTCTTGGCGTGCTGCCATGCATTTTGTGGTGTTGTCATGAGACGTAGGTTACGGTCTATAAGAAGCATACTTAGAATAAAATATGAAAATGTAAATAAGTCTGTGTCATTTTCCATTCAGATGTTTTGACGGTTTTGACAATTTTAGTTTTTCTAAGGAGGTTGGTGACTGGTTCAAATTCTTAATGTCACCAAAAAGTAATAAAAACTTAGGTCAGTGACCAGTCACAGTAAAGTGAGATAGTGTGCGTGAAATGTAGTGGTGTGAATTACTGGGGAGAATTACGATAACGTTGCGCGGCCTAGCGGTTTTCATTGTGTCGCGTATGTAGTTTCATTTTGAATAAGGAGCCTTAAGCCCACTGTCTCAACCTCCACCCCCAATACACCTACGTCTCATGAAAACACGATCAAATGCAACGCAACAGGTCAAGAAAGTTGTGCTGAGCAAGAATCAGAAGATTATCGCAACTAAAATTGGCCGAAAGTTTTAAAAATCCTTCACTTCCGGTCAAAATGTGACAAGGGTACGAAACATGTGGCATCATCTAGCCTTTTAATCGTAGGGAGAGTAAACCTTAGTCTGTCAGTCCAAAAATGGCCTGAAGTACTGGGCAGACGGTACCAAAGGTGGCCAACTTTGGCACCGTCACCAAGCGTCTAATGTTCCAATTACGTGGCGGCATGTAACAACAGAACAAAATTGTGCTGACGCGGCCTCTCGTGGCACATCCGCGACTGATCTTGTAAACCACCCGCTATGGTGGAGTCCCTCGTGGTTAGAGAATGACCCCAGCACTTGGCCGTCTAAGGGGCCAGAGTTTCCCGAAATAACAAAAGGGCGTAAGTAAAAAATGACGTCATATTCCCAACAAGAATCCAGAGCTGCAATTACCATAAAAAAGTCGATAAGATTGACAAATTGACATTGACGGTACCTAGTGACATTTGAGTCTTGTTGCTTTCGCGGTTTGTGAATTTTAAGTATTCGTGATAAAAAAACGTTTTAAATTATGGCATCAACTAGTGAACGTTGAATATGCTTTAAAAATCGATCTCGGAACAGAACATAATGTATAACCTTACTTACGAACACAAAGTACCTATTGCTGAAATATAACTGTTTACTATGTATAATTTCAGTTGGAAGGAAAACATGGAAAATTATATGTTTTGGAAGACAATGAAAGCGACAACCAAAGTTAATGCAAAACTCAAGCTCCGGCTTCCAATAGTCAGGACACCCCATGGTCACCCTTACGAGAAACATCCAACTTCTCAATGGAAAATCAACATGAGCTTGATACTTCCCAGGAAGCAATAACTGACTTAGATGTATAATCTAATAATAAAGAATATATAAGATTGCTTATATGTAATTGTTTTACTTGACAAACCTGACATTCATATACATATTACATAAAAATCAGGCACTTCTAAAATTTTCATCCATTCCCCATTCAGGAATTCGCCAAAGAGTACCTAGTATAGATATCTATTCAGTATTTTTACATCAGCCCCGTTGTGTTCTACAAGGTCACTTCAGTGTATAGTGAGTCTTCAGACTTGTGAAAATAGGCAAATAGGTAATTAATTCATGTAGTTTAATATGTTGTTGAATTGATTCGCCACAGACCAAGATTGATGCATGTTCAATCCAAAATGTCTGTTTTTTTCAATAAGTGTGAAATCTATTATCTATTATTGGGGATAAAACGTTGTATGCAAATCCGCTATTTTTGAAGGTAGATCTATGAAATTCGAGTTTTGGCTTTTCGGTCAGAAATTAAAATAGGTTTCCTTCGAGCATTATCGGGTATTCCTGCTTTAAAAGGGCGAAATGGAGGGTGAAAGTTTTTATGAAAGTTTCGTTATTTTTGAAGGTGTGAAATTTGAGATGATGGTTCGCTGTTATTATAATTGGCTCGCAACAAAAATAAGCTTTTCGTCAAATTATTTGATCAGCATAGAAGATTGAATTTGTTATACACGAGCTGCCTGCACGGCTTCACCCGCGTATTGCAAAGAACGCAGCCAAACCCGCGGGATAAAACAAAACCTATGTTCTATCAGAAAGTTCATTCTATACGCAGGTGAAATGATTTTTGAAATCGGTTCAACGGTTCCGGAGACCCGTTATACACAAACTTACAAATCGTACAGACTTTTCCTCTTTATAATACGAGTATTAGTACCTACATATATTGATGAAATCTTGATTTGCAAAGAATGTCCCAAACGATTAACTATGTAACCAATATTAGTCCGCCTTATAATTTTTTTGATGGGATATTGAGATATGTTATAGTTTTACGCACCTATAATATTCTGAATTTGTAATAGAGCACTGGTGACACATCATCGTGTGAAAGGTTTATACCACAATTACAGGAGATACAATAAAAGGCGTCGTTCCGTTGAGGCTATTTAATCAGACACAGACTTCTCGGCATACCGACATATTCCTGATAACATAATATTTTACTACCCTACATTACACCTCTACCATTAATATGTTACTTAACCCACAACAATGAATCGTATATATACTTTAATAAGCAATACGATATGTAACGTATTATTTAAGAGTCTACAACACCATGCTGCACTCACGAACTACAATGTAACTTAAATAAGCTTATTAAGTAGCTAACATTAACTATTAACATTTCTACTTATAAATACCTAATCCTCGAATCCAAATCGACGAGGGCGGCGAGTTACTCGTTTAGGTTGCGCCGGCGGCGCGGTCCGCGATACCTGTGATGTCGGCGCTCCCTGAGGGATCGGAGGTGCCGGTTGCGGACTGATTGAGCAGGCAACTCCCTCCTTAGCTTGCACCACTGGCATCTCCTCCTCCTGTACGACGGCATGCTCACTCTCCTCTTCGATAACATCTTTCGTTACCTCGGAACCTTGATCCACGGCCGGATATAATAAACTTGATCTACGGGACCTGCGCCTCATTTGGTCTACATGTTTACTCATTTGTCGACCGTCTTCACCCTCAACTACGTAACCGCGAGTACCTTCTGTCTCTATCACTCTACCTGGTACCCATTTGTTTGGAGCCCTATAGTTCCTTGCCCATACCGTGTCACCTTCCACGAAAGTACGCGAAACGCCTCCAGCGGCGATTACTTGTCTTTGTTGTGCCTCCGAAACTTGACGTTCCCGCTCGACATCGCTACGCAACAAATCTAACCTTGACCTAAGATCTCGCCTTTGCAACAACATAGCTGGACTTTCGCCTGTTGTGGAATGCTTGCTGTTACGGTAATATAAGAGGTAAGTTTGCAAAGCAGTGTCTATATCTACTCGCTCCCTTAACGCTTTCTTTATGGCGCGCTTACACAACTTCACTGCGTTTTCGGCAGCTCCATTCGAAGCCGGATGGTAAGTTGGTGAAAAAGACTGGCGGATACCGTTATTGGTCAAGAAATGGCTGAATGCCTTACTGGAAAACGGTGGCCCGTGATCAGAGACTACTTCGAGCGGTAGCCCAAAGCGTGCGAAAGTGGCCCTTAAAAACTTAATAACAGCCGGCGCGTTCGTGCGTGACATTTCTTCTATTTCCAACCATTTGGAGGTTGAGTCGATCAAAACCACAAATGTCCTATCCTCAATGGGGCCCAAAATATCGATATGTAGCCTACTCCACGCTCGCATTACGTAGGGCCACGGCTGCGGCGGAGTCCGAGGCGGCGCCTGCGCTTCTGCCGCGCAAGTTTCGCATGACTCACATGTCGCTTCCACATCCTTGTCCACATTAGGCCACCAAACATAACTACGAGCTAAAACTTTAGTTTTAATTATACCCATATGGCTCGCGTGTAATTGTGTCAGAACGGTATTTTGCAAGCTGGCAGGTATTACAATTCGGTACCCCCACATTAAACAATCGCGATCTACATACAATTCGTTTCGCCTCGAAAAATACGGTTGAAGGTCCTGGCTAGGGCAAGTCATTGGCCACCCCGATTGAACGTGCGCCAACACCCTGCTTAAAACCTTATCTTTCCGCGTAGCCATCCTAACATCACCATTTGTAACTGGTAAATAGTTTTCGACAAAATTTAAATACGTAACTTCTTTACTTTCGTTTGGCTCACCTCTATTACTCGATTGGGGTAACCTTGATAATGCATCTGCGCAATTCTTTGATGACGGAACGTACTCAATATCGTAAGTATAACCCGACAATAATATCGCCCAACGCTGTATGCGCGACGCCGCCATAATAGGTATACCGACCTTGTCACCAAATATATACGTCAGAGGTTTATGATCGGTTCTTAAGATGAATCTTCGACCGTATAGATATTGGTGAAACTTCCGTATACCAAATATGATGGCTAGGGCTTCTCGGTCGATCTGAGCGTAAGCTCGCTCAGGACGAGTGAGAGTGCGCGATGCATATGCTACGGGACGCTCGCCTGCCGGCGTCAGCTGTGATACCACGGCGCCTACCCCGACCCCGCTAGCGTCCGCCGTCATGACTAGCGGCAACTCTGGCGCGTAATGCATAAGTACCTTGCTTGACTTCAACCGGCCCTTAATGTTCTCGAACGCTGCCTGACATTTTGAGTCCCATACGAACGGCACGCCGGCTTTCAATAGGTTGTAAAGCGGAGCCAGAACCGCGCTCACACTCCTAATGAACTTTCCATAGTACATAACCATACCTATGAAGGCTCTGAGTTCCGACACGGTTGATGGCGCCGGTGTGCTGTCTATGGCCGCAACCTTATCTGGACATGTGTGTACACCGCGCTCGCTGATGACGTGACCTAGATAGTTAACCGACTTGGCGAAAAACGTGCATTTATCCCTCCTCACTCGAAGTCCAGACGTCTTCAAGCGCGTAAATACCTTATGCAGGTTTTCGATATGCTCCCTCGTATCACGTCCCGTTATGATGATGTCATCCAAAAATACCCCAACATATGGCAAATCCGCAAAAAGTTGTTCAAGATTTTTTTGGAAAATACCGGAACTAGACGACAGGCCATATACGAGGCGATTATATCGGAATAACCCTTTGTGTGTATTTATAACGGTGTATTTACTGGAATCGTCCAGTTCGAATTGAGCGTATGCCTGGGATAAATCTATTTTGCTAAAACGGTTACCGCCATGTAAGCGCGCCAATAAATCCTCCATCTTCGGCAGAGGATAACGGTCGACTATGAGCACCCTATTCAGTGTCAGCTTATAATCGGCGCAGACCCGTATGCTACCATCCTTTTTTACCACCGGTACGATGGGTGTGGCCCAGTCGGAGCGGTCCACGGGAGTGAGGATGCCGTCGCGCACCAGCTGTTCCAGCGCGCGCTCCACAGGCTCACGCAGCGCGTACGCCAGCGGGCGGGCGCGCAGGAACACGGGCCGTGCGTCGTCGCGCAGGTGGATGCCCACCGCGCCGCCGGTGAACCGCCCGAGCCCCTCCGCAAACACGTCACAATATCTGGAACTGAATTCCCCTAGGTTGAATTCATCGCTATCCACATTATTTACACAGCCAAACTTTGCAACTTGTATCTGAATATTTAGTTCCGACAACCACTGCCTGCCAAGTAACACACTTTTGCCATCATCGACTACATATAAATCTAGTATCTTTGCACGGTCCTCATATTTCACAAGCGGTCGCACCACTCCTACTGGCTTGACAAGTTCACCGGTATAATATCTTAGGGTTAGATTAGACGGCTCGATAACTAAATCCTTAAACAATGTTTGGTACAGTTTATAACTAATGCAAGATACGGCGCTGCCGGTATCACACTCCATAATTACATCTACACCATTAATATTCAAGGTTATTCGTATTGGTGGACAAAAACTAGCACTAAAATGATTAATGTTCAAAATTACCTCGTCACTGCCCTCGTCCTCACTCTCACTCAAAGCTGCACCTTCTGTCACCTCGACGCTGTAATGTTGCGATAGATTTGGGCATACGCGCCGTAAGTGCCCCAGCTTGTTACAAACTTTGCACACATATCTCGTGAATTGGCACGCCGACATATCATGCGCGCCTCCGCACGCGCGACACTTTGAATGACGTCGCGTTTGTTGCCCCGCCGTGGTCAATGAGCCATTGGCGCTGCCGCCTGAACCGCCGCCGCTCCCGCCGACACCGGTCGCGCTGGCCGCCAAGCCCGGCGCGCGCCCGCCGGCTGGTGAGCGCGCGCCGCCGGGCCTGCGAAGCCGCCCGCCGCACCGCGCCCCGCGCCTGCCCTCATCACCTGGCACTCCGCCTCCACACTATTGGTCTCGTAGACACCGGCTCGGTCTCCAAAGACCGCCGCCGCGTCTTTCTCCGCTGCCTCCAAACCGACCGCGAGTTGAAACGCTCGTTGAAAACTAAGTTCGTTCTCCGCAAACAGTCTTTGGCGAATTATTTCACTTGAAATACCACACGCGAACTGGTCCCTCAGGTTATCTTGCAAAGTTACTCCGAAGTCACACGCGACCGACAATTTCTTTAACGCCGCCACGTAATCTTTTATTAATTCACCCACTTTTTGTTTCCTATTGCGAAATTTATACCGCTCGGCTAGAATGCTAGGTCTAGGTTGCAAATGTTCTGCGAGTATGGATGTTAATTGGCTAAACGTTTTCGTTTTCGGCTTATCCGGTGTGCACAAATTCACTAATAACTCATAGCATTCCGCCCCGATCACTGATATGAACGTAGACACTTGCAGGTGACTGTCGACCTTATTTGCTGCGAAATAATGTTCAATTCTCTCGACATACAGGTTCCAATTGTCCGTGTGAATATTAAATTCGCCGATTTTCCCTATAGACATTTTCAACACTTAATTTAAACTCGTTCAATCTAGTCCAAAACACACGTGAATTACGTTATTCGTCGCCACTGAAAGGTTTATACCACAATTACAGGAGATACAATAAAAGGCGTCGTTCCGTTGAGGCTATTTAATCAGACACAGACTTCTCGGCATACCGACATATTCCTGATAACATAATATTTTACTACCCTACATTACAGACTCCACACTATGATGTGTCACCAGTGCTCGATATCTAAATTAAAAAGTAAAAATATATCGCTAGACTTTTACGCACCTATAATATTCTGAATTTGTAATAGAGCACTGGTGACACATCATAGTGTGGACTCCACACTATGATGTGTCACCAGTGCTCGATATCTAAATTAAAAACTAAAAATATATCGCTAGGCATTTACGCACCTATAATATTCTGAATTTGTAATAGAGCACTGGTGACACATCATAGTGTGGACTCCACACTATGATGTGTCACCAGTGCTCGATATCTAAATTAAAAAGTAAAAATATATCGCTAGGCTTTTACGCACCTATACTATTCTGAATTTATAGTAGAGCACTGGTGACACATCATAGTGTGGACTCCATATCTAAATTAAAAAGCTACTTTGACTCAAGGAGTGAGCAAAATCGCATTTTGCTCACTGTTTTCACGCAGCAAAATATGCTTGTTCGAGCTGCTGAGGTGAAAAAGTAATTTCCACTAGGGTATAAAACCACGGCAATGTCAGACTCATGCTTCGCCACTTTAATATGAAACGACATTAAACATAATGCGTTTAATTCGATACACTATCGTATCGGCCTTGAGCCCGTGTCGTATATAAGCGCGACCGAACATCCAGATGCAATACCAATTCTACGAGTTCTACAACATACATATCTGCTTCAGGTAAGTATAGTTTTTAACTAGCTTAAGTTTTATGTGTGAAATAATACCATTATAAGTAATGAATTAATTTCTAAATGTATTAAAATACTAAATAATGATGATTCTCATCTCAGACAATCCCAGTACGTCGACAGGCGGGCTATATATATGCAGGCACTGTCAACGAAAGTGTTAATAGCTTATACTTAATAGGCCTGTCATATTTGACCAAAAACATGGCTAAAATCGCAATTTTACTGGTCAAATATGAGGTGCAATAGAAATTATATTGACATTAATAAAAAAGAAAAGGCCATATTCTTGACGATATAAGGGTAAAATATTTTTATTGTATGCCGTAGTGTTGAAATTTTCTATAGTCTAAGCATTTTACGGTTTAGCAAAACATTAATTCATAATAGCCAGGTTTTTTTTTTCTCCGTCATAAATACATATTCTAAGATACTATATTTACGAATCCAACAAACTTTCGACCCGGAAGTAGGTATAAAAAAATAGTGTCAAAAAAACGCCGATTTTTTTAACTAAAAATAGTAATAGCTGTTTTTAATCGTCAACACGACAGTATTATTGTCTTTAACCTGTAAAAAGTGAAATCCGACTATTTTTTTACACGTAAAGCCATTAATTTAACAAATTTCATGGCTTGGGTGACAGGTGCCATAAGTTCGTAGAAAAAAATAGTAATAACTAGTACTTTGATTTGATTCTCATAAAAAGAATGTATGAACCTATTTTTCTAAAAATCGTTTTGATTTTTGTTTAGAATTGCATATAATTACATTTACTCCAATAAAATATCGGTAAAAATATTTATAGAGACAAATTGTGTCTAAATTTAACTTAATAATATAGATCATTAAACTAGTACATAAATCCAACAAAAAAAAGCTTTATGTAAAGCATAAAACACATTTTGAATAGTCCTGTTTGATTCTACAACTGAACTTGAACTCTTTCCGCTTGTGTTAAGGATCACATTCGCTCGCAGCGTCGGCACGCAACGAGTGTCTTGACATTCAAGGTCGCACTGCCCGGGCCCCAAGACACAAAACCTACCTACACAGATAATTTGTATCGTTTTCTACGATGCGCTAGTATGAATGCGACGATTCACGCCATAAAAATGGCTTAGGTAAACGGCAGTGTTGGGCGTAACTAATTTACGTTTGAAATTGAAATACAAATTGTATTATATTTAATTCAATTACGAGTAGGTAATGAATTACACGTGTAATTGCATACATGACAACTTCGTAATTTGTAATCTGAATTACATTATTTCGTAATTGAAATTATTCAATAACTTAGGGTAGACCACGGACAATTGAAACACGTCATGATTGAAACAAGGAATTTTTTTCGAAAACTATAATACCTACGCAACTGACGCAACACTCGGAACACACGGTTGGCCATGTATGAGCAGTAGCTTGGCCAGTAGCGCTCGAGTGATGGTGCGATACCGGAGTGTACACGAGCCAAACCAGTTTTTCACGGTAAAAAGTAAGTATTTGTGCTGTGGATATTTTTTTATAACAAAAAGTACTTTACTCTTGTATTTTGACTGATCAAATTAATTTGGTGCTATAGCTGGGAATAAACGAGTGTTTATAATGGCCGTTGATCAGCGTTCGAGTTTTTTTTTATATGTAATATTTGACCTTGAAGTTAAAAACGTGGTGTGGGGACGGTAGAAACAACTTGCTTGTGGACGATTTAAACGTTTCAATCGTCCTCGCGTTTTAATCGTCACCAAAAGTAACCGACTTAATAGAAGGAGGTTCTGCATTCGATGCACATGTTTGTTCTATTAATGTTCACTATTGTTAGTGTAGTTTTTGACCTAGTTTATAAATTATGGAAATATGAAGGTTTTTTAGAAATCTGCACGCTGCGTGTCATTGTAAAAAAAGGAGGTTCTCAGTTTGACCCGTATGTTTGTATGTATGTATGTACGTTGTCCGAGATTATCTCGCGTTAGGTTGAACCAATTTTGATGCGGTTTTCAGAAAAGTATTTAATGCATTCTGGAGAAGGTTCTTGTATACAATAAAACAAATGGTTAGTAGCGACGTTTACAACACGTTTTGTCACGGGATCGGTACACGGAATGGTTATGATTGAAACATTGTTATAGTTGAAACAAGCACTTTTTATGAAACATGATTATGCTTGTTTTGTGCAAATCTATATTGTTATAATTGTATTAAAACTATTTGGTTAAACTAAATGTATAAGGTAGCAGCAACAAAGGAAACTAAAGTCGTATACTTTTTTTTACACCCGTGTTTTTATCGAGATGTTCAGATGCTCATAAATTGATAAATGTTTATGATATGCCTGCGAACTTTTGATGAGCTCATTGTATGCTATGGTAGTCATGAAAAAAATTAAAAACAGGCCAAGTGCGAGTTGGACTCGCGCACCGAGGGTTCCGTAGAAATAATTTTTTTTTCTTAGCCTGTTTGGGAAACAGGAAGCCACTGCTGGGCAAAGGCATCCCGCATTTTTCTCCACTCGGCCCTATTGCATGGCATAACATGTAACTAAAAATCTGGGGGCACGGCAGTTCTCCCGCCAAGTCAAGCAAAACAAAGAGGCACGGCCGTACCATCCTTTTGTCGAAGCCATTCAGGCCATTTTCAACATCCTGTAATTTTGTGCTGGCTAAAGCTAGAACCCTGAAATTTCAGGAACATGTAGGGCATAATATGGCTAACATACAATATCAATAACATTCAATTTTAACTTTTAGTTTAAGAACTATTGTCCGTCAAAGTTCGTTAGTTTTGTCACTGACATACTCACTGATAATGATCACGCTAATTCTAAGGTACTTCTAGCAGACCCACAAGCTCCATATTTCAAACATTATTAGTTTTTAGCCTAATAACTCATAAGAAACCTAAAAATATTGCAATTTCAGTCACGTTTCAGAGATATACAAGCTGCATAAGTAAGTTTGTAATCCTATACAAATACCTACATACGATTATTTGCGGTTGGTAAAATAACATTCCCATACAAAGTCTAACAAAAGAAATGAGATCCCATAAAAAACATTCCATGTAAAAAATAGGCCAAGCCTCGAAACTCTTTCACAGTAAAAAGTGGTGAGATATTTCGTAGAGCCAAGTCAGACATTCTTATTAATCTTTATTTGATTACTAAATAAAATTTACCGACTTGGCAATCACACTTACATACGTTTTAGGTACCTATGCAAAAATTAGTAAATGCAGTAAAGTTGTTTCGAGACTTGGCCTATTGTTTACATGGAATGTTTTTTATGGGATTTATGGTTTTCGCAATTTTCCTTTATTTGTGCCATAAGGCGTTGCTTCGTATCAAATTTCAAGATTCTGAGTTCACGGGAAGTACCCTGTAGGTTTTGATTCCCTTGCTAGTTTCGAAAATTTGCGGCATAAATGGTTGTGTCTTTTGATTGCGTTAGGTTAGAAGTTTGATTCTTTCACAGCTCCAAGGAACAGTAGGCTTGATTATTTAATACCTTGATAATATCTAATACCTATTTAATACCTAGCTTGATACCTCCACGCGTTCCTGAGAAAAAGGGTATTGACATACGGACGGACGGACGGACAACAAAGTGATCCTATAAGGGTTCCGCTTTTTCTTTCGAGGTGCGGAACCCTAAAAAAGATATAAGTAGAGTTGACTGGGTAGTACTGAATATCGTCCGTAGTTTTGCTTCTTAGGGTTCCCTACTCAAAAAGTAAAACGAGAACGTACGTCCGTCCGTCCGTCTGTCTGTCACCAGGCTGTATCTCACTGATACCGTGATAGTTCCAGCTGAAATTTTCACAGATGATGTATTTCTGCTGCCGCTATAACAACAAATACTAAAAACACAGAATAAAATAGTTTTTTATAGATAATGGTACGGAACCCTTCGTGCGCGAGTCCGACTCGCACTTGGCCGGTTTTATAATCTGTGAGGTGAAGAAAATATATCAAATGAAAGAGCGTGTTTTTATCTACTAAACGGCAAGTAGTAGTTAGTAACTAATTTTTAAATTGAAATTTCCTGTAAAACTCAGACATGTAAAGCTATATAGGCGACCTTATTTGAGATCCTAATTTAATTAAAAAATAATAATATTCATTATGTACTTACTGACTTGTAAAACATTGGCTTTTATGAATAAATATCTTGTATCTTGCAATCCAATTTTGGATCAAGGTGTTTTAGTAGTAGCTCAAATTGAAAAAAAAAACGATTTGTTTCAAGTATCCCCATCCCGGGGCCAGTTGAAACAGTGACAAAAAATAATACTTTTATGTGTTTTATTCGTATTTTTTATGAGATAACGTATAATTTAGGATAGGTTTATAATCAGCTAGCGTTTTTGCGCTTACAAGTTAAACTCTACGTGTATTATCAGTCATTTTTCACCTTATTTAAGTAAGTTAACTAAACCAAAACGAAAATAAACTGTTTGCATTTTAAACGTAACAAGACTATATTAAGTAATTAAAATACAGGATGGGCGAAAAATTCTTGCACTTTTGAAACTGATGAAAATAAAACCATGAAAGTAAATTTCCTGATCATTAAATGTTTGTGACTAACATCTAATGCAATTTATTTCTTGAATATAATTTATCTTTGAGATGACCCCCATCTCGTCGCTGGCACTCCAGCAAACGACTAGGCAGATTTTAGGAAACTCGCTGACACATGCTGCGAGGGATCTCGACTATCTCATCGCGGATGTTTTGCTTGAGTTTGGATATTTTCTTCGGGTTTTTTAACTTAGAACTGGACTTTATAAATATCCCCGCACGATGAAATCGGCGGGAGTGAGATCCGGGCTTCCTCCTAAATAGGCGGCGAACAGTTACATACAATTTGTTGTTTTTATAAAACTGTTTTACACAAAAAGCTCGTTGTTGATCAGTAAAACGCTTTATTGCAAATAACACTGCATAAATTAATGTCAAATTTCCCTCCACTCAAAAAATATATAATTTATTATTATAGAAGATATTCAGTGTTGCCATTTGCAAAAATGTATGGCCCACCCTGTACAGAAGAGAACACCCTGAAAAGAATATGTAAATAAACTAATAGAAAACTTACTTTGACTTTCATTAGTCAATGTCAAAAATACAAGAAAATTACTCTGTTTCAACCGTCCCCACCTCCTACTTTCGGAAAAAGCCGTTGTAGTAATAATGAGAATAATGATACAGTAAAACTAGATACGCTGAGATGATCCACAAGCTTCACTTCAAACATAAACACACACTCAATACTCTCACTTAAATAGAAACCAGAATAATTGAAAAACTCTACGAGTGAAAACACTTACTTTTGGGGATCAAAACACAATAGGGTTTTCTACAAACAAATTAAGCGCGCGGGAAGCAACGTCACGATGTTTTTCGTGTACAAACCGATCGTCCGCTTCTTTCCCCCCTTGGACCCCTCGCCGTCCCACCAACGGTTCGCGAGATATTTGCGTTGTTTCAACCGTACTCAGTTTACCCTACTTTCATTGTGCCGAAGATATTAGAGTGTTTCAATTGACCTCACATAGTGTTTCAATTGACAGTATTCCCAGTATGTATGTATGTAAATACTGTACTTTAATATTTTACACAAGACAATGGTAAAAACAAACACGCAGACACAGTCAGTCGTCGACAGTCATGTGAGGCCAATTGAACCATACTGCCCCATTCTCTGTATTATACTCGTATTATTGACAGAAAACTATGGATTATAGAGTAACAAAATACATTTTATTTAGGAACCAGATAACTAACCTTGAAAAATTTTGGGCGTTCATCTTTCTACTCATAAAAATATAACGGTTATATGCTGTAAAGGCAAATGGTTTCAATTGCCCCTGGTCTACCCTACGTTATGTACACTTTTTTTAGTTAACTAAAAAGGAACAAATTTACTTGGAGTGATTATTAAGAAAAAAAACCATTCAATTACAAATTAGCATTTTTAAGGAAGTAATTATTTTTGCTTTTTTAAATATTGAATTTATTTTCTTACTAATACGAATAAAGTGAAAGTTTGGAAACCTGGGGAAATTTTTGCCCATTAATTTTGAACTCACTCACAGAATTTCACGAGAATCGGTTGAGAGATGCGACCTATAGAGGCAACAGCTGGACAGCCGGACATACGAAAGCATTTTTGCCCGCTCAATATCGAACTCGCACACAAAATTTCACGAGAATCAGTTGAGAGATGTGACCTATAGAGGGAACAGCTGAACAGCCGGACATACGAAAGCATATTTGCCCAAAAAGGAGATCGGAAACCCGCACACTAAACTAGCTGGTCACTAACCGGCACTACGACACTATTTCATTGATAAAACTACAATGAAACAACAAGACTCATCTTTAACCTCAGATCTTCTTTCTATGATCTGAGGCTATAACTAGGTACATATTTTGTTAAGTGAACCCTAAAAAAAATCTGTATCAAAACCTACCTAAGTAGGTACTTTTGTACGGTCTACGGTAGGTATTTTAAAAACATAGAATTATAATTTCAATATATGACGGTTTTTTTAATCTTTTGATTCACAACTTAATTGAATTTTAACTATTATAAACAACTGATAATTGATCGTACGCGTTAGATCGTGTCGCTAAACTCTCAAATCGCGGCGCGCCGGTTCGTGCAGTGCCTACTTAGACATATTTATATGGCGGACGGCGCGGTGCCCCGCTGCATGCAATCGGCCAATCACGTTTGCTCTGCGGCTCGCGCGCGGCACTTTTAAACCTTCTTTAACAGGTGTTTGTAAAAACATTAGTTGCAAAGTATTTTATCAGTCGATTCGTACATCATTCAATGAAAGAGTGTCGATGATGAAAATCCCAAAACTTACTGATCAATTTGCATTTTTTGAAATTGTTAAATAATATTAACCCCCTAAAATCCACCTTCCGTTGTTGTTTAGTGTGTGATTGGTTTGTAATGTTTGTGTCCACTACATACACCAAGGAATGAAGGAACCTACAGTCTATTATTATTTTTTGACACGAAAATATGGTAATAGAAAAAAAAATGGTGTCTAACTGAATATAAAGGTAATAATCGGGAACATTTTTTGCGCGATTTATCATCAATATTACGCCGCAAATATTAATTTATCATAATACAGAAAAAAAAGGTTATTAACATTTTTTAACAATTTTTCAGGAATTTATTAATTTTTAAAAATTTATTAAAATATCTAAATACCTAATATTTTGTTGGATTTAGTCTCGAAGTTATTACTATAATTATGATTTATCTGTTACGCAAAAAAAAACTGCTATTATAAATTATTTCCATTTCGCCATACAACCGGACCGTAAAATGCTTAGACACGTATCAGTGGCAGAGCACCCATACAAGTTGACTCCCACCGGCTAGCCTGCTTTTTAGGCAAGTCCATACGTATACATATAATCTAAACTCTTTCATAACTTTTTTGTTCCCATCAAAAATGTTCACGTGCCGCCACTGCTACATATATAAGGTTATAAGGTCTTATTTTGCTGTTGGACCTAGGACTCAAGTATGTCAAGTGCCTGTGCAGTTATGACGTATATCCTGGAACATAATATGTTATTATGTACATTTAAAGTTAGCTAACTGTATTGCCTGCAAGAAAGATGACTATTTTTACCTGATTTTGACCTATTATTGATCTTAGCGTTTTTGTTTGGTCGAGCCATATCTAAGTCCGGCCGAGCCACGGCCGATGCTCGGTAGCGGCTCGGTGTCGGCACGGCCCAGCCGTGGCTCGGCCTGGCTCGGGCCGAGCCATAACTCGGCCGCACAAAGATGCCGTTATATTTCTTCGAAAACGGCCCGGGCCGGACCCGGTCATACTTAAAGAGTCCGAGTGTCGACATTCCGCAATTTTCCTTACTTTACGGCATTCTCTTCGTTAGTTCTAGCTAGATATTTTCTCCTTCTTTCTTTCAAACTTTGGTACTTACTACTCTACTTATATAAGTATTCTATGCAGGTTTCGACTCACACATAATTATATCGAGCTGAATTTGACTGACCGGGTGTTTTGTCCAGGTAACAATGGTTCGAGCAGCTGTAATAGTGATGATCGCTGCGATGTTGATGATGGTAGCTGTCTCCAATGTACAGGTGCGTTGCTGACACCTTCTTTTATGGTGCGTTTCCATGGGCTAGGCTAAATTTTGAGGAAATTTGTTGCTTGTTGTGAGTCGAAGGGGTTTGATCACTCAAACCAAGCCAAAGTGGTTGTAGAAGCTGATATTTGTGAAGGTTTGCTGAGCTTCAGATAAGGGCGATTAATCACCAGAGCTTTGCGAGGTAGTGAAGCAATGTGCGAGGAAATAATCCACCATTGCTGCCGTCCTAAGCAAAAAGGACGCATATGACTATGAGTCTCATTCAAAAAGGACGCAACTGAATATGAGTCTCATTCAAAAAGGACGCATCTGTCTATGAGTGATATAGTCATGGTGTTATACCATTGCTAGCCTCGCTCACGCATCACTTCACATTGGTGGATTTTTCTGGATGCTTTTGTCAGCATTTCATGTGCCATCCATATATGCCTTCCGAAACATAAACTGCAATGATCGATTGACTTACACATTTGTTCACAGTGCGAGGACGACGAGTAAGTACCTATCAAAGCTTAAGCTTGTATGGAAAGTTTTCATAACTATAATTTTACCAACACTGACTGTCAAGAACTATTTGGATACTTACATTATCAGCTGTACTAATTGCCTGTATAGAGAATAATAGGTTAAAGATGTAATTAATGATACATCCATGAGAAATTTACCATCGAAAACTCCCTTACGGAAACTTGTTTTCCATGTCTCGTTGTCTTTGAGAAATTTTGAGAATGTTCCGCAACTTGAACATAGGCTAGTACTCGTAAGTATAATCTCAGGGTAAGATTTTATCAATTAACATCAACAAACCGTATACGTTAAAGTAATGTCACAGTGGACCTATCGTCCTATACCTATCGCCAAGAAAATCGTAGAAATAAACTCAGATTAGGCCAAAAAAATCTTATAGCAGACACTTTGTATACGATTTTAACCTACCGAATCAGGCCGCATTTTATTCTTTATTTTACCAAGAAATAACCGTAGGTCTTCGGCAGAAACCGTAACATTCCCGTAAAGGGCACTTTATTTCTCTTCATTGCTCCAAGTATTGTGTCTTTTGTTCACAGGCCTATGGTTAATAAGCGCCCGAACATAGTTCACCCACGAAGGCACGCCTATGATCAGCAGCCTGAAAGCAGACGTTATATGGGTCGCAGGTATTTACCCAATCTTCCCACCCAGGTAAATACCCGGTAAATACCCATCTACCCGGTATTTACCCGTATCTACCCAAATCGACTGGTAAATACTTTTTACTATGAAGATCGATTGAGGTGTGAAATGAAAGTCAGTGTAAATGATATGTAAATCAACAAAACAAATCATTATACGCAATATCTATATATCTATTACCTATATATAACTCTTGCGTTACTGACTGATTGACAGACAGCGCACAGCCTAAACCGCTAAAGACATAAGCATGAATTTTGGAACATATATTCTTTACTGTACGTGGACGTGTACTAAGAAAGGATTTGAGGACTTATTTGATTAAAGGGATGATGATCATTCTCAATTGGAATACGTATAGACTTAAATTTGCATTGTTTCGGTCATTTAGTGAAACAACACTTAAGTAAATGAAATCTATTTCCTACACCAATTACAACGATATTTGTATTGTAAGTATGATGGGCCTAAGGTGAGTATTATGAATCGATGGATCTAAATGCAGGTTTTACAACATCGACACAGTGAATCATCAGGAGTTTTGGCGAACTTACTCACCGCTAGGAAGACAACACCGCATACTTGCATTGCAGAGCAAATACTCGTGTTGCTATGCTCTGGCCGCTCAATGGCCTGTTACATAATTGCATTGCAGAGCAAATACTCGTGTTGCTATGCTCTGGCCGCTCAATGGCCTGTTACATACTTGCATTGCAGAGCAAATAGTCGTGTTGCTATGCTCTGGCCGCTCAATGGCCTGTTACATACTTAACAACTTAGAAAAGTTGAAAACCCTCCGACGTTTTCATTTCAATGTGCAATATCTTCAAACCGGCCGATCGATTTTGTTGAAACGTACCTAAAGAACCATCAATCACATCATCTTTCGGGTAGAAAAGCTGTCGGGGGTTAAAAACAGTATAAGTACTTATAAGTTAAACTCCAACAAAGTAACCAATCAAACAAGATCGCACTATAAAACTTGCGTACCAGTCATGTCAACCACCATTTTTAAGGTTCCGTACTCAAAGAGTAAAACTGGACCCTATTACTAAGACTTCGCTGTCCGTCCGTCCGTCCGTCCGTCCGTCCGTCCGTCCGTCCGTCTGTCTGTCACCAGGCTGTATCTCAAGAACCGTGAAAGCTAGAGAGTGGAAAATTTCACGTTGCCGCTATAACAACAAATACTAAAAACAAAATACAATATTTTTTTAAGGGGGGCTCCCTTACAACAAACGTGATTTTTTTGCCGTTATTATAGATAATGGTACGGAACCCTTCGTGCGCGAGTCCAACTCGCACTTGGCCGGTTTTTATGATTTGGTTTAACGGAATGCTGCTCAATCCACCCTTCTTCTTTTAAAACAAATTTGTAATCATATTCCCAATGTTTTGACCATAACATTGTTGTACTATTTTCGGGATTCCAGAGCTAAAACATTTTAAAATCGCGTTATTTCAGTCTATATATTGGTGACACTCGATGCCTTATAATGTCTGACATCGTTGCCATTCAAATAAATTACTTCCACAACATTACTAGGGTTTCAAGTAACTTTTTAGGCTTTACACATATGTTTTGACTTTGATTTAACGTTGCTTTATAGGTCATATGAGGAAGTTAACGGTTAGAAGTAAGTTATTCCTACATGTTTATACCACCATGTTGGCTAACAGATGCGGTTCAGTCAAGTTCACTAATACATGTATGTACGTCCCCAAAGGTTCAGAAATATCGGAACAGTATGGCCTGAACCATCAAGTCACGGTCAAACTTATTGATCACTACGTCCGTGCGCATATTTTCGGATTAGCCCAGGCCCCGTAGCATGGATGGCTTATCACGCGATAAGTGACAGGATAAGCGCGTCGTCTCGTTCTATCGAACGGTATCAGCCAGGGACGGCAGCTCTATCCTGTCACGTATCGCGTGATAAGGCCATCCATGCTACGGGGCCTGGAATGCTTCGTGCGTGTTGCTGGTTAGTACAAATGCCAATACAGCTCATCCCCAGGAGTTCAGGCGAATTTACACACGAAACAACACTACCAGCAGTTCCTCTTGTCGCTTTGGCTGAATTCGGCTTTAGCGCACCTTTGAGGTGTAATTTCACCTGAACGAGGTTACCACCGTTGAGGTTGACAGTGCCACTAGTCATACAGCGGCCGGCGTTGTTCCTGTGTTTAAAAATAATTTATTTCTCAGATGCGGACCCGACAAGGAATCAGCACCGAATGGAGCCAACTCTTCGAAGTTTTACCAAATAAATGTTTGATTAACTAGGCACATATTATGTTTTGATTTATGGTACTGAGCAATCGTTTGTTTAATGGCGGGGTTCCAAGCTAATATGCCAAGTTAACATTTATTCGCAAACATGATTTGTAAAGAACAAGAAAGTAAGTTAATTTGCTTGGTCTCAACCCGCAACAGGCTTTTCTAATGTAAGGCTCAACGCACACGTCACGTGCAGGACCGGTTCGAGTCCAGAGTCAGTTTGGGGACTCAAGGCGCTTGGAGTGCCAATACTGCCAATCGTCTTAAGCTCAGGAGACTAAATCAAACGGTATCTATGCGTTGCTTGTTTATGCCATAGGAATAAAATAAAATTGATTAATTATAATTTGTCAAAGGTCATTGTAAAATACATTAAATAAAAGTAGTGAGGCAAAACTCCTTATCATTCGACCTTTGTGAAAAACTATTTATGTACCTAGGTGGATATAGCTTATGTGAAATAGGATGCATAAGTGTTATTTTATTTTACTTCATACCTGGCCGAAAAGTAGCAATTACCGGGTGCGAAAATTACCTCCTCCTGCCCAGGGAGAGACGTAAATTGCTGTTCTCTTTACGGGCGGTAATAAAGAAAGCCTCAGACCGCAAATTTATCGCCCTGGCTTGGGCGTCAAATACTTGCGAACTGAGATATTCATTGTTTTACCGCCCTCTGTAAGTAATGTTCTATTGTAAAGATCTTCAATAAGAACTTTCAACATTCACTAACGAAACCGATACGCTATTATTTTTTTCTATCTTATCTGGCATCAAAGTGCCTAGTTATTATTATATCAGGCTTCAACTGGTGTCACCACCACTCTTTGTAAATTACCTACTTTCCACACTTGTATCATAAATAACTATTATTCATTCATGTTGTTTTTTGAATACCGGCATGAATTTATGTAATGACGTGTTATCATAATCCTTTAGGGATAACTTGTGGATTACCCTGATAATAAACTATTCGTGGACCTTATTGCGACAGGATAAGGTAGACTCTAGGCTAAGTTTGAGTAGACTCATTGGTTATCTTCGGCTTTTAGGTGATTCAGCATTTTTACTGCTACTAATTTAATTAATGATTTATAGATAAACCAGCGAAGCCATGTGCTTTGCCCTAATCATGTAGCCAAGGATTCACTAGGTGCAGTGCCTAAAGATCTCTAATGATCCCTTTCACGAGAGGTGAATTGAGACCGTAGACGTCATTTACGCCAAGCTTAACGTCTCCAAACCAGTGGCACAAAAATAATCCTTAATCCACGTTCAATAAGTTTTAGTCACAATACCCCAAATAATAATCCCCTACCACGGGGACAAACAAAGATAACCAAGGAATTACCATGTTTCATGCGCGCGACTAAGGCTTTATCATGGAAAAGTGGACCATATCTCCTGAGAAAATAAAATATAGGCTGGGTTTATTAGAGTAAAAATAGGCTTGTAAATGATCTTACACGGTAAATCGCTTGGTATTGGTAAAGTTATCTGTATTCAGATGGATGTAAGTATGTTTAATTTACATAAATATCATAAGCAAAGCAAACATATTGACGGTTGCTGTTGAAACCGAGAACACAAAAGACATCCTGGCACCTATTTCACCAAATTGACAATTGTCACCTAACACTGACAATTCGCCATACATTGCTTGTTCTAGAAGTTAAGGTGGAGGCTAGGTTACTTGTGGAACCTGCAATGTACGGAGAATTGCCGCTGTCAGGTGACAATTATTGTCAAGTTGGTGAAATAGCACTGGCTATGCTGGGAGGTGCTGTGCATGGCTATGCTCATATCAGAAACGAGGCTATCCGCAGCAAAACCAAGGTAATCGATATAGCCCTCCGAATCGCTAAACTCAAGTGGCAAAATGTCTGTGAATCGAAATGAATGCAAAATGTATGTAGGACAATATTACATTAATGATCCTTTTTTTCTGTTTTAACGCTTAGAGACAGTATCTCTACGTAGTATCTCTATATAGTTTGTGGACAGTATACATCTCTAAGAACATTAGAATAAATTATTAATTGTATTTAGACATTTGGACGCTCAGAGACCTTATACATCTCTGGGGTACTAAATTAACCCTTTTCCAGGCCGGCCTTTAGGCCGGCAGTTGAAAAATGACAATCGAATGTCAGTCTTATTATTCATAGACATTTAAATATAAGGTAAGTTTGACAGGCTGCATGTGGTCAATATAACGCCTCTGCCTGGAAAAGGGTTAATATCAATAACTTATTGTTAATTCTGATACAGACCTTATATCGAATGTACCTAATGGATAATATTTTACAGTTTTGGATTTTTTGTTTTCATTTAGTGACATTTAGTTTGTTATCCGTTTAGGTACTTATTGGTTAAAATCTACAATTTTTAAATGATTATTGTGTAAGATTATTAATATTATTTCTTCTTCTTATTTAAGAGCTAGGCTCTTGTCGGTGGAGTAATTTCCAACTTGTTCTACATTCTGCCTTTCTTAACGCATTCACTGCCACCTCCTTTTCCTGGGCATTCGCCAGGTGCCACACTTTTTAAAATGTACTTTATGTAATGCACTTTACGTAATTACGAACGCGTCTGTGCGTCGATGGCACACGGTGAAAGTCACTGGAACGCACATACGCGTCGGTGGCAGTGAATGCGTTAATAATAATAATTATAATTAATATTATAGGTATTGTTAAATACCATTTGACATGTAAAAGTGCACTTGTGGCCTATTTGCAGAATAAATAATTGATTGATTTTGATTTTGAACTATTGCTCGAGAAAGTTGTGCTGAACAAGAATCAGAAAATTATCGTACCTACCTAAAATTGGCCAAATGTTTGAAAAATCATCCACTTCCTCCCGGTGATCCGGTCAAAATTGTAAGGGTAGGTGTACGTCATGTGAGAACAGAACGAGACATATGGCACAATTTAGCCATTTAGGCACTTGTCTCATAGTAATTCTTACTCGCTTTTACTCGCGCGAGTAAGAATTACTATGAGAGTACTCGCTACTCGCCGGCGGTGGGACAAGTGCCTTATCGTAGAGAGAGTAGGGGAAGTACGGACAAAATGACAGGGTGTTTTGATTTTGAATCATATTTCTTTATTTAAAGTAATTATAATCAGTCTCATTATCGAACGTTATCTACATACTTAAAAGACCAGTATCACTTGAAAAGCTCGAAAAGGACGCGCGACCAATTCAAGCCATACTACTATCCGTCTCTCACTTTTTATAAAACTTAGTAAGAGACTTATAGCGCGAGAAATATCGAGAGAACTCGCGCGCCGTCTTGTGATAGCCGTGCTGTCTTTAAGTATGTAGATAAAAGGCAGCGAAGGGAGGCGGAGCGCGGCCGCCCGCGGTGACGCGAGCCTGCTGCTGCCGGCCGCTGCCATTCCGGTCTGAATCAGCCCTAAAACAAAGTTATGAGCCAATGGGATTGAATATGTATAATTATAAAATCCACCATTGTGGTTGCAGCAATACAATACCTGTTACAATTTAATAAAAACAACCGAAACATTTTCACGCTTTGGTTAATACACAGACAACTTCAACACACACATCCTAAACATAATAAATCGAAACTTCGCGGTATTTGCAACGTTTTAGCATCTTCGCCTGCGGCGGCGGCGGCGGCAACAGCATCGGCGGCGGCGGCGGCGGCGCCTGGAACAACTACGGCGCCGGCGGCGGCGCCTGGAGCAACTACGGCGCCGGCGCCGGCGGCATCTGTCCGATGGCTGCTCGTCTTTCCGGGCCGGCTGGCTTGCGGGATCCGGTTTATTCTGAGTCACAAACTTTGAACCTTTCTTCTCCAAAAACCCGTGCATGAGACCAACATCAATGCATGTTGCCACATTCCGATTAAATTGCTCGCTAGGCACTCCACGGTACTCGTCTTTAAGATGCGTCAGTATATCTATAAGATTGGCTCCATTCCGTTGATTTTGGAGGAACTGCGCCACTGCTTTCCCCGTTGGCGTATAGAGGTTTTCTATCTCAGATAATAAATTATTTTCCGGTGTGGTGGCGGTTGTGGTACGTTCAGACATTTTGGCACGATAATTTATCTTCTGTATGCGTTTAACATCACAGAATAATTTTATTCCCTTAATTCATGTTGATTTATTGACGATTGTTACGTGAATGAGAAACAGAGGAAAATACTATGAAGTATGAGTGTTCTTTTTCTAAATGCAAATTTCAAAATGAGTAGAGTATGAATGCAGCCAGCCAGCATTTATGTTCATGCCGCGGTTGCATGGCGCACCAAAGAGAACAATATCATTATACAGGTTGTCCCAAGAAGTAGTGATATACTGGAGCTGGGAGGTAGAGGACCTAGAGGGCTATCTGAATCACCCCCATTTATGTTCCGCGATTTTTCGTATTTTCGGAGTTATGACTTTCTTTTTTAATTTTCACCTACACCTGAGTACGATGAGATTTTTATTTATGGTGACGTGAATTATTGCGGTAGACGCTTGATTTTTTTTGTGTGCTTAGCTGATAGATAGGCCCATTCAGTATGGTAACATTTGCTATCGTTAGATCTTTGAATGGCATAAAAAAAATTAAATTGTAGAAGATTCTTCTAGAAGCTTGTCAGAATTGGGAAAAAGTACAGACCCATTCATTGTGCTCTTGTATTTCTAAGAAACAACATAATTTTTTTCGTTGTTAACACAAGCTTTGGGATATTTGTCAGTTCCAGTTATTACACTGATGTGAAGTTTTGCGATGAGACTGCGCTCAGTTTGTTCCTGCACTGATCTTTTATTGCACTGGACGAGCTGTTACGACAAGTGTGTGGTGCCGCAAGTCGTTCTTTTTTTGTGCACGGCGTTCGCTGGTGAGGCACCGCACGCTTTATATTACAAGGCCGGACCTTGAAGAGAGTTCGGGTGAGTATTTACAACGTTTGGGTCCGTTAATTTACCGGTGTCTCGTAGTTTGTCGTGTTACTTATTCCCCTTTTTTGTTGGTAGCTGTCGGGCACGGGCAGTTGAGAAGCCGCCGATCGTCTAGGGGAGGTAAGCCTAAAACGGGTAAGCTAAGGGAGATGTGAATTAAAACATACTTAAAAACGTAAATGTACCAAACATTTTTATTACAAGAAACGTGCATCTAATAAAGTATAAAAATATAATAACGAACATAATTATTCTCTTCAATAATCTTAGAAAAACGCAATATAGAACACCCTTCCAAATACCCGTTTTGCCCTTATGGGGGGCCTAATTCGGGTACCGCGTCTGGGTACCTGGGTCATTGTCAGATTTAGGTTCGCGTCTCTTCGGTGGACATTGCTAAAGTTAAGGACTATAAAGCCTAATTTCTGGTTGAACTCTATATCCGCATAAACGGCGTTGCCCCTTCTACAATTCTATGTGATAAAAACATATTATATGTAAACGTAAGCCCTTAACTATTGACCACCGGAAAGATGATTTTTAGGGTTCCGTAGCCAAATGGCAAAAAAACGGAACCTTTATAGATCCGTCATGTCAGTCTGTCTGTCTGTCCGTCCGTATGTCACAGCCACTTTTTTCCGAAACTATAAGAGCTATATACTGTTGAAATTTGGTAAGTAGATGTATTCTGTGAACCGCATTAAGATTTTTACACAAAAATAGAAAAAAAAAATTAAGTTTTAGGGGTCCTGAAGTACTTAGAACTGAAACTCAAAAAAAATTTTTTCTTCAAACCCATACGTGTGGGGTATCTATGGATAGGTCTTCAAAAATGATATTGAAGTTTCTAATATAGTATCGTAAACCGCAATTTATTTCACGGAACCCTTCATGTGCGAGTCCGACCCGCACTTGGCCGCTTTTTGTTTTTGTGACTGACAATGACCCACCTACATTTAACTCTGTTTGTTCTCCAATAAATAAAATAAAATAAAATAAAAAGGAAATCAATTTTGGTGAGACTTTGACGTGCAGAGTTGGTTCCCCTCGGTGCAGATTCTTTGTCGCGTCCGCATCTGGGAAATAATTTATTTTAAACAGACGAAGTGATCAAAATATATTATGTGAGCACGACTTAATTGTTGAGGCCATAAATTTGCTCAGATATTTTTGAACCTTTGGGAAACTTTAGACTGTACTACATCTGTCTGCCAACAGTTGGTATAAACATGTAGGAGATTAACTTACTTCTAACCGCGATACACTATCTCAGCAGGGGGCCTGTAAAACAACGATAAATCAACGTCAAATAGTTAAATGTGTAAAGTAAAGCCTGACAAAGTTACTTAAAACCCTTGCCATGTTGCGGACTTGTTGTGGAAATAATTTATTTGAATGGCAACGATATAAGACATTAAATGGCATCGAATGTAAGCAATATAAAACAACAAGAGAAGACGAGGCTGATATTACGCAAAATTAAAACGTTTTGGCTCTGGAATCCCGAAAATATTACACAATGCTTTTGTAAATAAAACTAATTAATTAAAAAAAAAACAAAAAGCCCGACTGCGTAAAATAATGAACTCAAAAGATGGAAACAAGATGTAAGATGTAAAGAATCAATTTAATCAACTAAATACATCTACACAAATAATATGTAGGAACAATTCCAGTACATATTATGTACTGGAATTGTTCATATGTTTTCATGTAGAACGTAATCTTCGAAACTACTTATTCGATTTGTAAAAATCTTTCACCAATATTAGGAACTAGCTTCTGCCCGCGACTCAGTCCGCGTGGAACTCGTTTATACCGCAGCTCCATACAAACTTTCACCCCCTTGCAGAATGATTTCCGGGATAAAAACTATTCTATGTCCTTCTCCGGGGCTCAAACTATCTTTATACCAAATTTCATCTAAATCGGTTCAGCGGTTTAAGCGTGAAGAGGTAACAGACAGACGGACACACTTTCGCATTGATTTATCCTACTAATATTATAAATGCGAAAGTTTGGATGTTTGTTACTCAATCACGCTTAAACGGCTCAACCGATTTGGATGAATTTTTTTTACGAAGATAGTTTGTAGCCCGGGTAGCAGACGAAGCCGTGGCCGGAAGCTAATATATAGCTTTGTAATATTTTACATTATTTAGGTACCGCAGTAGAATTAGTTACGCAGTGTTCAGGCACACACGACTCAAGAGAATAAGGATTCATCATCATATCAGTCGTATGACGTCCACTGCTGGACATTGGCCTCCCCCAAAGAGTGCCACAATGACCGGTCCTGTGCCACTCGCATCCAGTGGACTCCCGTGACCTTTACCAGAACATCAGTCCATCTTGTGTGGGCATAAGGATTGTGTAGATAATTTTGAGTTTTTGCGTAGTTACTTCTCCTGCCGACTGTCCTTACGGTTATTACATGTTGTATAGTTCTAGTCCAAACTTATTCTCTTACATGGTTTGCGTATCGCGGGGCGAAAATTAAAGAAGAAAGAAAGAATGAAAGAAGACATTTATTCACTATACAAAAGACACACAGAGACAAAGGGAGTAGACATACATTACAATTTAACACATATTGTGTGTGTCTTCGCGGCAGTGAATCGGTCGCTGCCTCAGCATTATACCGAGGTGTCAGACAGACACCTACAGCGCTGATTTTCAGACAGCACCGTACGTGACCCACGGAACGCAACACAACATAAGACCATTAATCTTCTTCTTCTTCTTCCTGCCCTTGTCCCAGTTCAGCTGGGGTCGGGCCTCCTTGTGCAGCGGCGCCAGGAAATTCTATCCTGGGTTGTCATAGGTGAAAGGTTCTGTGCTTTTAGGTCCCTCTCGATGTTTGACCACCACGTAGCTGGTGGTCTGCCTCTCCCTCTGGGTTGGGTGTTGATATTAAGCACTGTCTTTACGGAGTAGTCATCTTCTCGGCGCATTACATGACCATACCAACGGAGCCTACATTCTTTGAGCTTTGCTGGTATTGGAGTTACTTTGAACGATCCCCTGATATACTCGTTGCGAACCTTGTCTAGTCGCGTTACGCCACCCGCCCATCTCAGCATTTTCATCTCTGCTGTGTGCAGTTTTTGTTCGTGCTTCTTTAGGGCAGTCCAGCATTCCGCACCATATAACATAGCAGGCCTCACTGCGGTTTTGTATATTTTGCCTTTCGTTTTTACTGGCATCCTAGTATCGCACAGTACCCCTGATAAGGTTCTCCACTTCATCCAGGCTGTATTAATTCTGTGGTTCACATCTTCGTCTACGCGCGCATCAGTCGTCAGCATGGACCCGAGATATTTAAAGCGTTCGGCTTTGGGCAGTGATGCGTCGCCGATCTGTATTTTGCAGTTTAACTCCTCAGTACCGCCCAGATCGCACTCCATGTACACAGTTTTAGTGCGACTGATACGCAATCCGTGTTTTTCGAGTTCCATTAACCACGTGTTAAAAGTTTGTTGTAGCTCCGATGCTGTTTTTGCTATCAGTACAATGTCGTCTGCGTACAGCATGCACCATGGGATTCGAGACTGCAGGGCTTTAGTGATGTAGTCCATACTCAAATTGAAGAGTAGAGGGCTCAGAGCCGAACCCTGGTGAACGCCAACTTTGACCTGAAATGGTTCGGTGATACCAGCGGGCGTCTTAATTTGGGTGCAAACATTTTCGTACATATCTTGCACCAGAGAAACATACGATTCCGGTATATTCTGTGCACGCATTGCTTGCCACACTAGTTTCCTCGGCACTCTATCGAATGCCTCTTCCAGGTCAATGAAAGCAAAATAGAGATTTTCCTTGTTCAGTCGATATTTCTCCATCAGAATTCGGATAGTTTGGATAGCCTCTGTTGTAGATCTACCGGCCGTAAAACCAAATTGATTTGCAGTTGTGCAAGATATGGACGATAGACGTGCACCAATTACACGTTCCCATAATTTAAGAGTGTGTGATGTAAGTTTAATCCCTCTTTAGTTGTTACAATTGGAAACATCGCCTTTGCTTTTGTATAATGGACACAGAAAACTTGCGCGCCATGAAGTGGGTATTTTGGCTTGGTGAACTATTTTGTTAAATAGCTCGGTTAGCCAAGGTAATGCGTCTTCACGTAGGAGTTTCCAGATATCCGCAGGCACGTTATCAGGGCCGAGTGCTTTATGGAACCCCATTTTTTGCAAAGCACTTTTAATTTCTTGTACCTGAATGTAGCCTATCGGTCCTTGTGTAGGTGGTAACTTCAGCAACTCTTGACTTGGAAACTCTTCATTTAACAAATTCTCATAATACATCTTCCATCTTCTATTTATAGCATCATTTGATGTAAGAAGTTGGCCATGCTCATCCTTGATGTATTTGTTAAACTTTATATCCAGAGTGGATCTGTATCGCTGCTTGGCTATTTTAAAAATTGCGTTTTCTGTTGGTGCTTTGTCAATTTTTTCATAAAAAGCCTGCCTCGACGAAGCTCTTGCTTGCGCTACGGCTGATTTTGTAACTGCTTTCATAGACTTATAGTTCTCATGGTCTTCTTCGAGGTGGGATTTCTGCCAGATTTTAAATACTTCTCGTTTTGCTTTGATGATCTGCTTCACATCACTATTCCACCATGTGGTGTCTTTACTTGTTGACAGGCCACCCTTAGAAACTCCCAGATATAGTCTCGCTTTGCTCTGAGTAAAGGTTTCAAAATCGGACCACATTTTATCAACTGATTTGCTAGTATTTAGATCTTTTTGCAAGTATAAGCTAATACTATCCAGTAACTGGGATCCTTTATGGCTATGAAGCTCTTTCCATTTTATGCGCTCGGTCCGGTCTATGTGCACTTTAATGGGTTTCGGCAGATCCATTACTGCCAATAGTAGCCTATGCTGTGCGGTTATAGCCTCCCCCGGTATCACCTTACAGTCTTTATAGTACTTCTTCATAGTGCCCGTCGAGATGATGTAGTCTATTTGGGTCTTACATTTTGAAGTTTTATACGTAATAATATGTTCTTCTTTTTTTCGGAAAAATGTATTGATAACTTTAAAGTTGTATTTTGTAGCGAAATTTAGAATATCTATACCTTCCTGGTTTTGTGACCCGTATCCAAATCCCCCGTGAACATCAGTGTACGCATCATTCTTCGCACCGACGAACATAAGACCATTAATAAACACATAATTATTGTATACACATAATAAATAATTAATGTAATAAATTTGAAAAATATGTATCAGTAGCCAAATGGGATAGGAAGAAAAACACAAAACAAAAAACGCGACACGGTTGGGATAGTAATGTGCTGGATGGGTTAGGATTGGGATTTCTGGAGCATCAACAAAAAGCGTTTAAGCTGACGCTTAAAGGTATACTTGCTAGACGCTCCTTGAATAGGTGGAGGGAGATCATTCCAACACTTGGACGCCGCGAACCTAAAACTACCTCGAAACGCTGCATTGGCACCAGAATCATCGCCTTACACCTACGCGCTCTTGGGCCATACAAGTCTACTCAGCAAATATGCTAGAACCCCAGATCGCACTATGCCAAATAGAAGAGTGGCAAGGTGAAGCCGTCTGCGTGTAGGCATGTTCAGCAGACCAGCGGCGTTCAAGTAGGGAGTGATATGGGAGCGGGGTGGGACTCAGACACAGAAACGAATGCATGCGTTTTGCACTCGTTGTATATGAGCTTTTTTGTACGACCAGTAATGCAGCCAGCATAGACATGCTGTTTTAAAACGTGTCATTCTAAGGGAAAGGTACCTTAATGTGAATGGCGCTTTCGCCATTATTACGTCGTGAATCTAGGCATTTGTATTAGGTCTTCGTTAATAATGGCATAAGCGCCAACGACAATAATATGCCTTTTCCCTGAGGACACAAATGGACAATAATTATTTACCTTAGTCGGTTAAGAGCCCGTTAACATGCTCACTAGCGCCAGTGGTAAATAATTGTGATTATTTAAATTTAACGATAGATATATTTAAAAAAGGAGGCCGCACTACACACACGCTTTATTTTAGTATCTTTTGAATACCATGAACCATGACATACCAATTATATTTTCCAATTTACAAAAAAACTGTTTTTGAACAAGTCAGGCTCGTGAATTTAATCCTATCCTATTATAAATGTGAAAGTTAGGATGTCTGTTACTCAATCACGCTTAAACGGCTGAACCGATATGGATCAAATTTTGCACAACGATAGTTCTGAATAGCTCATAGCCTGGATTATAATAAAAGATTAAAGGATAGTTTATAATCCAGGTTAACGCAAATACGCAGACGACAAGCAGTATACAACATTTCATTTCATTTAATGCTAAAACTCGAGATAACTCGATTTAGCATACAAAAATTTCTTTCTTTCTTTCTTTCTTTATATAGCGACTTGGCTATTTGAATACTACGGTACTACCTTTGGTAGTGGCGAATCTACGGGGAACAAACGATAGCGCCATCTAACTTACGCCTAGCGCCATCTCTCGGCAACGGTTGGGACAAAATTGACATGGAATTTGTTGTTATAGTGTAAATCCTAGTTATCAATACTAACATTATAAATAGGTCTTGGGATTTTTCGGTGCGACTACTGACACATGTAAGCACTGCTTTTTATACATATATCAGTCATTCACTCTATCATTTAGGTTAATTTAATTTGTCTAAATTAAATAACACTTGCAAGCACATTATGCAGTTTCAGGGGGATGAGTAAATTGTTGTCGTTATCCTATATCCTATCATCATCATCATCATCATATCAGCCGAAAGACGTCTACTGCTGGACATAGGCCTCCCCCAAAGAGTGCCACAATGGCCGGTCCTGCGCCACCCGCATCCAGCCTATTATATACTACTAGCTTTTGCCCGCGACTTCGTCCGCGTGAACTTTAGTATTAACTTCCGTTTCCTATTCGATCAACTTCCCTAAGGTAATAATTCCTAAAATGGTATTCAATGTCATAATGCAAAATATAATAATTTATCTGTGGGGCAAGAGTCACCTAAGGCTGTTCGGCCGTTTTAAGGTGTCTGAGTAGGTAACAATTATCCAAACTTACAAACGTTTGCAATTATATTAATGAGTAGAAAGTGAAATTACTATAAGTATTATGGTTTTCAATACTTGTGTGAATATTGTTATTGTAAATAAGAGTCATGTAACTATTCTTATAAACATTCAATTTAATTCCGTTTGCATCATTTTGAGGGCTGAATTACGAAAGTGACTACTACCTAACCACACTTACTGAATAATATTATTTTTTCGAAATACAGGTACATACATTATGTTATTAGTCGTTAAAGCAATTGCTGCGAGCACGAAATTGGAGCCCCGGCAGAATGTAGAAGCCTATTTAGAGCTACTTTCCTCCTTCCGAGTAGCCACCTTCTAACAATATGAAGCTAGGCGAAAGGCTTTTCTTTTCAACAGAGCCTAGAGCCGCGGCCGATGACCAAAGAGGGATTAAGATTGATGCAATATCCTTCCATAAATCTCGCACGTAAGGAAGCCCAGAGTTTTATCTATAAAAATATTTATTTTATTCTGTTTTTAGTATTTGTTGTTATAGCGGCAACAGAAATACATCATCTGTGAAAATTTTAACTGTAACTATCACGGTATCAGTGAGATACAGCCTGGTGACAGACAGACAGACAGACGAACAGACGAACAAACAGACAAACAGTACTCTTTGAGTACGGAACCCTAAAAAGCACATTACAACCGAAGTCACGATGAAAGTAAAAGGGGGCGCTTAAGGCAATATTCTTATTTCCGACTGATATTTAACAAACATAATAATTTAATAACTACCTAATATATGATTCACTAAAACACTTGTTTTTAATTTAAATTGTACTATCTGGTCATTAAAAAATATAAAGTACTTACTTTTCTGAGGAAATCGAAAATCGTTGGTATCATTCCAATGATTACTCGTAGCATTGGCATTATATTGCAAACCTTTGGTTAAAGATTTTGTATTTGAATAGTATCTCCCATGTGGTATGGTGTGATGTTCCATTAACTTACTCTAACTTAAAAATACTGTAGGTACTACAGTATGGGCAAATAAGAGATACCTAAATACCAAACATTTGTGTGTTCTTGTATTCTTAAGACTTGGCAATTGTATATGAACAGCCAGCTATCTATATCTATCTATCTATCTATACATATAATAAAGCTGTAGAGGGTCGAAAGTCTGTACATTGAAGATATTGGCAAAAAAATCAGTTGAGGGGTCTTAGAATCGATAACAGAACACACTTTAACAGTTTTTAGAATTTTTGCCTGTTTGTCTGTTTGTCGGTTTGTCTGTCTGTTTATATGTAACGGCATCACGTGAAAACGAGCGAATGGATTAATATGAAAATTTTACTAAAAGGTTAAGTGGATCTTCAGCCAGGCTATAGGCTATAAAAATCATAAAGATTAGGGTTCAAAGGGGGTAAAAAATGGGGTTAATCGTTGTATGGGAACTCCTTTAATCCATGAGCTAAAAACTTGAAAGTTGGCAAGCATATACTTGACTAGAAAGTAAAAAGAACCCCATTTAACATTTGTGAAATGTAGGGATAAAACGTGAAAAATATGGGATGAAAAATAGTTGGTGAGGCGATTACAGATTATATAATGATAAAAATCTCAAAAACTACTGGACGAATCATTATAAAAATTTCCATCCCATTTAGGGACAAAAAGGGAATAAAACTTTGTATAGAGACGAAATATTTTTGCTTCAAGGCACGCCATTTTTGGTTTTAAGTGTCAAACAATAAGCAGTATAATAGCTTAAGCAATTCGACTTATATGTAGAACTTGACGTATGAAAGACAAGTCAAAGTCAACGTTTCAATATCTTAAAACCAAAATGACTCAAGTCCATATGAATGTTTACGCCATTCCATGAAATAATGGTCTAGCGATTAGGTAGATAATTGTGTGAGAAAAAAATAGAGGGCTTGCGGCAATATACCAAAATATTCTGACCTCTCAGCCCGTAATAGTTGTTTGAAGAAGCAGATGAAATAGGTTGGATAGTTCAGAAGTTGTCAACATTGACTGATCAGCATAACAACGTCGACAGATATCAATGGTTGTTATGCATTAAGGGGTCAACTAAACTGGATGCATGCCGAACACAAAGGGAATACTGTCACGCCATGAATCAACGATTTATCAAGTTTGAAAATTGGTATTTTAAGCATTAGTTGTATTATATGTGGGACATAAATTTAAACAGTATAACGCGCTTTGAAACTTCTTGATAGAAAGGTTCAGTTGTCTGTGAAAACATTGGTTTGGTAGCGAGCGAATAAATAAGAGTCAGTTCCTTTCTGAAGCAAAAGGCAACACAAATGTTTGAAATTGAAAATTAACTAACAATGTATGCTAGACTAGAATGTAGCTGATTAGCTCACATGCCCAATAACATACAAGATAATTTGCTAATGCAAAGTTTTAACCAACTTCAATTCTGTATTGCGCCAAGCCACATAAATGAACATTTCCACATTTCCTTTCCACTATACCACATGAATTGCTTTCCGAGAAAAATACGTTGATTATCAACGAAAAAACCCAAATCGCTATATGTAGGCTGATGATAATATTTGAAGAATTCCGTTGATTCCTCAAGGATCTCGGAATCAGCTTTTTCATTACATTTGTTGCTACTTAAACGGAATCATATCAGAATATGTGACACGCACTTTTTACATCAATGAGGAGTTCCATAAGTCATCTGTGGTCTTCATCATCAGTTTCACTTCACCAAATTTGTGGATTTCGAGTGTAAATACATGAGTTACAACAGAAAATAACGAAAGCATTACACGCATGCCCAATAAAATTGAGGAGTTCTCTCAATTCCTCATGGATCACATTATTCAACGGGCTTTTTGAAAACAATGGGACCAATCTGGAGCCTATACTTTCAAATGAAAAAATAATTGTACGAATCGGTTCGTAAATGTTCTAAGGTAACAAATATTAAAAAAAATACTTTTAACCAATTTGAGAACGTCTTCCTTATTTTGAAGTCGATTAAAAAGCTAAAATAGTTTCTGGGTACAATAAGTGTCATTATGTCATTAACAACAGGATTTTGAGTGGACCTCTGAAGTTCGCTTTCGGTCTGAAATCAAATTTCTGGTATGGACGTAATGAGGTTCCACTTCTGAGCCTTTTTGACCTTCAGAGGAGGTTCCACCTTCAGGCCGCTGCCAGGGTTCGGTCTTGGACGGCCAATGGCGTTCTGTGGTTATGCAGTCTTTTGAAATTGAAGGTCTAAGGCTGGCTGTTTAAGGCTGCTTTTCTTTTTATTATTTGGAATTAGGAGGTGCGTGCGTGCGAGAGATATGGAAGGATATTGCATCGATCTTACTCCCTCTTTGGTGGAAAAGAAAAGCCTTCCGCCTAGCTTCAAATTGTTACAAGGTGGCTACTTGGAAGGAGGGAAGTAGCTCTAGGCTTATAAATTCTGCCGGGGCTCCAATTTCGAGTTCACAACAATCGCTTTTACGACTAATAAGAGGGAGCGCAGCGGTACGAATTCAGTAAGTGCATGTTTCATAAAAAAAACCGGGCTTCGTGGGTGTGGTTACTTGGTTAGGAAGTAGTCACTTTCGTGATTCAGCCCTCAAAGTGATACATGTAAACTGAACTAAACTGAATGGTTTATAAGAAGAGTAATAAATTGTACATGACTCTTATTTACAAGAGCAACATTCACACAAGTAAGTATTGAAAACCATAATTGGGTATAGTTTTTCACTCTCTACTCATTATCATAATATAATTGCAAACGTCTGTAATTTTGGATGATTGTTACCTACTCAGACACCTTAAAACGGCAGAACAGTTATAGGTGACTCTTGCCCTACAGGTAAATCCATACTATACTATACTATAATATTATAAATGCGAAAGTGTGTCTGTCTGTCTGTCTGTCTGTCTGTCTGTCTGTCTGTCTGTTACCTCTTCACGCCTAAACCGCTGAACCGATTTAGATGAAATTTGGTATAGAGATAGTTTGAGTCCCGGGAAAGGACATAGGGTAGTTTTTATCCCGGAAATCTACCCCTAAGGGGATGAAATTGGGGGTGAAAATTTGTATGGAGCTACTTAAACCGCTGCACCGATTTGGATGAAATTTGGCATTTAAATAGTTTGAGTCCCGGGGAAGGACAAAGGATAGGTTTGATCCCGTAAATCATCCCCTAAGGGGGTGAAATGAGGGGTGAAAATTCGGATGGAACCTATATGAATACAATTTGGCATAGATATAGTTTGAGTCCTGGGAAAGGACATAAAGGGTAGTTTTTATCCCGGAAATCCACCCCTAAGGGGATGAAACTGGGGTTGAAAATTTGTATGGTGCTACTTAACCGCTGCACTGATTTGGATGAAACATAGGACTGTTTTAACTCCGGAAATCATCCCTAAGGGGGTGAAATGGGGGGTTGAACTTTGGATGGAACCCGTTTAGATAAAATTTGGTATAGAGATAGTTTGATTCCCGGAGAATGACATTAGATAGTTTTGAAAATTTTGGATAAATCCCATGGAGATGAAATTTGGTATAGTAGGAGTCCCAGGGAAGCACAATGCATAGTTTTTATCCCGAAAATCAGCTCCTGAGGGGGTGACATTAGGCGTGAAAATGTTGATGGAACCCATTTAGATGAAATTTGGTATAGAGATAGTAAGAGTCCTAGGGAAGGAAATAGAATATTTTTTATTTCGGAAATCATCCCCTAAGCGGGTGAAATGGGGGTGAAAATTTGGATGAACTCATTTAGATGAAATTTAGTTTAGAGATAGTTTAAGTCCCGGGAAAGGGCATAGGATAGTTTCAATTCCGGAAATCACCCCCTAAGGGAGTGAAATGGAGGATGAAACTTTTGATGGAACCCGTTTAGATGAAATTTGGTATAGAGATAGTTTAAGTCTCGGAGAATGAAAGCGGATAGTTTTTATCCCGAAAATAGTTCCCAAGGTAATGAAATAGGGGGTGAAAATTTGGATAAAACCCATTTAGATGAAATTTGGTATAGAGATAGTAAGAGCCCCAGGGAAGATGCATAGTTTTTATCCCGAAAATCATCTCCTGAGGGGGTTCTTAAAACTTTGTAGAAACATTACTTATTTGAGTACAAACAAAGTGCTTTCAGCGTTTTGGAAAATTCCACCCCTAAGAGGGTTAAAAAGGGCTGCAAAGTTTATATGGGGAAACTCTTTTTGGGATAGGAGCTTAACAGTTTGTAGGACGATTAGTTATTGAAATACAAAAATAGGATATTCAGCGTTTTAGTAAATTCCACTCCTAAGGGGGTTAAAAGTGGGTGCAACATTTGTGTGGAGGAAACATTTTTTTAGCCGATTTACAATTTTGTAGAATGCTTACTAATCCATACTAATATTATAAATGCGAAAGTGTGTCTGTCTGTCTGTCTGTCTGTCTGTCTGTCTGTCTGTCTGTTACCTCTTCACGCCTAAACCGCTGAACCGATTTAGATGAAATTTGGTATAGAGATAGTTTGAGTCCCGGGAAAGGACATAGGGTAGTTTTTATCCCGGAAATCTACCCCTAAGGGGATGAAATTGGGGGTGAAAATTTGTATGGAGCTACTTAAACCGCTGCACCGATTTGGATGAAATTTGGCATTTAAATAGTTTGAGTCCCGGGGAAGGACAAAGGATAGGTTTGATCCCGTAAATCATCCCCTAAGGGGGTGAAATGAGGGGTGAAAATTCGGATGGAACCTATATGAATACAATTTGGCATAGATATAGTTTGAGTCCTGGGAAAGGACATAAAGGGTAGTTTTTATCCCGGAAATCCACCCCTAAGGGGATGAAACTGGGGTTGAAAATTTGTATGGTGCTACTTAACCGCTGCACCGATTTGGATGAAACATAGGACTGTTTTAACTCCGGAAATCACCCCTAAGGGGGTGAAATGGGGGGTTGAACTTTGGATGGAACCCGTTTAGATAAAATTTGGTATAGAGATAGTTTGATTCCCGGAGAATGACATTAGATAGTTTTGAAAATTTTGGATAAATCCCATGGAGATGAAATTTGGTATAGTAGGAGTCCCAGGGAAGCACAATGCATAGTTTTTATCCCGAAAATCAGCTCCTGAGGGGGTGACATTAGGCGTGAAAATGTTGATGGAACCCATTTAGATGAAATTTGGTATAGAGATAGTAAGAGTCCTAGGGAAGGAAATAGAATATTTTTTATTTCGGAAATCATCCCCTAAGCGGGTGAAATGGGGGTGAAAATTTGGATGAACTCATTTAGATGAAATTTAGTTTAGAGATAGTTTAAGTCCCGGGAAAGGGCATAGGATAGTTTCAATTCCGGAAATCACCCCCTAAGGGAGTGAAATGGAGGATGAAACTTTTGATGGAACCCGTTTAGATGAAATTTGGTATAGAGATAGTTTAAGTCTCGGAGAATGAAAGCGGATAGTTTTTATCCCGAAAATAGTTCCCAAGGTAATGAAATAGGGGGTGAAAATTTGGATAAAACCCATTTAGATGAAATTTGGTATAGAGATAGTAAGAGCCCCAGGGAAGATGCATAGTTTTTATCCCGAAAATCATCTCCTGAGGGGGTTCTTAAAACTTTGTAGAAACATTACTTATTTGAGTACAAACAAAGTGCTTTCAGCGTTTTGGAAAATTCCACCCCTAAGAGGGTTAAAAAGGGCTGCAAAGTTTATATGGGGAAACTCTTTTTGGGATAGGAGCTTAACAGTTTGTAGGACGATTAGTTATTGAAATACAAAAATAGGATATTCAGCGTTTTAGTAAATTCCACTCCTAAGGGGGTTAAAAGTGGGTGCAACATTTGTGTGGAGGAAACATTTTTTTAGCCGATTTACAATTTTGTAGAATGCTTACTAATTAAAAATAAATTTAAATACTTTCAGCATTTTAGAAACTTCGATCTTTAGGGGTTTATAAGAACGTTTGAATTAAGAAAATATTTTTTTAGCGAGGGACTTAAAACTTTGTTGAAAGATTACTTATTACAATAAAAATCAAGTACTTTTAGCGTTTTGAAAAATTCGACCCCTAATGAGAATAAAAAGGGGTGCAAGGTTTGTATGGGAAACCCATTTTTTGAGCTAGAGACTTGATATTTTGTAGAAAAAATACTTATTACAATAAAAAAACTTAGTGTTTTCTTTTCAATTTTTCCCCGAAAAGCGTTAATTCAAAGGTTCAAAGTTTGTATGCAGACTATTAGAGCAAGAAAAATTTTAAGTATGAGAATTGTAACTTCGATCTTAGTATGTTTGTTAAAAGACTACAAAACTCATTTCAGCGTTTTTTGAAATTCATCCCCTAAAAGGTAATATAAGGGTGTTCAAAGTTTGTATGGAGAGCAAAACATTTTTAAAGTAAGGGATTTGTAACTTCAGTTTTAGACTGTTTACTACAAGACTACAAAGCTAATTTCAATGATTTTAAAAATTCATTCCTTAAACAAACATTTAGACGATAACATGTTCTACGCGGACGAAGTCGCGGGTAACAGCTAGTTAAAAATAAATTTAAATACTTTCAGCATTTTAGAAACTTCGATCTTTAGGGGTTTATAAGAACGTTTGAATTAAGAAAATATTTTTTTAGCGAGGGATATAAAACTTTGTTGAAAGATTACTTATTACAATAAAAATCAAGTACTTTTAGCGTTTTGAAAAATTCGACCCCTAATGAGAATAAAAAGGGGTGCAAGGTTTGTATGGGAAACCCATTTTTTGAGCTAGAGACTTGATATTTTGTAGAAAAAATACTTATTACAATAAAAAAACTTAGTGTTTTCTTTTCAATTTTTCCCCGAAAAGCGTTAATTCAAAGGTTCAAAGTTTGTATGCAGACTATCAGAGCAAGAAAAATTTTAAGTATGAGAATTGTAACTTCGATCTTAGTATGTTTGTTAAAAGACTTCAAAACTCATTTCAGCGTTTTTTGAAATTCATCCCCTAAAAGGTAATATAAGGGTGTTCAAAGTTTGTATGGAGAGCAAAACATTTTTAAAGTAAGGGATTTGTAACTTCAGTTTTAGACTGTTTACTACAAGACTACAAAGCTAATTTCAATGATTTTAAAAATTCATTCCTTAAACAAACATTTAGACGATAACATGTTCTACGCGGACGAAGTCGCGGGTAACAGCTAGTTTAAACAAGTTTATTCTAGTAAAGGGGGAATTTGGCGCAAATGGGAAGACAATTTATGAAAGTTTGTTACTTAAGTTTCTTAAAATACCACGCCGTTAGCCTGCGAATGTCAAATAACGTTTTGTATGGCAATCGAACCACCTTAACTCTACTGAATAATGTTAATGTGCAAAGGAACAGTGTTGAAATATCACACCGCCCATAGTTATGTAGCCGCAGGCCATTCAAGAGAAATAACTTGTACGGCAATATTGAATCGAGCCTAAAGTAGCTGCCCTACCATAGACGTCTTCTTTCAGAATGCGGGGCATGGTGGTGCATTTTTGTCTCCTTATCGTGCTCAGGGTGCGCATTTTGGTACGGGTTGGGGTCCGGGCTATGGTGCGGGCTGTGAACATAATACACCATACAAAGCAAGGTAAAGGATATGAAGGGCCTCTTGTGGCAATGTTATGGCTTCACCAGGGACTAAAGAAATTTTATATTGCTACCGAAAACCAAGCGAATCCAAAACGCCAATGAGGGTTTCTAGACTACACTATGCCACCAGCTGAAAGTACTGTAGCGATTAGATGTCAAAGCGGCCCTGGACCCCTTCGGGGCACCACCAAGAATAACGCTAGGAGGATGATAATGGCAGCACTGTAGCGAGAGGGCGTAGCTGTCAAAATCCACCATAAGCATGTTTGTTGCGAACGCAACTCTTTTTTGTGTATACACTTTATTATAGGTACCTTTTTCATAAGCAGTAGCAAAACGCGCCCGTCAGGCACGGTTTGCATGAGGGGGGCTTTGAATGCGCCAATCATGGCGCTACACATGTGTGGGTTCATCCCTACCTAAAGCAACTGAAGATCTCTTTGACATAACATGTATACCACCACTTCTGTAACTATCTAAACGGCCACACTCTCCTTGCTTTCAATCAGAGCCTATATAATTGTAAATTATATTACAGTCAAACTTTTATCGAAGTTTTATTTAAAGTCGTCGAGCGAATAACACCACCGGCATCGGCGCAAACAATGTTTAATCATCATCTCTTTGGTTGGTGGATTATAAAAAACGGTGTCAAAAAGGAGAGTGCTGCCAGCTTGTAACATGATGCACTCTTA
This sequence comes from Epinotia brunnichana, assembly GCA_963854355.1. Classification (NCBI taxonomy): domain Eukaryota; kingdom Metazoa; phylum Arthropoda; class Insecta; order Lepidoptera; family Tortricidae; genus Epinotia; species Epinotia brunnichana. The sequence goes on along the minus strand of OY977935.1, from coordinate 80,977,705 downwards.
GAATAATAACGCATAGAAACGCAGTTCACGCGCAACGGTGAGGCCACTAAAACTCGGTCATAAATGGCCCAGTACGCCGATCGGTGGAACAAAATTGGTGCGTTTGTGTGCGTATTGGCGCGTGTGAATACGAGTTGATCACAACTACATGAATCCATTTTATGCCTCACGCTTGGCGCGTCGGCCGTATGAAACTATCCTTCTATGCGTCATTATTCTAAGGATGCACTATGGAAACCGTCACTCAGCTCTGTCTGGCACATAGGACCAAACGCAACACAACGCTACGGGAAAGTTGACCAAACGCACGTCATATCTTCAGTTCCTATTTAACCAGATGCCAATGGTATTTTGCTTTGCATCAAGTAAAATGCGCTCATGGGTCCTCCAGTCGGGCCAAGAAGATTGCAGCTACATAAAATAAAATGTCTGATATATCATGACGAATTGCTGTTTGAGTTTATTTAGCTACTGTACTAGCTGTAACTGGTATTCGTTTTTGTTGGTGTAAATTAAATAAACGGCTAAAAGTTATACACAACAATAATAATAAAATTATATAAGTACTTACGGGATTTCCATCCCGCACTGTAAACAAAGGTGTATGTCAATCAATCATCACTGATAGCGCCATTCATGTCATTTATGGGACCGACGTAGTCCAAAACAAAGGCTTAGGTTCAGTTCACCGGGTAATTGCAGCTAGAAGATAGAGAAAGAGAAGAGACATTGGGAAACAAATGACCTGGGCTTGCTCGCTCCGTCTTACAGCATGCGGGACTGCAATGCAGTTTATAGTTACCTCTTTAGTAAGGTCTCTTTCGAAACGGTTGCCACGCTTTGTATTTCGCCGACTCGGCAAGCCTCCACAAATCCAAGCGTCCACCATCGCTCATCACATCATTCACACTCTCCGCATCACGACAAGCATCCACACATTCCAGTTAACTTGACAGATCCGTTTACAGGCTGGCGTTTATGAATACTTGCCAAGCCTAGGCCATGGGCATGGCCAATAAAAGAAAGGGTCAGCAACGCACCTGTACATTGGAGACAGCGACCATCATCAACACCGCAGCGATCACAATTAGAGCTGCTCGAACCATTGCTACCTGGACAAACCACCCGGACAGTCTTTGGCTCAAAATGTATTTAAGAATATTTGGATGTTTAAAGCAGAGTAGAACTAAAAGTAGTATGTATCTTATCTCAGTTAAGTACGATAAATTATGTTCCAAGTTAGTAGAATAAGTCGCTATACTAGAAATGGACCCTGATATCCTCAAAAGTATAATTACAAAACTTACTGATCTGAGACCTGAAGTAGAGATGACGGTTGTACGACTCGTAGATTTGGAATCACGTCTGGATGTTTTGGTCCTGCTTATATTCGTAGCGGACTCGACGGTGTATCAAATTAAATACATGTTCACATCTATTCATATCAAAGTTACCATACACGTGCCGCACATAGTTAAGTACTTGCTGTGGTTGATTTAAGGATGACTCACGCTATAACGGGCCGTGTCCGGCCCGGGCCGTTTTCTAAGAAAAACGGCGGTGTTTTTGCACGGCCGGGCCGTGCCGACACCGAGCCGCTTCTGAGCGTCGGCCGGTTGGGTATGGCTCGGCCGCGCAAAAACGCCCTCGTTATCTCCACTTATAATAAATCTCTAAATTAAAAAAAGAATCAGCCAGTTTGAAACTAAGCTTTGCGCGGTTCGAATGTTCTCAGCATCCCATGAACGGAAAAATATGAAACATTTTATATAGGTACATTATTATTCTAGCTGCAACTTAGGATAGTTTTTATCCGACTGCGACAGTTAATTAATTTTCCGAAATATACGACTTCATTTAATTATTCATTTATTTTTATTGAAATCAAACGCTGCTCCAACTGTCAGCTATAAGAACCGTCAAATTTTCGTCAAAATGGCGGAATTGCTTTGCCTTTCACTTATTAATAATTTAAATCCCGTCTACGATAGACCTTTACGAAACAAATGCTAAAATATAAACCATAAAAAAATATTCGATTCTGATATGAGAACTTATATGCGCAAATGTCGTTTTATGTCGTAATTTCAATAAATGAAATCAACAAATTTGAACAATATAATTAACACGAATTTGTTTTTTTTGAATGACAATGGCACGCGCTCGGCGCATTCAGCCAAAGTACCTGCGGCGCTACCACGAAAACCGATACTCAATGTTCATATATTTGCATCCCTGTCACTCGAGTATGGTTAGTGCGATAGAGATAGAGATACCCGAATATTTTCGAATTCCGAAGTTCGTGGTTATAGCTCAGGAATCGAAAATATGGTAAATAATCATAATGTATTTTCTCGAAAAATAATTTAAAATAAATATGGTCAAATGGAGAAAAAAACAAAGCAAGAGGTTATATAGGTAATGATTAAGTTATAAGAGTCCAAAGTTTTAAGAGGGGGTATGTTCTGTCCCTTTTCCGCAAAACGCACCTTCATATGAAACGATTGTTTTTTACTATGACGCTCGAGTATATTGACGTCACAGTCCCTCATCGTTTTCTCACTCTAACAAGCGACATTAAAACGGATGTAGCTTCATAATTTTTTGATATATTTGAATGGGAGTTTCATTATCTTCTATCTATTTATACATAATAAATGCCTATGTCCTGACTGACTTATTCACTCACTCACTCACTCACTCACTCACTCATCAACGCACAGCCGAAACTACTAATCTTAGAGAGTTGATTTTTGCACAGTATGTTGCTTTTATAACGTGAGCTAGGGATAAAAAGGGATTTTTGAAAATTCTACCCCTAAGGGGGTAAAATGGGGGTGCAAAGTTTGTATGGGAGAACCTTTTTTTTTGAGCTATAGACTTAAACTTTGTAGAAAAATTAGTTATTAGAATACAAATGAAACACTTTCAGCGTTTTGGAAAATTCCACCCCTACGGGGGTAAAATAGGGGTGCAAGGTTTGTATGGGGGAAACATTTTTTTTTTAAATAGAGACTTAAAACTTTGTAGAAAGATCAGTCATTAGAATACAAATAAAGAACTTTCAGGGTTTTAGAAAATTCTACCCCTAAAGGGGTAAAATAGAGTGCAAAGTTTGTATGGGAAAAACTACTTTTTTTTAAATAGAGACTTAAAACTTTGTAGAGAAATTATTCATTAGAATACAAATAAAGTACCTAGATTCAGTGTTTTAAAAAAATCTACCCCTAAGGGGGTAAAATAGGGGTGCAAATTTTGTATGGGGGAAACAATATTTTTTTTAAATAGAAACTTAAAACTTTGTAGAAAGATTAGTCATCAGAATACAAATTAAGTACTTTCAGCGTTTTAGAAAATTCTACCCCTAAAAATAGGGGGCTAAAATAGGGGTGCAAAGTTTGTATGTGGGAAACTATTTTTTTTAGCTAGAGTCCTAAAACTTTGTAGAAAGATTATTTAAATACAAAGAAAGTACTTTCAGCGTTTTGGATAATTTCACCCCTAAGGGGGTAAAATAGGGTGCAAAGTTTGTATGGGAAAAACATATTTTTTTTTAATAGAGACTTAAAATTTTGACGAAAAATTACTTATTAGAACATGAAAAATACTACATTCGGCGTTTTACAAAAATCATTCCCTAAGGGGGTTAAAAAAGGGTGCAAGGTTTGTATGGGGAACACTTTTTCTGAGCTAGACACTTAAAACTTTGTAGAAAGATTACTTATAAAAATACAAAAAAAAAGACTTTCAGCGTTTTGAAAAAATCTATCCCTAAGGGGGATAAAAAGGGGTGCAAAGTTTTTATCAGGGAAAGTTTATGTTTTTGAGTTAGAGACTTGAAACTTTGTAGAAAGATTACTTATTAAAATACAAAAAAAGAACACAAATCGTTTTAGAAAATTCCACCCCTAATAGGGTTAAAAAGGAGAGCAAGCTTTGCATGGGCAACACTTTTTTTTGAGTTAGACTTAAAACTTTGCAAAAAGATTACTTATTAGAATACTAAAAAAGAACTTTCAGCGTTTTAGAAAACTCCATCCCTAAGGGGATCCTTAAGATCCTTAAGAAGGGTAGCCAGTGTTGTGTGGGAAAAACTTTTTTTTTTACTAGACTTAAAACTATTCAAAATGTTACTTATTAAAATTAATAATAAAGTACTTTCAGAGTTTTAGAAAATTCCACCCCAGAAAGCTTTGTATGGGCAACACTTTTTTTGAGCTTAAAAGTTTACGAAAAAAGTTCTTTCAGCGATTAGAAAAATTCAACCTCTAAGGGGGTTCAAAAGGGGGTTCAAATTTTAAATGGCGAGCAATAAAATTTTAAAGTGTCAGTAAGAGATTTTTAACTTCGGTCTTATTCTGTACGTTAAAAGACTACAAAACTGATTTCAGAGTTTTTCCAAATTCATCCCCTAAGAGTGTTAAAATTGGTTCAAAGTTTGAGTATTTCAAGGCATTTTTAAAGTATGAGATTTTTAACTTTGGTTTTAGACTGTTTGTTCACAAACTAGAAAATGAACATCAACTTTTTTTTTAATTATCCCCTAAAAGAGGGTTCAAATTTTGTATTGAGAGAAATCATTTTCTAAGACGATAAAAAGTTCTACGCGGACGAAGTCGCGGGCAACAGCTAGTTCTTAATAAACGGCCCGGGCCGGACGTGGCGCGGGCTGGACGTGGCCCGTTCTAGCGTGACTCATCCTTTAAGCAGCAGCTTTTTTAGGGTTCCATACTCAAAGAGTAAAACGGGACCCGATTACTAAGACTTCGCTGTCCGTCCGTCTGTCTGTCACCAGGCTGTATCTCAAGAACCGTGATATGTAGAGAAATGAAATTTTCACAGATTATGTATTTCTATTGCCGCTATAACAACAAATACTAAAATCAAAATAAAATATTTTTTTAAGGGGGGCTCCCATACAAAAAACGTGATTTTTTGCCGTTTTTATTGAAAATGGTACGGGACCCTTCGTGCGCGAGTCCAACTCGCACTTGGCCGGTTTTTTCAAACAACCTGCTAAGGCCGCAGCGAAGTTTTTAACATACTTCAAAAATAGGAAGAGGTTCTCAATTCGGTTGTATTTTTTTGTTTAAGGGGACGTAGGTTCGTGGTCTTCTCTCCCTCTCACTGAGCATAAGCGTGAGCGAGATGGAAGTGCGTGTTTAGAAGCGCGGATATCATGTTTTTTAATTTTTATTTTTTGTGCGTTTTACTAAATAAAAATAAAATTGCTGATTTCCCTCCAACATGACATTGTCGATTTTTAGAACTAATTTTAATATGTTTAGCTGTTGTGCATAATTTGTTATGATTTTTTAAAGTGTATTTTAGATCTATGTTTGTGATTTTTTTCTATCAAGCTAAAGTCGAATTCAGCTAACTCAGGATTCGAATAGTTGATTTTCCTCGAAAAAGGCCTCAAGATTGGTAATTAAATTTAAAGCAGCCGTATTATAATCCAAACAAGAGCTACGATTTTTTTTAAATCAGTTTTTGGAGCTCACGTCTCGCCTTATGTTTGTTACCTCAGAACTCAGTCATATATGCATTACGTAAAATTCTTTATCTATCCAAATATCATAAACCCTCCATGATGCTTTCAAGAACCGCACATTATGACCACCATAAAAACAGACTGTTTTGTTAGAACAAATTTCTTATCTGTGAAAATGTTATTATTGCTAAATAATAACATCGATTTCGATGCTATTATTACATTCAAATTTCGAACACCTCTGAAAAATCAAGCAATTTGATTTGACCTCTATTCTCATATCAGTCGAGATGACGTTTAGTTCGAAATGAATTATCAATTTTCATACAAATTTGACAAATGTCGCACGTAAGTAAGATATCGAACGATATGACAGTTGGCGCCGACTCTAGTTTCTCTCTGAATTAAAAAAAAATACTATGTCAGCTGCCAGAAAACAAAACGCCGTGATGCCGGTCATAATATGCGGCTTCTGGGTGCATCATGGAGGCTTATGATATGTAGATAGATAAAGTAGTGTATGTAACTGTACATAATTAGGCATTAAAACACTTGTGTGCTGTTATTATGAAACGAGCCGCAGGCGCGAACCCACACTCGTGTTTAATGCCCTTCATTATGTACAGTCACATAAACTACTATTAGTTACTTGAAAGTATAAGCTTCCAAGATTGGTCTCATTGTTACCAAAAATCCAGTTGGATGATGGGATCCACGAGAAATTGAGGGACACTCCTCAATTATAATAGGCACTCGTTTTTAAAAGAATTAAGTTGTCGCCCAATTTATTATTAAACAAAAATGTATATTGTATACCTATATACTTATTTAGTCCTAAGTCATTTGTTACTAACATATTACGGATCAACCGGTCTGAAATAAAGTTTTGTTAGAGCACCAGTGAAAGTGCTAAAGGACTCGTTAAGATACTGCTTTAGGGATTATATTTACTGTGAACATAGCGTCCGTATACGGGACATTGACCTCATACGTATGTAATATGCTGGACATGCAGTAGGTACGTAGGGGGCGAATCCATATTCCTCGGTGTGATACAAATAAAATGAGTTGTTCCCTATCGGTCTTTGTTACGTTGATATAAGATCGAATTTGGCCTGGCCATTTGAAATGGGTGTATTGGTAGTGTAAAAGTGTAAAGGATTCGTGAAGTGAATTTATTCAGTACGCGTGGTTCCGTCTTCATGTTACTTATAGAGAATCCAAACAGAGCTACGAAATAGTGGTCTGTGTCTCAAGGGAGCAAAATGATATATTTACGGCGAGGGTGGTATATTGAATGCCGAGTGAAGTGAAAGATTCTACAATTCAATAGAATCTTGAGCGTAATGAAGTATTCAAGGGTTTGAGGGCAAGACGGAAATAATTTTGCCACCGAGTGACACATACTGCTTTTCAAACCTACTATGTGTGGAATGACGCACTCCTACCTGCTACTGAACACTGGACAAGAACAAAGAAGCTCATCACTGAAGCAGCGGTAACTGCTTTCGGTTACCAGAAGTCCAAAACACAGGACTGGTTTGCTGAAAACCTTGCTATTCTACAGCCCTTATTAGACGCCAAACGCCAGGCTGCTTTAAACCATCGTATGTCACCTAGCACCAGCACCCGCAGTAACCTGATTAGAGCAAAGGCAGACCTACAGCGTAAGTCCCGCCAGTGCGCTAACGCGTACTGGTCTGAGTTTTGCAGTAATATTCAAGCCTGCGCAGATATGGGTAATTTTAGTGGTGTGTACATGGGAATCAAACAAGCTCTCGGTCCGATTCCCAAAAAAACGGCCCATATAAAGGAGGTTGACGGTACTGTCATCATTGACAGCCAAAGACAACTTCAGCGATGGGTGGAACACTACACCGGTCTGTACTCACTCCCAGTCGACATCAAGCCAGACGCAGTACTGCTCCTGCCGAAACTATCGACTTGGGATGAGTTAGACTTACCACCAACATTGGAGGACTTTCACAAGGCCATCAAGCAACTAAAGCGAGGTAAAAGTCCTGGTGGCGATGGCATCTGCGCAGAAATTATTAAGCTTGAGTGTGTAGGGCCTCTTCTGCATGGACTGCTGCGTAACTGCTGGGAGGACGGCTTTGTGCCTCAGGATATGCGTGATGCTAACATAGTCACCTTATACAAAGGGAAAGGAGACCGCGGTGATTGCAACAACTACCGCGGGATATCCCTTTTAAGCATCGTAGGCAAGTTGTTCGCACGGATGATCTTATCCAAAATCCAACAGCTGGCTGATCGCGTATATCCTGAGGCTCAGTGCGGTTTCCGTGCCCAGCGATCTACAATAGATATGATTTTCACCTTACGTCAGATGCAGGAGAAGTGTCGTGAGCAAAAAACACCTTTGTGTATCGCTTTCGTTGACCTCAACAAGGCTTTCGACACGGTAAGCAGAGAGGGGCTCTACACTGCACTCGCAAGTATAGGATGCCCCCCGAAACTGCTCAGCCTCGTGAAATCTTTCCACGACGAAATGAAAGGCGCCGTCACTTTTAATGGAGACCAATCGGATCCTTTCGAAGTGCGCAGGGGTGTCCGGCAAGGTTGCGTCTTGGCACCTACTCTGTTTGGCATATTTTTTTCGCTGCTACTGAAAGTCGCTTTCGGCGACGACCAGAAGGGTATCCACCTTCACACTAGAGCTGATGGGAAGCTTTTTAACATATCTCTTCTCAAGTCCAAACGTAACCGTGAAGATCTATACGCTGACAACCTTCTTTTCGCCGATGACGCAGCATTCGTCGCTGGATCCTCGCAGGAGCTCCAAGTGATGATGGACAAGTTTGCACATGCTTGCACTCTGTTCTCCATGAGCATTAACGCCAAAAAGACGGTAGTTCTAGCGCAGGGGTGTGCGGAGCCACCAGTGATTATACTGGATGGCAAACCCCTAGATGTAGTCGAGCAGTTTTGCTACCTTGGGTCGACCGTGTCGAACAATCTCTCGTTAGACGCAGAGATCAACTTGCGTATCGGCAAAGCGGCGACAATGTTTGGGAAGTTCCGTATAAGAGTATGGAATAACGGGCATCTCACAACAAGAACTAAGATGATCGTGTTCCAAACATGCATCTTGAGTATACTCTTGTACGGAGCAGAAACCTGGACATCGTATGCAAAACAAGAACGCCGGCTTAATACGTTTTACATGCGCTGTCTTCGCAACATCCTTGGCATCAGCTGGAAGGACAGAGTGACTAATGAGAGGGTGCTGGAAATCTCACAGCTGCCCAGTCTCACCGCTCTGCTCAAACAGAGAAGGTTGAGATGGTTGGGGCATGTGCATCGTATGCCACCCACTCGTCTTCCACGCCGTACCTTGCTTGGCGCCGTAGCAAATGCTAAAAGAGGTATAGGTAGACCTCTGCTACGCTTTAAGGATTGTGCCAAGCGGGATATGATAGCATTCGGTATCAATCACCAATGTTGGGAGCACATTGCGGAAGATAGGATTAAGTGGCGAAGGGCTCTCACGGACGGACGCAAGAAACATGACGGGGCCTGGTTTGACCTTCTCGAAGGTAAAAGAAGGAGAAGACAAATAAACACCCCGCCATTACCTAATGCACAATTTTCCTGCCACCTTTGCGGAAGACAATGCCGCTCCCGCATAGGGCTACACAGCCATTTAAAAAAGTGCTCTACTATGCATTCGCAAAGCGCTGCTTGAATCGTCTGATAAAGACGTAGAGGCCAATGATGATGTGGAAAATTTAAATCCCTCATTTGTGGGTAACAATGATTTTTCTGAAAAGCATGATCGGGAAAGAAAAACTATTAATTAGGGGCCACAGGACATTAACACACAAAGTCGCAAGGTCGCTAACTCATAAAGATAGATAGGTAGATAGACAAACCTTTTATTCAAATTCACAACATACATGGTATTAACACGACTAAATTAACAGTAAAAGATGTTAAGTGACAAAAAAATATACAAAAGAAAAACGCATGCGACCTAAGACTAGATAGTTCATTTATATCGGAAGCAAAGCTGAGCGAGCCACTGTAGCCAAGGCGGTAAGTCGCACATTTTAATCTGGATGTCGCGGGTTCGAACCCCGGGGTAGGACAAAGTTTTTTTCAAAAAACCTATGTACGAAATATCATTTGATATTTAACAGTGGCATTCACTGGCAGCAGTGATATTTAACAGTGTCATCCCTATAAGGTCTAGTTTTCCCTCTGGGTTGGAAGGTCTGATGGCAGTTGCTTTCGTAAAGCTACGCCAAATGTTGGGATTAGGTGCCCACGTGGACCCCGGGCTCGTGTAAGGCACTAGCACGACCTGGAAAGTGCTAGGAGGAGGATGAGTAGCTCACAAAGGTAACTATATCACAGACTTTTCAAAGTCAACGTTATTTATTCTTCAATGTACTTAGGCATAAGGTAAACGTCCGAGTTCTCGACACTGTACTAGTATGGTGCATGGGCACTCTATGTCAAAGTGACATGGCTTAAATTCGAATGAAGAAAAATGCTCTTATTTCGAATTTAACCCATATTGCTTTGAGCACTCGGAAGTTTACCTTACTACATGCACCTATGAATGTCGATAAACTACCACCGGTACGGAAAGAAAACAAAGAAAGAAAACAGGTAACAAATATGTAATTTCAGTATTATAAAATTACATTGCTACTGCAGCTCCAATTTAATTATTTTGCGATAGATTTCTAGTGCAGGGCAGGACTTTATCAGTGCCAAATATCCATGATGTAAATCGATTATCTTATAATTATGCTTTTGAAATAAGTGCCTGTTTAACGACAGATTTGAATTTAGTGTCAGTAAGTTCCTTAATGTGTTTTGGAATTTTATTGTCGTAATTTTATACAATTTCCCACGAACGATTTTTTGCTTTTACTAGTCTGTAAAAGGTTGTTTTGATCTTCCCTGTGCTTCTGGTAGCCTTGGGCCTATCAGTGTTCGTTAGGAAGTTGTATACATTCTTCCTAACATATTTCCTTCTTATAATCTATACTAATATCATAAAGAGGAAAGTGTCTGTGTGTTGGTTTTTGTATGTACTAAGTAATCTCCGAACCTACTTATCCGATTTCAAAAAATATTCCACCTGTGTATAGAATAGAGTTTTTGCATGACTAAAGGCTATATTTTATCCTGCGGGTTTGCCTGCGTCCTATGCAATACGCGGGCGAAGCCGCGTGGGAAGCTATTAGGTACTATTAGGGTCATTGTCAGTCACAAAAACAAAAATCATCTTTCCGGTGGTCAATAGTTAAGGGCTTACGCTCACATATAATATGTTTTTATCACAAACTAGCTGATCGCGCGGCACTGCCCGTGTATTACATATAGAACGCAAGCGAAGCCTTCGGATGAAATATAACCCATGTCCACCTCGAAGCTCCATGCTATATACTACGGGTGAAAGATATTTTGAAATCGGATGACTTGTTCCTGAGTCTACCCCCTACATACAAACATACCTCACAGATTTTTCCTTTCTTAATAGGGGTGTAGACTAAAATTTATTATTAATTAAAATTATGGCCAAATGATGTTTTCCAGAAACTTATTCATAATACTCACAAAATAAAAATCATCACAAAAAATATGTACTTGCCAACTACCGATGCGCGCACGAGCGTAGCACAAATTATGTAAAACTACCCTTTTCTTAGCTATCAATTGTAAACGAGCGACAACGGCGACAGATAAACCGTACGCGGTTTTCGTTCGCTGTTCAAATAATGTGTAAATAGTTTATAAGTATTTTGGATAAATAAAAAAAAAAAAAAAAAAAAAAAACTTACCTACTCCAAGAAAAACAAGGCAGAAAAATATGCCTAGTAACGAAAATACCATTAAGATATTTCAAAAGAATTACCAAGCTACAACCGTTTTAATATTGCTTAGAGAGAGAAAACGCTCGGGGATCGTGACGTCACGCTCCGCGAGCGTCATAGTAAAAGACAATCGTTACATATGAAGGTGCGTTTTGCGGAAAAGTGACCGAACATACTAAAACTTTGGACACTTATAACAGTCATAACTTTGTGATTATTTAATACCCTGCTTTACTTTTTCTCCATTTAGGCAACATAATTTTTAATCCTTTTTCGAGAAAATTCATCATTATTGGTTATTTTATTAACCGACTTCAAAAAAAGAGGATGGTCTAAATTCGTCTGTATTTTTTTGTGTGTGTTTGTTTCGCGATAACTTGGTAATTTATGAACCGATTTGAAAAATTATTTCTTTGTTTGTAAGCATAGTCCCGTTGTCACCAACAGTCACTTCTGATGAAGGGATCCTCGAGAAATCGAGGGATACCTTCATATAGGCAAACTTGAAGCAATTTTGCTACTGATTTGAAGTCGGTTAAAACTTGGTTTTTAAAGTAGGTATTTATTTTTGGTGTCTACACCCCTATTCTTTAACAGTACGGCTAACGTGAGTTACAATCGTAACCTAACGATATGTAACTACATACGAGATCGAATAAACGCGCTTCGAATAGATTTCGAACTCGCTTCGGTATTCTTCGATTCGACCCGTCAAACTTGTAACTCACACTGCCGTTGTACTACGAAACCAACTGCAAAACGTTAGACTCTAGCGTTTCGTTTTCGATGCGTAATTTAACGTTCGATTCGTACTACCAATCGGTAGTGTGAGACATTTCGAATCGAAGAATACCGTCGCGACTGTAGTTTACTATTTCACTTGCAAAATGGCCCGTGATATCGTATTATTCCGTCAAGAGTTACCGTAGATCCGATCGAAATTTATCTCAAATTAAAGAGCTTATAAATATAGGTGGTTTGAATTGACATCATATATCCGCAAAATTCGGATTGTCGCGTATTTTGTATTTAAAAATGCAAATAAATGGCCCACGCGCCGCCATACGCGATGCGCGTATTCTGTAATGTCATAACCGACAAACTTAAATTAAAACTATAAATGCTTGTGATATAAGCTTGAATATTGGAAAATCGATTAAACTATACGAACAATCGTGGAGTCGATCGCGGGTGAAGTAATGCATAAGTGACTCACGTTACTGTTTGGAGTTTTAGTTCTATGAGTGACCGCCAGGGGCGGTGTATAGACATTTCATACTAAATCTTAACGATAGACGCTAGAGCCTGTAGTAAACGCGACTCACTTCAATCCCACGCTAAAGCCTAGGTCAGACACACGGCGCGACGCAGCGCCGCGGTCGCGCCGCGTGATGCCGACGCGATGCCTGTTCAAACAGGGCGCGCGCGGATCGCGCCGGCCTCGCGCTCTCAACACGCCCTCATCGCGCGCGCGAACGCGGCGCGACCGCGGCGCGATGCGGGCGTGATGCGCGGCGCGATGCGGGCGTGATGCGCGGCGCGATGCGGGCGTGATTCGCGCCCGGATACAGGATACCGGAAACATTAATTTTTCTATATCCATACCTAATCACAAAATAACTAATAATTATGCTACGCTCGCACTAAGCACTGCGCGCTGCCTAACGTCCGACTGATGTGTGTGACCCAGCGCGGCGCAGCGTGCCGCCGCGTCCGCGCCGCGCAGCGCTGCGCCCGCGCCGCGTGAACGCAAGGGGCCACGCGGCGCGGGCGCGACAGAATCGGGGCGCGATGCCGGCGGCGGGACGCAAACCTGTTAGCATATGTCGCGGTCGCGCCGCGCGACCGCGGCGCTGCGTCGCGCCGTGTGTCTGACCAAGGCTTAAGGGTACAATAGGTATATAGGGGTACTAGCTTTTGCCCGCGACTTCGTCCGCGCGGAACTCGTTTATATCGTAACTTTCTCCCCCCTTTTCACCCCCTTAGGTGATGAATTTCCAGATAAAAACTATCTTTAGTAAGGACTCTTTGGGAAGGCCCCGGAATTCAAAGTATCTCTATACCAAATTTCATCTCAATCGGTTCAGCGGTTTAAGCTTGAAAAGGTAACAGACAGACAGAGTTACTTTCGCATTTGTAATATTAGTATGGATTGTATGAAGGAAAGGGTATCGATGCATGTAGGCTTTTTCAGTATTATTTTGCATATTTTCATATCACACGGCCGTAAGGACCTTTTCTACTAAACCGTAGGATTAAATTAACTGACTTGTAATTTAAACATTTTATATTAAAAATAAAAATACTTCAGCAAAATAATAGTAACGTCTTTTTTACCCCGTTTTAGAAAACATCTTCAAAACTAAGGCCGCCATAAGGTACCTTTACCCTTGGAACGTCAATTTACTTATGTAATGTTAATGTTCCTATTCCCCAGGACTCCCAACTACCGCTATACCGTAAATGGGTTCCATCCAAATTTTCACCCCCTATTTCACCTCCTTAGAGGATGATTTTCAGGATAAAAACTATCCGTTGTTATTCTCCAGGACTCAAACTATCTCTATACCGAATATCATCTAAATGGGCTACATCCAAATTTTCACCCCCATTTCACCCCCTTAGGGGATGATTTCTGGAATAGAAACTATTATATGTCCTTTTCCAGGACTCAAACTATCTTTCAACCAAATTTTATCAAAATGTGTCACAAACAAATTTCCACCCCCAATTACACCCCCTTAGTGGATGATTTTCGGGATAAAACTATCCTATGTCCTTCCTTATCTATCGCTATACCGTAAATGGGTTCAATCCAAATGTTCATCCACCATTTCTCACCCCCTTAGGGGATGATTTCCTCCTTTTATGTGTTCCGGAATAAAAAAAAATCTATGTTCTTTCCTAGGACTCCTCCTCTTTACCAAATTTCATCTAAATGGGTTCTATCCAAATCTTCAACCTCAGGAAATGATTTTTCCTGAGGTTGAAGATTTGGATAGAATGTTGAAATCACCACCTCAGGAAATGATTTTTCGGGATAAAAACTATGCATTGTCCTTCCCTAGGATTCCTTCTATCTATTTACCAAATTTCATCTAAATGGGTTTTATCCAAATTTTCACCCCCTATTTTATCCCTGAGAGGATGATTTTCGGGATTAAAACTATCCGTTGTCATATTCCGGGACTCAAACTATCTTTCAACCAAATTTCATCAAAATGGGTTACAAACAAATTTTCACCCCCAATTACACCCCCTTATGGGATGATTTTCAGGAGTAAACTATCCTATGTCCTTCCCCAAGACTCCAACTCGCTATACCGTAAATGGGTTCCATCCAAATTTTCATACCCCATTTCACCCCCTTAGGAAAGAAAGAAAGAAGCCATTTATTTACTACACAAAAGACACACAGAGATAAAGGGAGTAGGCATACATTACAATTTAACACATATTGTGTGTGTCTTCGCGGCAGTGAATAGGTCGCTGTCTCAGCATTATGTCGAGGTGTCAGACAGACACCTACAGCGCTGATTTTCAGACAGCACCGTACGTGACCCACGGAACGCAACACAACATACGACCATTGATAAACACATAATTATTGTATACATATAATAAATAATAAATGTAGGAGATGATTTCTGGACTAAAATTATGTTAAGTCTTTCCCCAGGACTCTGAACTATCTCCATGCCAAATTTCATCTAAATCGGTTCTATTCAAATTTTCACCCCTCATTTCACCCCCTCAGGAAATGATTTAGGATAAAAACTATGCATTGTCCTTCCCTGGGACTCCTTCTATATCTATACCAAATTTGAATTGGGGGATGATTTTCGGGATTCAAACTATCCATTGTCATCCTCCGGGACTCAAACTATATTTATACCAAATTTGATCTAAACGGAGTCCATCCAAAATTTCATCCCCCATTTCACCCCCTCAGGGAAAGATTTCCGGAATAAAAACTATCCAATGTCCTTCCCCAGAACTTAAACTACCTCTAAACCAAATTTCATCAAAATGGGTTACATCCAATTTTTCACCCCCCCACTTTACCCCCTAAAGGGAAGATTTTCGGGATGAAACCTATCCTTTAACCTTTTCCGGGACTCAAACTAATCATATACCAAATTTCATCTAAATCGGTGCAGCGGTTTAAGTAGCTCCATACAAATTTCTACCCCCCATTTCATCCCCTTAGGGGTTGATTTCCAGGATATTAACTACCCTAAGTCCTTCCCCAGGACACAAACTATCTCTATACCAAATTTCATCTTAATCGGTTTAGCCGTTTTCACGTGATGCGCGGTCACATAAACAGACAAACAGATAAACAGACAAACAGATAAACAGATAAACAGACAAAAAATCTAAAAACTGTTGGAACGTGTTCTTTTATCGATTCTAAGTATCCCTAGCCAATTTTTTTTCGAATATCTTCCATGTACAGACTTTCGACCCTCTTCAGCTTTATTATATGTATAGATAATTATGGAAGGGGCAACGCCGTTTATGCGGATTCAGAGTTCAACCAAAAATTAGGCTTTATAGCCCTTAACTTTGGTAATGTCCACCGAAAAGACGCGAACCTAAATCTGACAATGACCCATTAGTATACTTAGATAATTAAGAAAGGTATCTATTAATTAAAACGTGGTGGTGAAACCCAAGAAATCTTTAATTAGTATTAGACGAAGAATCTTATCCAGGAGCAACAGTATAGTGAGCAGCAACATAGAATAAATTAATTACTAGTGGGTCTATTTGACTGAATGTATAGATGAATTATCGAGAACAAGGAATTGCATTTAAATCAAGTTAAAGTGGGACTGGGCTGGTCACGTCTGCGGCATGCCAGGTGAGTTACGGGCAAATAGCACCACGAAGTGGAAACCTCAGAACTCGAAAAGGAGACGCGGCAGACCTCGTCGCGATGGCAAGATGAGTTGGGCTCCTTTTTAAATGACTGGCCAGACCAAGATCTAAGCCGCGAGCAGTGGAAGAAGAGGGGGAAGGCCTTTACCCAGCAGTAGGACACATAAGGCTCTATATTATAATAACTAGCTGTTGCCCGCGACTTCGTCCGCGTAGAACTTTTTTATCGTCTTAGAAAATTATTTCTCTCAATACAATATTTGAACCCTATTTTAGGGGATAATTAAAAAAAAACGTTGATGTTCATTTTCTAGTTTGTGAACAAACAGTCTAAAACCAAAGTTAAAAATCTCATACTTTAAAAATGCCTTGAAATACTCAAACTTTGAACCAATTTTAACACTCTTAGGGGATGAATTTGGAAAAACTCTGAAATCAGTTTTGTAGTCTTTTAACGTACATAATAAGACCGAAGTTAAAAATCTCTTACTCACACTTTAAAATTTTATTGCTCGCCATTTAAAATTTGAACCCCCTTTTAAACCCCCTTAGAGGTTGAATTTTTCTAATCGCTGAAAGAACTTTTTTCGTAAACTTTTAAGTCTCTAGCTCAAAAAAGGTGTTGCCCATACAAAGCTTTCTTAACCCCCTTAGGGTTGGAATTTTCTAAAACTCTGAAAGTACTTTATTATTAATTTTAATAAGTAACATTTCGAATAGTTTTAAGTCTAGTAAAAAAAAAGTTTTTCCCACACAACACTGGCTACCCTTCTTAAGGATCTTAAGGATCCCCTTAGGGATGGAGTTTTCTGAAACGATGAAAGTTCTTTTTTAGTATTCTAATAAGTAATATTTTTGCAAAGTTGTAAGTCTAACTCAAAAAAAGTGTTGCCCATGCAAAGCTTGCTCTCCTTTTTAACCCTATTAGGGGTGGAATTTTCCAAAACGATTTGTGTTCTTTTTTTGTATTTGAATAAGTAATCTTTCTACAAAGTTTCAAGTCTCTAACTCAAAAACATAAACTTTCCCTGATAAAAACTTTGCACCCCTTTTTATCCCCCTTAGGGATAGATTTTTTCAAAACGCTGAAAGTCTTTTTTTTGTATTTTTATAAGTAATCTTTCTACAAAGTTTTAAGTGTCTAGTTCAGAAAAAGTGTTCCCCATACAAACCTTGCACCCTTTTTAACCCCCTTAGGGAATGATTTTTGTAAAACGCCGAAATTAGTATTTTTCATGTTCTAATAAGTAATTTTTCGACAAAATTTTAAGTCTCTATTTAAAAAAAATATGTTTTTCCCATACAAACTTTGCACCCTTTTTTACCCCCTTAGGGGTGAATTTTTCCAAAACGCTGAAAGTACTTTCTTTGTATTTAAATAATCTTTCTACAAAGTTTTAGGACTCTAGCTAAAAAAAATAGTTTCCCACATACAAACTTTGCACCCCTATTTTAGCCCCCTATTTTTACGGGTAGAATTTTCTAAAACGCTGAAAGTACTTAATTTGTATTCTGATGACTAATCTCTCTACAAAGTTTTAAGTCTCTATTTAAAAAAAATATTGTTTCCCCCATACAACATTTGCACCCCTATTTTACCCCCTTAGGGGTAGATTTTTTTAAAACACTGAATCTAGGCACTTTATTTGTATTCTAATGAATAATTTCTCTACAAAGTTTTAAGTCTCTATTTAAAAAAAAGTAGTTTATTCCCATACAAACTTTGCACTCTATTTTACCCCTTTAGGGGTAGAATTTTCTAAAACCCTGAAAGTTCTTTATTTGTATTCTAATGAATGATCTTTCTACAAAGTTTTAAGTCTCTATTTAAAAAAATATTGTTTCCCCCATACAAACCTTGCACCCCTATTTTACCCCCGTAGGGGTGGAATTTTCCAAAACGCTGAAAGTGTTTCATTTGTATTCTAATAACTAATTTTTCTACAAAGTTTAAGTCTATAGCTCAAAAAAAAAAGGTTCTCCCATACAAACTTTGCAACCCTACTTTACCCCCTTAGGGGTAGAATTTTTAAAAATTCCCTTTTATCCCTAGCCCACGTTATAAAAGCAACATACTGTGCAAAAATCAACTCTCTAAGAATAGTAGTTTCGGCTGTGCGTTGATGAGTGAGTGAGTGAATAAGTCAGTCAGGACATAGGCATTTATTATGTACTAGCTGTTGCCCGCGACTTCGTCCGCGTAGAACATAATAAATGTTTGTTTAAGGATTGGATTTAAAAAAAAAAAAAATTGAAATTAATTTTGTAGTCTTACAACTTACTTAAACAGTCTAAAACCGAAGTTACAAATTTCTTACTTTAAAAATGTCTTGCTCTCTATATAAACTTCGAACCCCCTTTTAACCTTCTTAGGCGATACATTAAAAAAAAACACTGAAATAAGTTTTGTTAGTCTTTCAGCAAACAGTCTACAACCGAAGTTACAAATCCCTTACATAAAAAGTTACTTGCGCTCCATACAAACTTGGAACACCCTTACAATCCCCTTTAGAGGTTACATTAAAAAAAAACGCTGAAATAAGTTTTGTAGTCTTTTAACAAACAGGCTAGGATCGAAGTAACAAATCTCATAATTTAAAATTTTCTGACTCTCCATACCATCTTTGAACCCCCTATTAATGCTTTTCAAGGAAAAATTAAGAAGAAGAGTTTTTTTTGTTGTAATAAGCATTTTTTCTACAAACTATCAAGTATCTAAGCTCAATAAAAGTGTTTTCCATTTTTTATTATTATTTATTTATTTATTAATCACACACAAGTTTACAGTTTATAGCCAAAACACACGAATCTTGCCCTTTTTAACCCCTTAAGGGGTGGAATTTTCCAAAACGCTGAAGGTACTTTATTTGTATTTCAATAAGTAGGTAATCTTTCTACAAACGTTTAATCTTGTATCTCAAAAAATAATTTCCCTCATACAAACATTGCAACGATTTTAACAACCCTTAGGGGTGGAATTTTCCAAAACGCTGAAAGTGCTTTATTTTTATTCTAATAAGTTAGCTTTCTACAAAGTTTTAAGTCTCTAGCTAAAAAAAGAACGTTGCCTCCATACAAATGTTGCACTCCCTTTTAACCCCCTTAGGGTTGGAATTTTCTAAAACGCTGACAGTTCTTTTTTGTATTTCAATAATTAGGTAATCTTTTTACAAACGTTTAACCTTGTATATATCAAAAAAGAATTTCCCTCATACAAATTTTGCAATGATTTTAACCCCCTTAAGGGTGGAATTTTCCAAAACGCTGGAAGTACTTTATTTTTATTCTAATAAGTAAGCTTTCTACAAAGGTTAAGTAAGTAAGTTAAGTCTCTAGCTAAAAAAACATGTTTCCTCCATACAATTTCCTCCATACAAATGTTGCACTACGTTAGGGGTGGAATTTTATAAAACGCTGAAAGTTGTTTTTTTGTATTTCAATAAGTAATCTTTCTACAAACTTTAAAGCTTCTATCTCAAAAAAGAGTTTCCCTCATACAAACCTTGCAACCCTTTTTAGCCCCCTAAGGGGTGGAATTTTCCAAAACGCTGAAAGTATTTTATTTGTATTCTAATAAGTAATCTTTCCACAAAGTTTGAAGACTCTAGCTCAAAAAATAAATTTTCCTCCATACAAATGTTGCACCCCCTTTTAACCCCCTTAGGGGTAGAATTTTCTAAAACGCTGAAAGTGGTTTTTTTTGTATTTCAATAAGTAATCTTTCTACAAACTTTTAAGCTTCTATCTCAAAAAAGAGTTTTCCCCATACACATTTTGCAACCCTTTTTAGCCCCCTTAGGGGTAGAATTTTTCAAAACGCTGAAAGTACTTTATTTGTATTCTATAAAGTAATCTTTTCACAAAGTTTGAAGACTCCAGCTCAAAAAATAAAGTTTCCTCCATACAAACTTTGCACCCCTATTTAACCCCTTTAGGGGTGGAATTTCCCAAAATCCCTTCTTATCCGTCGCCTACGTTATAAAAGGTAGTATGGGTGTAAATTTCAAGTTTCTAGTTCCAGTAGTTTCGGCTGTGTGTTGATGATCTGTCAGGAAGTCTTCTTTTATATATATAATATAGATATAGATAAATAGATAGAAGATAATGAAACTCCCATTCAAATATCTCAAAAAATTATGAAGCTACATCCGTTTTAATGTCGCTTGTTAGAGTGAGAAAACGATGAGGGACTGTGACGTCAATATACTCGAGCGTCATAGTAAAAAACAATCGTTTCATATGATGGTGCGTTTTGCGGAAAAGGGGCAGAACATACCCCCTCTTAAAACTTTGGACTCTTATAACTTAATCATTACCTATATAACCTCTTGCTTTGTTTTTTTCTCCATTTGACTATATTTATTTTAAATTCTTTTTCGAGAAAATACATTATGATTATTTACCATATTTTCGATTCCTGAGCTATAACCACGAACTTCGGAATTCGAAAATATTCGGGTATCTCTATCTCTATCGCACTAACCATACTCGAGTGACAGGGATGCTAATATATGAACATTGAGTATCGGTTTTCGTGGTAGCGCCGCAGGTACTTTGGCTGAATGCGCCGAGCGCGTGCCATTGTCATTCAAAAAAAACAAATTCGTGTTAACCCTTAACATGGCAAGACATGAAGGAATGTAGCCAGCTATCACTCGGAATGTTTTTTGTGATAGTTATTGGATAAAAAGAACTATTGTTAAGAAAAAAAAATTAAAAACATTATGAAAGTAAGTTTTTCAGGACGTCCGTTAAAACGGCCATTGCCACGAATCGTATAAATTTAATGCTCTTGATGTTATCCTAAAAAACGGACAATGCTGTCATGGAGTTTAAAAAACAAAATTAAAAAAGTGTTGTAAACTAAAAATAAGCTTGAATAACTGAACAAAATCATCATCAGCATCATCATCACACCAGCCAAAAAACGTCCACTGATGTACATATGCCTCTCCCGAAGAGTGCCACAGTGACCGGTCCTGCGTCACCCGCATCCAGCAGACTCCCGCAACCTTTACCAAATCATCAGTCCACCTGGTCGGGGGTTTAACCACGCTGCATCTTCCGGTACGGGGTCGCCACTTCAAAACCTTTCCGCCCCAACGGCCATCGGTTCTACGTGCAATGTGCCCTGCCCACTGCAACGTAAGCTTAGCGATTCGGAGGGATGTTACCTTGGTTCTGCTGCGGGTAGCCTTATTTCTGATGCGATCACGCAGAGAAAATCCCAGCATAGCACTATCCATTGCCCTTTGGGTGACTTTGGGCCTTCTTATGAGGCTTATAAGCAACCACGTTTCAGTGCCATATGTCATCACTGACTGGCAACACACACTGGTCAAATACTCTCATCTTGAGACACTGCGGAATATTGAACGAAAAGTGAGATGGGTCGGTAGTTCTTCAGCAGGGTGTTGTCACCTTTTTTGAAGAACAGCACCACCACACCTCTATTCCATGCCTTTGGCGTTTTTACTTCCAGTAAGATGGAATCGAACAAATTTTGAAGGGCCGTAAGGACCGGTTTTCCACCTGCCTTCAGGAGTTCGGCTGTTATTCCGTCTTCACTTGGTGCCTTGTTGTTCTTGAGCTGTTTAGAGCCATTACAATCTCGTACAGGCTGTTTTCTGGGATATCGTCGGTATAGTGTGGGGTTAGTCAAGCTCTAGGGTTTTTCGCCAGACTAACCTCCGGTCCGCGAGTTGATGTGCATAGCTGTCCGCATAGCACTCTATCTCAACCAAAAGCTCAGGTTTAGAAGAAAAGATTCTACCTTCTTCAGTTTTCAACTAGCTGAGCTGGCTCTGCCCAATGGACAGATCTCTCGAGAACACTTTAGCGCCCTTATTACGCTGGATGGCGTCTTCAATAGTTTGTATTGAATTGGCGCAGATCGTGGGCCTTGAAGAACTTAGACCCACAGGCACGGGCAGCTTCCACAAACCCGTCGTTGAATTCGTCCACATCGCCGTCTAGGCAATGTAAACGGTTTGAAGTTCCAGCTGAAAGCTCGCGGGGTTTCGAATTTGGATTGATGCTGGACGGAGACTTCATCAATCGAGAGCGCGCTTGCATGACACATATATTCAATGTGCCTCTTAACAGACGGTGATTGCTCCCGGGTTTAACTGTATTGATCACAGAGACATCATATAATGTATCATGTATCCTTCCCCGTCGACAGGATGAAGTCAGTCTCGTTTTTAATTGCACCGTGGCCTCAATCTCTTAGCCAGGTCCACTTTCTGTGCTCGCGTTTATTGAAGAAGGAGTTCATCATGTATCGGTCACTCCTTCTCCAAGAAGCCAACTAGTAGTTGGCCCAGGTGGTTTCGAGTTCCAACTCCAAATTGCCCCACTCTCAGCTCTTCACCATCTCTCTTGCCCAGATTTGCGTTGAAGTGCCCCATGACAACGGTGAACTAGGTTTTGGAACTATATATGGACGTCAAAGATGTACTCGGTACCAACATTGATAGTAATGAAGGTGGATTTTGTGTTTGTTGTTGAGGACAAAAGTTACTTGTAGACGGGGTGCTAGAGGTCAGACCGTGATCAGCAGGTCGATCACGTAAGTACCCCTCTGGTCGAGTCATTATATTTTGTGCAAGATTTTTCACTGAACTCTTCCGAGTCAGATGGCGCAAGCATCGCCATTATTTTTTGTGCGCGCCATACATTTTTCCACGCCATTGTGAAACTAGGATAAAAATAATTTATATATAATTCACAACTCCAAAGCAACAACGTCCTATAAAAGTGACAGTTAATAAATAAACTAATTAAAGGAAATAATGGCAATGTCCGTTTTCTGTCACAATGTAAAACAAACTTTGTATCCACACAAGTCGGCGCTGTCCGTTTAATATGACATGCTAAATGGTACGTAGTTACATATACAATCGATACTGTCACAAAAACAGGACAAGCTATAAATCATCCTTTTTGACTTAGAATCTATTAAATATTTAATGAAGTTTATATTAAAAACAAAAGTTTATCTCATCTGAATGTTAATTCAACAAAATGCAAACAATTTTTTTTATTTCGTTTTTGTTTTATGGGGCCAGAAACAAAAGCCGACGCAAATTCAGAAAATCCTTGACTTCAACTGACGCTCGCGCACAAATTGAACTCTGCATACTGTTGGCGTATTCGACAAAGATAAAGTAATATTCTCGCCCTTTCGTTTGGCGTATTTACTTTTCTAGCCTGCAGGCGCATTCAAACTTTGCCCAGCATTTAGTAACTGTACTAAAAAAGTGACAGGAAAGCTTTAAGGGTTAATTATATTGTTCAAATTTGTTGATTTCATTTATTGAAATTACGACATAAAACGACATTTGCGCATATAAGTTATCATATCAGAATCGAATATTTTTTTATGGTTTATATTTTAGCATTTGTCTCGTAAAGGTCTATCGTAGACGGGATTTAAATTATTAATAAGTGAAAGGCAAAGCAATTCCGCCATTTTGACGAAAATTTGACGGTTCTTATAGCTGACAGTTGGAGCAGCGTTTGATTTCAATAAAAATAAATGAAAAATTAAATGAAGTCGTATATTTCGGATTATTAATTAACTGTCGCAGTCGGATAAAAACTATCCTAAGTTGCAGCTAGAATAATAATGTACCTATATAAAATGTTTCATATTTTTCCGTTCATGGGATGCTGAGAACATTCGAACCGCGCAAAGCTTAGTTTCAAACTGGCTGATTCTTTTTTTAATTTAGAGATTTATTATAAGTGGAGATAATGCTCTGCCTGTCTATTACCCTTTTGGGCGTCAATATACGTATGTGTTTTATTTATTTATTCCATACAATTTCACAGCATTACAGCAGTAAATAGTAGGGCAAACCTTGGCTAATCGGTGATAGTTAGGTTTATTTTTTCTTAATTTTGACGAATGCGTTCGGATACTTGCTGCACGTAAGTAAGTTGAATGACAGTGCCGCCACCTACTGCAAATTATTCCAAGCCGTAAAGATCGAGTCACTCCGCTATTAGACCTTAAAGTAGCTATCACCGAATAACTTCATATCACAGATTAGCCAAGGTTTGCCCTACCTACCAAGGCACTGTGAAACAAAAAATAATACACTAAAGAAGGAAATAATAATTACACAGAAGACGGTCGTGCATGATGTGCCCGTCCACACACGTGAAAAGTCTTTACAGTTGGCTGCACGAACTTTAGTTAGTCGATGCAGAAATGCACAAGCAGCGACGCAGATTTTAGACTGCACGTTGATACCTCCGACAGGTTTCATTAAACCAAATACAAATATGTATTGAGGTTACAATATTATAACTATGAATTTGGCAGTATAAATAAGCCGAAAACTTATTGAACATTATTCTAAAATGGCAAATGAAAACAGGAACACAAGTTACTTGAAATGACGACAAGTAAAATGAATAAATACTGTTATTTGCCAATATCAAATTAATTCAAATTCAGTAGGTACGTACATATGACTTGACTCGCTACTAACTTAAATATTTAGCACCGGGTTTGGTATTAATTAACAAATGTGAATGTCAATTCGCCTACGCAAGAATAGTGTTTCTTCACAGAAATTCAGTATTTACCTCGTTGTTGCGTCTTTGATATTGAATTTTATAAGGCCCTTTTCCCATTTAGCCTTAATAACAATTTACTAAAGGGCCATCGTATCGATGGGATCATAAATCATTGAGTTATACCTCTCTCTCTCGCATTTTCTGCTCTTGCTTGGCCTTTAGTAATACGTCTATTACTATGTATGTATATATGTAACCGCCAAATGATAAATAAATAATAAAACCGGCCAAGAGCGTGTCGGGCCACGCTCAGTGTAGGGTTCCGTAGTTTTTCGTCCGTCACAGTAGGTAAGTGTGTGAAATTATTTTGTAATTTTTTTCAAAAACTATTCAACCTATCAAGTTCAAAATAATTTTCCTAGAAAGTTTTTATAAAGTTCTACTTTTGAGTTTTTTTTATATTTTTAAAACTTATGGTTTAAAAGTTAGAGGGGGGGGGGGGGCACGTTTTTTTTACTTATGGAGCGATTATCTCCAAAAATTAATATAATTATCAAATAATGATTTTAGCAAACCCCTATTCATTTTTAAATACCTATCCAACAATATATCACACGTTAGGGTTGAAGTGAAAAAAAAAACACTCCCCACGTTACGTATTAGGTGAGGTACCCTAAAAAAAAAAAATCACTTTTTATTTTACCACTGTCGGCGTGATTGATATACATATTAGTATTTCAGCTTTCTAGTGCAAACGGTTACTGAGATTATCCGCGGACGGACGGACTGACAAAGCGAAACTATAAGGGTTCCTAGTCGCCTACGGAACCCTAAAAACTATCGGACCTGTGAGCTGTAGTACTCGCGAGCTTGTATCTTTTTATTTTTTTTGATTCATTTCAAAAAAACTGAATCGGCTAAAGAACTCTGTTTAATTATTGAATAAGAAAAAATCACGAGAAATGAGACCTGTAGAGGAGAAGAGCTGGACAGCGGGATATCAGGACATCCAGGCATACGAAAGAATTTTGGTCCAACTGAGAATTTCATTAGTTTCGATCCCTCGTTGAATAGTGATATTTTTGAGTGCGTTACTAGCGTAAATTTTGCATCTGACTGCACAAACGCAATGTGAAATTAATCTATAAGGTCTGGCATCAAAATGAGCCTCATCATTAAACATTTAAAAAGATCCTCATTATTAATAGCCGTGGGGTCGTGACGCCGTGGAATATTCCAATCTGGATGGTGCATCATCATTTGTAGAGGACAATTAATAATAACCTCTCAACTGTGGGGATGCCAATGTCACATATTGGCACCTGCGCTACACATAACCCAAACCGTGGCCGTCATCATGAATTTCTTTGTCGTATCTGTGGAACCACAAATTGGCAGCTCCACTAAAACGACTGGCGTGGCGCAGTCATAATATGATAGAATGATGACGCAAATAAGAAATAATGGGTTTTTGAGAGCGCGCGTGGTTGCCACATTCTGGCACTACCCCATATAAAAGTAAAATTAAAATCTGCCTTATTGTAGCAGCTCCACAGATATCCGTAAATGTTTGACGTGTGCCACAGTCGACAGGATTATTTAAAATAGTTTGTACACATTGGCCAACGGTTTAATACAGATACCTACGTTAGACTTTACGTCGGTGGCTAATGTCAAAAACTGTACTCAGTTAAAGGTAAACATACTAGTACTCGACGTTGCATGGGCACTTTATGTCAAAGTAATATGGGTTAAATTAGAACTAAGAGGATGTTTCTTCCTTTCGAATTTAAGCCATGTCACTTTGACATAAAAGCACAGAATAAGTAATAGACTACTACACTAACACTACACTACGTACACTACGTGTACGTAACTACGTACAGAAGGTTCTCTGTTAACAAATTCCCTGTTTAGGTACGCCAAACGTGCCTAAATGTGGCCATCCCTTTCTATCGCATGCAACGCGCTGCAACCCGTGCGAGCGTCCCGTACCAACGCGCGGCAACTACTAATGGCGGCCGGCCGGCATGTACTTGTAGCAGCGCCACGGAATCACAGAGTGAACCGCCCCTGATAAAAGTGCCCATGCCTGAAGCCTGCATCACACTGGCGCGGCGTGCGGTGGCGGACCATAGTAAATTTGACAAGTTATAATAGAAAACACCGAATAATATTTGAGGACTTCCGCCAAGTCCTCAAGGATCTCAGAATCACCTTTGGGGCTTTGGCACTTCTTTGTTTGCTATTTCAACGGAATGATATCAGAATTGGTGACGAACTTTTATAGTTTGAAGTACATCATTGACAAAGTTCCACAAGCCATCTGTGGTCTTCATCATCAATTTTTTTGGGGTGCATGGAAGGAGCCTCCCCGCACGACGCACTGCGAGCAATTGATGTTTTTTTACGAGACATCCAAGCGTCTGGCGCACCCTGGGCAACGGTCAACACTTGTGCTGACCGGCAAATCCTTCCACCACGATGGTTTCACCGAGTTCCAATGCGAATACATGCGATCAATTCTGGTCCCGCACAATCTGAAGCCATCGACACGAGAAGAAGAAGATCATCAATTCCACTTCACCAAATTTATGATTTCCGGATGCAAATACACGAGTTATAATAGAAAACACCGAAATTACTACACGCGTGCCTTATATATCTGAGGAGTTCCCTCAATCCCTCGTGGTACTCATTATTCAACTGGAGTTTAAAAACAATGGGACCAACCTGGAAGCATAAACTTTCAATTAAAAAAAGAATGGTACGAATCGGTTCATAAATGGCGGAGTTCTGAGGTACCACACATAAAAAAAAAAGTACAACCGAATTGAGAACCTCCTCCTTTTTTCTGAATGGGTAACAATACATACTGTTTAACCTCCTCCTTTTATGAACTCGGTTAAACATTGATAACGTAGTGTTGCTGCTTTTTTATGTGTGTTTGTTACGCGATAACACGGTAATTTATGAACCGATTTGAAAAAAAAAATCTTTGTTTGGAAGCTTGGTCCCGTAGTCACCAAAATCCAGTTCTGATGATGGGATCCTGGAGAAATCGAGGGAACTCTTCAAATTTTATAGGCAAACTTTAAGCAATTTGGCTACTGATTTGAAGTCGGTTAAAACTTTGTTTTGAAAAGTAAATTATTATGGTTATTTTTTTTATGTGTGTTCGCTCGCCGACTTCTCCGTCAATTGTGGACCGATATCCAAAATTATTTTTTTGTTCGTAAGAGTATACTCCTGAGGTGGTCCCATTGTTACTAAAAAATCAGGATCTGATCATCCCAGGGAAATTGCGTATTGAGAGATTTCGGTATTTTCTATTATAATTCGTGTATTTACCGTCGGAAATCGCAATTTGGTGAAGTGGAACTGATGATGAAGACCACAGATGACTTATGGAACTCCTCAAAGATGTAAAGTAGGTCAAACATTTTTACATGATTCCGTTGACGTAGCAACTAATGAAGTGTTAATTCTGAGATCCTTGAGGAATTGACGGAGATCCTCAAATATTATAATATCAGCCCACACATAGCGACTTGGGTTATTTCTGTAATATTCAGCGCATTTAATCTCGGAGAGCAGTTCATTTGGTAAATTGGAAAGGAAATGTGGAAATTTACATGTACATGTACATGTACATGTGGAAATTTACGTGCAGGTACACAACCTTGGCAAAGTACTGAATTGAAGTCGGTTTAAACTTTATTTTTAAAGTAAATTATCTTATCATATCAGTTACATGGAGTGACTTTTCCGATACTAAATATAGGTACTCATCTGTAACTGCTCATTCCAGTTGTACGAAGTACTTTGTAATTCTCTGCTCGCATAACTCAGTTGTCTTAGCTCGACCGTATTTCATAATTAAAACACGGCCTAATTAGTTCACGCCGTAAAAACATATTAAAACTGTCTACGGAAGATATTATAACGGTATAAAGGACTTAACTGGAGAAAGAATTGTTAGGGCGGCAATAGACGTCCGATTTTTCCATTATTATTATAATCGGATTGGATCATTATTGTAATTGAACGAGCGAGCGAAGCGAACAGCGTGGGCAAAAAATATTTATACTCTCTGATCTATACCGATTCTCGTCAAATTCTGTGAGCATGTTCAATAATTAAAGTAAATTTATTTTATCGATTCAGTTTTTCAAAATTAAAAATAATATTTAACTAAATATAGACAGGCTCACGAGTTTTAAAACTGACAAAGCCACTAATGATAGTTTTATCCGAAAATAATCCTCTGTATAATCGACGGTGGAAAGGAAAAACCGACATTTCGGGCAAAATAGAGTTCTCTAACATTGTGCGTTTTTTTGCGTCGTTACTGGTAGCACGGCTATTTGATGACTTGTAAGTCATCAAATAGCCGTGCTACCGGTTAACGATCTTAAAAATGGGCATCAGTTGTAACAAAACCTACCTTAAGGTGCTGATAAACTTGAGCATTTACTTGTTATGAGCATTCTAGCGAATGTTGCATTACAGGTAAACGCTCACAAAACAAAAGAGGAACGTTTTAGCGAGCATCCTAGCAGCATCCAACTTATTTTGCGACACCATGCCTTGTATGTTTTTAATAGTAACAAAAAACAAAACGTGCGTACAAACCAACTTTAAAAACGCTCTCCCGTAAAATGGTAAAAATGTCGCTACAGCGGTTTCTAATTTCCACTGTCGATATAAATCTGTGCCAAAAGCAGCAAAAAAGAATATTTAAACCGTTAGCAGGACTCGTCTTCCGGTAGAACTTCCGGAAGTCCCCCGGGAGAGTTTCCGGCAGCCCCCGTCTACTTATTAAATTTGTAATTAACGTCATTTATTGAACAGGATGAACCTCAATTCAGTTGACCTCTTTCAACTCCCGATCGCGAATCAATATGGCGCAACGAATACTTTGAAATGCAATTAGGACCGGAAATTACTAATACAAAATAGCTTCGTGTGCCCTGCCATAGAAATAAATATTAAGAGACAATCTCGCACAGCCGTTTTATGGATATTTAACGACGATATATTTAATACATATAAATACTTAAATACAAAATAATATCATCATCATCGAATCAGCCGAAAGAATTCCCCCTGGGTGGGCCCATGAGGCCCCCAGAGAGTTTATTCCATCACCATAAACGTTTTTTTCTCCGTATTGTGGCTTTTTGCTGCTTAGGCACTTTGTCAATGTCAAGTGGGACTACCTAACGTTCGTACAAAGCGTTACGTGATCGACCTGCAGCTGGGAACTAATCTATTTTATCTGGTTTTATTATATTAGCAATTGAAAACACGGATGTGAAATTTATTAAAGCAAATCAAATATAATAACAAGTTTTTTTGTGCAAACGCACCAATCTATTTTATCTGGTTATATTATATTAGTAATGGAAAACACGGATGTGAAATTTATTAAAGCAAATCAAATAAAATTACGAGTTTATTCTAGGTACGAAGTTTTATTGTGCGTGTAGCTGTTACGCCCGATTATCTTAGTCTTTAAAACAATTTTACTTTGTGCACAAGAGCATAGAATCGGCATTTTCAATATACTATTTAGCTCCCTTGTGAAACAAATAACTATTGTGGCGCAGGATACGCGGAAGCAGCGACACGAATATGGTACTGCACGCGTACCGCGCCGTGCAGATGTAATACTCTACCGACAAGAAAGAAAATCAGCTGGGCGATTACGTAACGCATTGAACGCGCGCCGGGTAGATCTCTAAATGACAATTGTTGTACTTATGTGAACATGACAGTTGAATTGTCCTAGACGTTACTTGTTTAAGTAACCCTCTGGGCGACATCAGTAAAATCCCAGTAAACTGCAATATACCATTCATTGATTGCGCCTCACTAAATGTGAAAAAGTCCTATTAGCTCTTTTTATTGCGAGTGAGGAATCATGCATTCCAGTCCATAATTGTTCCCAAATATTCCAAAATATCTGAGCAAACTTTTGCCTTTCTAAATAAAGTCGCGTTCACATATTTTTGATCACTATCCGTGCACATATTTCCGAACTGTAAACACCGCCACGTGCCTTCAAGCCCGACGTTAAAATTTCAAAGGCCCGTCGAATGTGCAACTTCCCTGGAGTTATATGAATTCAAGAAATTGCCACTATTAACTTATTGCACGGATGCGCCGGATGCTGATAACATGTGCCGGCGTTTATAATGCTGGAGCTACATTTGCATGCAAGATGTTTCCTTTGGAGGGTTATGGTCTTGATCTGCCACGGTGACCAGCCAGCTTGGAATGGATAATGTGAGTTGTTTCTGACTTGCTTCTGTTTATTAGATTTGGGAGGAGACCAAGAAAATTTGTCAATTTCGTATCATTTTACATGTGGATAAAAATCTATTTATTCTACTCAGAATTTGAAGCCCTTTCGATTTTAGTAGCAGAAGAAAAGTGTCCTAAGTTTTTTCGTTCCGTTACGTAGAGTGGCCGCTCACCTCAAAAAATGACAACATTTTTACCCAAACCCCGTTTATGGCATCTTGATAGTGACAGTGTTTCTATATACCTAAGTAAGTCTTTATTATCATCATCAAATGGCCGGTGTGGGTTGGTGACTTCAGATACCTATACTAAATCAATATTATAAAAATGTAAAGTCCATGAAGGTAGCTTTGTAAGATTGTATGTAAGGGGTAATCTCCGGACTTACTATAAAATAACCTAAATATAAAATTAGAGATAATTTAACATAAATCGGTTTAGTCCTAAACTATGCAAGGCTTGTTGTAATGGGTACAATGACAAGTGGAATACATTTTTATGTTATGTATACATAAGTTATATACCTTATAAAACGCGTCAAAACCCCACTTGTATATAGTCATGTTCGCAAAACAAAAACGGTCGTTTGTTAACGGTAGTGTGGTGCCAGCATTATATTCGCATTTCTCGGAAGCAGCACAAACGCCACAGTGATTCAATTGGACTTACTTTTATGAATTAGAATCGATTTGATATGTATCGTGCGCTAATTTATACACGTTGCAATCGACGCACGTGCAAGCGAGCGCACAATACTAATACAAAACCGTATTCAAGTTAATAGTTAAATTCGAATACACCTGAAGGAAAAATCCCGCCCGTGGCGAATAATTTTTCAATTTTCCTCTTTGATCGAAACCTGAAGGAAAACTTGTACCTAATCTATTTCTACTTTACACGTGTAAACTCAGTTTGAAACGCCATGTTTGTTTTGCATTTAGCTTATTAAATTCAGTGTGAAGTTCAATACTTACTTAAATGGGGCTCGATGGCAGGATAGTTAGGATAGCGTCATTGACGGGGCGGAATTGGTATGGGGTATTTTATATTTTACCGAGACCGTATATCACCGATTTACTTACTTATCGGTATATTACTAGTATTGCATTTGTGCAGTGGCAATACGTGATGCGGTACCTAAGCAGCACTGCTTTTGTACCACCCCGCGGAAATCAGGAAGCAATCATTTGTACTTGGACGCGCAGTTATGAATCTGTACATCTGTACCGTCTTGACTGACAGTTGATACTGAAAAGTCAAAGGTACCCTTAAGAGTGCTCTACAAAAAAGCGCTCGCTCAGAATTCGGTATTTTGACACGCGTAGTGCGTTTGTGTGTGTAAATACTACTACCACCCACACAAACGTACCTAACACCCACATGCACAGCGCGATCGCACCAGCCGCGGGTGCCGTCCCTTTCTAGCTATATGTAAGTGCGATCGGGATAGTACTAACCGCGGAGCTTGCCGATGCAAATAGCTGTATAGCGCACCGTTTGAATTAACTCCGTGACCGATATTGATACTTGCACTAAAAAATGGTAAGTATTACTTCGCTAACATGATGTTCTAGAACATCATGTTAGCGAAGTTAGATAACTTGAATAAAGTAAGTATTTGATTTTTGAGCACAGGTTTTCTATTTGTATTAAAATACTATGATATGACAAAGTATAATATTTAGTTTCGTTTAATTAGTATAAAATAAACTAACGAGTTTTAAAGTTGTCAGTAATAAGAATAATAATTTGTTTTACGGATATTAATAGTTTGCATGTTATCAGAGTCTTATTTATATATAGTTATGTAATGAAATTATACCAGTAGACCCACCACTAGGAAATTACTGGGTACTTACGTATTCATTTCTTGAAGAAATTTTTTTTTGTTATGGACAGTAAAAAAAAACTGCCCTTCATAGAAATTGCTAATGTCCGTTACTTACCAAAGGAACTGAAAATTATAAATTATACAAACACAGCTTTTTATCTAGAATACAATTAATTAATGCGTGACTTTATTCAAAAGCCTAAAACCTCAGATCATAAAAAGGAAAAGATATGAAACGGGGGCTTGGCGCGTGTCGGTGCGACATGGCCAAATGGGCATGTCACTGCCCACCGCATGTTAGTCGCAATTCGCCGTGAATCTGAAATGTTCTTCCACGTTTACTCAAAATGCCGAAACGTAGCGTGGTTACATGCAAAAATAGGAATGAAACTAAAACCTACATGAATGGTGGAGTCACGCACCACATGTTAGTATGAGTATTTTCACTTAAGTCAGTAAAAACTAATATTTTAACAAATAAACGCAACGCCGCATCATTTCTCGGGATCGAACTAACATATCGAACGAAAAAGCATATTTTTGTTCTTTGCGTTGTACATTGAACGTTCAATACAGTAAACCACGGCGCAATGTATTAAACCACTATGGATATGGACGATGCTTGAATTTTTTAGTGGTACGGCCGCTGCTTGGCGTCGCAAACTAGAGCGGTGCCAAAGTGCAGTTACAATTTACGCGTAATCGATAAAATAGAAGTACGATATCATACTAGTTATTTTATTTCGACTACTTTCGCTGTTTTATTTTATTTCATTACGTGTTTTGGTTGGGTGCCTATCTTAAAGGTAACTAATAACATACTAATAAGATTAAAAGGCACAAAATGTTTACGGTACCTACTAATAAGATTTTCACTAAGTTGCAGTATGAACGGTAAATAGACATATTAAAATTGTATATACAAGTATATAATTTAGTTGCAAATGGCTCCAGAACAACTTAAAATGTGATATTATTACCAATAATTTATTTTAAATGAGTATTTTTTTACTTTCATTTGAAATGTGATAATTGAAGAAGAAATCTCGGTTTCTTATTACAGTTTTCCAAAGAATCCGAGTAGGTACTAAAAAAATGGATAGATGCTACTGGCAGAGGTCCTAACTGGTTTCCTGTACAGAGAAGAGTTAATGTGTTCGTAACATTGTCAAGAAAAATGTTTCCAACCACTTAATAAGAGCCGTACACTTTTCGAATATTTGACACCTCGCTTGCTTGAAACCTAGGTGTAAAATGTATGGTAACACATCTTCGCACATCTTTGGTGGATACTCGCCCTTAGCCTTACATCTCGTAATATGAGTAATGGACATATTATTTCGCGCCAAAATGCGAGTCGGATCGGCCTGGTACCTACAGGTCAAAAATATCGATGTGACCAGAGTTTTAAATGTATGTGAACACGAACTTATAAAAAGCCGTTTATGTTACTCTGTAGGTATTCGTCAATATTTTTTACTTTTGCGATTTATGGTAAGTTAACAACCCGTGTTATTTAAACTTGTAGCTAGAAGTTTAAATACCACCACATAAACTTACCATGTCGTTGAAGTTGTTACCCATCAATATCTTAACATAATATTAATTTTAATATCAATGTCGATAAAACATAATTTTAACGTTTGTCGCCCCCCTAGTGTAGTGCGTTTAAGCCAATCACAGCCCTTGTTTGCATGTTGCCGTAGACTCACTGGCAACGCCCGAGTCTTTGTTTTTACACGGTTCAATGTGTGTGCCTGTGGGCGCTGCGGTGGGAGAAAACTGGGGACATCGGTTTTGGTTGAAATTAAGCAGTACGGCACTTCTCCCTTTTTTTATGTTCTGAGCCTAAAACCTATGTCACTTTTTAGGATTCCGTACTCAAAGAGTAAAACGGGACCCTATTACTAAGACTCCGCTGTCCGTCTGTCTGTCCGTCTGTCACCAGGCTGTATCTCATGAACCGTGATAGATAGAGATTTGAAATGTGATGTATTTCTGTTGTCGCTATTTATAACAAAATATACTAAAAAACAGATTACATAATTTTATTTTTATTTTAGTTTTTATCTGTTTCTTTTTCTTTTACAATCTTACACAAATCGACCTTGCCCCAAACTAAGCAAAGCTTGTACTATGGGTACTAGACAACGATAAACATACTTACATAGATAAATAAATACTTAAATACATAGAAAACATCCATGACTCAGGAACAAATATTTGTGCTCATCACACAAATAAATGCCCTTACCGGGATTCGAACCCGGGACCTCCAGCTTTGTAGGCAGAGTCACTACCAAGTTACTAACTAGGCTACAGGGGGTTCCTATACAACAAATTTTTTACCATTTAAAGATATAGATAATGGTACGGTACCCATCGTGCGCGAGTCCGACTCGCACTTGGCCGGTTTTTTAAACATTTATTTCGAAATAAAGAGTGATACTCGGAAATGTCGAAGGGAAGGTCAATCGTCGAATCCGACTCGGCTGGGCAGCATTCGGGAAGCTACGGCACATCTTTTCGTCCAATATTCCGCAGTGTCTCAAGACGAGAGTCTTTGACCAGTGTGTGTTGCCAGTGATGACATATGGCACGGAAACGTGGTCGCTTACTAAAGGCCTCATAAGAAGGCTCAAAGTCACTCAAAGGGCAATGGCTCTCCATTGCCCTTTGAGTGACTTTGAGCCTATGCTATGCTATGCTGGGAGTTTCTCTGCGCGATCGCATCAGAAATGAGGCTATCCGCAGCAGAACCAAGGTAACTGATAAAGCCCTCCGAATTGCTTAACTTAAGTGGCAGTGGGCGGGGCACATTGCACGTAGAACCGATGGCCGTTGGGGCGGAAAGGTTCTCGAGTGGCAACCACGTACCGGAAGGCACAGCGTGGGTAGGCCCCCCGCAAGGTGGACTGATGACCTGGTAAAGGTCGCGGGAGTCCGCTGGATGAGGGTGGCGCAGGACCGGCCATTGTGGCACTCTTTGGGGGAGGCGTATGTCCAGCAGTAAACGTCTTTCGGCTGATTCAGATTCAGATTCAGATTCAGAAATTTATTGATAAAATGTCATATTTTACAGGTCAATATCATGCATGTCAAATACATTTTAAAATTTCTTATTGTCTTAGATGTTATACCTATCGTTATTGAACAATTTTGAAAGTGTTGTTGATTTATGAGTGGGTCAATGATATATTGGTCATAAATTCGTCTATGCCAGTGATTCCCAAAGTGGTCCAGGTGGACCCCCAGGGGTCCACGGGAGACTTGCTGGGGGTCTACGTAGGCGTGAACAAAAAATGGGGGTCCATAAAATGTTAATGGGGGTCCACGAAAATTTATCTGGTTTTGATAGTAAAGAGCAAAAATGTAAGCATAGTTTTTAAAAGGGCCTACTACCTACCTACATTGTTTTTAGTACCTAACTAAGCAGATTATATTTTAATAAGGCAAGCGACTGTTACTTGTTCAAACTTGCGTATTCGATATTACGTAGGTACAATTTCGTGTACAGACTTGCAAAGCGCTATCCGCCCGACAATGCTTAATGCTTGTTCAGACATGAATTTGATCACCACTATAAATACTTGATGCCAAAGGCAAACTCATTCATTTGTTTCCGGAATTACGAAAAGAAGGTGTGAGAAAATTTATATCAGTGTTTGCTAGTGCCGGAGAAAAGTAAGTACCTACCTTTTTTTTGTTTTATAGTACTTAAGTATTTTGTTTACGTGTACCAGTCGGTTGATCACAACTGTTTGTATTCACGGCGCAAACGGTGAGGGCAACGCACTCTAAACCGAATAGGTAGGTATCACTAACACTGCGACGGTCGGAAGAGATTAATTCCAATCTTTCCTTCATACTTAAACAGGCTTAGGACTGTCTGACACAATTTTCCGATGTAAAACATTAGTGGTAGATACGTATTTAACAAAGTAAGGGATTTCAGGCGTATTTAAAAGATTGGAATCAACCATTTGTAAATAATCCAGATTATCACTATCACTTATCACCACAGCTATCACTCATCGTCACACGCGATCGGACACTTGCCAATAACAAAGCAGCACTTGTGCATAATGTGCATTAGCCGAAAACCAAAATGTGACTGAGGTCACTGAGGCGGCATTTCACAAAGGGAAGCGCGAGCGCCTTAGAATAGGGATTACGCGCGGGGTTGAAAGGTGCCGCTCGCACGTTATTGGACGGTAGTCCACGTGGACTTATTTTTATTGGATATTGATTAGCAGGCTCGATTGCTAGGTACTATCACCTATTGACTGAAACTAAACAAGTGATTCAAATTAAAATTGTTATTTATTAAATACGTTATTTTATGAAAAAAGAGTTAAAATTTAATAAATAGGTATACCTTTCAATTTCTTATAATGGATACATTAAATGGGCTTTTGGTGTAAGACGGTTAAAAAAACACCTTGTAGATAGGTAACTTCGTAACTTACAGATATTTTAATTGTCCTCTTTTGATTTGAAGACAAAGAGCACGTTTTATTCAATTGTTTTTTCACGACAGAAGCACTGCCTTTCTAAAAAGGCCGAATAAGCAATATTGCAGAGCAATTAATTTTGTAATTTTTCTTGCAAATGACTACTAATTTTATAAAACAGTAATTTCACAATCATTTTAAATTGATTTTGAAGTAACTATTTTATCAAAACTATTTCTTTTTGGAAAGAGCAGGGCTTGAGCTTCGATGCCAGTTTGTCACGTTTTAACAATGAAGCCGCAGACAAAAAATACGCAAATACACGGAGCGCGTGAACTCATTGATTTGATGAAATGTTAGTTATCGCTTTTATGGACAATTTTGGGATTTCGACTTTTATTTTTTTCTACACAAATATGATCAGTATTTGATACTGAGTACACCAATTTTTATTTGTACTATTAAAAATTTGTGGTAAATTAGGTACTTTAAAATTGATACCGTTTTGTGAAAACGTCTGTATTTGTCTTAGCGGTTTATTAGTTGGTCCCTTTACAAGCCGTAATTCTATTACCGCGTGGTGACAAAGGCTGCGGTGTGATACCTATATTCAGAAAAAAACTTGGTTACTAAAACATTTTTTTTTACAGGTAAGGTAACTGACACGAAACATGGCTACAGCAAAGAAAAAATGTCGACAATATAGTGTCGATTATTTGAAATATGGTTTTGTTCCATCAGAGGCAGACAAACAATTGCCCATGTGCCTATTATGCAACAAAGTTTTGAGCAATGACTCTATGAAACCATCAAAGCTCGAA
Organism: Epinotia brunnichana; assembly: GCA_963854355.1. Lineage (NCBI taxonomy): Eukaryota > Metazoa > Arthropoda > Insecta > Lepidoptera > Tortricidae > Epinotia > Epinotia brunnichana. The sequence continues at coordinate 80,939,534 of OY977935.1, read as the reverse complement.
GATCATCTAAAAAGGTGTCATACTGATAAAATAGGTAAAGATTTGAAATATTTTCAAACATTGAAGGAAAAATATGAAAGACCCACCATGCACAGTATGTTCGCTTCAACATCTCAAAGTAACGATGATGGCTTGCGGGCATCTTACAATATCTCATTACTAATAGCAAAATCTGGAAAACCGCACACTATCGGAGAACAATTAATTTTACCCGCTGTTGAAGAGGTTTTAAAAACTGTTTTGCACAAATCTCCATTTGACGTACTAAAAAGAATTCCATTAAGTAACAATACTGTTCAAAGACGCATTGATGAAATGAGCTCTGATACCGAAAGTTTTTTGTGCAATCATCTGCAAAAAACTGAAATTTATGAAGCAAAACATTAGTCGGCGTGAATTCTCTCAATTTCCAAACTTGTCGCAGGTAGAATGTATTGATGAGGATAACCATACCTACAGTCAACATTTAAGTGCCCTGCATGATGACTTTGAAACCAGGTTTGAAGATATGCTGACGATGGATATACCACCATGGATCATAAATCCATTTGATGAAACGGAAGTGGCTAATGTTGTATTACAAGAGGAGCTGCTCGAGCTAAGCACCAATGAGGAGCTGAAGGTGAAATTTAGAAAAGGCTACCAAACATTTTGGCTGCAAGCAGAAATACCCGAAAAATATCCTGGACTGTGGGAAATCGCAAGGAAATTTTTAATAGCTTTTCCCTCGTCATACCTTGTCGAAAGGAGTTTTAGTGCAGTTACAAACCTCTTAACAAAAAAAAGGAGCAAATTAAACATCACAGAACGGGGGGATTTGCGGTTATTGCTCACAAAAATAAAGCCAAACATTGATCGTTTGCTGACACTCCATCAAATACATCCTTCCCATTAATTAAAATTATGACCTGAACCTAGGTATATTAGTATATTACCTTATTATTTTTTTCTTGTAATTATATTCTTTTAATAAATAAAGTGTTATAAAATGTACCATTTTTCGTTTTTATTTTACCTATCGGAATAAAGGGACAGAACTCAGAAGCGACACAATTTTTATTTTTTGGTGACTTTAAGAATGTGGTAGAAATGTAGCAGCAGAGGGTCCACCGAAACCAGTAAAATTTTGGAAGGGGTCCACGAGAAAAATAAGTTTGGGAACTACTGGTCTATGCTGTAGCAAGCCATTTTTATGAGGAGCTGTTTGAGCTTGTTTTTGAATGCTGCATCAGTTACGGCGTTTATAACGTCAGGCGGTAGGACGTTAAAGATTTTAGGGCCTAGCACGCTGAGTGATTTCCGAGTCTTGGCTAGCCTTTGGTGCGGCACGAGCAGCAGGTGCTGGGCGCGCGTGGTCATCATGCCGGGCGCGTGGCCCTGCGCGCGCGTCATGAACGAGCCCATATTACGTCTCACAAATGTGCAAGCCTCTAGAACGTACACACTTGGTAAGGTTAGTATTTTAAGTTCCCTAAAAAGATTCTGCGCAGGGTGATCGTAGGGCTTGTTTGCAATAATACGAACTGCCCGCTTTTGGATTTTTAAGATTTTGTCTCGATCTGCAGCGGTTGCCCACAGGTCAACACCGTAAATTAAGATGGAATGGAAGTATCCGTAGTAAGCCTTTTTTATGTTTTCTATCGATAGTGTAGGAGCTAGCCTTGATAGTGCATAACAAGCCGAGCTTAGCTTGTTACAGGCTGCCTCTATGTGATATGACCACGTGAGACCCGCATCAATCCTGAATCCTAGATAGTTTACCATGTCGACCTGCGGTATTATTACGTTGTTGGTTCTTATGTCCAATTTATTGTCTGTAGTTTTACGTAGCTGGAAATGGATTAAATTTGTTTTATCAACATTAAGTAGCATACCGTTTGCCGCAAACCATGACGAAATGCTTTCAATAGTTTGATTTAGGTTACGTTTTAAGTCCAATATATTATCTGCATTGACTATTATACAAGTGTCGTCTGCGAACATGACATACTCTGGCCCAGAAAGAGCCGCAGTGATGTCATTTACGAGAATTAAAAATAGGTAATTCCCCATTGTTGATCCCTGGGGAACCGCACAACCCGTTAGAAATTCGAGACTGGACTTGGAATTCTGGACGTAGGTACACTGTTTCCTGCTTTTTAGAAATGATGCCACTGTTTTAAGGAAATTGCCATCAAATCCATAACGTTCCATTTTTTCTAATAGAAGCGAGTGGTCGACCATTTCGAACGCGCGCGACAAGTCGCAGAATATTGCTGCGACATGTCGCCCGCGCTCGAGGTGCGACAGGACTCGCGTGACGACATCCCGCGCGGCGTGCACTGTGGAGCGGCCTTCCCGGTATGCATATTGTTGGTTGTTCAACATGTTGTTGGCGGTTAAATGATCTATTATTCTTTTACTCAGTAAACGTTCGAACACTTTGGAGACAATTGGTATCAAAGATATAGGTCGGTAAAACTTTGGTAAGTGCATGGCGCCTTTGCCCTTGTAAATAGGCTGAACCCTGATAGTTTTAAGAGCGTCTGGATATACCCCTGACACGACACAGCTGTTAAATAATTGTAATAATAGGGATACAAGGATTGGTGGTAGGTAGTTTAGGATATGTGTAGACATATCGTTTATATCTTTTGAGTTTTTCCGTTTTATTTCATGAAGCGTTTTTACAATTTCATTAAGAGTGAAGGGTAAGGACTGGAATGTTAACGATTTAAAAAGTAAATATCGTTCTAGGTATGCGAGTGCATCGTTTAAGCAAGGTCCAGTGTTGTTATCATTAGCCGTTATGTAATACCGGTTCAGCTGATCGGCGGCAGCGGCGGCGCGCGACGCGGCGCAGTCTCCCGGCGACCGGCTCACAAGCACGTCCAACGCAGTGTTCCCTTTGCTGTTGTTTTTACATAATATTTGTTTTTACATATGATGATGATGATGATGATGATGATGACTCGGAAATGTAATAAAACCACGTAAAAATCTTCCTTTCCAGTGTAAACCCCCGGTGTGTGTTATTATTATATATAAACGAAAATAATTACTAAATGCAAGGTAGGATCGTGCTGTACTTAACAAACGCCATATAAGCTTGTTTTTTAAAAAGTTTTTTATTCATCTTGTTATTTTCAATAACCCTGCATATTATGTCGCTGGTTCGTGTGGGTACTTGTACAGACAAATCACACAAACCCAAACAAGATAGGTCTATCTATTTTAGTTAAGGAGTTCCCATGACCACCTTCCATCATCAGATCCTGGAAATCATCCATCACCAAAGTGTTTACCAAGACAAAACAGATGAGCTCAAACTAGATGGGTTTATCTAGTTTAGTTTAGGAGTTCCATGACCACCTTATAGCTCCATCATCAGACTCTGGAAATCATCCAGCACCAAAGTCTTGCCGTGCCATGACCAAATAAATGAGCCCAAATTCGATGGCTTTATCTTGTTGAGTTTAGGAGTTGCTATGGCCACCTTCCGACTCCATCATCAGACCAGCTCTATGATATTATGTCACCGAAGATACGCAATTGTACCTAATTTGAAGATTTCACCCAAACTTCCATATATACATACATATTAACAAGGTGGACTGATAGTAACAAGTAAATAAATTAAATCTATCAAGTATCACGATCACTCGTACAATAATAATTGACTATAGAACGCGTAGTTTAGACAAAAGGATCCAACCCACAAGACATCACCATTGAAATGTATGACTTTTGTTTTAGGTAGAAGGTTTAATTTTAAATGTTACGTATCCGGTGGGTTTGAGCCTTTTCGCTACACTACGTCATATATGGCAGCTATGCAATTCATAACTTGTCTCGATTAGCCTCACGAATGTATCCCCAGTATAGTTTGTCCCCGAGGTTGGTAACAACTATGCCTAGTCGGAGATCAAAATAATATTATTTTATCTGAAGAGTGGCCGGTTAGCTTCGTGAATAGCCACAAATAAACACACTACACGTCTGTCTCGGAGGGCTATTCAGCCGGTACCAGGGCAGCCAATCTTAGTACTAGTTGCGCGGTAATGACAGCATAATAAGTCAACTAGAGGCTGTCAAGGTATTTCAAAATTCGCCGTGTTGTCATAAGACATCAGTAGCCTAGGGGTACAGACGGGGGTATTTGGAGTCGATGAGCCGGGGTTCAAACCCTGCGACCGACGCACTTTTTGCATGTTTTAACATTGAAGTGGAGTATTTCAACTAACGATTCTAGATGGCGCATCAATTACAGGGTTACCGTTTTTAGGCCCAGAGATTGTTCTCTATTTCAGTATATAACAAAGTACTTTGTGGCCGGTACTGAGATATATTCCCGCGCGACGGTAAATTTATACTAGTTTTGAATAATTATTTATAAATATAAACTTTGACAAAAGTTATATTTTTTGGACTGGTCTTGTTGGTACAAGCATGTTGTGTAAGATTCAATACAAAAATTATTCAACAATAATGAGAAAATCCTTGAGTTTTCAGTACGATTTTGTTGACAAATAATGTGTAATTGAGAACAGTTTACATATATATACGTGCAGAATAAGGAAAATTCGAGGCGGCTAGGCGCAATGGCAACATATTACGCTAGTGAAAATAGAAAAAAACAAGTAGGTTCTTATATAACATCATGGAGTATTAGGGGCTCAAACTTATGACTCTGCGCTCTCTTCAGAAAACTACTGTCGGTAATCGGGTATTTTCGGTTAAAGTATTCAGTTCTTCGTAAATTGGAGGCGGCTAGGACCAAAATGAGGAGTTTACCTATGCAAATAAGTAATCAGGATCTAGAAAAAGCTTTCCGTTTCTTAGAATTACAACGTCAAAAATCCGTCATTCTCGCTTATTCCTGACCAAAAAACGAGCGCCCTCTTAATATCTAGACTAAAGACTCAAGACTATCTTTGATTTAGCTGTCAGTTTTTTCGTCGGGGATTCGGTAAGCGGTGCACGCCTAGCTTCTTAAGCGGGGCTTCTGACGATGATTGCATTATTGACGACTGACGAAACTACCGAACAACGTCAAAATCATCTAAACTTAGATGGAAGCCATTTTTATTAAGAACAAGTAAATTTAGTCCAATCAACTTTTTTCTATCGGTAGTTGCCATGGTCAGTTACGTCTCCTCAATCACTTTTTAGAATCGATATTTTATAAGTCCACTAAAAGTAGGGTTTAATAGTCATTTCAAAGCCCGATTTTATGGACCATCTCATCATCATGTGAGAAGTTCACGTTGTGATTTCTTTTCTAAAAAAACTCATCATGTCGTTTCTTCAACAGGACAGGATAACAACAATAGTTGATAGACCCATTTAACACAAATATTTCCTCTTCCTTGTTGTAATTTAAGCTTCAACTTAATTGGGTATCCATTGTCCCTATAATAACGCAATCAAACCTAACCCCATGTACCCCAATTTGCATTGTAATTTGATTTTTAGTGTCGGTTTAGTCGAGCCGCTTTGAGTGCCTCGTAAACATGTAAATCAGGATTGTAATGCCGGGTTTACACGGGGCAGTTGAAACGCTAAAATATTTTTAATATCACGAAATTAAATAACGTAGAGCTCCAGTCGCTAAGGTTACGCGTCCTAGGGCTTAACACTGACCCAATAATTGACATTTTCAATCTTATGACTCATGAAAAGGGGAACTATTAGGCGTTAAGGTTAGTTAATCACAACGACGCGTACATTACAAATTATTTGACAACCTCTGCAGCCTAATAGTTGGTAGTGACCCTGCCTACAATGCCGGAGGTCCCGGGTTCGAATCCCAATAAGGGCATTTATTTGTGTGCTGAGCACAAATATTTGTTCCTGAGTCATGGACGTTTTATATGTATTTAAGTATTTATTTATCTATATAAGTATGTTTATCGTAGTTAAGTACATACCCATAGTACAAACTTGGCTTAATTTGTGTAAGATTGTCCTCAAATATTTATTTGTTTATTTAAGCAAAATCATAAAAAGTATAGATCTACAAAGTTTGATGTACTTCGCCTATTCCTTTCGGGAACATTTACATACATAAACTTATGTATTATTGAAAGATAATAAAGAAAACTTCAATTAATCTTATCAAGCCACAATTCATCGATCCCACTTTTTTCAACGGCGCTTTTCGGCCAGTGTTTTCCCAGCCTTAACGCGCCGTTTACGTCGGAACGCTCGTTCGATTCCGAAGACTTCCAAAGATAAAACAAAGCCCTTGCTTGATGTTCTATTTTAGAACATATACAATAGACACCCATTCTCGTGTGATATCTTTTTACCGTCTTCATGTAGGTATCAGTGGTAATATAATTGCATATTACCACTGATATAGTTAATGAAGACGGTAAAATGATATCACACGAGAACGGGTGTCTATTGTATTACAGAGAAAGAGAACTCTTGCAGAGCTTAGGGATAAAATTATAGCTTTTTTTTAAAAAAGCTTTCCGAAGATCCATTCTGTATACTGATGAAATAATTTCCATTTCTTTCTGTATGTATAGGTACTGATGAAATAATTGGGTCATTGTCAGATTTAGGTTCCCGTCTCTTCGGTGGACAATGCCAAAGTTAAGGGCTATAAAGCCTAATTTTTGGTTGAACTCTGAATCCGCATAAACGGCGTTGCCCCTTCTATAATTCCATGTGGTAAAAAACATATTATATGTAAACGTAAGCCCTTAACTATTGACCACCGGATAGATGATTTTTGTTTTTGTGACTGACAATTAATGACCCAATTTCAAGAATCGGATGTGTAGTTTTGCAATCCCCTATACTTACTGTGTGTTACCGGCACGCGGGCATGTATTAAAACTGCTAATAATATGTTCCACTAGCAATTGTTGTCGCATTAGCATATATAAATAAACTGCACAATTAAATTTCCAAAATCCGAACCTTCAATGTACTACGTGTATGACGTCGCACTAAACAATGATTAGGTGTCACTTACACTTACTTGTCAATTTACTTTGCTGTACATTGCTGGCAATTCAAATTTTGTTAGAAAGTTAATAAAGTCTGAATTTTAGTTTATTAATTAAATTAAAGTCATGGTTAACTTAAAGAACTATGTTACTTTACTCTACTTTAACAAAAGCCCGCACTGTATAATCTTAAAGACATACTTATATATAAAGTTACAAACTTAGATGGTTTTTATTTTATTTCATTTTAAAATAACGTTTTGCTGTTTTTTGTTAAGATGCTTTTACGTTATTGAAGAACAAACTTTCCATCCGGAAGTAATTTTATAGAATTTATCTATCCAAATATTATTCAAGAAACGCACATTATGACCACCATAAAAATAGACGGTTTTGTTAAAACAAATTTCTTATCTGTGAAAATGTTATTATTGCTAAATAATAACATCGATTTCGATTATATTATTTCATTCAAATTTCGAACATCTCTGAAATCAAAGAAATTTGATTTGACCTCTATTCTAATATCAGTCGAGATGACGTTTAGTTCGAAATGAATTGTCAATTTGTATACAAATTTGACAAATGTCACACGCACGTAAGTAAGATATCGAACGATATGATAGTTAAATCCGACTCTAGTTTGTCTCTGAATTAAGAAAAAACTGACAGCTGCCAGAAAACAACGCCGCGATGCCGGTCATAATATGCGGCTCCTGAATGCATCATGAATGCTTATGCTATGTGGATAGATAAAGTAGTGTATGTAACTGTACATAATTAGGCGTTAAGACACTCGTGTGATGTTATTATGAAACTCGCCTTCGGCTCGTTTCATAAACCCACACTCGATTTTAATGCCCTTCATTATGTACAGTCACATACTCGTAAACTAATATAAATGAAGCATGCATTGTCTTTTTTGTACGATTTAACTTGAATATTATAGATCAAATGTAAATGAACCAAAATAAAGATAAAAACATTAATTATTCATCTTTTTTCTGACTTTTCAAAAGCGAGTTAACTATTTCGTTGATAAATGATAATATATCCGATACATAGAAAAAAACAGTAAACACCAATATTTTCCGCCTTGTTTTCTTTGCTAATGTTTTTAAAAGGAAATTCTGCGTAACTGAAATGTGTGTGGAGTAGGGATTCGCCGATCCTGCCTCCAGGTAAAAATCACATAAACATAAAAAAGCGCCTGTGACAGATACCACATGATCACAATCGTGTTCCGTTGGATTAATGGTGGTACAGAACACTAAAATAGTTACTTGTTATAATGGACCTTCACTCAATTAAGACTAATTGTGAGTTTGTGACTGATGACCTGGTAAAGGTCGCGGGAGTCCGCTGGATGCGAGTGGCGCAGGACCGGTCATTGTGGCACTCTTTGGGGAGGCATATGTCCAGCAGTTGGCCATGTCGCGAGGTTAAGAGACCAGAGATAGACTATAAGAGCGACTCTTTGGCGCGGCCCGCCAGGCAATCGGAGCAGGGGAAGACCAATGACACGTTGGGAAGACGACATCAAGAGAACAGCCGGCTCACTCTGGTACGAAGTGGCACAGGACAGAGACACATGGTTGTCCTTGGAGGAGGCCTTTACCCGCCCAGGGGTTCTTACAGACCAGCATAGTACTAATACCTAGCTAGTTTAAACAAGTAATTTAAGTTTAAGTTCTTTACTAACCATTATGTCATTTGTATTCTGTAAGAAATAAAAGGCTTTTTTATTTTTATTTTATTTATTATGTCCAGCAGTGGACGTCTTTTGGCTAATATGATGATGACTCAATTACGTCCTGTTGTGTCGCTTGACACAACGTGAATCTCTACGGATTGGATCCAACGTGAAGCAGTTCGTTGGTTAAGTGTAAGACCTGAGTGGACGCTCGAGTCAGGCGTGCAGGGGAGCAGGGCGTACGGCGTGCAAATGCAAATCATGCTGGTGTCCTGAGTAGACGCTGCACAAAGCAAATACATGCTCGCCCGCCCCGCTTCACGCCCCGCCGAACGCTCCGCTCCGAGCGTTCACTCAGGCCTTACACTAAGGGCTTACACGCTAGATTTACAAGGGATTTACAATCAATCCGCTTAAGTGGCAGTGGGCGGGGCACGTTGCACGTAGAACTGATGGCCGTTGGGGCGGAAAGGTTTTCGAGTGGCGACCACGTACCGGAAGGCGCGGCGTTGGTAGGCCTCCCACAAGGTGGACTGATGACCTGGTTAATACGTTCACTGCCAGAAGCCTACCTAGTGGGCGCCTACGCCGTAGTAGCTTTCCGCTAAATTCGTGGAAAACCGAGGGATCGCGCTACGCTCGTACCTCTGACTGCAGACCGCAGAACGCATCCAGTGTGGCAAATCCTTGAATTCACGACCGTCCCGCTCAGCATGGCTATCACAGCTGCAGGTCGATCACGTAACGCATTGTACGAACGTCGGGTAGGTCTAAATGACATTTTTTATATGGAAAATTGACAGTTACATTGTACGCGACCCCACTCGTGGGCCGTTCTGTGATAGCCGTGGTGATGGTGCATTGCTGGCTTTCCATTCGTTTGGATGTTCAGTGGGCCGCGCCAACTAGTTACACTCAAGAGCCAAAGTTTTTTTTTTTTTTTTTTTATACTTTTTTATTTATTATACTATTCTTCGTAATACTCAAACGTCCGTGTTTCCGGGATCCTATCATAAAAATAACAACATTAAAAAATGACGATTTTTGCCATAATGTCGCTCCGTTAACGTGGTTTTTTTCATGGGATTTTACGAGTCCGATTTAAAACTGGGAACGTGTTTTTTTACTGTTATTTCTGCAGTTTAGATGTAAAATTTAGATCATGACAGGATTAAAAAACTGAACAACCATGCAATATTTTAGGAAATATGACGGTATTTCACCGACCCGAAACTTTTGCTCTTTAGTGTACAGATGTAGTGCATGATGGTTTCCCATCTTTTTTCACGTACGTGTCTTGCTATTTCAGTCGTTCATGGTACAACAAGTACTGAGGTTGACTGATGTAGCATGACAAATACGAACATTTCCGAGAAAGTACGATAGGAAATGATTATTCACTACATCTGTACCAACTACTTTGACATTCAGTGATTGATTTTGGTGCGACTCGGTGCGAGGGGTCGTGAACGGTCAGCAAACGAATTCGCTACGTCTAGCCAGCTGGACATACTACTGGTATAGTTCAACCGATTTCAACTGAGCTCAAGAATGCCCATTGTTCTGAGCTTAAGAATAGACATTGTTTGCGAACGCGTGCCAAATTTTGCAATTTTTTTTTTATCATAGATTAACGCCTTTATTCCCAAAAGGGATAGGGCAGAGCCCATTAAACTTATGTTTCAGTGCCACTTTTAGCATAAACGTGGGTATAAAACATCGAGAAAAAAAAATTTTTTTTTTATCGTCTAGTAAAATATTCATTGAATAATGAATAATCTTCTTTTACAATAGGTACTTATTCCAAATTAGCTACGAGCTAAGGCTCGCTAGGAGCGGGTTTTTTTTTTTATCTTTTAGTCAATTTTGAATCCATCGAATAAGACTTTAAAGTTCATTATACAATGAACATTTTATGTGGCGCTTACCTTTTCTTGCAAAAAATGGCACGCGGTCGTATTCTTAGACTTGAATGCTATTGTTCTGAAGATAAGAAGATCAGTCCAGTTGAGAAAATCTCAACAATATTCGATGACAAAAATTTTTGCACTCTTTTTTCACCATAATCGTTTGGACTGTCGAGCGTCACTGAGACTTTAACTGTGAGGCTTTGCTACTTTTAACCGACTTCTTAAAAGGAGTAGGTTCTTAATTCGTCAGAATCTTTTATTTTTATGTACGAGTATGTTCCCTGATTATTTGAAGACTCCTGGGCCGATTTCGAAATATATATTTTATGCTCAAAAAGTGCTACTTTACGTAGCTGTTTAGCGTGTGGAAAGTTGGTTTTCGCGAACTAGTGCTTTTTAGGGTTCCGTAGCTGAATGGCAAAAAACGGAACCCTTATAGATTCGTCATGTCTGTCTGTCTGTCTGTCCGTCCGTATGTCACAGCCACTTTTTTACGAATTAATAAGAGCTATACTGTTGAAACTTGGTGAGTAGATGTATTCTGTAAACCGCAATAAGATTTTTACACAAAAATAGAAAAAAAAACAATAAATTTTTGGGGTTCCCGATACTTCGAACTGAAACTCAAAAATTTTTTTTTCATCGAACCCATACATGTGGGTAAGTCTTCAAAAATGACATTGAGGTTTCTAACATAATTTTTTTCTTAACTGAATAGTTTGCGCGAGAGGCACTTCCAAAGTGGTAAAATGTGTGTCCCCCTCCCCCCCTGTAACTTCTAAAATAAGAGAATTATAAAACTAAAAAAAATATATGATGTATACATTACCATGCAAACTTCCACCGATAATTGGTCTGAACGAGATCTAGTGACTAGTTTTTTTTAATACGTCATAAATCGTAAACTGCAATTTAACGGAACCCTTCATGTGCGAGTCCGACTCGCACTTGGCCGCTTTTTATAGATAATGGTACGGAACCCTTCGTGCGCGAGTCCAACTCGCACTTGGCCGGTTTTAACTTTTCCACGTTTATCGAACGACGTTTTTTAATGCAGCTGCGTAAAAATAAGAATAACAACAAACAAGGAATTCAAAACTTTTATATTATTAATTCTGTAAAATCATTGTAATACTTACAGTAGAAATATAATGAAGTCAATTTTTTTTAATACAGTCCTTCCTTACGTGTTTTTTTTCTTATTTTTTCGCAAGTGTATTAAGGGGATCCCATACGCCAATGACCTTCGATCTGAATTCCTTAGTTTTCTAATGTTTTCTGTAGCTTATCGTATTAACAACAACAGATTTAAGCAATATCGTGTCCCATATTTACTTCAAACATAACTGTTTTCGAGATATTTGGCATCAAAGTTGAACAATGTTAGACCAAAAAACAGGTTTTTAGGCCATAACTTTTGTGTTAATTAGTTTAAAATCAAAACCCTACACACGTTTATAGAGACATCAGAGACGAACCCAAATATGTAGATTTCGTGTATGTTAGATCTTTCACAGCAATTTTATAACAAAAAATGTGTTTTTTTAGACAATGTTTAAAAAAATCATAAAAAAATAACTATTCAATCCTTTCAAAATATGGTACACCAAAATGGAGATCAAAGATTGAAGAATCGATAGCCGTTTGCCTTATAATTCTATCTGTAGTGCAAACGTATTTGTATCAATTCAAAACTAGTCAAAAATCGATGAAAACCTCGGGTAGGCCCTTAAAACACGTCGTTCGTAGCAAGATATCTCGGTATTCGTGACGTAATGACATACTTTCCGCACTAGCATCGAAATGTACTATTCATTATTGTTTTAATTGTATCCTTTCCAGATGTTCCCATGGTCATCAAGTCAGGATCTGATGATGGGATCCTGGAGAAATCGAGGGAACCCTTAAAATTTTAAAAGCGCACTTGAAGCGGAGTAGGTACTGAATAAAAGTAGTTTAAAACTTTGTTTTTAAAGTAAATTATTTGCGATACATAATAAAGGTTTAATAATAAAGGCATGACCTTGAACTAACCTTGACATGTATCCCATTTCCGAAAACCTTCCGAATTGCGTCCAAGTCGTCGAGCCCTCTTGAAACATTAATACCGTTGAGAGTCGAGAGCTCTCTGAATTTGGCCACTACAAGCTACCTAATACGTACCCACCTATTTGGCCGCTGAATTTGGTGATACAAGTAGCCAATACACCCGAGGTTCAAGTGAACTTGGAGTCTTGGAGACACTTCTTGTATAATTTGAGTCGCTATGGAAACTTATTACTTTCTGTATTCAAATTCAAAGTAAAACATTTCAAAATGAGAGTGTACGAAATATTTTTATGAGGGCCATTTTTATTCGGGTCCCGAACTAATTTAGATAATAGTTATGGTGCCAGACCGTAACTTTTATCTAAATTAGTTCAGCGGTGTACTCTCATAATATGACTCACATTTTCACTACAAAGCGGAAACATTTTGCTACTAACTACTCCAGGCAATATACAGTTTTGATAAACACTAATTTATAATAGCGTTTTTTTGTTTATATAATTTTAAAATGTTATTCTAAGATGCTTTATTCAAGAATCCAACAAACTTTCCATCCGGAAATAGTTTTTTTTTATTATTTATCTTGAATATTATAGAGCAAATGCAAATGAACCAAAATAAAGAGAAAACTAATTTATTATCTTTTTTCTGACTTTTCAGAAGCTTGTTAAGTTATAATTTTTTTGATGCCTTATCCCTTTACCCGGCCCCTAAGAACTAGCGTATCTTCATACGTACTTTATATACTGTAACAACCGTATTGAACGCCTTGTAAAAAATGTAATTACGAAAGTCGGTGATGTTCCTTCAAACCAGAAATAAAAACGTGGGTTACGGTTATCCCATCACCTGACTAAGTAATTAACTGTAATACTCGATTTTGTTAAATTATATTCTTGATCTGGCGAAGGGATATATTCCGCCCACATCTTATATCGGTTATCAATTATCATAGTCAAGGTTTGACTCCAAATCTACTACGAAACATGAATTCGCTCTAGGTTGAACACAAAAACAGTTTACTTACTTACGTTAGTTTATATGACATGACAAGACAATTTACCGGGCCATGGGAAGAATAGCTTCCGCACAGTTAAACTCTTATAAGGCCATGGGATATGTCAACCCACATCCTAATTCTGGTCAAATACAATAATGCATGAATATTTAGCAATGTTTACGATTACATTACCATTCAACACTCAAAATCTACAAAATACCAAAAAATTGTTCGACCAATGTACTTCGGTTTTATAGAAATTAAGGAAAGTGTTCGGATTTCTCCGTAGTTTACTGAAATAAGAGTTCAAGTGAATTTAAACGGCTGCCAAAGATATATTACAAGATTTAGAAACGTGTTGTGAATGAAGATCATAAAATACTATTTTCAGGGATTGACAAAATATTTTGTAAGAGGTTTGGAGTTAAAACCTGACTCCGGTAACCGATATAAGATGTGGGAGGCATATATCCCTTCGCCTGGTAAAGCGTTAAATTTTGTTCGACTTTGTCGCTATTTAGTTGGTAATATATCCATTACATAGAAAATATCTGCTGTTATAAATTATTTCCAAAGTATTTTTTTCCATACAAGTTGTCAGTTCATTGCCTGGACTATACGTGCTACTACGTAGAGCACGTAGCGTTGTTGGGCCTTGAATGGGTAAAGCGTGTATAGTGGTGACAAAGTAAAGCCCCAGCTAGACGGTCGCCAACACGCCGCTCCGACCGAGCGACCTTGGTCGGCACCGACCGCGGTAATATGAAATTTTGCTGCAAACAACTGTCTACACGGTTGGTGCGGACCAAGGTCGCTCGGTCGGAGGGGCGTGTTGGCGACCGTCTAGCAGAGGCTTTAGTAAAAAATAAAAATAAAACTGTATGTTTAACGAGCCTGCTCACAAAATCGCACGAGAATTGGTTAAAAAAAACGACCTGTTGAGGAGAACAGCTGAACAGCGGACATCCAGACATACAAAAGAATTTTGACCCAAGCAGAAACCATAGAGAAAATATACAAAGAGGAAGCATTCCATACTGCGGTCGAATAGTTCTGAGAAACTGTAAGAGATGTCGCTTGGAGCACCGCTGATGGCTATTAATATTTTACTTTATTCGAAATCTTAAATATTAACATTTACAAATATTCATTATCACATAACTAACTTTTTCAAATGAAAACAACTATACTTTATTTATGCAGGAAACAGAGAACTACGTTAGCTTCGCTAGCTCTTGCAATTAAATTTGATACCAGATATTTTTAAAGCTAACTGTACACATCGAAATTATTTCAGAAGTATGCAAATCAAAGATATTATAATTAGACCCCGCTATCGGAGGTGCAAATTGGTAGCTGTCAAAGTTCTTAGGGATGGGAAAAATATTTATGATATCGATATCGATACTCTTACTTATTCTGTACATTTAGTTTTATGTTACCTAAACCATTTTTAAGACTACAATTTCACATGTTTTTTTTGGGATCCATGATAATCATTGTCATCAGAAATATAAACCATTATCAGTACGCTCTTGAGTGTCTTGAGATAAACGTTTTCGACAGAGGGTTTATAGAGATACTGGGTTTATTGTTGAACATATTCATCGTGGCTGCACTAGATTACTGCAGGGAATCTAAAAAAACGGATTGTTCATTAAGAATACGATAGCCCTTTTGGTGGAAATAAAAGAGAGATTTATTAATTATTTAATTTTTTATTAATTTATGAATACTATGAAAATAACGATAATTTGTTAGTAATGATGAAAGAATGAAGATTTTTATTTATAAAAATGAAAAATATTGAACAGACAATTTTGTAATCATAAAGCCCTGTTTTATAAAATAAACACGTTTAATTAAAGTCTTAGACTATCATTATTTATTTAATTTAATTTGTTTATTTCGAACCACATATAGTTCATATACAATCATTAAAATAAAGTACACATTAAAAATAAAATAAGACATTAAAATAAGACAATACAATTATTAGCTACAACATGTAAGGAGTTCCAGTGCTCCACCATCGGGCATTCCAGCCTATCAACAATGGTGTTCAGGAGGCTGTTGTCGCTGGCAAAATGATATATGATGTATATATGTTCAAAATAATTTTTACCCATCCCTAGAACTTGACAGCTACCATTTTGCGCCTCCGATAGTGGGGTCTAATTATAATAAACCAACATGAATCTATTTGTAATTTGTTATTCGTCTGCTGCGATAACGTCTGTCTGTGATATTTGTTCAGTATTTCGTTGTCCTCCCCAAATTTAAGAGTTATCCTCTTGTCGGTGGAGTATTTTCCACTTCTCTCTGTCGTACGCCAGCCTTGACTCGCTGATACGACTCGACACCAGCCATTTGGTTGCCCTAATTATGGAATAATTAACTATAAGATAATTACTATAAATAAATCCACGTTTTAACTCACGTATTAAATTTAACGATAGGCGACATGTTTCTAACTCTTCGTGGGTTATTTTTCAGGATGAGTGTTTCGCAGCAATTTCCCTTGAATCACTGACCGCGCCCGCTCCGACCGCCGCGCGCAGGGTGGGGGGAGGGGGGCAGGGACCGTGGATTTAAATATTTAGTAGTATTTTAGACAAGAAAGTCAAGTCTCACGAAAGTTTAAATTCGATTATTAGATAATTAGTTTAAGTTTACGCTTGACAGGTCGGTTACTAAATTTTAGTTTTAACCAACTTCAAAAAAGGAGGTTATATGTTCCACTGTATGTTTCTTTTGTATGTATGGTCGCCGTTTTTTCCGTCAATTGTGGACCGATTTCCAAAACTATTTTTTTTATCGAAAGAGTACACTCCTGAGGTGTTCCCATTGTCACCAAGTCAGGATCTGATGATGGGATCCCAGGGAAATTGAGTGTAACCCTCAAACTTTATAGGCACGCGTGTAGTAATTTCGGAATTCTCTTTTATAACTCGTGTATTTACCCTCGGAAATCGCAATTTTGGTGATATGGAACTGATGATGAAGACCACAGATGACTTATTGAACTCCTCAAAGATGTAAAGTACTTACGTCAAAGATTCCGACATGATTCCGTTGAAGTTGCAACTATTGAAGTGTTAATTCTGAGATCCTTGAGGAATCGACGGAACTCTTCAAATATTATCAGCCCACTGAGAGCGACTTGGGTTTTTTCTGTAATAATCAAGGCATTTGCTCTCGGAAAGCAGTTCATGTGGTGAATTGGAAAGGAAATGTGGCCTGTTTTATGTAGGTACGTCGGTTTAAACTTTGTTTTAAAGTGAATTATTAGTTTTACACTTAAAACTACTGGTGTTGTGGGCTGTGGAACTCGGAAAACTGTCCATTTTCAGAAAAATCATTTTTATAAATATTTTGAAAAATAAATCGACAAAAAAATCCCTGAAATTTATCCTGTTCACGAAATTTCACGAGAATCGGTCGAGAAATGCGATCTGTAGATGAAAACAGCCGGGAATACGAAAGCATTTTCGCCCAAGCTGACACGGAGAACTTCGTTCGCCTCGCTCGCTCGTTCAATAAGTCTTTATTAATCATATTTTCTTGTTATCAATTGAATATAATAGAGAACAAGACAATTGTATATGAATCTCAGCCGAAATCGACCATATAAAAAAAACTACATTTATAATAGGAAACATTACTGCAATGTTTTTCCGCCAGAGTGCAGCACTGTCCTGTAGTACCTAGTGACCCGTAGTTTTCCACAACAGTAGAGGAAGATAGGGACTCATTGATTGACAAAGTGACAAGGATGCATGCATAGACAATGCCGCAAGATGGGAACGAGATACAATGCCGACTCTGCTAGTGTCGCCCCCTACGCGGAGTTATGCGTAATGTTCCCCATTCATACAAATTCTACATTGTATTTCAAACTACTACATAATATATAACTAACAACTTAGAAAAGTTGAAAAACCCCTGACGTTTTCATGTCAAAGTTCAATATCTCAAAAACGGCTGAACCAATTTTAATGTAAGAACCATCTCGATCACGTCAGCTTTCGGATAAAAAAACCCGCATTCGAATTGGTCCATTTGTTTAGGAGCTACGATGCCACAGACAGTCACACACACACACACACACACATACACACAGACAGACAGACACACAGACACGTCAAATTTATAACACCCTCCTTTTTCCGTCGGGGGTTAAAAAGGGATTGAATAAAAAAAACCGGCCAAGTGCGAGTCGGACTCGCGCACGAAGGGTTCCGTACCATTATCTATAAAAAACTATGTTATTCTGTGTTTTTAGTACTTGTTGTTATAGCGGCAACAGAAATACATCATCTGTGAAAATTTCAACTGGAACTATCACGGTATCAGTGAGATACAGCCTGGTGACAGACAGACGGACGGACGGACAGCGGAGTCTTAGTAATAGGGTCCCGTTTCACTCTTTGAGTACGGAACCCTAAAAATTACTCAGAATATAATTAGCTTTCAGCGATACGTATTGCTAGGTAATATTACTTGGACCTTGAAATTTCCGCGATACTATCTCAGGGGAAACTGTCTTCCGCGTGACGTAACATAATTAATTGGCTGTTATCATTATCACATTCAGTGCCACGAATCGCTACGTAGCGATCCCGTCGTTTTCCTCGTACGGTCGACGCCAAAAATATTTTTACAGTTTTCGCCTTATTACAATGGAATAAGCTAGGAAGGCTTCTGGTAGTTAAGTGTTAACAAGTATAGTGCCAAAGATTTCGTAGTGCTACTATACATACTAACATATAGTGTTTAAAGTTTATTTATTGTTTAATTGTTAGCGAAGTTCCCACCACCTGAAGAATCAGGACGTCTCTTGATATAAAGGTCTAAGCTCTATCGAGACGATATCCGATATCTCTGTCCTGTTAAGTAAGTATCCTGGACACTTGTAAGCATACCTGTGCTAACTCGGGGCACCTATACTAAAGTGATGTAGCAAAATATTTTATCGACAAAAAATATATCGATGTTACTGTCAACATCTAAATTTTATTCAACATAAATTAATATTATTTATTTTCTCTTCATTTTAAAATAAAAACAATAAACAACAAATTAAAACGTCTATTTATTTGTTCATTTTAAAATAATTTTCATAGTATACAATTTATATTTTTTCTATATTTGTCGGTAATAAAGATTGCCGTCTAGATGAAAATATTGACTTTAAATTACTATATTATCTCAACGTCCACAGTAGTCAACGGTGCCCGGTTCTTAAAATATTTACAATGACTTTTGAGTCAAAATAAAACAGCTATGATATGTGTTCAGATTTGATATCGAACCTTTTTATAGTAATCGAGAAATTTCAAAGAGCACATTTATTAATATGTATCGACATCTGTTTTATCGATATCAAATCCCTAAAACGTGCCCCGAGTTAGCACGTATGCTTATAAGTAATAAATAACCGTTTGTGTGTAGTGGTACATGGCTTAGCGTTAGGGCTAAAGTTAACAGCCACACACCATTATCTCCTCTTTTTTTATACGAGTATGTAGGCAAACCTTGGCTAATCGGTGATAGTTAGGTTTTTTGAGTTTTTTTTTAGTTTTTTTTTCTTAATTTTGACGGATGCGTTCGGATACTTGCTGCACGTAAGTAAGTTGAATGACAGTGCCGCCACCTACTGCAAATTATTACAAGCCGTAAAGATATCGAGTAACTCCGCTATGAGACCTTAAAGTAGCTATCAACGAATAACTCCATATCACAGATTAGCTTTACATATAGGTAGGTTTGCCCTACATATACACAACAGTGGCAGTGGTACTATATAAATGCGAAAGTGTGTCTGTCTGTCTCATCACGCTTTAACCTCTTAACCGATTTAGATGAAATTTGGTACCTATAGAGATAGTTTGAGTCCCGGGGAAAAACATAGGATAGTTTTTATTCGCAAAATCATCCCCTAAGGGGCTGAAATGAGTGGTGAAAGTTTGTATGGAGCTACGATTTGGACGAGTTCCACGCGGACCGAGTCGCGGGCAGAAGCTAGTTAACTACCTACCTGTATAGAGGAAGGCGGCGGCGCGGCGTGGGTAGGCCCCCCACAAGGTGGACTGATGACCTGGTAAAGGTCGCGGGGGTTCGTTGGATGCGGGTGGCACAGGACCGGTCATGTTGGCATGCTTTGGGGGAGACCTATGTCCAGCAGTGGACGTCTTTCGGCTGATAAGATGATGATGATGATGTAAGGGTGAGTCCCTTACAATATAATATACTTAATATCTAAACCCGCGCAGTGACGGAATAAAACCGCTGCCTATAGGGTTTCTAGATTCTTACGCTAATATATCATGCTAGATTAATACTATACGTGCGCGGTCGTAATTTCCGCGGTCACGCACTGCACATTGGCTTATTAAATACTAGCTGTTGCCCGCGACTTCGTCCGCGTAGAACTTTTTATAAAAAAATGATTTCTCTCAATACAAAATTTGAACCCTCTTTTAGGGGATAATTAAAAAAAAAGTTGATGTTCATTTTCTAGTTTGTGAACAAACAGTCTAAAACCAAAGTTAAAAATCTCATACTTTAAAAATGCCTTGAAATACTCAAACTTTGAACCAATTTTAACACTCTTAGGGGATGAATTTGGAAAAACTCTGAAATCAGTTTTGTAGTCTTTTAACGTACAGAATAAGACCGAAGTTAAAAATCTCTTACTCACACTTTAAAATTTTATTGCTCGCCATTTAAAATTTGAACCCCCTTTTAAACCCCCTTAGAGGTTGAATTTTTCTAATCGCTGAAAGAACTTTTTTCGTAAACTTTTAAGTCTCTAGTTCAAAAAAAGTGTTGCCCATACAAAGCTTTCTTAACCCCCTTAGGGGTGGAATTTTCTAAAACTCTGAAAGTACTTTATTATTAATTTTAATAAGTAACATTTTGAATAGTTTTAAGTCTAGTAAAAAAAAAAGTTTTTCCCACACAACACTGGCTACCCTTCTTAAGGATCTTAAGGATCCCCTTAGGGATGGAGTTTTCTAAAACGCTGAAAGTTCTTTTTTAGTATTCTAATAAGTAATCTTTTTGCAAAGTTTTAAGTCTAACTCAAAAAAAAGTGTTGCCCATGCAAAGCTTGCTCTCCTTTTTAACCCTATTAGGGGTGGAATTTTCTTAAACGATTTGTGTTCTTTTTTGTATTTTAATAAGTAATATTTCTAATAAGTTTCAAGTCTCTAACTCAAAAACATAAACTTTCCCTGATAAAAACTTTGCACCCCTTTTTATCCCCCTTAGGGATAGATTTTTTCAAAACGCTGAAAGTTTTTTTTTTTGTATTTTTATAAGTAATCTTTTATTCTGATGACTAATCTTTCTACAAAGTTTTAAGTCTCTATTTAAAAAAAATATTGTTTCCCCCATACAAAATTTGCACCCCTATTTTACCCCCTTAGGGGTAGATTTTTTTAAAACACTGAATCTAGGTACTTTATTTGTATTCTAATGAATAATTTCTCTACAAAGTTTTAAGTCTCTATTTAAAAAAAGTAGTTTTTCCCATACAAACTTTGCACTCTATTTTACCCCTTTAGGGGTAGAATTTTCTAAAACCCTGAAAGTTCTTTATTTGTATTCTAATGACTGATCTTTCTACAAAGTTTTAAGTCTCTATTTAAAAAAAAAATGTTTCCCCCATACAAACCTTGCACCCCTATTTTACCCCCGTAGGGGTGGAATTTTCCAAAACGCTGAAAATGTTTCATTTGTATTCTAATAACTAATTTTTCTACAAAGTTTAAGTCTATAGCTCAAAAAAAAAGGTTCTCCCATACAAACTTTGCACCCCCATTTTACCCCCTTAGGGGTAGAATTTTCAAAAATCCCTTTTTATCCCTAGCCCACGTTATAAAAGCAACATACTGTGCAAAAATCAACTCTCTAAGATTAGTAGTTTCGGCTGTGCGTTGATGAGTGAGTGAGTGAGTGATTGAGTGAATAAGTCAGTCAGGACATAGGCATTTATTATGTATAAATAGATAGAAGATAATGAAACTCCCATTCAAATATCTCAAAAAATTATGAAGCTACATCCGTTTTAATGTCGCTTGTTAGAGTGAGAAAACGATGAGGGACTGTGACGTCAATATACTCGAGCGTCATAGTAAAAAACAATCGTTTCATATGAAGGTGCGTTTTGCGGAAAAGGGACAGAACATACCCCCTCTTAAAACTTTGGACTCTTATAACTTAATCATTACCTATATAACCTCTTGCTTTGTTTTTTTCTCCATTTGACTATATTTATTTTAAATTCTTTTTCGAGAAAATACATTATGATTATTTACCATATTTTCGATTCCTGAGCTATATATAACCACGAACTTCGGAATTCGAAAATATTCGGGTATCTCTATCTCTATCGCACTAACCATACTCGAGTGACAGGGATGCAAATATATGAACATTGAGTATCGGTTTTCGTGGTAGCGCCGCGCCGCAGGTACTTTGGCTGAATGCGCCGAGCGCGTGCCATTGTCATTCAAAAAAAACTAATTCGTGTTAATTATATTGTTCAAATTTGTTGATTTCATTTATTGAAATTACGACATAAAACGACATTTGCGCATATAAGTTCTCATATCAGAATCGAATATTTTTTTATGGTTTATATTTTAGCATTTGTCTCGTAAAGGTTTATCGTAGACGGGATTTAAATTATTAATAAGTGAAAGGCAAAGCAATTCCGCCATTTTGACGAAAATTTGACGGTTCTTATAGCTGACAGTTGGAGCAGCGTTTGATTTCAATAAAAAAAAATGAAAAATTAAATGAAGTCGTATATTTCGGAAAATTAATTAACTGTCGCAGTCGGATAAAAACTATCCTAAGTTGCAGCTAGAATAATAATGTACCTATATAAAATGTTTCATATTTTTCCGTTCATGGGATGCTGAGAACATTCGAACCGCGCAAAGCTTAGTTTCAAACTGGCTGATTCTTTTTTTAATTTAGAGATTTATTATAAGTGGAGATAACGTTCACATAATGCAGTTTTGAGCACGCAGGAAGCGTAGCTCTATACGTGCTCGCCTGTACAGATGATAGAGGAAAGTGCCTAAGCATAGCGTTACGCCGTAGTTCGTAGCAGTTACATTTACTGCTAATGAGCGGTACGCTCGTAGCCACCCGTAGTAACAGAAAGCGCGGCGTAGGCGCCCGCGAGGCGCTTTCCTGACATTGAAAGTGTCAACACATGCACTGCCAAGAATCGCTACGCACTACGCTCGTAGCGGATCCTTCGGTTTTCCTCGTATGTAGCGGAACGCGACTACGGCCGCACTAGGCTTCTGGCAGTGAACGTGTTAACCTCAGAGCATAGAAAACTAGAGAGAGGACAAGCCGCCGGCGGCCGTGTCGCAGCTGTATGCTCAATGGGCATACACTGCCATACTGTGCACGCGTGCTGATCGCAGAGAATATTACGTTTCTTCCCAAAATGCCTGATATGATGCGCGTTTATTGTCAAATAAGCGTGTAGGTATACAAGTGTGTGTGTTTTAGATGTGTGCGTGCTTTGTCTTGTCAATTACTTGGGCGTTGTGTGGGTTAATGTACTTGCGACAGGCTCACTCTATACAAATCGGCCGCCATGTTCGATCTCCTTATATTCATACATCTGTGGTGTCAACACATGCACTGCCAAGAATCGCTACGCACTACGCTCGTAGCGGATCCTTCGGTTTTCCTCGTATGTAGCGCGACTACGGCCGCACTAGGCTTCTGGCAGTGAACGTGTTAACGCATTCGACACCATCCAACGCTACGACTGATACGCCACAACGCGTTGCAGCATTTCTCTGCTTTGTAGCGGAGATCGCACGTGGAGGCTTGATTTATGTAGTGGTGATTGTTATGAGAGTTTAACCCATTCAATGCCTCGAATGTGTAAACGTGGTGAAAAGCACTCGTCGCGCTCTGACGCATTTGTCGTGATTGGCGCTGAATGGGTTAAATTACATCCATAATTATTCATCACCATATCAGCCGAAAGACGCCCACAGCTGTTTATAGGCATCCCCCAAAGAGTGCCACAATGACCGGTCCTGCGCCACCCGCATCCACCGGACTCCCGAGCCCTTTACTACTTAGGTCATAAGTTCACCTTGTGGGGGGTCTACCCAAAGCTGCAACTGCTGCACGCTGTAAACTTAAGTGGCAGTGGGCGTGACACATTGCACGTAGAACCGAAGGCCGTTGGGGAGAAAAGGTTCTCGACTGGTGACCACGTCAATACCAGCAGTCAATTTGACAACATTTCATTTTTTCAAGTAGGCCATTTTATGATTCCGTTCGCTAGAAAAGGTTTTTTTAAGGGACGTGTGATTTTTTTTATCACTAAATTGTAATTTTCATTCTGATTAATATTTAATTCAAAAGTAGCGTTTCCAGAAGGTCGTAAGTAAATTATGACGTCATCGTCAATACTACGACTCTGTATGGCAGCTTGACACACACCTTTCATATGACAGACGTAGTATTGACTTGACACACGGTGTTTAAACCAAGTTTATACAACTTTTCGATTTTCTTAAAGACGAGGGAGAAATAAAAAACACTGAAAACTACTTTATTACGTTCAGGTAACATAATTACCGAAATGATTTTCGATTTTGGCGTCATTACATATTTTGAAATGTTGTCAAATTGAACATAAACTGATTATTAAATCGACGAGTAAGTACAATTAATAATGAGACATAGATATATTTTCATCTCTTTATTATAATTATTGAAATTGAAATTAATCACTAACTATAAACCCAATTAAGAGTGTGCCTCAATTACAATGGCTAGTCAATTCATATGTACCTCCATAGGGCGCGATAATTACATAAGTTAGATAACTTTATGAAGAGCGCGCCCGGCCAACCTACTAATTCATTTACATTAGTCTGGGACTCTATTGTACCGACATGAACGGCGTGCTTATTGAAATTAAATTGTTTTCAAGTCGTAACAACAAGCAACGTTAAGGCGCTATAGGTACAGCGAAGTGAAGCGAACATAGTTTTTGAAACAATATAATGCGTCTGTTTATAATAATAAGGTTTCAAAAAAATACGAATAGTAATCTTGAGGCTTTCTGCAGGGAAATCAGTGATTCAAAACACGATTGAGCAATTTTTGCTCGATAGAAAAAAATCACGAACATAGATCTAAAACATATTAAAATTCACTTAAAACATTCATAGCAAATTATGCACAATAGCTAAACATTATTAACATTGGTTCTAAAAATCGGCAATATCATGTTTGAGGGAACTTAGTGATTACTTTTTTATTTATTTAGACGCACAAAAAATTAAAATTAAAAAACATGATATCCGCGCTTCCAAACACGCACTTCCATCTCGCTCACGCTTATGCTCAGCGAGAGGGAGAGAAGACCATGATACTATAGCGCCTTAAAGCAAAAACAAAACTTAAGTATCTTAAAGGGCATATGGACTGTGTGACACAAAGGCAGTGCATACCTTATAATTATGGTGCAGACTCTGCTTTGAAGCAGAGGAGACGCCTACACATCCTAACCGATTGCCCGGAAGTGATCAAATTTCTTGAGGTCAATTCAATCTTGCAATTCTTCGAGTTTGCAGGAGTTGACCAAGAATGGGGAATGGATGAAAATTTTAGAAGTGCCTGATTTTTTTTTGGTATTAGGAATAACCTTCCTTACCACCAGAAAAAAATTGTAGACTTGTCAGGTGCTACAATTATTTTTGAAAAATATAAACAGTTTCCTCACCTACGTTTTGGGTTTAGGACGGCGAATGAGACATTTTCCTTGATTTGTCTCGTATTACAAAAAATATCATAAAAATCCGTGGTAAACCGACACTGGCGATGATATTGACAGCTGCAGCAGCTATATTTGTCATTGCCAGGGTCAGATATTCAAAATATTTTTTGTAATATGAGACGAATCAAGGAAAGTTTCTCATTCGCCGTCCTAAACCCAAAACGTATGCGAGGAAACTGTTTATATTTTTCAAAAATAATTGACGCACCTGGAATATCTGCAATTTTTTTCTGGTGTTAAGAAAGGTTATTCCTATCACCAAAAAAATAATCAAGCACTTCTAAAATTTTCATCCATTCCCCATTATAGTAAGTAAGTGGCGATCACAATAGATCAGCGACGTTCGCAATGATATAAGGACTCTCACAGCGCGGGAGCCACTACCAGAATAACAAATAATAAGGGCTTATGTAGACCGCGTTTTTTATCCAGACGTAATTGGATACAAACGCGCGTCGAGGGCGCGTTCTAAAAACGCGGAGTGCTTAACGCCCTTACAGATACATCACGGCCTTTTATTCATAAACGGCCCACAAACCTATTTTTGATAAAATTTTATAACTAATTAGCTTTATAACTTGTTTGGACCTATTGATCCTTCGAGATCTTCTCCAGGATCCAGCTAGTGTAGGAATACACGCGGGTATAGACGTCTGGGTAGCCACGTGCGCAGGGCATACCCCACGAGACCACGCCCACCACGCTACCTCCCTCCACTAGCGGTCCGCCGCTATCACCCTGAAAATAGAATAGACACTGAATTAATTGTGTTTTAACCCCCGACGCATAAATAAATAAATATTAAATATTACGGGACAATCTTACACAAATCAACCCAGGCCCACGGTAAGCTCTGTAAGGCTTGTGTTGTGAGTACTAGGCGATGATATATATAATATATACATACATATAGATACATATATAACATCCATAACTCAGGAACAAATATTCGTGATAAATACACAAATAAATGCCCTGACCGGGATTTGAACCCGGGACCTCCAGCTTCGTAGGCAGAGTCACTACCCACTGGGCTACGGAGGCCGTTAAAGACGGGTGTTATAAGTTTGACGTGTCTAATGTGTCTGTCTGTCTTTGTCTATCAGTGGCATCGTAGCTCCTGAATGAATGGACCGATTTGAATGCGGTTTTTAGGGTTACGTACTCAAAGAGTAAAACGGGACCCTGTTGCTAAGACTTCGCTGTCCGTCCGTCCGTCCGTCTGTCTGTCACCAGGCTGTATCTCAAGAACCGTGATAGCTAGAAAGTTGAAATTTTCACAGATTATGTATTTCTGTTGCCGCTATAACAACAAATACTAAAAAGAAAATTTTTTTTTTAAGGGGGGCTGCTATACAATAAACGTGATTTTTTGCCGTTTTTATAGATAATGGTACGGAACCCTTCGTGCGCGAGTCCAACTCGCACTTGGCCGGTTTTTATATCCAAAAGCTGACGTGATCGATATGGTTTAAGAACGCTTCATTGCGTTTCAGTAAAATCGGTTCAGCCGTTTTTGAGATATTGAACTTTGAAATTAAAATAAATAAATAAAATATCGGGGGTTTTTAACTTTTGTCAGTTGTTAATTACTTATTGGTATTAAAAATATCACTGCTAAATGAGCGTTTTTCAAATAAAGTGTACCCTAGTTAAGTCACGAAAATTTTACTTAATTTTACTTAACGTTACCTAATTTTACTTAACGTTACTTAATTTTACCTTAACTAGGGTACACTTTATTATTGAAAAACGCTAAAATGTAACAAAAATTATTTGTGATAAAACACGTTGGTTTAGACAGTTTAGAGTAGAAAGCAACAGCGAAATGTCATCTCGCTCGCTCATATTTGGAGCAGCCCAACTGAGGAGACAGCAGCCTTAATAACACCATTACTCGCTCTGTGTGTGTGGTGTTGTGTTCCTAGTGGTGACTGGTGAGTAAGATCGTACTAGGATACTACTAAGATGCACAGTGTTGAAATTGGAGGACCAGGGACCACCTGCTCTTACAGAGCAAGTAGTCGTTTTTAGGGTTCCGTAGCCAAATGGCAAAAAACGGAACCCTTATAGATTGATCATGTCCGTCCGTCTGTATGTCTGTCTGTTTGTCTGTCCGTCCGTATGTTGTCACAGCCACTTTTTTCCGAAACTATAAGAGCTATACTGTTGAAACTTGGTAAGTAGATGTATTCTGTGAACCGCATTAAGATTTTCACACAAAAATCGAAAAAAAACATTAAGTTTTAGGGGTCCCCATACTCAGAACTGAAACTCAAATTTTTTTTTTCATCAAACCCATACGTGTGGGGTATCTATGGATAGGTCTTCAAAAATGATATGGAGGTTTCTAACATAATTTTTTTCTAAACTGAATAGTTTGCGCGAGAGACACTTCCAAAGTGGTGAAATGTGTGTCCCCCCCCCCCCCTGTAACTTCTAAAATAAGAGAATGAAAAAACTGTAAAAAATATATGATGTACCTACATTACCATGCAAACTACCAACGAAAATTGGTTTGAACGAGATCTATGAAGTAGTTTTTTTTTAATACGTCATATATCGTAAAAAGCAATTTATGTAACACAACCCTTCATGTGCGAGTCCGACTCGCACTTGGCCGCTTTTTATCATACTGCAGTCTTCTGTAAACTCGGCTGTTCTAAATAATAACGCCGCATGACACTCCACTGTGCTCTATATGTGAGAAACTTAAGAAAGGCTCCTCTCCAATCGGATTAGACATTCATCCTCCTAGCGTTATTCCCGGTTGTCCAATTTGTAACTTTGAAGCCCATACCACAAAGTACTTTGTTATATACTGAAATAGAGAACAATCTCTGGGCCTAAAAACGGTAACCCTGTAATTGATGCGCCATCTAGAATCGTTAGTTGAAATACTCCACTTCAATGTTAAAACATACAAAAAGTGCGTCGGTCGCAGGGTTTGAACCCCGGCTCATCGAATCCAAATACCTCCGTCTGTACCCCTAGGCTACTGATGTCTTATGACAACACGGCGAATTTTGAAATACCTTGACAGCCTCTAGTTGACTTATTATGCTGTCATTACCGCGCACCTAGTACTAAGATTGGCCGCCCTGGCCCATACTCTGGCAATTAGTTGACCAATTGACCAAGAGATGGCGCTGTCACTAGCGCAAACTAGGTAACGACAGATCATCATAGAAGCGGTTAAAACTGAGACTATTCAAAGACCTCAAGGTTCCTTCCAACCAGCGATGTTTTGTTCCTGACACGGTAACTACCGTACGACACCGCAATTCAGGTATCCTCAGACCCTAAACACGGCAACGGCAGCCGATCATTGCCGTATCATTTGTATGGCATATTTTTTAACACGGCAATTATTTAAGTCTTCCTCATACAAACACGGCAATTGTCAGGAACAACACTGCTTCCAACCCAAGAGGAAAACTAGACCTTATTGGGATTAGACCGGTTTCCTCACGATGTTTTCCTTCACCGAAACTCTCCCTCCGGGGTATGTTGGGCCAAGTGTCAGAATGTCCAAGGTGTCATAATGTCCGGATGTTATAAAGACCGTTAGTCAATATGTACAAGTCTTTGCATGTTCAAGGAGTCATATTGTCCAGATGTTATAATGATTATCCAATATGTACCACCGTCGGTTCTGGCGCTTCGCCGGTCGCTGCCGCGGCACGCTCGCTTCGCTCGCTCGGCTCGCGCGCTGTAGGGTCGCAGTTCTTCCTAACACTCCTCCTCGCTTCGCTCGTCGTCGTACCTACACCGACCTGCCTTAGAGTTGAATAGGTTTGTGATTGGGTGTTTTAATATTGGACATTATGACAATCCGACTTTTTAACAATTTGTTGTTTTGGTAGCTTGACATTATGGCAATTAGACGTTTTAACAATTTGTTGTTTTGGTAGCTTGACATTATGACAACTGGGCATTTTAACAATTGGGCATTATTTCATTTTGACATCTTGGACATTCTGACATTTGGCCCAACATACCCCGGGGGGGGAAATCTAACGGTAAATTTTTCGCACATAAGTTCCGAGACACTCATTGAATCGAGCCGGGATTCGAACCCACGACCGCTGCTTGACAGTCGCTATCGGAATAGACATGAATATTGGATGGACGTTCACAAAGGAGGCTGTGTATAAAGTGCGGATAGCACAGAGAGCCATGGAGCGCGCCATGCTCGGCATTAAGCTACAAGACCGAGTGAGGAATATTGAGATCCGACGTCGCACTAAGGTGCGTGACGTCGGCGAAGTCATAACCAAACTCAAATGGAGATGGGCAGGACATAATGCCAGGCAGCGTGACGGTAGGTGCACCAAAACGTTAACGGATTGGTGACCAATTACAGGAAAAAGAAGCGTCGGTCGTCCACCAGCTCGATTGACGATGAGACTAGCACGAGGCCCGGATAAGTGGCGTACTCGAAGAGAGGCTTATGCTCAGCAGTGGGCGATTACAGGCTGAAAATGATGATGATGATTGAATATTCATAGCACAAAGAGAACAAACCGTTACCTACATAAGTTTTTTACTCGCACCTAGGTACCTCTTTAAGTTTAATACTAAAAGACCAAGTTTTATGCTATCGGCCCCTTATTAGTAAAGTTAGCCCGAGTTCGAATCCTCTAAAGCGTATTCAGGTCATGTGGACAGTCACAAAGTCAAATATTCGGTCTAAAACTTTGTTACTATGTCGTTCTTGCATTAGCTATGAGCTACCATATGAATACATCAACGGAATTAAGCTGACAAAGGACTTGGTGGGTAAAGTTTCAACAGATGATTGAAAATGCAAAGCTATTTTGTGTTTTCGTTTTTAAATTGGATGGGAAACAAATTGGATACATCAGCTCGTCATACGTCATAGCGTAATTAAATTTGTCAGAGCGTGACCCGACCAAATGTAATTATTTACTTAATAACACTATTTAAATGGATCTGTTCAGCAGGTCGATCGCGTAACACGTTGTACGTCCGTTATGTAGATCTAAATGTAAACTTTTATATGGAAAAATGACAGTTGAATTTATTTGTAATTTTTCATACAAAATTTTACATTTAGATCTAAGTTAATTCCCTACCCAATTCGTTGAATTAGTGTCGATACGAGTGCTCGTTAGATATTTGCAATGCAGTCGAAAATTCTATGTCAGTATTAGTATTGAAATGTCAATACGTTTATTTGTCACTTCACATTACTTACAGTAGCCCTAGTATAAGTTTTATCGATACATTATACGTTTTCGAACGCGTTTGCGTTTAGCTTCAATATGTATGGCAACGCGTAGTTCCTAATAGTTACAACCAGAGGCGCTGTTCGCGTTGCCATATAAATTGAGACTAAACGCAAACGCGTTCGAAAACGTATTGCATGGATAAAACTTATACTAGAGCCTCTGATAACCTCTTTGCGAAACGTTAACATTTGCCTTTTTAGGGTTCCGTACTCAAAGAGTAAAACGGGACCCTATTACTAAGACTTCGCTGTCCGTCCGTCCGTCCGTCCGTCTGTCTGTTACCAGGCTGTATCTCACTGATACCGTGATAGTTCCAGCTGAAATTTTCACAGATTATGTATTTCGGTTGCCGCTATAACAACAAATACTAAGAACAAAATAAAATAAATATTTTTATTGATAATAGTACGGAACCCTTCGTGCGCGAGTCCGACTCGCACTTGGCCGGTTTTTTCTACATGTGTCAGTGTAAATCGAGAAAATTGAAAAATAATTTTCACGTTACTAATTTGAAAAATATAATGCTTGCCGCTAACCGTAAACTATTAAGGGCTCAAATAGTTGAGTTACACCAGGCCCCGTAGCATGGATGGCCTTATCACGCGACAAGTGACAGGATAGAGCATCCGTCCCTGGCTGACACCGTTCGATAGAACTTATCGCGTGATAACGCCATCCATGCTACGGGGCCAGGAAGGAATAGGGACACGTTCAAAAGTTCAGTTCACCATGTCAACGTAGTTAATCTGTTTCCTAGTTACTAACATACTCGTAGCACAATGCATGCGATATCGTCGGGGATAGTGCAATACCGCGTAACTAAATAGCACTGTTAAATACTGCGTATCTACAACTTAACATCAGGAAAAGCTTAAAACGTTGTAACTTTATTATTTTGAAAATAAAACTTGAGGGTTGCCCTCAATTTCCCTGGGTTCCCATCATCAGATTCGTGACAATGGGACCAAATCAGAGGTATAAAGATAAAATAATAAGTTTCTGTCCAAAATTTCATTTTTGTTACAAGCTTTTATTGCCGACTGTACTTTTCTGCATACTATAATCAACTACTCATTGACACGATTCTAACGAGCCCAAACTCGATGGGGTTGTGTCGTTTTATTGCGGAGTTCCTATGGCCACCTTCCAGCTCGAGCATCAGATCAGCTCCATGTCATCATAATATTGTATTGTCATGCGATATACATATCATCATCATCATCATCATATCAGCCGAAACACGGACACTGCTGGACATAGGCCTCCCCCAAAGAGTGCCACAATGGCCGGTCCTGCGCTACCCGCATCCAACGGACTCCCGCGACCTTTGCCAGGTCATCAGTCCACCTTGTGGGGGGCCTACCCACGCCGCGCCTTCCGGTACGTGGTCGCTACTGGAGAACCTTTCCGCCCCAACGGCCATCGGTTCTACGTGCAATGTGCCCCGCCCACTGCCACTTAAGTTTAGCAATTCGGAGGGCTATATCGGTTACCTTGGTTCTGCTGCGGATAGCCTTATTTCTGATGCGATCGCGCAGAGAAACTCCCAGCATAGCCCTAGAGCCATTGCCCTTTGATTGACTTTGAGCCTTCTTATGAGGCACATAGTAAGCGACCACGTTTCCGTGCCCTGGCAACACACACTGGTCAAAGACTCTCGTCTTGAGACACTGCGGAATATTGGACGAAAATATGTGCCGTAGCTTCCCGAATGCTGCCCAGCCGAGTCGGATTCGACGATTGACCTCTTTCTCAAAGTTGGACCTACCTAACTGGACAGTCTGTCCTAGGACAGATATACATATGCTTGCAAAATTTCAGCTCAATTGGATAACCGTAAGTGACTGAAAAATAGATTGCAAATTTTGACGGACACGAACGAACATACGAACAGTGCAAGTTAATATAAAGCTTGTAATAATAAAAATAATTTTGAATATCGTTCCATATTAATAGACGGCGAAGTCGGTTGTTTTAACGCTTTCTCACTGGTATTTGTGAGAAGGCGTCCCAAAAATTATATATACATCAACAAGGTTTCAGAAAGTTGTAATCTGTAATGTTTCTTCAAACGGCTATATATATATTACGACAACATTTCACTAGTGCGATGCAGCCGCTGTAACAGCGACATCTAGCGGACAATTGGCGCACTAATTACAAGAGCAACTTGTGTTTTGAACTGGCGCGGCACCCGACTGAGTACAATCGGCCAAAAATGTGGGCTACCTCCCTACGGTCGAGGTTCATATGAACGTCATGAAACAAGAAGGGTGATTTCCACTTGCAATAATATTATGACAGTAACCTCAGCGACAATCAGATCTCACAGAAACTTTTGTCAAAACTGGTAGACCAATTTCTTGGCCGACCGTACCAAACGCGCGTCGCAGCTGAGACTAGCGAAGATGCTGGGTTCCGCGGAGCTCCACTCGGCGCAGTACACGGAGTCCTCTTGCTTTTCCACATAATGTATAAAAGGAAGTTCTGGTGTAAATATCAAGTTTCTCATCCCAAGTAGCTTCGCTTTGCTTTGATGATCAGTCAAGACTTTTACTATTTTAGTATATATAGATTATTAGCCGAAATTGTATGTATCAATTAAAATTAGGTATGCTGCATGGTACTTCGATACATAGTTACTATTCTTTTTTACTACTAGAATGGCGTTGATTCCATATAAAAACTATCATAATAATTCTCCAAAATTAGGACAGCCAACGCCATCTGTTATCAACTTTGAATACACAACCTAAATATTAAATTAGATAATCTTTATTGTTTGAGTAGATCAGAAGGAAGAAAGTTGCGTCTCTGTTGAGCAGAGTCCGCGGCAGTTCTAACACCATCCTGGGGACCAATTTTTGACTTTCGAGCGCTCGAATCTTTCACTAGAAAACTGACAAAAATTACGAAATACTCTTTTGAAATAGCGATAGAAAATTGAAAAGCGAGTGGTACCTATTGACCACTCGTATTCAATCCTATCGGTAGAAAGTTAGTGCCTGCAATTTTGACACTAAAATCGTATTTACTTTTATTTAATTTTCGAGCGGTCGAAAGTCAAAAATCGGCCCCCTGGCCCCGTAGCATGGATGGCCTATCACGCGATAAGTGACAGGATAAGAGGGTCGTCTCGTTCTATCGAACGGTGTCAGCCAGGGGCGAATGCTCTATCTTGTCACTTATCGCGTGATAAGGCCACCATGCTACGGGGCCTGAATATGTTTGCAGAGCGCCTGGACTGCCCGATGGCAAATCACTGGGTAAAGATCATCACTGGCCAAATAAAGTAATGCTAATGATCTTTGCCCAGTGTCGCAAATATGTAATATTAAGTAATTGTTTATGTCGATCGTTTTATTATTGTTCTATTTGTCCATTATTAATGTCTTTAACTAAATGAAATAAAAAAAAAATTAAGCCTGCGCTGAGGAAATTATGAAATTATTGCGTTCGTTTGTAAAAGTAAGTAAGTAAGTAATTTATTTTGTGAAACATAGGTATGGGTGATTCTGGTCTGATCCCTTGATGTGTTGTTATTAGCTTTAGTTCTGCAATTCCTATGTAAGATATTTAAGGATCTATCCTTAGAAACACGATTTATAATTTTAGCAATACAAAGGAAATAAATGTTTCTTATTTTACACAGAAAATATTGAATCACGAGTTCTACAAAATACCTAGTGACTTTAGTTTTGTATACCTATTCTAATCAGGATTTTATGTTGGCGGGAACTCTTATTTTGGCTACATTTGTTAAGTATAACCAGTGCCGTTAGGACAACAGACAATAAAGTGACATTTAAAACTACCTGACGCGCGTACAATGCGTTACGTGATCGACCAGTAGGCACCGTAACGCATTGTACGAACGTCGGGTAGGTCTAAATGTCACTTTTTATATGGAAAATTGACAGTTAAATTGTACCGACGCGCGTTCGGAACGTTACGTAATTACCCCTCTGCAGGGCAACAGTTTTGTTAGGCGTTCATTTCAATCGTCACGCCTCGCCAAACAAAACTCAACCTCTGTCCGGCTATTTTGTAACTTGTTTTAAGGTCACTCAACGTTCACCCACAAATTATATCTTGACGTCGCGATTCGTAGACTAAGCGTAATCAGAAGTCTAGGTATGTTAGGCGTGACGGCTGAGGTGAGGTGCATTAGCGCGTTCCGAACAACAGCCCTGACTACGCTGAGTGGCTACTAATAGCGGCGTCAAGATATGTTTCTGGGTGAACGGTGAGGTGAGGTTAAAATAAGTTACAGAATAGCGGGGCAGGTCGTCATGCTGCCTCCATCTTGCCTGCCAAGCTGTCACCGCTTTCTGGCACCCACTCCGTAGCTAACTTAAGGTCAAAACGCACAGGCAGCGGTGGCGGCGCGGTGCAGTGTGGTACGGAGGCGGTACCGGTTGTAATGTTCGAGCTAATATGAAAGGGTCCGCACAAAATACCGCGCCGCGACGCGTCCCGCTGCGGTATTCTGTGCGGACCCTTTCATATTAGCTCGAACATTACAACCGGTACCGCCTCCGCACCGCACCGCGCCGCACCGCTACCGCTTTCAGTGGGTTCCGGCCTATAAGGGGGGTTGCACCGACTTACGATTGATTACAGACCGATCAACGTTAAATATGGCGCGAGCAGCTGTCATTCTATGGACACTTGACACACTTTCCATACGTTCAGATTTCAGCGAATACCGCGATACAATTACAGACGGTTCGGTGCAAACCACCCTCAGTCTACTGAACATTAAGTATTATACGTACATGGCAGGCGCCTTCGCCAGCCTGCGTCAGCGAGCAGATCTGCGAGTCGAACACCGGGTTGACGCCAGAGAACCGGTCTTGGCAGTCTTCCACGCTCAGCGCCGTTAGATTGATCATCTGGAGATGGTCGGGCAGGTTGCCTGGGAACTGGAGAACAAGGTTTCATGATGACTCTGTGCAGACACTAAGGTTTATCTCGCCACGAGTCCTTCATTAATGCTTGTTATGTAGTGTTGTGTTGTAAGTAAGGGTGGTGAGTAAGGGCTTCAGAGCTCCCTAAGGTGCGCTGTGTTGGGAGTGAGAGACCTGCATGTCTCTATCTGCCAACACAGCGAATCCTCAAGTGAATAAAGGGTCGGCAACGCGCTTGTGATTCTTCTGGAGTCACATGTGTCCATGGGCAACGGTACCAGCTTAACATCAGGCAGGCCGTAAGCTTGTTAGCCACCGTCGTGGTATAAAAAAATAATTATGTCTAAGCAGTTATCAATCGGATGCAGTCAATGACACCAAGGCACTAACTTTTTCGAGGAGCTGGGGCGGTTAGAGTATCACTACCCTTTTTAACGCAAATTAGGCCCGCTGGATGTTGTGACTTGCGAAAACTGGGATAACTAACTACAATACGATTAAAATCTGTTAACGATTCTGATGTTAGCTACTAGTAGCGCCGCAAAGGTGTCAGAGGGGTCGGACGGGTATGCGGGAGGCGACTCGAGGCTAACTTCAGACACGCAAACTTTTGTGTCGCGTACTGTAGGTAACTATAAAACGTTTTGTTAAGCCCAATGGTTGGTTGGTAGCATAGAGGTAGAATAGATAGAGGGAGTTACCCACACATACACACTTAGTGACAAAGATGTATGCATAGGCAATACCGCAAGTGGGAACGAGATACAGTGTCATATTTTCTGTCCTTCATCGCGTATACGGATGTTTTGTTTGCCACCAGCTTGTTTGCCACCACACCTGTCAAAATTTGTACTGAAACTGACACCACCATGACGTCACCGATATAATACGACTAAATTATAAATGACATTAGACGTCACGAGTGTATTAGCTTCTGATACTTCTTAATTTAGTATGGTTAATTTGCCATCGTCCCTTTTGGGTATACGCTAGGACGTCATCTATATATCCTCTATCTACGGTTGGTAGAAAATGGCTTAAGCTAATCATAATTCAATTTTGTATTACCGTAATTGAATAAAATAGAATAGAATAAACATTTCTCCATGAAAACAATATATTACATTGCGCAACACGGCATTTGCGTTGCGGCATTGGACAGCCATGCAGAGGGCCTACCGCGAACGGCATTCGAAGTTTTCCCTCTATGTCGCACTTACGTACGAACTCTTAAGCATGACAGAGAGAGGAAACGTCGAATGCCTTTCGCGGTAGGCCCTCAGGTATTTAGTGTCGAAGGCTAAGATCAACTTTGGCTCGTTGCACCGCAGCAGTAAGTAGGTTAATCATGTCTATAATCATCACTACCTACATAGTATAAAAAAGTCGCTTCCCGCTGTCTGTCTGTCCCTATGTATGCTGAGATCTTTTAAACTACGCAACGGATTGTGATGCGGTTTTTTTTTAATAGATATGTAGATTGATTCAAGAGGAAGGTTTTTATGTATTATACATATAACCCCGTGCGAAGCCGGGGCGCCTCGCTAGTTTATAAAAAATCCGGCCAAGTGCGAGTCGGACTCGAGCACGAAGGGTTCCGTACCATTATCAATAAAAATATGTATTTTATTTTGTTTTTAGTATTTGTTGTTATAGCGGCAACAGAAATACATAATCTGTGAAAATGTCAACTCTCTAGCTATCACGGTTCTTGAGATACAGCCTGGTGACAGACAGACGGACGGACGGACGGACGGACGGACGGACAGCGAAGTCTTAATAATAGGGTCCCGTTTTACTCTTTGAGTACGGAAACCTAAAAAACAGTACGGATTGACAGCAAAAAGTATTATAATTATATTTATGGGAAGGAATAGTGTAGTGGACCTGGCGAGGAGATTCGCAGACAAGGAATGAGGAAAGCATCATCGGATGGCTTCCCCATTAAAGAAATTATAACTGATGAAGGACATCAGACAGCAAAATGGATTATTGTTTTGTATAAAACAGATTGCCAAGCTTTGCAGAATACAAAAAAAAAAAAACTATATATTTATGGGAACAAAAATATAAATGCCTATTTTATTTATTTATTTTATTTATTTATTTATTTATCCAAACAATTATTACACAGTATTACAGTTACAGAACTAATGCACTGTGAATCTTATCTATGTCCTGACTGACTCACTCACTCACTCACTCATCAACACACAGCCGAAACTACTGGGCCTAGAGAGTTGAAATTTACACCAGAATTACCTTTTACAACGTAGGCAACGGATAAGAAGTAATTTTCGGAAATCATACCCCTAAAGGGGTTAAATAGGGGTGCAAAGTTTGTATGGGGGAAACTTAATTTTTTGAGCTAGAGACTTAAAACTTTGTATAACGATTACTTATTAGAATACAAATAAAGTACTTTCAACGATTAGGAAAATTCTGCCCCTAAGGGGGTTAGAAAGGGTTGCAAAGTTTGTATGAGCGAAACTCCTTTTTGAGATTGAAGCTTAAAAGTTTTTAGAAATATTACTTATTACGATACAAATAATACGAAACAAATAAAGTATTTTTAGCGTTTTGGAAAATTTCACGCCTAAGGGGATGAAAAAGGGGTGCAATGTTGGTAAAAAGGGGTTTTTTTTGAGCTAGAACCTCAAAACTTTTTAGAAAGATTAAATAATAAAAAAAAATAAAGATAAGAGATTTGTAACTTCGATCTTAGCCTGTTTAGACTACCAAAATTATTTCAGCGTTTTTTGAAATTCTTCCCCCAAAGGGAAATGCTCCAAATAAGGGCATTCAAAGTTTGTATGGAGAGCAAAACATTTTTAAAGTAAGGGATTTGTAACTTCGGTTTTAGACAAAACAAACATGCTAAAATACTACTTTTTTCTGCGTTTTTTTTTAATTCATCGCCTAAGAAGGTTAAAACGGGGTTCGAAGTTTGTATAGTATAGAGCAAGACATTTTTAAAGTAAAAAATTTGTAACTACGGTTTCAGCCTGTTTATTATGAGGGTTCAAAGGGGGTTCTAAGTGTGTATAAAGAACTAGCCATTTTGAAAGTAGGAGATTTGTAACTTCGGTTTTAGACTGTTTACTAAAAGACTAGGCACAAAACTAATTTCAATGTTTTTTTTTAATTTATTCCTTAAATTTAGACGATGACATGTTATACGCGGACGAAGTCGCGGGCGACAGCTAGTTTGAAACCTAATAAAAATGTTTAAGAGTTAGACAAATCAAAGCATGCCATCCCTACCGCATAGCACATTGACGTGATTGCGCAACACACTGCGTTCAATCCGCATTTTAATATAAGTATGTTTGTATGTAGTCACATGCAAACATTCACGATCATGATGACGAGTTCACCGCGCTTGCAGCGAACTTGCAATCGCCTCGGTTGCGACGCGAGCTCGCCGCGAACTCGCTGCGAGCACGCTCACTGGACGCTTCGCTTGTAAACCGGCTCGCATATCGCAAGTGTGATAGCGCCCTAACGCCTTGGCCACGACGTTGGTCTTAAGCGACCTGCGACCAGCGTTTTATCTGTTCATTGCGCGGTTGAGACGCGCAACGCACTGTGGTTAGTTGGGAGAACGCGCGATGAACAGATAAAACGCTGGTCGCAGGTCGCTTAAGACCAAAGTCGTGGCCGAGCGGTAAAGTGCGTGTTTTGTGTGACACTGGCAATGTGTGAACGATAGTGTCACTGGACGCGTTCAGGTGAACCTCGGAGTGTGGGTTCCAAGTTTAGCTGAATAAGCCTGTTAAAAACTCACGGATATCCGGCCCCATCCGCTCAGAAACAGCGGTGCTCCAGCCTCGGTGTTGG
Source organism: Epinotia brunnichana (assembly GCA_963854355.1). Lineage (NCBI taxonomy): Eukaryota > Metazoa > Arthropoda > Insecta > Lepidoptera > Tortricidae > Epinotia > Epinotia brunnichana. The sequence continues at coordinate 80,900,097 of OY977935.1, read as the reverse complement.
CGGCAGGCAGAGCAATGGGCTGCACTAGGGCGCTGAAGACGATCTTCTTCGCTACTCGGATGAGGCTGATGTCTTGCGTTATGACCTAATACATTAAGTTGGGAGAAATTACAATGAGTTTTTGTTTAAAAACATTGTTAAGTTAGCAATTCAGCGAGGAAATGCCGCCAACATCCTCAGTACAATGCCTCGAGGGCCTTTTTTTAGATTTAACCTATTAGTTTTAATTTAATTAGTTCATGTTAATTATTTATTATCTTGTATAGGTATAGTTTAATCTTGGGATTAGGTGTCAAAGCGGACCCCGGGCTCCTTTAGGGGCACAACCGGGAATAACGATAGGAGGATGATAGGTATAGTTTAGAAAAAATAAGCGGGTTGTGACTTGTGTCGGAAATACAACCGTTAATAAATAGATATAAATTATATTATATTATATTAAGTACCTTTATTATGGGTTATGTACCACTTCTTGTTTTTTGGAAGAGCGGTGCCTCCTGACACAAGCAAAATTACTTGCTTAATAGGAGGCTCCAACCTTTGCTATCTGTTAATTTACTTTTATAACCTAAATAAACTTTTTTCATTTCAATTTCATTTTTCAATTAAGTTTAAGTGGATACTTCTTTTTTGGCTGTACCCGTAAAATATATATCTGAATTAATTCACTAAAATCTGTATAAGTACAGATAAATCAACAATGACTGACGTAGCTCATTTGACTCGCGATTGCGATACATTGAAAATGGCGGTCATTTCAGCATTATTTTCATGTCAGCCACACATACTAAATAAAATTTTGTGATTAATAACTAATGACAAATAAAGAAAGATTAAAACATGTAACAAACAATTAATTTAAATCAGATTACCTAGGCTTCTCTACAAAAAGTTATTCCGGAAGTCACGTGATACATTTTGAACTGTACCCCTATACAAGAACGCGAGCAAAGAAGTATCCACTTCAATAAAACTTGTAATGACATGTCAGTTAGCAAATAGACTACTTCTAATTCCAACAAGTGCCAATTATTGGAGCAGTGACTGGCAGTGGCACTAAATAGTACATTTACCTTACACAATTGATTATTTAGTCGCATTGCAATCGTGTCGTAAGGCATTAACGAATTACATGATAGCCTTATTTAATTGCTAGCGTATTACTGAGAACGCAGGTGGATCCGCGGCATAAACTATAGCCTACATCCATCCAGATTTTCCCATCTACACACAGGCGAAATATTTTTTTCATTCGGATAAGTGATAACAGCCAGAGTAGGGGGTACTCTGGCTGGAATCACTTCACATTCACACTTACCACTTTTCCTCTTTCTATATAATATTAGGTAGCAGTCATCGGAATTCTCGTAGCATTTTTGAGCTGTCATAGGGACTTCTCGTTTATCGACTTCCGATTATACATATGTATATCGATAAATACAGAATACAATATGTAAAATAGTTATGATTACGAGTAAAAGTAAACAACATGCAGTCTTATCGCGAATGAGCAATCTCTTCGAGATAGCCTTTGGATACCAACTTTTAGGAAATTATAAATAGAAATTAAAATAATAGTATATTATTATTTCTTATGAATAATTTGTGAACTGATTAAATGTAAAATTGTTATCTATTAATATTTCTTTGCTTTCATTGCAAATCTCTATTTAACATTTTCAGCCACTCAAAAGTTATCTAAAAGAGATCGCTCCTTAGCGATAATACCGCCTGTTGTTACCTCTACTTTTAATCTTCTTTGATATGTTGTGTTGTGCTCTATAATGTAACGACACAATATGTATATCGGAAGTCGATAAACGAGAAGTCCCTATGACAGCTCAAAAATGCTACGAGTATTCCGATGACTGAATATTAGTATAGATGTATATAAAGGTACAGTGCCGCTGCTTTTGTTTTAAAATGGCGTCGCAGTTATGAACTGTGTTGGCACCAGTTATTAATTTTCCATTGAAATGTCAGGCATTTTCATTTCCAACAAAAGCCTCTGTGAAAACCAATTGCGGGTATTCCCTGCATTTGACTGCTCCAACTGACTTTAAAGGTTAACGCATACTTATTGCCCCAGGAAGCTATTTTTAGGGTTCCGTAGCCAAATGGCAAAAAACGGAACCCTTATAGATTCGTCTTGTCCGTCTGTCTGTCTGTCCGTCCGTATGTCACAGCCACTTTTTTCCGAAACTATAAGAGCTATACTGTTGAATCTTGGTAAGTAGATGTATTCTGTGAACCGCATTAAGATTTTCACACAAAAATCTAAAAAAAACATTAAGTTTTAGGGGGACTCAGAACTGAAATTCAAAAAAAAAATTTTCATCAAACCCATACGTGTGGGGTATCTATGGATAGGTCTTCAAAAATGATATAGAGGTTTCTAACATCATTTTTTTCTAAACTGTATAGTTTGCGCGAGAGACACTTCCAAAGTGGTAAAATGTATGTCCCCCTCCCCTGTAACTTCTAAAATAAGAGAATGATAAAACTGAAAAAAATATATGATGTACATTACCATGCAAACTACCAACGAAAATTGGTTTGAACGAGATCTAGGAAGTAGTGTTTTTTTAATACGTCATATATCGTAAAAAGCAATTTATGTAACCCTTCATGTGCGAGTCCGACTCGCACTTGGCCGCTTTTTTACTAACGAGCGCTCGGCTCTTTCTCTCAAAAACTATCGAAAACGATGAAATACATTTTTTTTAAAACGAACGTTAGAAAGTCTAAAATCACTATACTGCAACGCACACTTACAAAGTCCGTCACAGCATCGCCCCAGCTCGGGACAAAATCTGTCAACCGGTGGACGCCTCTTGGCTAGCGTTGCGGCCATCGCGGCTGCTGCAGGCGTAGCATGCATGTTGCCATTTATCACTTATCGTTGTGGATAAGACGGATTATCCACAGCGATAATTGATACAATGGCAACCATGCCACGCCTGCAGCAGCCGAGATGACCGCAAGGAGACGCCACGCTAGCCAAGAGGCGTCCACCGGTTGACAGCTTTTTAGTAAGTACCTGAGCTGGTGATGTTACAGAGAAGTGTATAAATATATGTCCCATCGCTCGTATGTCAATACATATTTATGAGAGGGATAAATCGCTACATATTTTTTCGCGGCGTGGGTAGGCAAGTACAAGGTGGACTGATGACCTGGTTAAGGTCGCGGGAGTCCGCTGGATGCGGGTGGCGCAGGAACGGCCATTGTGGCACTCCTTGGGGGAGGCCTATGTCCAGCAGTGGACGTCTTTCGGCTGATATGATGATGATGATGATGGTGATATTTTTACACTTGACTTCAAAAGTAAATACACAATCGAAGACGTCAAACGTTCTTATTCCCTTTTAATAAAGACTTTTGACGTCTTCGTTTGCGTAGCTACTTTCGATGCTGACTGTACAAGCTTGCGTGGCGATACGGTGTCGGGGCAATAAGTGTGCGTTAACCTTAAATACGAAACGTAACATTTGATATAAAATAAAGTTGATTGAGTTGAAATTACCTTGTTGTCATAGTTTTCGTGTGTGGCCACAGAGTCAACGGAGTAGCGTTGGCCCCCTGATGTGAGGCTCGTTGTTCCCACGACAACTGAGATGAGCCTGTGTGCTGTGCTGTGATAATTAAATGCTGATTAGTAGAGATAATCTTAAAGTTGATCTATAGGTCTTTTTTTAACCGACTTATAAAAACTGTATGTATTTTTTTCTTCGTCAATTCTGGACCGATTTGCAAAATTATTTGTTTTTATTCGAAAGATATATACTCCCGAGATGGTCCCATTGTCACCAATTCAGGATCTGATGATGGGATCCTAGGGAAATTGAGGGCAACCCTAAAATTTTATAGGCACGCGTGTAGTGATTTCGGTATCTTCTATTATAACTCGTGTATATACACCCTCGGAAATCGCAATTTTAGTGAAGTGGAACTGATGCTGAAGACCACATATGACTTATGGAATTCCTGAAAGATGTCAAAGATTCTGACATGATTCCGTTGAAGTATCATCTAATTTATTTAATCGTATGGCATACATTATTTGGCCTTTGAGTTTGTCACTTTTTAGTACCACCCAGGGGACACGTGCATGGTTGTGGTAGGTAGCTCCTGCGCACGCAAGTGACAGTTGTCCCCCCTTTGTCAAGTGAGTGGGCAACTCGACAGTTAGAGGTTCTTAAGCCGCCCGAAGGCCTCTATCATCTAATGAAGTGTTAATTCCGAGATCCTTGAGGAATTGACGGAACTCCTAATATATTATCAGCCCACGCACAGCGACTTGGGTTTTTTCTGTACTTATCAACGCATTTGCTCTCGGAGAGCAGTTCATGTGCTTAATTGGAAAGGAAATTTTCATGTACCTATGTGGCTCGGCGAAGTACTGAATTGAAGTCGGTTTAAATTTGTTTTTAAAGTAAATTATTCAACGTCGCTTCCGATCCAAACTTGTCTCGCGCACTCGCTGAGTAAAGTTATTCAAAGTCACGACCACGATACGATCTGACCTCTACTCTACGGCGGACCATATACTCCAGTAACTTTATACATCCAGAGGTTCTAGTACAAGTTTTATCGTTACAATACGTTTTCGAACGCGTTTGCGTTTAGTTTAAATTTCTATGGCAGCGCGAACAGCGCCTCTGGTGGTAATTATTAGGAACTAGGCGTTGCCATACAAATTGAAACTAAACGCAAACGCGTTCGAAAACGTATATGTATCGATAAAACTTATACTAGAGCTACAGAGCTTCCGGTGTTTCTGATTTTTTGCAGACTTGGCCTCATGAATAATCCAAGTTTGTGACCTCGAGCGCTGAACGCAACAAAACGAAGATATAGGCTCACGAACGAGGCTGGTAAAGGTCGCGGGAGTCCACTGGATGCGGGTGGCGCAGGACCGGTCATTTTGGCACTCTTTGGGGGAGGACTATGTCCAGCAGTGGACGTCTTTCGGCTGATATGATGATTAGGCTCACGAACTTACCTCTCAGTACAATGCGCCGCTGTGAGCACCCATCGCTTGTTCAGGATGCTGCCTCCGCAGAAATGGGAGCCCAGGACACGGAGAGACACCTGATAGGGCACCCGGCCCTCCGGGGCGTCCTCTCCTCCGACTATGCGGACGTCGGGGCTTCGGAGAGTAGAGCCTGAAAACCAAAATCACTTTGAAGACATGGGTCTAGTTTTTAGTAAGTAACGGATAGTAAGGGTCCACGGAAAGAACACGTCTAGTCACTTTTTTTTTTAAATGAGATTTTATTGTCACATTATTGCGCTCGTTATGAACTATTTACTTGACGTTAAAATCTCATTTTGAAAAAAAAGTTACTAGACATGTTCTTTCCGTGGACCCTTCATATATTATCAATCCCATTAAATTGTTTATTCAGTCAATATAAAGCGTCTGCTAGACGGTCGCCAACACGCCCCTCCGACCGAGCGACCTTGGTCCGCACGGACCGTTGTAGTATGAAATTTTGCTGCAAACAACTGTCTACACGGTCGGTGCAGAGTGCGGACCAAGGTCGCTCGGTCGGAGGGGCGTGGAACGACCGAGCGACCTTGGTCCGCACTCTGCACCCTTAAGTCAGACAGTGTCACGTTTATAAGTCTTTGAGCTCCTATTACTTAGGGTTAACTTAACGACGTGGTTTGAAATAAGGATGCGCTGTGTTGGGAGTGAGGGACCTGCATGTCTTTATCTGCCAACACAGCGAATCCTCAAGTGAATAAAGGGTCGGCAACGCGCTTGTGATTCTTCTGTAGTCACAAGTGTCCATAGGCGACGGTATTACCAGCTTAACATCAGGCAGGCCGTAAGCTTGTTTGCCACCGTCGTTGTATAAAAAAAAGGAGACAAAGATTCGTGCAATAAAATGTAAAAGTAATTAAAATAAACTAAAACTTGTATTCCGACTGTTTAAAAAGTTAGGAAAAACGAAATCCATACAGTCCCGTTTTCGTCCCAACGGATACTTAAGGGATATAACGTAGCCAGGTGCTCGCGGGCGCTCGCAATTGGGAATGGATGAAATTTTATTTTTTTGGTGATAGGAATAACCTTCCTTAGCACCAGAAACAAGTTACAGACTTTTCAGCTGCGTCAATTTTTTTTTGAAAAATATTAACAGTTTCCTCAAGCACTTATGTTTTGTGTTCGGACGGCAAATAAGACACTCTCCTTGATCCGTCTCATAATTATTACAACAAAATATCTTAAATATCCGTAGTAAGCTGACACTGGCAATGGTATTGAAAGCTGCAGCAGCTACATTTGTCATTGCCAGAGTCAGATATTTAAAATATTTTTTGTAATATGATATGAGATGGATCAAGGACAGTGTCTCATTCGCCGTCCTAAACCCAAAACGTAAGTGACGAAACTGTTTATATTTTTCAAAAATAATTGACGCAGGTGAAAAGTCTGCGACCTTTTTTCTGGTGATAAGGAAGGTTATAGTATATCACTAAAATTCTAAAATTTTCATCCATTCCCCATTGCGTAATCTCCTGGTTGAAAAAAATATAATTATATGAAGAATTATCGAAAAATATTAAACACGTATTTTTTGTTTGTCAATTATTCAACTTGATAATCTAACTGAAGGGCTTAATATTTTTTTTAGGAAAGTAGCCAATAGTGGCCGACTGTAGGTACTCCTGCGGCGTCCCGGATATGTCGTAGATGGTGAAAGGTGTCGTCCCCGGCCTCGTGGCGACGAAACTTTTGTGTAGGCAGGGGCTGCGGTGGATCCTCCACCCAATTCAGAAGCCCGAACTTTGGACCCTGGAACGCGCCGTCCAAAACGTATTAGAAAAAGGGCCCAAGTAAGATTTGTGAGCATCCTAGCGAGCGACGGAAGAAAAAGAAAGTGCCTTAATGTAGCAGTGAAGCCGTGGATGTTCATAATCCGAAGCGGAGATTACACTCACATGTGGTTCGATTGCCATACAAAGCGTTATTTCACATTCGCAGGCTAACGGCGTGATATTTTAAGAAACTTATGTAATAAACTTTCATCAATTGGCTTCCCATTTGCGCCAAATTCCCCCTTTCCAAGAATAAACTTGTATAAAATAGATTAATTTGAGAAAAATCGTTTTCCCAAAAACGTGATATTTTTTTTTCTCCAAACCAATTTCTCAAATTAATCTAGTTTATACAAGTTTATTCTAGGAAAGGGGGAATTTGGCGCAAATGGGAAGCCAATTGATGAAAGTTTGTTACATAAGTTTCTTAAAATATCACGCCGTTAGCCTGCGAATGCCAAATAACGTTTTGTAAAAATTGAATAAAAAAATTGTACATAATTAAGGACCTTAATCTAATCTATGCTTTAACTTTTTTCCATTGTGTAACAAAAGTTACCCATATAAAATGTATGGGTACCTAATTGCCGTTACACAATGGAAAAAAGTTAAAGCGTAGATTAGATTAAGGCTCTTAACTATGTACAATTTTTTTGCAATTCACCCTTAAATCAACGCCCAGCCCAAACCGTTGAACCTCGAAAGCTGTTTTTTTCACAATAGGTAGTTCATATAACGTACGAGTAAGTACTTCACAGTACAACTTTCTACCCTCTCAAGGGGATAAAAAGGGGTTGAAAGTTTGTATGGGGATGGAGTAAAATTTTAAGTGAGAGACTTGAAACTGTGTGTATTAGGTATAGACTCCTTATTACAATACAAGAACAGTAATTTGAGGATTTTGGAAATACCTACCCCTACCCCTAAGTGGGTTTTAACCCACTTAGGGGTACAAAGGTTGTATGGGGAAGCTCATTTTTTGAGCTACAAAATTAAAACATATTTATAAAAAAATGATATTTATCAAAACGCAAAATTACTTTAATTTTGCGTTTTGATAAATATCATTTTTGACGGTGGCGAAAGTTTTTATGGACCTACGATATAAACGAGTTTCACGCGGACGTAGTTGCGGGCAGAAGCTAACTCGCTTATAAAAAAAATATGTTCACAAAATGAGGGTGGACTTAAAAGGATTGTGAACCTGTAAATTTTCATACAAAAAGCGATAACATTTTTCACCCCGTAAACATCGTTCGATTTTTATAATTTTTGGACATGTTGTAGATATAGTAAAATACTAGGTCTGTACGTTTTGATTTTTAAGAAATATTGCTTACGTTAAAAGTTATTAGCATCTAAAAATCTATATTTTTGACTTAAAAACTTTGTCTATCTTTAATTTTTTTTTAAATAATCTAAACTGATTTACTATAAAAGGAAAACGTACAGACATACATTAAAGTGTACTTAATCCAATTATACCAAAATTTTTTAATTTCATTATGGTTTAGGGGGGTAAAATCGTTATCACCCGAAACCATATTTTAACAAGAAAATGTAGGCAATTACCTCTAGGACTTGCAATTCTCTCTATCGCACGATACGGGTCGGGAGGCAGAGCGGTGTGAGAAAGATAGATTTTTTTAAATACCTACTCGCGCCGCGTATCAACACTTCACAATCCTCTTAAATAGCGGAACGATTGCGTTGTACTTAAATGATGGTGTAAAAACAATGGTGAAATGAAAGGAAGCTGAAGCACTAAGCATTTACTTTACATTGTTGATCTAATGTCTAAAATAATTAATTACTAAGTACAGTTCGAAAAGCGTTATTATATGTACCACTTACCCAAATTGGGGTTGAACAACACTCGCGACAAACATTTATGTATGTACCTACTTAATTAACAACTTGAGGAACGTTTAGTGACGATCACATTTTTGGTTACGTTTATAACAATTAGGTATTAGGTGTCTTCAAGTATCAGACACCGAATAAATATCTACGAGTATATGCGACGTGTGTGCATTCAAAGTATTTAAACTCGTTAGCAAATCGGCTGGTTGATTGACGTACGAGTAACGCATTGCACGTGCGCCAGGTAGATCTACTCGTAGTTAAATGTCAAGTTTTGTATGGGAAAATTATACTGTTGAACTTTCCTAACGCTCTTTCACAACGTTAAGTGATATCCCCTCGGGAGTCACGAAGGCGATGCGCAAAAATGCATTCCTTAACTAGATATTACGTCGGTTGACAAGCAAAAGTCACTACCAAAACTGTCACTGCTCTTCAAAACCTCGTATCTCGGTACATAGTCGATATCGAGATACGACCTTTGATTTAAGTAGGTATTTGTTACTTAGTGAGTTTTGCTTGTCACCCGACGATTTAAGAACTTGTTTACCAAGGGCGCAAAGACTGCGCTTCGCTAACGCGCTAAGACGACGCCGATGATGAATTCATGTTACATTTAACGTTAGCATGTAGTTTTAAGGTTGTTTTGTAAATATTTGATTATGACATTAGTTTTAAGTATTGTATATATTTGTTTTTACTAATATTATATCATTAATAATAGTCTTATACATGTGTGTCCTGGCATAATCGCCATTTACTAAACGTAAATTATACGTTTAGTAAATGGAAGGTGTGCCACGAGGTCAGTAAGTATTAGGCTGGTGAAGAGCGTCTTATACATAGAATCCTTTAATGAATGTAATACCTATCTATTTATATACGTTAGGTTGCGCTTATACAAGCAATATGCGTTTATGTTGCAGTAAACTATAAAGTTACTGTTAAACTCTAAATCGGTAAATCACCATACTACACCTCCCCCGAAAGTTTCCTTCAATAACGTTACATTACCCGCGCGTCTCGGGCAGGGTTTTAGTTTTTGCCGTTTGACTTATTGAAATTGCAACTTTAACGCCATAAGTTTAAGATTCATTATTACTCGTCGCTGAATCCACGAGTGTCACCCATTGAGGTTTTTTTTAGACAATTGCAGGTTAAACTACTCGCACTAACTAGCACCAAGACTTCATTGCAAAAAGATTTAAATGCACCGCTTCTTCAGTTGAATATAAACTCTATCCTTACAGTTTTTGAGTTCATTTTCAAAAGATTGTCAATGACAGTTGTGTTTTTAAATGTAAGGTGACACAAACAATGTGCCGTTCTTAAGCTGTTGAGTTAATTTCAGTGGTTCCTTTGCAAACACGATCTGTAATTATCAAAGTTTGTGTATAAGACGTACTTATAAGCAAGTTTGTGTATAAGATAAGGTATTTCGAGTTGAGCAATGAGGGAAACGGTTACAGTAGGTAAATAAATAAATAAATTGAATTGTATCTCTGATGCGTGCTACTACTATTTAGTATACCATATTCAATACCTACAAGATTAGAATTGCGATCCAATCCAATTTCGTATGTCCGGCTTTTCTCCTCTACCGTTACAGTTATTCGCTACGCGTTAATGCGGCTCACCCCGCTGGTCACCCGTTATGAAACTAGACCTCTACCTTCGCTTAATTACTACGCATCGCGGTGTCAAGGTATAATTGTGGGTGAGCGTAGTAATAATAGGCTGTTCTGCGATTTTTCTATATATTTTTCAAATATTTGTAGGTATAGATTCGATAGTCAACTGGTATAAAATAATATCACTTTATACAATTTAATAATACACTCAAGAGCAAAAGTTTCGGGTCACCCTTAATTAAATAACCGCAATAGGTTTTTTTTAATATTTTACACTAGTCTTATTTACATAATACCTATACTATTCTTCGTAATAACCAAATGTATTAGCAATTTCCGGGATCCTATCATAAAAATCTCGCTCCGTTAACGCTGTTTGTTTCATGGGTTTTTACGAGTCCTATTTAAACCTGGTAATCATAATGGAGAATTTCTTGAGTACTGTTCCAACTTTGACCGTTACCCCTTTCACGTATGGCAGAAATGCTGGTTGTCTAACCTCCGGGTGACTCTCCCCCCTTTTGCTTGTACGCTGCATTCTCCCATTATACCCGTTTCGTCTGAGTACCTCTTGCACATGGGTTAGTTCCTCATCTAGGTGCTCAGGGTCACATATCCGTGTCGAAACGTCAGAAATAAATGTAAATAAATAACGCGTTAGACCTGGATTAAACAGTATTTAAATATGTGTACAAAGCGCGAGAGTTTAAAACCTTGCACTAGTTTAGGAAATATGACGGTATTTCACCGACCCGAAACTTTTTCTCTTGAGTGTAGTTGAGAACGATATATATTCGCGCCAAAAAGGCAGCCGCCATTATCGTGACGTCATACCTATTTAACTCCAATACTAACACAGACCACAGACTACTAAGAAGATACTAGATATGTGCCGAAACATAGAAACGTCAAGTGTGCGTGTCCTTCCCGTCTACGCCTTCTGATTTTTGCATTTGCTGTTCTGACGTCACAGAAGACAAAATGGCGGTCGATGTTTTCGGTCACGTGACATAGGTACAGATAATAAAACTACGGTTTTATTTTTCGAATTAAAAATAAATCTTATGTTTTTATAAATAGTGTTAGGTATTTCTGATAGTAAAAACTATTTAATCATAAAAAACATACAACGGAATTGAGAACCTCCTCTTTTTTTTTGAAGTCTGTTAAAAATACTTTGATATGTAATTTAATTTTGATAGGTGAAAATACCCTACTATAAAGAATTGACGTGTCGATTCTGTTTTACAAAATTAAAATTAAAAAATTAAAAGAAGAGAGGCTCGCTCAGAATCCGGACGCTCCGATAGAATATAGCCTCTACGTCCCAAATACCCCTATATACCTATTGTACCCTTAAGCCTTGGTCAGACACACGGCGCGACGCAGCGCCGCGGTCGCGCGGCGCGACCGCGACATATGCTAACAGGTTTGCGTCCCGCCGCCGGCATCGCGCCCCGCTTCTGTCGCGCCCGCGCCGCGTGGCCCCTTGCGTTCACGCGGCGCGGGCGCAGCGCTGCGCGGCGCGGACGCGGCGGCACGCTGCGCCGCGCTGGGTCACACACATCAGTCGGACGTTAGGCAGCGCGCAGTGCTTAGTGCGAGCGTAGCATAATTATTAGTTATTTTGTGATTAGGTATGGATATAGAAAAATTAATGTTTCCGGTATCCTGTATCCGGGCGCGAATCACGCCCGCATCGCGCCGCGCATCACGCCCGCATCGCGCCGCGCATCACGCCCGCATCGCGCCGCGGTCGCGCCGCGTTCGCGCGCGCGATGAGGGCGTGTTGAGAGCGCGAGGCCGGCGCGATCCGCGCGCGCCCTGTTTGAACAGGCATCGCGTCGGCATCACGCGGCGCGACCGCGGCGCTGCGTCGCGCCGTGTGTCTGACCAAGGCTTTAGCGTGGGATTGAAGTGAGTCGCGTTTACTACAGGCTCTAGCGTCTATCGTTAAGATTTAGTATGAAAAGTCTATACACCGCCCCTGGCGGTCACTCATAGAACTAAAACTCCAAACAGTAACGTGAGTCACTTATGCATTACTTCACCCGCGATCGACTCCACGATTGTTCGTATAGTTTAATCGATTTTCCAATATTCAAGCTTATATCACAAGCATTTATAGTTTTAATTTAAGTTTGTCGGTTATGACATTACAGAATACGCGCATCGCGTATGGCGGCGCGTGGGCCATTTATTTGCATTTTTAAATACAAAATACGCGACAATCCGAATTTTGCGGATATATGATGTCAATTCAAACCACCTATATTTATAAGCTCTTTAATTTGAGATAAATTTCGATCGGATCTACGGTAACTCTTGACGGAATAATACGATATCACGGGCCATTTTGCAAGTGAAATAGTAAACTACAGTCGTGACGGTATTCTTCGATTCGAAATGTCTCACACTACCGATTGGTAGTACGAATCGAACGTTAAATTACGCATCGGAAACGAAACGCTAGAGTCTAACGTTTTGCAGTTGGTTTCGTAGTACAACGGCAGTGTGAGTTACAAGTTTGACGGGTCGAATCGAAGAATACCGAAGCGAGTTCGAAATCTATTCGAAGCGCGTTTATTCGATCTCGTATGTAGTTACATATCGTTAGGTTACGATTGTAACTCACGTTAGCCGTACTGTTAAAGAATAGGGGTGTAGACACCAAAAATAAATACCTACTTTAAAAACCAAGTTTTAACCGACTTCAAATCAGTAGCAAAATTGCTTCAAGTTTGCCTATATGAAGGTATCCCTCGATTTCTCGAGGATCCCTTCATCAGAACTGACTGTTGGTGACAACGGGACTATGCTTACAAACAAAGAAATAATTTTTCAAATCGGTTCATAAATTACCAAGTTATCGCGAAACAAACACACACAAAAAATACAGACGAATTTAGACCATCCTCTTTTTTTGAAGTCGGTTAATAAAATAACCAATAATGATGAATTTTCTCGAAAAAGGATTAAAAATTATGTTACCTAAATGGAGAAAAAGTATAAAGCAGGGTATTAAATAATCACAAAGTTATGACTGTTATAAGTGTCCAAAGTTTTAGTATGTTCGGTCACTTTTCCGCAAAACGCACCTTCATATGTAACGATCGTCTTTTACTATGACGCTCGCGTAGCGTGACGTCACGATCCCCGAGCGTTTTCTCTCTCTAAGCAATATTAAAACGGTTGTAGCTTGGTAATTCTTTTGAAATATCTTAATAGTATTTTCGTTACTAGGCATATTTTTCTGCCTTGTTTTTCTTGGAGTAAGTAATAATAAATTTTAGTCTACACCCCTATTAAGAAAGGAAAAATCTGTGAGGTATGTTTGTATGTAGGGGGTAGACTCAGGAACAAGTCATCCGATTTCAAAATATCTTTCACCCGTAGTATATAGCATGGAGCTTCGAGGTGGACATGGGTTATATTTCATCCGAAGGCTTCGCTTGCGTTCTATATGTAATACACGGGCAGTGCCGCGCGATCAGCTAGTATATAATACCTACATAATATTACTATTTTATTGGCCCTGTCAGATGTTAGGTGCCCTAGCTTTTATTAATAATTTGACATTTGTACCATTTTAATATTATGATTGTTTTGTTTGTTTTCATTTTGCACTGTATTTTGATTTGTTTGTATTTGACTATTTATATTATTGTTATTCTTATACACTCTGACGATCTTTTTGTGAATTCATGCTATTTTTACTTATAAAAAGAGGCCAAGTGCGAGTTGGACTCGCACATGAAGGGTTCTGTAAAATAAATTGCGTTTTACGATTTATGACGTATTAAAAAAAAACTACTTACTAGATCTCGTTCAAACCAATTTTCGGTGGAAGTTTGCATGGTAATGTAGGTACATCATATTTTTTTTTAGTTTTATCATTTTCTTATTTTAGAAGTTACAGGGGGGGGGGACACATTTTACCACTTTGGAAGTGTCTCTCGCGTAAACTATTCAGTGTAGAAAAAAATGATACTAGAAACCTTAATATCATTTTTGAAGACCTATCCATAGAAAACCCCACACGTATAGGTTTGATGAAAAAAAAATTGAGTTTCAGGTCTGTGTATGAGGAACCCCTAAAACTTAATGTTTTTTTTTCGATTTTTGTGTGAAAATCTTAATGCGGTTCACAGAATACATCTACTTACCAAGTTTCAACAGTATAGCTCTTATAGTTTCGGAAAAAATTGGCTGTGACATACGGACGGACAGACAGACAGACATGACGAATCTATAAGGGTTCCGTTTTTCCATCTAACAACCTAATATTTTCCGGCATCTTATTGTATAACTTATTGTATATACGTTGCATAAATAACAATAAATCCATCCACTGACTCTTCTGGTCACTTTGCATAATATTATGTGTTTACAACCTCGTCCGACTAGCGCGGCATTGCCGATATGATTTTGTCAACTCACCCGCATTCCTTACTTTTTGTTAGTGTCCTTAAAAATTTGTCAAATAAATCTCATGTTTAGTATGTAGTTATTTAAGTTAAACAACATTTAAACAGCGATGATGGCGAATCCTGTTCCACTGTGATACAGTATAATTACTAGTACGGGGAACAGAGGAAGCTTACTCGTAGTATTACAAAAAAATGTATTTACATACGTAATTGATTACCTACACCATCAGCAGTCAATACTTGCGTATGCTTAACTTATAAAAGTGTTTACAGTGTAAGTAGTAGTAAGTCTTGTTCCTTACCAATAAAGTTATTTTATTTATTTATTTGTTATTTGGCTACGGAACCCTAAAAATGACATGTAAATTTTCAAAATGAAATAAATGAATCTAATCTAATCTAGGTATACACAATGATGTAATCTCCACTTATAATAAATCTCTAAATTAAAAAAAGAATCAGCCAGTTTGAAACTAAGCTTTGTGCGGTACGAATGTTCTCAGCATCCCATGAACGGAAAAATATGAAACATTTTATATAGGTACATTATTATTCTAGCTGCAACTTAGGATAGTTTTTATCCGACTGCGACAATTAATTAATTTTCCGAAATATACGACTTCATTTAATTTTTCATTTATTTTTATTGAAATCAAACGCTGCTCCAACTGTCAGCTATAAGAAACGTCAAATTTTCGTCAAAATGGCGGAATTGCTTTGCCTTTCACGTATTAATAATTTAAATCCCGTCTACGATAGACCTTTACGAGACAAATGCTAAAATATAAACCATAAAAAAATATTCGATTCTGATATGAGAACTTATATGCGCAAATGTCGTTTTATGTCGTAATTTCAATAAATGAAATCAACAAATTTGAACAATATAATTAACACGAATTTGTTTTTTTTGAATGGCAATGGCACGCGCTCGGCGCATTCAGCCAAATTACCTGTGGCGCTACCATGAAAACCGATACTCAATGTTCATATATTTGCATCCCTGTCACTCGAGTATGGTTCGTGCGATAGAGATAGATATACCCGAATATTTTCGAATTCCGAAGTTCGTGGTTATAGCTCAGGAATCGAAAATATGGTAAATAATCATAATGTATTTTCTCGAAAAATAATTTAAAATAAATATAGTCAAATGGAGAAAAAAACAAAGCAAGAGGTTATATAGGTAATGACTAAGTTATAAGAGTCCAAAGTTTTAAGAGGGGGTATGTTCTGTCCCTTTTCCACAAAACGCACCTTCATATGAAACGATTGTTTTTTACTATGACGCTCGAGGATATTGACGTCACAGTCCCTCATCGTTTTCTCACTCTAACAAGCGACATTAAAACGGATGTAGCTTCATAATTTTTTGAGATATTTTTGAATGGGAGTTTCATTATCTTCTATCTATCTATACATAATAAATGCCTATGTCCTGACGGACTTATTCACTCACTCACTCACTCACTCACTCATCAACGCACAGCCGAAACTACTAATCTTAGAGAGTTGATTTTTGCACAGTATGTTGCTTTTATAACGTGGGCTAGGGATAAAAAGGGATTTTTGAAAATTCTACCCCTAAGGGGGTAAAATAGGGGTGCAAAGTTTGTATGGGAGAACCTTTTTTTTTTGAGCTAGAGACTTAAACTTTGTAGAAAAATTAGTTATTAGAATACAAATAAAGTACTTTCAGGGTTTTAGAAAATTCTACCCCTAAAGGGGTGAAATAGAGTGCAAAGTTTGTATGGGAAAAAATACTTTTTTTTAAATAGAGACTTTAAACTTTGTAGAGAAATTATTCATTAGAATACAAATAAAGTACCTAGATTCAGTGTTTTAAAAAAATCTACCCCTAAGGAGGTAAAATAGGGGTGCAAATTTTGTATGGGGGAAACAATATTTCTTTTAAATAGAGACTTAAAACTTTGTAGAAAGATTAGTCATCAGAATACAAATAAAGTACTTTCAGCGTGTTAGAAAATTCTACCCCTAAAAATAGGGGTGCAAAGTTTGTATGTGGGAAACTATTTTTTTTAGCTAGAGTCCTAAAACTTTGTAGAAAAAATATTTAAATACAAAGAAAGTACTTTCAGCGTTTTGGAAAATTTCACCCCTAAGGGGGTAAAATAGGGTGCAAAGTTTGTATGGGAAAAACATATTTTTTTTTAATAGAGACTTAAAATTTTGTCGAAAAATTACTTATTAGAACATGAAAAATACTACATTCAGCGTTTCACAAAAATCATTCCCTAAGGGGGTTAAAAAAGGGTGCAAGGTTTGTATGGGGAACACTTTTTCTGAGCTAGACACTTAAAACTTTGTAGAAAGATTACTTATAAAAATACAAAAAAAAGACTTTCAGCGTTTTGAAAAATCTATCCCTAAGAGGGATAAAAAGGGGTGCAAAGTTTTTATCAGGGAAAGTTTATGTTTTTGAGTTAGAGACTTGAAACTTTGTAGAAAGATTACTTATTAAAATACAAAAAAAGAACACAAATCGTTTTAGAAAATTCCACCCCTAATAGGGTTAAAAAGGAGAGCAAGCTTTGCATGGGCAACACTTTTTTTGAGTTAGAGACTTAAAACTTTGCAAAAAGATTACTTATTAGAATACTCAAAAAGAACTTTCAGCGTTTTAGAAAACTCCATTCCTAAGGGGGTTAAGAAGGGTAGCCAGTGTTGTGTGGGAAAAACTTTTTTTTTTACTAGACTTAAAACTATTCGAAATGTTACTTATTAAAATTAATAATAAAGTACTTTCAGAGTTTTAGAAAATTCCACCCCTAAGGGGGTTAAGAAAGCTTTGTATGGGCAACACTTTTTTTGAGCTAGAGACTTGAAAGTTTACGAAAAAAGTTCTTTCAGCGATTAGAAAAAATCAACCTCTAAGGGGGTTTAAAAGGGGGTTCAAATTTTAAATGGCGAGCAATAAAATTTTAAAGTGTGAGTAAGATATTTTTAACTTCGGTCTTATTCTGTACGTTAAAAGACTACAAAACTGATTTCAGAGTTTTTCCAAATTCATCCCCTAAGAGTGTTAAAATTGGTTCAAAGTTTGAGTATTTCAAGGCATTTTTAAAGTATGAGATTTTTAACTTTGGTTTTAGACTGTTTGTTCACAAACTAGAAAATGAACATCAACGTTTTTTTTTTAATTATCCCCTAAAAGAGGGTTCAAATTTTGTATTGAGAGAAATCATTTTCTAAGACGATAAAAAGTTCTACGCGGACGAAGTCGCGGGCAACAGCTAGTATAAAATAAACGTAGATATGTTTAAGTGGTCCAAAAGTGGCACACTAAATTTTGGTCAAGTCACACAGCTTGCCATAGTTTTGCGTCGTCAATGGAAACGAATGCTGTCAGAATTTGGTGGCCATTTTTAAACACGGAATTTTGTATAGACAACATATCTACCTATTTTTATATTACATCATTGGGTATACATATAGCATGGAGCTTCGAGGTGGACATGGATTATATTTCATCCGAAGGCTTCGGTTGCCTTTTATATGTTATTTATTTATTTATTCGTATGGCATGGGTACAGTTCTTTACAAACTTATATTAAGACCATCGTGGGTAAAAAACTGTATTGTTGCTGCGAGGCTATAGATTAGAATAAGCAGTGCAGCAGCCAGAAGTTGATTACTCTTTAGCACCACCCGGGGGACACATGCAGGGAAACTGAGGGTAAATCTTCCTGCGGACGCGAGTAACCATTGCCCTCCCTTTTATATGTAATACTCGTACACGGGCAGTGCCAAGCGATCAGCTAGTATAATACCTACATATTACTATTGGTCCTGTGAGATGTAGAAAATTTTTTTTTATCTAATAATATATAAAATAATTTTTTTTCTCGAGAATCAGTTGAAAAATGTAACCTGTAGAGGGGAAACAGCCGGGCATATACGTAATAATGTTCGCCCAAGCTGAAACGAAGAAATTCGAGTCGATCGCTGTGCTCGCTCGTTTAATAAAGAGGAAAAGTCTGTGAGGTTTTAATTTAATAAGTGTACTCCGAAATTTAATAATTACCCCCTACACACAAACTTACAAAAATACAAATCCATAGTGAAGATTATTTACAAAATGTTTAACTCACCATTAGCAATCAAACCGATCAGTGCAACGAGAAAAATCACTTTAGACATCATTATGGCTCCAATCAATCGATTGATACAATTGTAGAATAAATCGATCTATTTATAATAAGCGATAATTAAAAGTGCAAGTGATAATACACACTTGAGACACGTCTCAACCAATACATAACGAACTTACCTAATCTCAACCATATACTTTAACGAGTTAAGATTCAAATTAAATCCTTCAAGTTTTGAGTCTCAAGATGTCTGTAGCTCCAACATTGGTTGATCTGATTTCGACTATATGTCAAGCCCGTTAAGATTGAATTTCGATCGTAGATGTTTTGTTTCGACATAACAATATGTGTCGTGGTAGGTAGGTACTTGAGATTAGTGGACACTCGGGTAAGGTGGTGTCCGTAAACCCCCCGACCCGATTTAGAGGGCAAGTGCGACTTGCAAGATTAAAGCGGCGGTCTTGTCGCCAGCGAGCAGCGGGGCGACAAGCGACAGGCGACAGTTCATACATTTGGTCGACTTAAGTATATGAACGCCCGCTGGCGTTCAGACCCTTGGCCACTAGGGGGGGCGGCGTATAGGTTTTAGGTTTTATGCGGCCAAAATTATTTTAATTGCTATTACTATTCTAAATGATATAATTGATAATAAAAAACCGGCCAAGTGCGAGTTGGACTCGCGCACGAAGGGTTCCGTACCATTATCTGTAATAATGGCAAAAAATCGCGTTTGTTGTATGGGAGCCCCCTTAAATATTTATTTTATTCTGTTTTTTAGTAGTTGTTGTTATAGCGGCAACAACATAATACATCATTTGTGAAAATTTCAACTGTCTAACTATCACGGTTCATGAGATACAGCCTGGTGACAGACGGACAGACAGACAGACGGAGTCTTAGTAATAGGGTCCCGTTTTACCCTTTGGGTATACTTAACTCTAAAAAACTAAAGCGACATATTGCTTACTTTAAGACTGCCAGAAAGAAAAAATGATCTAAACCACAAAATTTCAACAGAAAGTTGTTTTTAGGGTTCCGTTTCCGTTGCTTTTTTATAGATAGTGGTACGGAACCCTTCGTGCGCGAGTCCGAATCTCACTTGGCTGCTATTTGTTATATTTTCTTCTGTTTCACCATAAGAAGAAAACAGGCCCTTTTCTAAATAGGCCAAGTTTTCATCCATAGTTCTAAATTCTGGCTTTGAAATCGTCGGGTGACTAATTTTGTTTCGGATTAAGTAGGCAGGAGAATCTACGACGAAAAAGAAAAAAAAATATTTTTCTGGTAAGTACATTTTTCAACAAAACTTTTTTTACCCTACCTGCACCTACCTGAGGCCCTAGCACACTAGGTTTTATGTCGCGATTTACGACTTTTACGTGACGTTTCAGTACATTTTCGCCGACATAAAACCTAGTGTGCTAGGGCCTCTGCACCTCAGAATCATAAGAAAAGAGTACCTAAGTATTAAGTATTATAAATTATGATAAATAATAATTTTACGGCAATCGGCAGCAATAGCCCTCCGAATCGCTATAACTTAAGTGGCAGTGGGCGGGGCACATTGCACGTGGAACCAATGGCCGTTGGGGCGGAAAGGTTCTTGCGTGGCGACCACGTACCGGAAGGCGCGACGTGGGTAGCGTCTCCCCCCCCCCAAGGTGGACTGATGCTGGTAAAGGTCGCGGGAGTCCGCTGGATGCGGGTGGCGCAGGACCGGCCATTGTGGCACTCTTTGGGGGAGGCCTATGTCCAGCAGTGGACGTCTTTCGGCTGATATGATGAATCGGCAGCAATAATATAACTAAATTACTTTTCAATTGAAAAATCATTATATTTTATTAAGAAAACCTATTATGTTTAGAAGCTTTAAATAAAGGTTTTTTTTTATATATTAGGTTGAAAATTTCTACAATAAATAATGGTAATACCTGAAGCACTGGAATCCATATTGTTTACTTGATAACTGTCTTCAAATCAAAAATATTGACAACTAAAAATAGGTCACTTTAAAAGCGTAAAGAGCGAAAACGGGTGCGTAGCGGGAGACTGAAGTTCCGACTACCTAATCGGACCTACACCAGGGGCGGTTCACTCTGTGATCCCGTCGCGCCGCTACAAGTAGGTACATGCCGGCGGCCGCCAAATTGGCGGCCCATTAGTAGCTGCCGCGCGTTGGAACGCCACAGTGGATCGAAATGACTAAAAAATGGACATTCGCATTTTTTTTTAAAAACCCTATTTTAAAAAATATTTTTCGGTTGAAAATGATGTAAGGAATAAAAAATGTCATATATTTTTTTTCAAAATAAGGCTTATTTAAAGCAGAAAAAAATAAAATCTGTTTTTTTTGTATGAACCTGAAGAATAGGTATCTTATTATAAGAAAACCGTTACCGATCCCGCTTTCTAACCTTTAGAATATTATTCTCCTACTTAAAAACAGTAGAAAATAGTAAACAGCTTATCTCGGTAGGTGCCCGTTTTTTTTCTATAGTCCAGTCAAAAGTCAGTAAAAACAACATTTTTCTGAGTGTTTTATTTTTTATTTTCAATAGTTGAACGGTATAATAATGATAGTTTAGTGTAAATACGACATATTCTTGACATTTTGATAAAGATAAAAATAATTTTATACAAGAAAATAACTAAAAATTACATTTAAATATAAACATTTATATACAATTGAATTAATAAAATATATTTCATACTTGTATAAATATAGTATTTTTAAGTTATAATTAATGAATCGATATGAACGTTGATATTATTAACGACATCATTATTTATTAGCATATCGTGAATGTGATCACTACTTTCCATATTTTTTAACTATGTGGAATCATTTTACTCAGCAAATGTTATTTTAGTTTATTGAAGTGCCTAATATCTCAAATTATAATGCTAGTTTTGATATCAACCGTGAAGTTTTATTGTACAAACTGATTTTTATGAATACATAATATTGTGTATCCATAGATTATAAAAATATTGTATGGTCACATACACAATCTCACAAGTTTAATACGACATTCATAGGTCACTTACTTTCATATTTAAAAATTTCATAATTTTCTCATAACTATATTTATTTTTTCTTTGTCAAGATAAAAAAAATCAAAAATATGTCGTATTTACACTAAACTATCATTATTATACCGTTAAACTACTGAAAATAAAACACTAAGAAAAATGTTGTTTTTTACTGACTTTTGACTGGATTATAGAAAAAAAACGGGCACCTACTGAGATAAGCTGTTTACTATTTTCTACTGTTTTTAAGTAGGAGAATTATATTCTAAAGGTTAGAAAGCGGGATCGGTAACGGTTTTCTTATAATAATATACCTATTCTTCAGGTTCATACAAAAAAAAACAGATTTTATTTTTTTCTGCTTTAAACAAGCCTTATTTTGAAAAAATTATATAAAATGTTTTACTCCTTACATTATTTTCAACCGAAAAATATTTTTTAAAATAGGGTTTTTAAAAAAAATGCGAATGTCCATTTTTTTGTCATTTCGATCCAATGTGGAACGGGACGCTCGCATGGGTCGCAGCGTGTTGCATGCGATAGAAAGGGGTGGCCATATTTAGGCACGTTTGGTGTACCTAAACAGGGAATTTGTTAACAGAGAACCTTCTGTGCGTAGTACTATTAAATATTCTGTGCCTACACAAGCATCCGCACGGGTATCGAAGCCGAGAAGACCGGTTTATCATCGCCTGTTCTTATTACACTTTGTATTTGTAACTGCTTTAAAAACTTCAATTTTGGCCGCAGGCCTCTCACAGACTGGCGCGGCCTGGCCGCGGCGGACAATAGAAAACATGTCATTAGCTGTCAAATTAACTATGGTCCGCCACCGCAGGCCGCGCCATTGTGATGCAGCCATAAAACCTAAAAACCTATATATGTGCGGCGGCAGCAGCGCCATAGGTGTGAGTGAGAGATCCGGGGCCTCTCGCTCTCACGTATGGCACGCCGCTGCCGCTTCCAAACATAGGGTTACTTTTCTTGTAAACCACGCTACGAGTTAAGAAACGCGTCTATGTCTTGCGCGCGCGACAGAACGCGATGCAACACTACGGGAGTGGATAATAGTTATTTGTTATACACGGGTGCAAAGTTGTATTTTTCCCACGAGTGTGGAATTGAAACACGAGCAAGCGAAAGGATTCTATAGTTGAACCACGAGCCAAGCGAGTGGTTATAAAATAGAATCCTGAGCGTAGCAAGTGTTTTCAACACACAAGAAGTAAAATACATTTATTTGCACCCGTGTGTAACACAAAACTTTTGACTTGACTGTAGTGTAGCGAGGAAATTTTATTTAATTTCAATAATAAATTGTATAATTTTTTTTACAAATAACTATTTATTTTAGAATGTTGGTCAAGTGCGAGTCGGATTTTAGTTTTCCCATACATTTTGAGACCCTGCGCCTAATGAAGGCAACAAGCAATTTTGAAAAGTTTTTTGTATGGGAGACCAATAAATATTTATTTTATTCTGTTTTTTTGTATTTGTTGTTATAGCGGCAACAGAAATACATCATCTGTGAAAATTTCAACTGTCTAACTATCACGGTTCATGAGATACGCACCAAGGTCAAATTACTTTGCCCACTAGTGGATAAAATGCGTTTTTGCTCACTGGTTTTAAATAATAAAAGATGGCTTTCCGAGGCAGTGAGAGGAAAAAACTATTCTATATTTTAATCCAGGCTACTTATAATCTATCTTCGTGCAAAATTTCATCCAAATCGGTTGAGCCGTTTAAGCATGATTGAGTAGGTAGTTAACAAACATCCAAACATCAAACATCTAAACATCCAAACTTTCGCATTTATAATATTATTAGGATTAGGATATTAGGATTAGGTAGTAGCATTATAACTACGTTTTAAGGGGCTAATACCCGAGGTTTTCATCGATTTTTGACTAGTTTTGAATTGATAGAAATACTTTTGCACTACATATAGACTTATAAGGCAAACGGCTATCGATTCTTCAATCTTAAATCTCCACTTTGTTTTACCATATTTTGAAAGAAATGTATAGTTATTTTTTTATGTTTTTTTTAAACATTGAATAAAAAAACACCTTTTTTGTTATAAAATTGCTGTGAAAGATGCCAAATATCTCGAAGATGGTGATGTTTGAAGTAAATATGGGATACTATATTGCTTAAAGCTGTTGTTGTTAACATGATAAGCTACAAAAAACATTAGAAAACTAAGGGATTCAGATTGAAGGTCATTGGCGTATGGGATCCCCTTAAGGCTTGTACACCCGCTAACGTCCTTGAGTCGTCGTCCGTATGGGCCAGCGCGCGACTGATCGGGCCTGCCGAGCCTCCGCGCTCGCGCATTTTGTAGGTATTTAAACATAGTAATTAAGATAATCATTTTATCTATTCAAACTCTGCGAATTTGTCTGTAAATATTTAATAACTTAATTTGAGTACAAAAATTTAATTTAAAATATTTATAGTTTAGTCATAATATTGAATAAACTTTACAAAAAGAGGTAACTTTGGGATTTTTTTCTATCGAGTGAAGTTCATTAGATCGCGTAACTGAATGCGACTTTGACTAGATTAGATCCTTAAGTAATACGTATCTTTTTTTAGATTTTTGAACCCTATTTTCTACGACTGAGATTGTTTTAAAAAACTCGAAAACGCTGCCCCTGTTGACTGTCGAGCCTTAAGCGCCCATAAGCGTCCAAGAGCGCTATGCTATACAAGGGAGTCGGAGGCTGCGCTCCGCTCCCTCAAACTCAAGTACTGTTTACTTACGTTACACCGCTGTCGCTCGAGGTCGTGCGTGGCGTGACCGAACCGTATGTACATACTCTACTTTCAGGGGGATATTTTTATTGCAATAATCACTTTCAATCACAATCAACTAACCGACTTGAGTGTCTTTGTTGTAAAGTTTACGTAATAGTTGGGACGTGCGTCACAGTCGCAACTATCATAAGTGTGAAAGTAATCGTTGTGGTCACTTCAAATACAAGGATACTCTGGGCTGTTATTCTCTACGCGTTAATGCGGCTCACCCCGCCGGTCACCCGTTACGAAACTAGACCTCTACCTACCCTTAATTACTACGCATCGCAGTGTCAAGGTATAATTGTGGGTGAGCGTTGAGGTGAGCTTAAAACAAGTTACAGAATAGGGGGGCTGTAGACGCTTCAGGACATGATCTGAGTGGCTTGAGCACAGAATAAAAAAATGTACTATTAAAACAATATGGACTATGTAACCAGTGACCGAGTATTTCTCGTCTTTAATACTACGAAAAATCGATTTCTATACAAAAACAACAGAAATGAAAAAAGCGGCCAAGTGCGATTCGGACCCGCCCATGAAGGGTTCCGTAAAATAAATTGCGGTTTACGATTTATGACGTATTAAAAATAACTACTTATCGATCTCGTTCAAACCAATTTTTAGTGGAAGTTTGCATGCAATGTACGTCATATATTTTTTTGTTTTATCATTCACTTATTTTAGAAGTTACAGGGGGGGACTCATTTTACCTCTTTGAAAGTGTCTCTCGCGCAAACTGTTCAGTTTAGAAAAAAAATATATTAGAAACCTCAATATCATTTTTGAAAACATATCCATAGATACCCCACACAAATAGGTTTAATGAAAAAAATATATTTGTGTTTCAGTCCTGAGTATGGGGAACCCCCAAAATTTATTGCTTTTTGTCTATTTTCTTGTGAAAATCTTAATGCGGTTCACAGAATACATCGACTTACCAAGTTCCAACAGTATAGTTCTTATAGTTTTGGAAGAAAGTGGCTGTGACATACGGACGGACAGACAGATAGACATGACGAATCCATAAGGTTTCAGCTTTTTACCATTTGGCTACGGAACCCTAAAAACCAATAACTGATCATTTACCAAAAACCGGCCAAGTGCGAGTCTGACCCACACCGAGGGCTCCGTACAAACGCCCTTACACCACACCCTAACCTACGTCACGATCCCATTCCTTCTTTCTTGAGCAATCTTAACAGCTCACATAGTAGAAGTTACCGTTATACAGCGCCATCTGTATTTTGGTACGAATAACTTGCAATCTAGGTATAGCATGTTTGTTTTTCAGCGATATTTATTTATGACATGTACCGATTTCTATTTGATTTTTTCATTGGACATAAGGCAAATTGCAAAAAATGTGTACATAGTTAGGAGCCTTAATCTAATCTATACTTTAACTTTTTTCCATTGTGAAACGAAAGTTTCCCATATATAATGTACTTATGGGTAATTGCCGTTACATAATGGAAAAAAGTTAAAGCGGAGATTAGATTAAGGCTCTTAACTATGTACAATTTTTTGAAATCCACACATTTGTTTCAACATTTTCTTTCTAAAATCAACGGTTTTAGAAAGTGCAACTCAAGCCCTTTCATATGATACCCCACATGATATATTAAGATATTAACTAGACTTTGAATTTTTAATTACCTCTCAGCACTTAAGTTTAGGTACTAACATTGTTATTTAAGTTTATTGTAATACTAACATCTATGGATTATTTTGTCCGAAATAAATGCTTTTTATTTTATTTTATTTTTATTTTTAATTAAGTATTCTTCATCTTTACAGAAAATTAAAATGTAGGTACGAGTATATTAAAATTTTCCTTTTCCATACACGTGTGTTAGCCTGTTAGCATTCTACACAATTATTCCAAATTTCAAATTGATAGCATAAGTACCTAGTTCCTGAGATATTTAGCGTTGTGACAGACGGACAGAGTCGCACCACCGGGGTTTGTACCTTTTTGGTACGGAACCCTAAAAACAGAACAAAATAAACTGATAAAAAGACAACAAAAAACCTTCTCATCGCTGGGGTTCAAACTCGCAGCCATCAACAAAGAAGATTAACCATTGGTCTATCTATACTGCAAATTTCATCGAAATTGTTCAAGCTGTTTTCGAGAACATAATGACAAATATAATATAGTATGTCATATCCAAATATTACTCGTTTAATAGTATAGGATAAGACCGTTAACGCCATCTAATGTGGAGTTCTTGACTCTGGATATATTCATACTAACTTTAAAGCAAGTTTTAAGTATTTGTACATTATGTTTTATGAATAAATTATCTAAATTAAATACATATAAAGGTACTTAGGAAAACAAATAACATTCATAAAAAGAAGACATTATGAAGAAATCCCACCAAAAACATTACATGTAAAGTGTCTGCCAAGACTTCCTTTTTGTAAGGTAATTTCTAAAGAAGTTTATAGGAAAACCCATACAAACTTCCATCCCCTAAATTTAAAGGGGCGGGGGGGGGGGGGCGATTTACTTACCAAATTTCGGCTTTCTCCGTATTTTCTCCATTTTCATCCGATGGGAGCTCGGTCGCCCAGGGACTCTGGTATAATCCAATCACAAGTTATGAAGGGTACAAAAAAACGACGAAACGCTTCGAGAAAAGGTAGGTAGTGCCTGCCCTTGCGCTTCGCTTGGCTCGTCTTGGCGGGGTCACTACCGTGCCCCCAGATAAACAGACACGGGCACGGTATCACTTGGAAAAAGTACTGGTCAGCCGAGTCATAAGAAAATTCTAAAATTAAACCTACCAATGAAATTGAAGCGCAAGGGTAGGTACTTAACACTTGTACATATATGTTACCGTTAGATTGTGAAAACCGTCAGTTTATAATCTTACCCGTTATATTGTAAAATGATTCATAGTTTTACGCATTCATTTTCGTTAGTTTATAAACTAAGAATGTGAACTGAATCAAATTTGCCTGATTCGGAACGCAACCTGTGCGCTGTTTGGTTGAACGAATTATTCCACTTGCATCACTTTACACTTACGTCAGAACATGATTGTTTTTTTTTTTTTTGTTATTTAGACATTTTATTCCATTTATTTCGGCATCCAGCAGTGTCGACGGAAACCCGCGGCTCCTATTTCTAGTCGGTTTGTCCTTCGAGCAACTGAATAGACCTAACTAACCTAACCTACCTTAGTCTTTGTGTACGTTCCGTAGCAAGCCAATTTGATCTCAGTTGACAATTTGAGGATTCGACATTGATAGTTTATTAACTAACGAAAAATAATGCGTTAAATTGTGAACGGTTTTGACGGTTCACAATTTTTCTACAGTTTATAATATCGCGAGTAAGATTATAAACTGACGGTGACATACAGTGTGTCCATGGATAAAGTGCACAAACGAATAGGGTTGAAACTATGTACATTTTACCAAATAAAAATAAATATTGGTGGTAAATTTTTCCACCAATATTTATTTTTTATCATAAAAAAAAATATCATTGTATGCAGAAGACATCACACGAAAAATCAAGATATCTTGCCCCCTACGGGCTCTATTGATTCAAAATAAACAGAATTATAATCGCAAAGGGCTACTTGTAATAATCAAATCAGAAATAATGCGATAAAATACCTTAGACACACAAAAAAAAATTCCTTAAGAAATTTGTGTATTTTTTGTTCTAATTCTTGATAGTTACTCGATTTACTCAAAATGATGCCCATATTACCTCATGTTATTTTTATCAATAACGATTGTGTATCTCATTGCCTTTTAATAATAAAAATAAACATGTGCCTCACGCAATCACAAATTCCTTAACGAGCGGCCAAAACAAAGACATTGCGATTACGCTTAATCAGGTCGCGTTCAGGTAGACAGACACCTAGGTACATACTTCCCAGCCTCACCTACGGATGCCAAACAGGGGTCTACATGGCAAAGACAAAAAATTATATCCAGGTGAGTCAAAGGAGTATAGAGAGAAGTATACTCAACATAAAACTTAAGAGACAAAAAGAGATGCTCAGAAATAAGAAATATAACTACAATCAATCAATCAATCAATCAATCATTTATTTATTTCTTGAATGTGGTACATAAGGTGTAATAAGATACAATGTTGTTCAGCACAATCCAGCCTGAATAGGCATAGAAATATCTCAAAAACTGCATTACTATAACTAAGACTAGAGTCTTATGACCTATCATGCAGCATGCAAAAAATACTACTAAGTTACAACATTACTATAAAGCTACTATGGTAGTTCGATTTGTGTAAGATTGTCCCATACCTATTATTTATTTATTAATTATTATTTATTTAAAGTGTCACCTTGCACCTCGATAGGGTAAGTGTGGAACAAGTGTTATAGGTAATCTAGCAGTGTCTATAGCAGTGCATATATGTGCTAGAATCACTTTATTATACAACTGTGCTTTAATTATGTTATTATTATAGGTACTGCACTGGCGTTTAGATTTCCAATCGTTTAGTTGTAAATATGACCGTAGTAGTGCACGAAACATTTATAGGTAGGTACATAGTTTTATAACGCACGCAGCCATCTTGTAACAAGCCAGCCATTAGATGTCATCGCTTTGCGTAACATTTTATTTGTATACCCTCTTTTATTTTTCTTAAAAACTGCTAGTCATCCCGCTGTTCATTCCTGTTTTTATTGTAACATAGGTACCTACTTTTAACTCCGTTCTGATAGTGAACACCTTCACCAACTGCTTACTGCTTCCTCTCGTCCCTACGCGTAATTCTTCACGGGTTTCACTATCAGTCGATACACAGGGTGAATAGCAGTGCGGCTTTAAGTAAAGTTAGAAATTTGGCCGGGCTTTAGCGCCCCGCCCCTGCGTTGCGATGCGACCTTTTTGTGGGAGGGCCACCACACAGCAGCTGTGGCGCTCTCGAGCCAAATCACCAGATCCACAAAAAAAAAACCTTACTGACACTGACCGCTGCTCCAGCCCCACTATTCTGTAACTTGTTTTAAGCTCACCTCAACGCTCACACACAAATATATCTTGACGCCGCAATTCGTACAACCTCAAGACGCGTCATTGTATTGTAGGTACCTATGTATTACAATATACATACCTACACGAGAATCATGCTACGTAACTTTTTCAAGCTTACGAATGAACAACGGGAATTATTTTCCCACTTGGAGCCTACAACTTTTGATGACTTTTAGTCAGACAAAACAATGGTTTCAGATACTATTTAACCCATTATAGACTAGCGGTATTTACCATATGGGACAATTTATATTTTTTTTTATATGTATGTATCTATTATATACACATTTATTTATTCAAAGCATACTTAATCAAAGCAATCCACAAAGTTAAATATCCACAGCGCAGGTTTCGTCAAAAATGAGCACAGAGTGAGTATCCGCAACAAACTTCGTCTAATATTAAATACTTACAACCAATAATTAGCAACATGCTTCGTCAAGACTCGGTTACAAAAATTAAACAAAAATATATATGCATGGGAAAGAAAAACAATATTACGGTATTGAATTCCAGGCCCGATAAGTACCTGGCGTAAACGTCCCTAATATACCGGCAGCATTTCCCCTCTGTATTGCCAGTGAAATCCGTTGTACCAAGTACGAACCGGACCTGGGATCGCAGCCCCTTTCCCTCAAACGTCGTCCTAACGCCTTCACCAACGACTTTGCCTCCTCGCACCACGGCCCAGATGTCTCCACTGCGACCGGAACAAAATCGTACACCGGTTCCAAGTTCGCATACTTCGCGTGACAATTTATTTATACCTACTTAAGTTTTAATTTCGCGTGATTGGCCATATTGCGGCGCGGCGCGTTGATTTAGGAGACCGTTCGCTGCTATATTGTATACCTAAAACAGTTCTTATTGACCTCAGTTGTGATTGAAGGTCAAAAGTTGGTGCATCGCAAATTTCGCGGAAAAATGTTTACCTACGCCGTTCAAGTAATTTATGATATTTTGTTTACTAACAGATAAAAATACCTAACCAATGTTATTGCAAAAACGTCTAAGTAATTTGGCAATGTGGCTTTAGGTAAATTTATTCACTTTGGAACTCTTTGCCTCCCCGCCCTATGTCCAGCAGTGGACGTCTTTCGGCTGATATGATGATGATGATGATGATGATTCGTAGCGCTGGTAGGTATAAATATTACAGCTACTGTGCGTTAAAGTTACTGGTACTAATACCTACCTACCGTACGGGATCGCGATCGGTATAGGCGGTTCCCGTGTGGTGTAGGTATAAAGATTAGTCTACCTATGTTAAGTAGTTTTTTCTTTAGTCATATGCGAAAGTGATTTAACATCATATCGAAAATTATAACGAAAGAAAAAAAGAAAAATATAATCGAAAATTATTTAATAATCATATTTTATCGTATTTATAAAGTTTTTTCGTATTTTAGATGCAACGTACACGAGGGATTGGCAATTTTAAAGAACAACGAGGACCTTACGCCTTTAAAAAATTGTGTCTTATCAAGAAAAGCTGGAATTGCAAGTAGTCAATAGTAGTAGTAGGACTATCGTTGGCACATAGCACAAAGGAATCTAATGCGATATCAAAATCTATCTCTTACTGGAGGACGTCCGCAATCGCAAACATCGAGAAATTCCCGAACTAACAGCCGTGAAAGTGACTTCATAAGCTTTACATATGCGTCACTTACACGGCTGCCAGTTCGGGAATTAAGTAATTTAATGCCATAAGGTACGATGGTCTAAACCACCTTCTCATCCCTTCTCAGAAGCGACGAAGATGTGCCTACGAGAACTGCCAGTTCGATCGAGATTGGAATGCTCGAAATGTGATGTGATGTGGGGGTATGTGCTGAATGCAACTACCAAGTTCATGTAAAGTACACAACGTGTTATTGTGTTTTAAAATCCTGGAGGCGCATTTTATTAAATACATATGGTGTACATATGTATGCCTATATCTTATTAAGTTGCAACTCTAGAGGCTGATTTATTAAATAGGTAGGTACATACCTAATACTATAACCATAAATTTATAGCACTTTATTCATTTCATAGTATTTGATGGATGGGATGCGGGCAATCTAGGCTGCGCAAGTTTTAGTACTAAGTTAATATTTTAGTTATCATTGTAATTTGTGTCCACTAACATTAGTTTAATAATAAGTGTTTTTATTGCTACTAACCACAAATATGGATGTACATGTCCGAAATAAATTTTTGAATTGAAAAAATTGAAAAAATAGTATTTCCAAATCTTTACCTCAGTACGAGCCTAGCGGTTCCATAATTATGGTACAAGCGTTTTTTTTTTAACTAAAGATCACACAAACTTTTCATTGCTCAAATTTCAATACGTATACTCTAACTAGCTTTTGCCCGCGACTTCGTCCGCGCGGAACTCGTTTATATCGTAACTTTCTCCCCCCTTTTCACCCCCTTAGGTGATGAATTTCCAGATAAAAACTATCTTTAGTAAGGACTCTTTGGGAAGGCCCCGGAATTCAAAGTATCTCTATACCAAATTTCATCTCAATCGGTTCAGCGGTTTAAGCTTGAAAAGGTAACAGACAGACAGAGTTACTTTCGCATTTGTAATATTAGTATGGATTGTATGAAGGAAAGGGTATCGATGCATGTAGGCTTTTTTCAGTAATATTTTGCATATTTTCATATCACACGGCCGTAAGGACCTTTTCTACTAAACCGTAGGATTAAATTAACTGACTTGTAATTTAAACATTTTATATTAAAAATAAAAATACTTCAGCAAAATAATAGTAACGTCTTTTTTACCCCGTTTTAGAAAACATCTTCAAAACTAAGGCCGCCATAAGGTACCTTTACCCTTGGAACGTCAATTTACTTATGTAATGTTAATGTTCCTATTCCCCAGGACTCCCAACTACCGCTATACCGTAAATGGGTTCCATCCAAATTTTCACCCCCTATTTCACCTCCTTAGAGGATGATTTTCAGGATAAAAACTATCCGTTGTTATTCTCCAGGACTCAAACTATCTCTATACCGAATATCATCTAAATGGGCTACATCCAAATTTTCACCCCCATTTCACCCCCTTAGGGGATGATTTCTGGAATAGAAACTATTATATGTCCTTTTCCAGAACTCAAACTACCTTTCAACCAAATTTTATCAAAATGTATCACAAACAAATTTCCACCCCCAATTACACCCCCTTAGTGGATGATTTTCGGGATAAAACTATCCTATGTCCTTCCTTATCTATCGCTATACCGTAAATGGGTTCAATCCAAATGTTCATCCACCATTTCTCACCCCCTTAGGGGATGATTTCCTCCTTTTATGTGTTCCGGAATAAAAAAAAATCTATGTTCTTTCCTAGGACTCCTCCTCTTTACCAAATTTCATCTAAATGGGTTCTATCTAAATCTTCAACCTCAGGAAATGATTTTTCCTGAGGTTGAAGATTTGGATAGAATGTTGAAATCACCACCTCAGGAAATGATTTTTCGGGATAAAAACTATGCATTGTCCTTCCCTAGGATTCCTTCTATCTATTTACCAAATTTCATCTAAATGGGTTTTATCCAAATTTTCACCCCCTATTTTATCCCTGAGAGGATGATTTTCGGGATTAAAACTATCCGTTGTCATATTCCGGGACTCAAACTATCTTTCAACCAAATTTCATCAAAATGGGTTACAAACAAATTTTCACCCCCAATTACACCCCCTTATGGGATGATTTTCAGGAGTAAACTATCCTATGTCCTTCCCCAAGACTCCAACTCGCTATACCGTAAATGGGTTCCATCCAAATTTTCATACCCCATTTCACCCCCTTAGGAAAGAAAGAAAGAAAGAAAGAAGCCATTTATTTACTACACAAAAGACACACAGAGATAAAGGGAGTAGGCATACATTACAATTTAACACATATTGTGTGTGTCTTCGCGGCAGTGAATAGGTCGCTGTCTCAGCATTATGCCGAGGTGTCAGACAGACACCTACAGCGCTGATTTTCAGACAGCACCGTACGTGACCCACGGAACGCAACACAACATACGACCATTGATAAACACATAATTATTGTATACATATAATAAATAATAAATGTAGGAGATGATTTCTGGACTAAAATTATGTTAAGTCTTTCCCCAGGACTCTGAACTATCTCCATGCCAAATTTCATCTAAATTGGTTCTATTCAAATTTTCACCCCTCATTTCACCCCCTCAGGAAATGATTTAGGATAAAAACTATGCATTGTCCTTCCCTGGGACTCCTTCTATATCTATACCAAATTTGAATTGGGGGATGATTTTCGGGATTCAAACTATCCATTGTCATCCTCCGGGACTCAAACTATATTTATACCAAATTTGATCTAAACGGAGTCCATCCAAAATTTCATCCCCCATTTCACCCCCTCAGGGAAAGATTTCCGGAATAAAAACTATCCAATGTCCTTCCCCAGAACTTAAACTACCTCTAAACCAAATTTCATCAAAATGGGTTACATCCAATTTTTCACCCCCCCACTTTACCCCCTAAAGGGAAGATTTTCGGGATGAAACCTATCCTTTAACCTTTTCCGGGACTCAAACTAATCATATACCAAATTTCATCTAAATCGGTGCAGCGGTTTAAGTAGCTCCATACAAATTTCCACCCCCCATTTCATCCCCTTAGGGGTTGATTTCCAGGATATTAACTACCCTAAGTCCTTCCCCAGGACACAAACTATCTCTATACCAAATTTCATCTTAATCGGTTTAGCCGTTTTCACGTGATGCGCGGTCACATAAACAGACAAACAGATAAACAGACAAACAGATAAACAGATAAACAGACAAAAAATCTAAAAACTGTTGGAACGTGTTCTTTTATCGATTCTAAGTATCCCTAGCCAATTTTTTTTCGAATATCTTCCATGTACAGACTTTCGACCCTCTTCAGCTTTATTATATGTATAGATAGATAGATAGATAGATAGATAGATAGATAGCTGGCTGTTCATATACAATTGCCAAGTCTTAAGAATACAAGAACACACAAATGTTTGGTATTTAGGTATCTCTTATTTGCCCATACTGTAGTACCTACAGTATTTTTAAGTTAGAGTAAGTTAATGGAACATCACACCATACCACATGGGAGATACTATTAAATACAAAATCTTTAACCAAAGGTTTGCAATATAATGCCAATGCTACGAGTAATCATTGGAATGATACCAACGATTTTCGATTTCCTCAGAAAACCAAACCTTTTATGACCAAATTGTACAATTTAAATTTAAAACATGTGTTTTAGTGAATCATATATTAGGTAGTTATTAAATTATTATGTTTGTTAAATATCAGTCGGAAATAAGAATATTGCCTTCAGCGCCCCCTTTTACTTTCATCGTGACTTCGGTTGTAATGTGCTTTTTAGGATTCCGTACTCAAAGAGTACTGTTTGTCTGTTTGTTCATCTGTCTGTCTGTCTGTCACCAGGCTGTATCTCACTGATACCGTGATAGTTACAGTTAAAATTTTCACAGATGATGTATTTCTGTTGCCGCTATAACAACAAATACTAAAAACAGAATAAAATAAATATTTTTATAGATAAAACTCTGGGCTTCCTTACGTGCGAGATTTATGGAAGGATATTGCATCAATCTTAATCCCTCTTTGGTCATCGGCCGCGGCTCTAGGCTCTGTTGAAAAGAAAAGCCTTTCGCCTAGCTTCATATTGTTAGAAGGTGGCTACTCGGAAGGAGGAAAGTAGCTCTAAATAGGCTTCTACATTCTGCCGGGGCTCCAATTTCGTGCTCGCAGCAATTGCTTTAACGACTAATAACATAATGTATGTACCTGTATTTCGAAAAAATAATATTATTCAGTAAGTGTGGTTAGGTAGTAGTCACTTTCGTAATTCAGCCCTCAAAATGATGCAAACGGAATTAAATTGAATGTTTATAAGAATAGTTACATGACTCTTATTTACAATAACAATATTCACACAAGTATTGAAAACCATAATACTTATAGTAATTTCACTTTCTACTCATTAATATAATTGCAAACGTTTGTAAGTTTGGATAATTGTTACCTACTCAGACACCTTAAAACGGCCGAACAGCCTTAGGTGACTCTTGCCCCACAGATAAATTATTATATTTTGCATTAAGACATTGAATACCATTTTAGGAATTATTACCTAAGGGAAGTTGATCGAATAGGAAACGGAAGTTAATACTAAAGTTCACGCGGACGAAGTCGCGGGCAAAAGCTAGTCATAATATAATTGCAAACGTCTGTAATTTTGGATGATTGTTACCTACTCAGACACCTTAAAACGGCAGAACAGTTATAGGTGACTCTTGCCCTACAGGTAAATTATCTATATTTTGCAGACATTGAATGCTATCTTAGGAATTATTACCTAACGGTAGTGGATGAAATAAAAAATGGAAGTTAATACTAAAGTTCACGCGGACGAAGTCGCGGGCAAAAGCTAGTAGCTTAATAAATATCGCCGGGTAATTCGGGTATGCCACCCCCCCCCCCTCCCAAAATTAACATCGGAAATGTTGATGGCTTCCCTTCTAAAATCCATCTGTGAGTCGCAAGGATCAACTCAGCAAAAGGAAATCTCTTAATCACAAACCGCCGTATAATGAAGCCAACACCAGCAACTATTTAATAATATACAATGTCAAAAACAGTGATATTATTAATATTTAATGTCCATAAATACTTATTCCTTTCCTGAATATAGTGGGTATTTCAATAAAATGATTCTCAGTTGGCGTTCGAATGTCTCCGTTCGCAATTCGGCGGGTGTGGTCATTCGTAATAGGTTGCTATCACTGGAAGGTTCTAGATAACTTTATTTCCGTATTAAAATTTAGTAGAGGTACACGTCTTGCTTAGCAGGTGACCGTTTTATAGCCTTGAACGCTTTACTTTTAATAAACTGATTAATCCAGGCGCTCGTTTCGTGTGCCAGGGAATCTGATATTAAAATAACTGAATAAAACACTGTGGTTTCTAAGAAGATGACGGATCAATCATGGATTCGGAGGTACTGCCAGCAGCGAGGGAACGAGTTCTTTTGTGAGGTGAGTGAGAAATAGAATATATACATTATTTACTCCCCGCTACTGGATAGTAAATTGGTTGCGAAGGGAAACGATCATCTTACCGAGGTTTCTAAATCCAAACACGCATTGTATTTACTGACTCCAATTAGCTTTTAATCGCGCGCCTACGAACAGACATGCCCGCTAGACGGGTTCCTGGCAGTCAAAGTGTAAGCTAAAAAGTGGTATATACATGGCTCAAGCAAGATTAAGTTCCAAATAAAATGCAAGCGTTTAATTAATTTACCTACACAAATATCATAATCATAAATCTTCAATAGTGTGCGGAAACCATATATAATATTGCAACCAGTAACGTAACATCAGCGTTTTGTCTGTGCCACTGCCACTGTTATTATAATGTATGAAAAATCATGAAAAATGGAAATCTAGTTGGTCATAATTTTAAATCTAGTCGGCCATGCCGGTGCACATCATTGACGATTTATATCTACAATATGTGGGTAGATAAAGTAGTGTGTGTAGCTGTACATAATTAGGCATTAAACACTCGTGTGATCCTATTATGAAACTCGATGATGCTCAAAATCAAAATCAAAATCAATTATTTATTCTGCAAATAGGCCACAAGGGCACTTTTACATGTCAAATGGTATTCTACAATATAATATTAATAATCTTACACAATAATCATTTTAAAATTGCAGATTTTAACCAATTAGTACCTAAATGGTTAACAAACTAAATGTCACTAAATGAAAACTAAAAAAATCCAAAATTGTAAAATATTATCAAATACATTCGATATAAGGTCTGTATCAGAATTAACAATAAGTTTATGGTATTAATTTAGTACCCCAGAGATGTATAATGTCTCTGAGCATCCAAATACAATTAATAATTATTCTAATGTTCTTATAGAGATGTATACTGTCTCTAAGCGTTAAAACAGAAAAAAAGGATCATTAATGTTTCGTAAACCCACTCTCATGTTTAGTGCCCTTCATTATGTACATAGACTACTAGGTATTATTTATTTGTTTCATCTGGCAACAAGGCCCAAATTTGCATGTACCTACCTTAAAAACAAAATATAAAGTGTGTGAGGGGGATGGAAACTAGCCGACCGAACCGATGTACCTAATTAATTGTTTTAAGGTGTTATTTGTTTAGATTAGTTTTCATGATGTTTTGGATTTTCTGTAATGTCACTTTGGCACTCTTTGGGGGAGGCCTATGTCCAGCAGTGAACCTCTTTTGGCTGATATCATGATGATCATGTTAAAAATATTGTTAATAATAAGAAATAACACAACTGACGACATCTAAACATGTAGGTACTTAATGTGTCCATAAAAAAGTAATGTTGTTGGCTGTGGAACAATTTAGTAACGACGAGTTTAAACAACCTATTGGTACTCAAAGGCTTGTTAGAAACAGAGACAGAGATAATTACTTACCTAGGGCGGTTAAACAAAGAATGTCTCAGATCGCAGGTATTTGACGCCCGAAGAAGAAGCCTATATACTTAGGGTGGCTATGGCCAATATGAAAAACCCATGACTAAATCCCTATATTGTATTGTATGGCCTAATAATATTATTATTATTATTATTTATTTCAATATCAGACATCATTACAATGGTCCATACTCTTTAGTAAAACTTAGCCTAGGGGTTAGTACCTACTTAAACTAAAGAGGTATTGTTTTACTTACCGCCTAGCGGTCATAATAATATTGTAATGCCGCATGAAAAGAGAGTGAATATGCAACACATGTATTTCTCTCTCTTTTTGCATGGGTTCAAAACGAGAGACATAATAGTAGGTACACGCTGATTATTTCGCTGTAGTTACATTATATGCATCTAGATCACCTTAACACCTTTTAAATCAAGAAAAAATACTGAACAGAACTTGTTTTGTTGTTCACCACACGAGAAACCCTAAAAACGCAAAGATGGTGACAAATGATTGTTTGGTAAGATTCGAAACTGTAAAATGCTGACCCTTTTGTAACTATGGTTGCCAAATTGAGTATTGTAGTACCTACCTACGAAGAAAACGTGCAATAATTTGAATTTCAGCAATTTTAATGCTACTAAATTGTAGGTACCTACTCGTATTAAGGATGACTCACGCTAGCGGGCCAGGTCGTTTTCTATGAAAAACAACGGCGTTTTTGCGCGGCCGAGCCATACCCAAGCCCGGCCGAGCCACGGCCGAGTCTCGGAAGCAGCTTGGTGTCGGCTGTCGCCACGGCGTCGTTTTTCTCAGAAAACGGCCCGGGCCGGACACGGCCCGTTCTAGCGTGAATCATCCTTTAATCGGTAGTAAATCTTGCGATCGGCCATATTCAGTGAGTATAAGACAAAATGGGAAGTGTAAGGCCCTGGGTTTTCTGACCACCCGTCGCCGGCCGCCGGCGACGGGTGGTCAGAAAACCCAGGGCCTAAAATGCAAAAAAGTATGTAATTTATACTTATACAAAAAGTAAAAAAATATTTCTAAACCTACAGAAAATTAGTCATAGCTTGAGACCTATAGAGTAAAGCCTTTATTAAAACCTGCAGGGCCTTAAATTATCACAAATTACAATTACAAATGACAGATGGCAATGTGCCCCGCCCACTGCCACTTAAGTTAAGCGAGTCGGTGGGCTATATAGGTTACCTTAGTTACCTTGCTTGTTATATAAATGAGTTCTTAAATTAATAAGTTACCTAAATTGACGTTCCTGGCATTGCAGATAGACAAGGACTACCTCAATGACAGGTTCAACCTGACGGGCCTGAGCGACGACGTGCCGCTCTTCCAGTACGGGCTGAAGATGATCTTGGACGTGGAGCCCCGTGAGTCCCTTTAGCAGTCAGTCGAGGAGTACATCAATGATAGGTTCAACCTGACGGGCCTGATTGAGCAGGTGCCGCTCTTCCAGCAGGCGCGGGACTTGATCCTGGACCTGGAGCCTCATGAGTCTCTTTAGCAGGTAAACGAGGACTACATCAATGACATGTGCAACCTGACGGGCCTGAGTGAGCAGGTGCCGCTCTTCCAGCAGGCGCTGGACATGATCCTCGACCTGGAGCCTCATGAGTCTCTTTAGCAGGTAAACGAGGACTACATCAATGACATGTGCAACCTGACGGGCCTAAGTGAGCAGGTGCCGCTCTTCCAGCAGGCGCTGGACATGATCCTCGACCTGGAGCCTCATGAGTCTCTTTAGCAGGTAAACGAGGACTACATCAATGACATGTGCAACCTGACGGGCCTAAGTGAGCAGGTGCCGCTCTTCCAGCAGGCGCTGGACATGATCCTCGACCTGGAGCCTCATGAGTCTCTTTAGCAGGTAAACGAGGACTACATAAATGACATGTGCAACCTCACGGGCCTAAGTGAGCAGGTGCCGCTCTTCCAGCAGGCGCTGGACATGATCCTGGACCTGGAGCCTCATGAGTCTCTTTAGCAGGTAAACGAGGACTACATCAATGACATGTGCAACCTGACGGGCCTAAGTGAGCAGGTGCCGCTCTTCCAGCAGGCGCTGGACATGATCCTGGACCTGGAGCCTCATGAGTCTCTTTAGCAGGTAAACGAGGACTACATCAATGACATGTGCAACCTGACGGGCCTGAGTGAGCAGGTGCCGCTCTTCCAGCAGGCGCTGGACATGATCCTCGACCTGGAGCCTCATGAGTCTCTTTAGCAGGTAAACGAGGACTAAATCAATGACATGTGCAACCTGACGGGCCTAAGTGAGCAGGTGCCGCTCTTCCAGCAGGCGCTGGACATGATCCTCGACCTGGAGCCTCATGAGTCTCTTTAGCAGGTAAACGAGGACTACATCAATGACATGTGCAACCTGACGGGCCTAAGTGAGCAGGTGCCGCTCTTCCAGCAGGTGCTGGACATGATCCTCGACCTGGAGCCTCATGAGTCTCTTTAGCAGGTAAACGAGGACTACATCAATGACATGTGCAACCTCACGGGCCTAAGTGAGCAGGTGCCGCTCTTCCAGCAGGCGCTGGACATGATCCTGGACCTGGAGCCTCATGAGTCTCTTTAGCAGGTAAACGAGGACTACATCAATGACATGTGCAACCTGACGGGCCTAAGTGAGCAGGTGCCGCTCTTCCAGCAGGCGCTGGACATGATCCTGGACCTGGAGCCTCATGAGTCTCTTTAGCAGGTAAACGAGGACTACATCAATGACATGTGCAACCTGACGGGCCTAAGTGAGCAGGTGCCGCTCTTCCAGCAGGCGCTGGACATGATCCTCGACCTGGAGCCTCATGAGTCTCTTTAGCAGGTAAACAAGGACTACATCAATGACATGTGCAACCTCACGGGCCTAAGTGAGCAGGTGCCGCTCTTCCAGCAGGCGCTGGACATGATCCTGGACCTGGAGCCTCATGAGTCTCTTTAGCAGGTAAACGAGGACTACATCAATGACATGTGCAACCTGACGGGCCTAAGTGAGCAGGTGCCGCTCTTCCAGCAGGCGCTGGACATGATCCTGGACCTGGAGCCTCATGAGTCTCTTTAGCAGGTAAACGAGGACTACATCAATGACATGTGCAACCTGACGGGCCTAAGTGAGCAGGTGCCGCTCTTCCAGCAGGCGCTGGACATGATCCTCGACCTGGAGCCTCATGAGTCTCTTTAGCAGGTAAACGAGGACTACATCAATGACATGTGCAACCTGACGGGCCTAAGTGAGCAGGTGCCGCTCTTCCAGCAGGCGCTGGACATGATCCTCGACCTGGAGCCTCATGAGTCTCTTTAGCAGGTAAACGAGGACTACATCAATGACATGTGCAACCTCACGGGCCTAAGTGAGCAGGTGCCGCTCTTCCAGCAGGCGCTGGACATGATCCTGGACCTGGAGCCTCATGAGTCTCTTTAGCAGGTAAACGAGGACTACATCAATGACATGTGCAACCTGACGGGCCTAAGTGAGCAGGTGCCGCTCTTCCAGCAGGCGCTGGACATGATCCTGGACCTGGAGCCTCATGAGTCTCTTTAGCAGGTAAACGAGGACTACATCAATGACATGTGCAACCTG
Organism: Epinotia brunnichana; assembly: GCA_963854355.1. Classification (NCBI taxonomy): domain Eukaryota; kingdom Metazoa; phylum Arthropoda; class Insecta; order Lepidoptera; family Tortricidae; genus Epinotia; species Epinotia brunnichana. The sequence goes on along the minus strand of OY977935.1, from coordinate 80,858,230 downwards.
ACGGGCCTAAGTGAGCAGGTGCCGCTCTTCCAGCAGGCGCTGGACATGATCCTCGATCTGGAGCCCCGTGAGTCTCTTTATATTACTAAACCACGATGAATTTGGGATTGGAATGCCTGTCAGTTTATTCAACTTTGACCTATTTATATGGCAGCACTGTCACCGCCAATCACATTCTAATCACAATTAGATATTACAAAATATAAAGAGGTAAAGTTTGTGAGTTAGTAGTCGTATGTTTTTGCGTATGTAGGGGGTAATGCGATGCGAGCCAGTTAATTCCATTCAGTATACAGGAGGGTAAACACGTAACGTTCCGGCAATTTATCTGTCATTTTTCCATAGAAAAAGTGACATTTAAATCTCCCTGACGCGCGTACAATGCGTTACGTGATCGACCTATTGGTGATTTTTTTTTTAAATTGGATTAGTACTCGTAGTTCTGATTATCTAGTAGTAGTAGCTTATATTAAACTCACAAACTTTAACTTTTTAACCCCCAACGCCAAAAGAGGCGTGTTATAAGTTTGACGTGTCTCTGTGTGTCTGTCTGTCTATGGCATCGTATCTCCTAAACGAATAGGCCGAATGCGGATTTGAATGTGTTTTTTTTGTCCGAAAGCTGACTTGATCTAGAATGTTCTTAACTACTTGAATTTTGAAATGAAAATGTCCCGGGTTTTTCAATATTTCTAAGTTGTTAATTATTATAGTATCTAATTACTGGTGGACTCAGTGAGCTGTAAAACACGTGAGCCGATCAATCTATTTTTCACATTTAATTAGATTTATTTCGAAAAGCTGTATCGACAAAATAGACTATACAAATATTGATCCTACTCACACGATTTGACGAGAATCGGTTCAGAAATGCGACCTGTGGAGGAGAACAGCGGGACAGCCGGACATACGAACGAATTTTAGCCGAAGCTGAAACGACGGCCCGGCCACGACATAGCGCGAATTGCGGCGCGGCAAGCGTTTTATCTGTTCAATGCGCGGTCGAGACGCGCAACGCACTGTGGTTAGTTGGGATCACACGCAATGAATTAGAAAAACCGCTGCCGCTGCCGCCGCCGCGCAATGTCGTGGATGGGCCGTTAGATGACGTGATAGGGGAACATCCTACACTTACGATCAAACAAGTACCCCGTTTTTATGGTTTCATTGTGTAATAATGTGTAGGTATGTGTCATTTTAACTAACCAGGCCCCGTAGCATGGATGGCCTTATCACGCGATAAGTGTGCCAAGATAGAGCATCCGTCCCTGACTGACACCGTTCGATAGAACGAGACGACGCTCTTATCCTGTCACTTATTGCGTGATAACGCCATCCATGCTACGGGGTCTGCTCGCTTTGGAATGTAATAAAAAAAGAATTGGTCAAGTTGTTTGCCGTCTAGTATAACTTCGGTCGGTTCGCTTGATTGTTCAATAATCCAGTAATTTGCACATTAAGTATCCCAGACTTTCAATATAAGTTGTGCAATTTTGAATACCCTATCTCATTAAATATTGATTGAAATAAGGGCCCATATGGAACTCATGTACCTATTATAAGATCTGTACAACTATGGATTCAATAAATGATATTGATTGATTGATTGATTGAAATACATTCGTTTTAGATGAGAGAGACCGGCTCATCCACCCACATCTGGATGACCTCGTAGACAAAGTTGCGGAGGTAGTGTACGGGCTCGCACACGCGAGATTCATCATGACTGAACGGTGAGATCATTAACTGAGATTAACACATTAGCTCGTAACGTGCCTCTTATTACGCCGCCTTTAGGCTCATAATCCTGGGTATTAAACACGCGTGTTTTATAACATTGCGACACTGGTGTTTTATGGTTATATCCCGATTAAGACACATTAGCACCTTGACTCCAGCAAGGAGTGTATACTGTATTTTCCGAAAATTGTTTTTTCTAAGTGGCGATTATTGCCATTCGCAAATTTTACCACTTTGTATTTTCTCGTTAGCTTCCTTTCCCGAAAGCATTTGTAACCATTCGCATATTTTCCCAGTTTATTAATTTTTCAGCAGCTTATTTTTTCAATAGGTTTTTTTTTATTCGCATAATTTACCACTATATTGTTTTTCCTATTCGAGCCTATGTTTTTCTTAGTAGTAAATTGCCTCATTGTCATTAGTAGTAAGTTTTAATAATAAGTTTTTCCACTCTTTTATAAAAAAATAACCTCGAAGAAATAGACTCGAGCTTTGCTCCCGCTTCCGTCTTCTAACATATCCGCGATCCGAGTCGGTTTTTCCACTAAGCACCCTGATGCGTACGATACACCACTATCTTGACATTGGTTGATCTCAGAGAAAAGTTTATTTGATGCTCACCCTTTGAACAGGGACTTAGTGGCAACACCGACTCGGATCGCGGATAGGTTAGAAGGCGGAAGTGGGAGCTTTGCTCCCGCTTTCGTCTTCGAGGTTATTTTTTTTTAAAAGGGCGGAAAAATTGGTATTAAAACTTACTACCATTGACAAAAAAAATATGCTATAAAATACAGTGAGAAATTATGCGAATGGTTAAAAAACCTATTGGGGAAGGAAGCTAACGAGCAAAAAACAAATTGGTAAAATTTGCGAATGGCTATAATCGCCACTTAGAAAAAACGATTTTCGGAAAATACAGTATACACTCGCAGCAAGGTGTATGTTGCACTATTCTGTAGGTCGATCACGTAACGCATTGTACGAACGTCGGGTTGGTCTAACTAAATGTCACTTTTTATATGGAAAATTAACAGTTAAATTGTACCGACGCGCGTTCGGAACGTTACGTGATTACCGCTCTGGTACAACCACGTCCCACCACACGCCACCCACATATGTATCAGGCTAAAGGATGATTCACGCTAGAACGGCCGTGTCCGACCCGGGCTATTTTCTAAGAAAAATGACGGCGGTTTTGCGCGCCCGAGCCAAAGCCGAGCCTGGCCGAGCCACGGCCGGGCCGTGCCGACACCGAGCCGCTTCTAAACCTCGGCCGTTGGCTAGGCCGGGTTTGGGTACGGCTCGGCCGCGAAAAATAGCCGTAGTTTTACTTAGAAAACGGCCCGGGCCGGACACGGCACGTTCTAGCGTGAGTCATCCTTAATAAGGGCGATTTCCGCTACAAGACGAAAATATCATTCTAAACGCTACGGCAGCGTGTAGCATCATTATTCGAAGCGCTGCTTGGCTTCAAACGGGTGCGGACAGGAGACCAAATGTATAAATATTTTTTGTTAACAGCGGAATGGGAATAATGCTGGGAAAATTCGGAGTTGGCGAGTTTGGCCGCTGCCCGCGCGTATACTGCCAGGGACATCCAATGCTGCCATTAGGTGAGTTTATAAGTGACTAAAGGTCGAAACGCATAGACAGCGGTGGCGGCGCGGTGCGGTGCGGTGCGGAGGCGGTACCGGTTGTAATGTTCGAGCTTCCGCACCGCACAGCGCCGCACCGACAGTCGCAGCCAACCGGAGAGACGCACCTTCAAGAGTGCGTGAAGACGGGGTTCCTCCAAAAGAGAAGGCCCCTCGCGCCAATGTGGATAATGAGGGTTTCACATCGGTGTCAAGAAAGCGCAAGCCGCGAAAGAGTCAGTGTGGTACAGCAGAGCCGGTCGGTTCTGGTCTGCGGGTTGCCACACCGAGTAAGGCGCTGTACTTGTCGCGCCTGCATTACTCCGCCACGACTGCTGACATGGTGGAGTATATTCACCAGAAGACTGGGTACTCGCTGAGGGTTTTCCAGCTGCGTTCGCGCCACTACGTGCACTTCAGCTCGTTTGTGGTGCGCGTGCCGCGGCCGCTGCAGGAGACCATCGCGTGTGCTGACTTCTGGCCGAAGGGTGTCGTGTTTCGGCGGTTCCGGGGCAACCTTTTTTACCACTTTGAAAGTGTCTCTCGCGCAAACTAATCAGTTTAGAAAAAAATTATGTTAGAAACCTCAATATCATTTTTGAAGACCTATCCCTATGGATAGGTCTTCAAAAATGTACACGTATGGGTTTGATGAAAAAATATTTTTTTAGTTTTAGTTCTGAGTATGGAGAACCCCTAAAATTTAATGTTTTTTTTTCGATTTTTGTGTCAAAATCTTGATGCGGTTCACAGAATACATCTACTTACCTACCAAGTTTCAACAGTATAGCTCTTATAGTTTCGGAAAAAAGTGGCTGTGACATACGGACGGACAGACAGACAGACAGACATGACGAATCTATAAGTGTTTCGTTTTTTGCCATTTAGCTACAGAACCCTAAAAACCGGTCAAGTACGAGTCTGGCTCGCGCACCGAGGGTTCCGTACAAACTTTCATACACCATACCCGTCATGTCAGGACCCCATTCTTTCTTGAACGATCTTAAACAGCTCATAGTAGAAGTTACCGTTGCACAGCGCCACCTGCATTTTGGTATATACAACTTACAACCATATTTGTTTATTCAGCGATAGCTTTTATCACGCGTACCGATTTCGATTATTTATTTTTTATTTGAAAGAAGGGACTTTAAAGATTGTACTATTGTATTGTATTGTACTATTTATTGGTAAATATTGTCATTTACAAGTCATTTACAATCAAAAAAAGCGGCCAAGTGCGAGTCAGACTCGCACATTAAGGGTTCCGTTAAATAAATTGCTTTTTACGATTTATGACGTATTAAAAAAAAACTACTCACTAGATCTCATTCAAACCAATTTTCGTTAGAAGTTTGCATGGTAATGTACATCATATATTTTTTTAGATTTATCATTCTCTTATTTTAGAAGTTACAGGGGGGGGGGGGGACATTTTACCACTTTGGAAGTGTCTCTCGCGCAAACTATTCAGTTTAGAAAAAAATTATGTTAGAAACCTCAATATCATTTTTAAAGACCTATCCATAGATACCCAAACGTATGGGTTTGATGAAAAAAAAAATATTGAGTTTCAGTTCTTAGTATGGGGAACCCCAAAATTTATTGTTTTTTTTATATTTTCGTGTGAAAATCTTAATGCGGTTTACAGAATACATCTACTTACCAAGTTTCAACAGTATAGCTCTTATAGTTTCGAAAAAAAGTGGCTGTGACATACGGATGGACAGACAGACAGACAGACAGACAGACAGACGGACAGACATGACGAATCTATAAGGTTTTCGTTTTTTGCCATTTGGCTAAGGAACCCTAAAAAGTATCACATTACATGTCAATTCTATATCATCTCCATCTCCACTTATAATAAATCTCTAGAATCAGCCAGTTTGAAACTAAGCTTTGGGTTGTTACGAATGTTCTCAGCATCCCGTGAACGGAAAAATATGAAACATTTTTTGTAGGTACATTATTATTCTAGCTGCAACTTAGGATAGTTTTTATCCGACTGCGACGATTAATAAATTTTCCGAACTATACGACTTCATTAATTTTTCATTTATTATTCTTAAAGTATATCGCCGCCACATCTGTCAGCTTTGTGAAACGTCAAAATGGCGGATTTTTTTTTCCTTAATTTCACCTATTAATAATTTAAATCCCGTCTCCGATAGACCTTCACGAAACGCATACCAAGAGGTAAAGCATAAGAAATTAATCGATTCTGATATGAGAACTTATATGTGCAAATGTCGTATTAAAGCGTAATTTCATTAAATGTATCAACAAATTCGAACAATATAAGTAACACAAATGTTTTTTTTTCATGGCACGCGCGCGCTCTCGTTGCGCATGCAGCCAAACCACGCAAACCAAAACTCGAAGTTCGTATATCTGCATTCCTCTCACTCGAGTAATGTTAGTGCGATAGAGATAGAGATACCCGAATATTTCGATTCTGAAGTTCGTGGTTTAAAAGAAAATACGGATGTCGGATAGATCGAAAATAGGGATGTAAACACTGTAGACACTAAATAAAATAATCACAATGTTGTAGGTATTTTCTCGAAAAAGGACTTAAAATGAAGTCAAATGGAGAAAAAAACAACGCAAGAGGTTATTTCAGAAGTCACTAAGCTATAAGTTTTAAGAGGGTGTATGTTCTGTCCCTTTTCCGCAAAACGCACCTTCATATGAAACGATTGTGTTTTACTAATATGAGTACTATGACACTCGAGGATCGTGACGTTACGGTCCCGATCGTTTTCTCACTCTAATAAGCGATATTAAAACGGTTGAAGCTTCGTTATTTTTTGATATATTTGAACGGGTTTTTCGTTTCTTCTTTCTTTTGAAGTAATAATAAATTTGAGTCTACTCCCCTATTTGGAAGACAAACGGAAAGAGTACCTAATATATATATTACAGATGAGTAATTTGAAGAAATAGATACCTACAGAAAAAACCGGCCAAGTGCGAGTTGGACTCGCGCACGAAGGGCTCCGTACCATTATCTATAAAAACGGCAAAAAAATCACCTTTTTTGTATGGGAGCCCCCCTTAAAAAAAATATTTATTTTGTTTTTAGTATTTGTTGTTATAGCGGCAACAGAAATACATAATAAGTGAAAATTTCAACTCTCTAGCTATCACGGTTCTTGACTCTTGAGATACAGCCTGGTGACAGACAGACGGACGGACGGACGGACGGACGGACGGACAGCGAAGTCTTAGTAATAGGGTCCCGTTTTACTCTTTGAGTAGAGAAGCCTAAAAAACAGTACGGATTGACAACAAAAAGTATAATAATTATATTCATGGGAACAAAAATATAAATGCCTATGTCCTGACTGACTCACTCACTCACTCACTCATCAACTCACAGCCGAAACTACTGGGCCTAGAGAGTTGAAATTTACACCAGAACTACATTTTACAACGTAGGCAACGGATAAGAAGTAATTTTCGGAAATCATACCCCTAAAGGGGTTAAATAATGCAAAGTTTGTATGGGGGAAACATGATTTTTTGAGCTAGAGACTTAAAACTTTGTATACTTAACGATTACTTATTAGAATACAAATAAAGTACTTTCAACGTTTAGGAAAATTCTGCCCCTTAGGGGGTTAGAAAGGGGTGTAAATTTTGTATGGGGAAACTTTATTTATTAGACAAGCGACTTAAAACTTTGTAGAAAGATTACTTATTATAATACAAATAAAGTACTATTAGCGTTTTGAAAAATTTCACCCCTAAAGGGTTGCAAAGTTTGTATGAGCGAAACTCCTTTTTGAGATAGAAGCTTAAAAGTTTTTAGAAATATTACTTATTACGATACAAATAATACGAAACAAATAAAGTATTTTTAGCGTTTTGGAAAATTCCACGCCTAAAGGGATGAAAAAGGGGTGCAATGTTGGTAAAGGGGATTTTTTGGAGCTAGAATCTCAAAATTTTTTAGAAAGATTAAATAATAAAAAAAATTCAAGATATGAGATTTGTAACTTCGATCTTAGCCTGTTTAGACTACTTACCAAAATTATTTCAGCGTTTTTTGAAATTCTTCCCCCAAAGAGGATTATAAGGGCATTCAAAGTTTGTATGGAGAGCAAGACATTTTTAAAGTAAGGGATTTGCAACTTCGGTTTTAGACAAAACAAACATGCTTAAATACTACAAAACTTATTTTAGCGTTTTTTTTTATTCATCGCCTAAGAAGGTTAAAACGGGGTTCGAAGTTTGTATATTTAGTATAGAGCAAGACATTTTTAAAGTAAGAAATTTGTAACTATGGTTTCAGCCTGTTTATTATGAGTTTATGAGGGTTCAAAGGGGGTTCTAGGTGAAAGAGTAAGCCATTTTGAAAGTAAGAGATTTGTAACTTCGGTTTTAGACTGTTTACTAAAAGACTAGGCACAAAACTAATTTCAATGTTTTTTTTTTTATTTATTTCTTAAACAAACTTTTAGACGATGACATGTTATACGCGGACGAAGTCGCGGGCAACAGCTAGTTATTTCTATTATTATCTAGTTATTCATTAATGCATTCATAATTTATATACATAGGTACTAACATTTTAATAAAGGGCTGTATTAAATTAGGTGCGCGACTGAGCCAATGTCTTGTGGCCATCGAAAAACTCGTCGATGGTATAGCAAGCCGTTTCCAGTACAATAGCTTTTAGTTTGCGGACAAATATTGCATCGCTAGAAGCGTGCTTTATTTCGTCGTCCAGTCGTGTATTGTACAGTCTGATCCCCATTACATGCACATACTTACTAGTTTTGGCCAGGCGGTGCGCGGGCACGACCAGCTGATTACGCCTGCACGTCACCCTGCCCAGGAGTTGTCTTTTTGATTTTGTCTCACGTATTTGCATGCTTCTATTATATACACACTAGGTAAAGAAAGTATTTTATATTTTTGGAAACCTTAGCCGGGTAGTGGTTTTCAAGTCATAATGCGGATAGCGCGCTTTTGTAATTTAAATAACCTTTTACGATCCGCAGCAGTACCCCATAGGTCGACACCGTACGTAAAAATAGAATGGATGTATCCATAATAGGCCCTTCTTAGGTTTTCATCAGAAAGACTGTGAGTTAGCCTAGACAACGCGAAGCACGCAGAAACGAGACGTTTACACGTCGCATCTATATGGGGTGCCCACGTGAGTTCTTAGATAATCTAATAGGAATTTGAGGACATAAAATTACATACAAAATTAAGTAAATTACAAATTTAATAAGGTAATTATTTTTGATTAAAAAAAATACTCTTGATAGAGATATCGATTTATTTTTCCTGTACTATTTATGTTACTCTTAATCATTTGTACCTAATTATTTTGTTGTGGCAATAAAGTATTTTCATGATTGTCTATGACCACTGGTCTATTGTTTATGTGCGGCCGTCTTCTGTTTTGTGCAGAAAGATGAAGTGTCATACTAGGACAAACGTAATGTGGTTTTAAGAGTAGTTCTTCAATAAAGCAGAATTGTGACTAATCCGGTGTTTAATTCCCAAGTCCTATCAGGTTATGGACCCAGTCAGGTCATAATTCTGTATAGGTGAAGAACTGTAGCTCTCGGGTAGTGGTGATTCGGAGGCTGGCACGTGGAGAGAGGTTTCAGGAGGAGCCTTGGAGGTCGTACAGTGGGCGCGACAAAAGGCTAGGAGGGAACACACGTGAGCAATAATGGAATCCCACATGGTATCGACAGGAGGGGTGAGGCTAGAAGGGCAGCGAAATTGGAGCATATGGAAATTTCAAATTTCGGTTACTTTAAAAGGAGCGGATCTATGGAATACTAGCTGTTACCCGCGACTTCATCCGCGTAGAACATGTTATCGTCTTAATGTTTGTTTAAGGACTTAAAGAAATGAATTAAAATAATTACTTTAAAAACAAAGTTTAAACCGACTTCCATTCAGTACTTCGCCAAGCCACAAAGGTACATGAACATTTCCTTTCCAATTTACCACATGCACTGCTTTCCGAGAGCAAATGCGTTGATTATTACAGAAAAAATCCAATTCGCTATCTGTGGGCTGATAATATTTGAGGAGTTCCGTCGATTCCTAAAGGATCTCAGAATTAACACTTCAAGAGTTGCTACTTCAACGGAATCATGTCAGAATCTTTGACGTACTTTACATCTTTGAGGAGTTCCATAAGTGATCTGTGGTCTTCATCATCAGTTCCACTTCACCAAAATTGCAATTTCCGAAGGTAAATACACGAATTATAATAGAAAATACCGAAATCACTACATGCGTGCCTATAAAATATGAGGGTTGCTCTCAATTTCCCTGGGATCCTATTATCAGATCCTGATTTGGTGACAATGGGACCACCTCTGAAGTATACTTAAAAAAGAATTTTGGAAATCGGTCTACAATTGACGTAGAAATCGGCGAAACTACATTAAAAAAAACATGCAATGGCACATATAACCTCTACCTTTTTTTAAGTCGGTTAAAAAAATTTAATTAGTTTTGTAGTCTTTTAGTATAACAGTCTAAAACCGAAGTTACAAATCGCTTACCTTCAAAATGTCTTGCTCTCTATACAAACTTAGAACCTCTTTGAACCCTCATAGTATAAGTCTGAAACCGTAGTTAGAAATTTCTTACTTTAAAAAAGTGTTGTTTTCTATACAAACTTCAAACGCCCTTTAACCTTCTTAGGCGATGAATTAAAAAAAAACGCTGAAATAAGTTTTGTAATCTTTCAGCAAACAGTCTACAACCGAAATTTTGTAGTCTTTTAGCAAACAGGCTAAGATCGAAGTGACAAATCTGATACTTTAAAATTTTCTGACTCTCCATACCAACTTTGACCTCCATATTAACGCTTTTCAGGGAAACATTAAGGAGAAGTTTTTTTTGTTGTAATAAGCATTTTTTCTACAAACTATCAAGTCTCGAAGCTAAAAAAAATTTTTCCCATACGAGGATTAATAAGTTGGTTAAGGTTACCTTTAATGTTCAAAGGTGTACTTTAGTGGTCAGAGTAAAATATTTTATTGAGGGATGGTGTTGTGGCAATAAAGTATTTTCATGATTGTCTATGACCACTGGTCTATTGTTTATGTGCGGCCGTCTTCTGTTTTGTGCAGAAAGATGAAGTGTCATACTAGGACAAACGTAATGTGGTTTTAAGAGTAGTTCTTCAATAAAGCAGAATTGTGACTAATCCGGTGTTTAATTCCCAAGTCCTATCATATTTCAGAATTTTCGCTTAGTAAACTTCGGAGATAAGGGGGGGTGGTATTATTTTCGCTTAGTAAACTTCGGAGATAAGGGGGGGTGGTATTATTTTCGCTTAGTAAACTTCGGAGATAAGGGGGGGTGGTATTATTTTCGCTTAGTAAACTTCGGAGATAAGGGGGGGTGGTATTATTTTCGCTTAGTAAACTTCGGAGATAAGGGGGGGTGGTATTATTTTCGCTTAGTAAACTTCGGAGATAAGGGGGGGTGGTATTATTTTCGCTTAGTAAACTTCGGAGATAAGGGGGGGTGGTATTATTTTCGCTTAGTAAACTTCGGAGATAAGGGGGGGGTGGTATTATTTTCGCTTAGTAAACTTCGGAGATAAGGGGGGGTGGTATTATTTTCGCTTAGTAAACTTCGGAGATAAGGGGGGGTGGTATTATTTTCGCTTAGTAAACTTCGGAGATAAGGGGGGGGTGGTATTATTTTCTACATTTTGCTTAATAAATCAAAATTTAACAACCGTATAAAAAAAAAACGTTTTAAAAAGTGCAACTCAAGTCCTTTCATATGATACCCCACTTGATATATTTACTAAACGTTTTTTTAACCCCCCTCATATTCGTCATTTACACAGATAATAAAAATGTATATTTCATTTTTTCATTTTCTATACACGTACGTGTCTTAACCCTCTTAACAGTTGTTCCAAATTTCAAATTGATAGCTTAAGTAGTTCCTGAGATATTTCACGTTGTGACAGACGGACGGACGGACAGACGCACAGAGTCGCACCATAAGGGTTCCTTTTTTACCTTTTTGGTACGGAACCCTAACAAGTGGAACTATGACAAGGAATTAATTGTATATCCTTTTCTGTTGCACTTATTGAGATATGTACCAATACCTATTACCATCTCGCTCGGTCGTGGTAATATTATTAGTATTACCATAGCCTGTCCTGAGTGAAAACAGGCTCATAAGTAATTTATTTTACAAACAAAGTTTTAACCGACTTCAAATCAGTAGGTATAGATGAATTATCGAGAACATGGAATTGCATTTCAATTCAATTCATTTATTGCAATAATCATGTTCATTGTACAATGGATGTCAAAAGTAGTAATAAGTAGGTACATGATACCCTGCAAGGGTACTGCAATTCTCTTCTTCTTCTTCTTCTTTGTCCTCGCCTTTTCCCGTTACACGGGGTCGGCTTTCTTTATCATGCGGCGCCATGTAGTCCGCTGGATGGTATCCTCTTCTTTAAGCCCGAGGCTATTCATGTCTCTGTGGACATTCGTCAACCAGGTCATTTGAGGTCTTCCCCTTCCCCTTTTTTTGGTAGCCATAGAAAGGCATTTCTTCACAACATAATTGTCGGGTCTTCTCATCACGTGACCGTACCATCTGAGCCTTGCTTCACATATTTTGTCACTTATGGGTGCAACCTTAAAGCTTCCTCTTATGTGTTCGTTACGTATTCTATCCTTAAGTGTCACTCCACCCGCCCATCTCAGCATACGCATTTCAGTGGTGTGCAGCTTCTGCTCGTGTGTCTTTTTAGCTGCCCAGACTTCGCTGCCGTACAATAGAGCTGGTCTCACTGCCGTTTTGTACACCTTGCCTTTAGTTCTTATGTGCATTTTTGCGTCACACAGCACCCCTGTGAGCGTACGCCACTTCACCCATCCTGATGTTGTTCTCTGAATTACATCTGCATCTATAGAGCCTTCTTCAGACAGAACTGAACCTAGGTACTTAAAGGTTTTAGCTCTCGGGAGGGCGGTGCCGCTTAGCGTAATGCCTGGATTAGCTTGCGCATTGGAGTTGAAGTTGCAAAACATGTATTCGGTCTTTGTCCTACTGATACGCAAACCATTTTGCTCTAACGACCTTCTCCATTCTTCTAGGTCTTCCTGTAACACTTGTACGTTGTCGGATATAAGTACTACGTCGTCAGCGTACAAGAGATTCCATGGGGTTGGTTTTTGAATTTTTGCGGTCAAATAGTCCATGACAACATTAAAGAGCAGAGGGCTCAATGCGCTACCTTGATGTACACCCACTTTTATATCGAAGCTGTCAGATAGACCAGCTGGACTTCTGACCGATGTGTGGACATTGCTGTATAGGTCCTTTATAATGCGGATGTAGCATTCCGGCACGCTGTGAGATCTGAGTGCCTGCCATATCACGGTCCTAGGTACACGATCAAAAGCTTTCTCGAGGTCAATAAATGCCATCCACAGGTTAGGTACTGCAATTCTCTTACATTCTAAAATTACGAGTAGGTACATTACAGGTATATATTATAATACTAGCTGTTGCCCGCGACTTTGTCCGCGTAGAACTTATACTTAGAAAATATAATGCAAACAAACTTCTACTTACCATCTTAAGGGATGATTTCCGAGGCAAAAACTATTCTATATCCTTCGAAGGGTCTCAAATTATCTCTATACCAAATTTCATCTAGGTACATGGATTTTATCCAAACTTTCACCCCCTATTATACGGGATAAAAACTATCTAATGTCATTCTTCGGGACTCAAACGACCTTTATACCAAATTTTATCTAAACGGGATTCATCCAAATTTTCACCCCCCATTTCACCCCCTTAGGGAGTGATTTCCGGAATTAAAACCATCCTATGTCCTTTCCCAGGACTCAAGCTATCTCTATACCAAATTGTATTAAAATGGGTTCCATCCGAATTTTTACCCCTAATTTCACCCCCTTAGGGGATGATTTCTGGGGTAAAAACTATTCCATGTCCTTTCCCAGGACTTAACCTATATCTACACCAAATTTCATCAAAATAGATAACATCCAAATTTTCACCCCCCCACTTTTCACCCCCTTATCTTATCTTATCTTATCTTATCTAGGTGAGGGCCCTTTCGGATGCACTTCGACCCAGTGGGATCTTTTGTGCATTTGCTCTCTCCTTTATACCTGCTCCCAGGCTTGCTCCATCATTTCCACAAAGCGGATGATGCAGTTCGCCGGGAGCACCTTGAATTCCTTTGGTTGCGGGTAACCGTTACCAAAGTAGTTCATTCTTTGTCTGGCAAGGGCATGACATTCACACAATAAGTGTTCCATAGTCTCATCCTCCTCGCCACACATTCTACAGTCTAAACTATCAGATAGTCCCATCTTGGCCAAGAGATCCTTGACCCCGAAGTGACCAGTGAACACCCCAGATATGATTCTGAGTTGCTTCCTACTGGATTTCCAGAGTTTTCTGGTCCAGCCCGAGTCCACTCCTTCTATGAAGAGCTTAGAGTGCCTTAAGCCAGCCTCATTCCTCCACTCGTGTTGGTGTTTGGTTTTGGCGTAGGCTTTAAAGGCCGATATTATGGTCCCCTGCGAGAGTCCCACAAATGGTTCTGGACCTACAAAGTGATTTGTAGAGCCCCCTCTTGCAAGCTCATCTGCTCTTTCGTTGCCGATGAAGCCCTTGTGCCCTGGTATCCAAACTAGTTGCACCTTATTGTGCCTTCCAAGTCTGTTTAGTGCTTGGACGCCATTATAAATTAGTCTAGAGTCCACTTTCGGCGCCGTAAGCGCTTTAAGGGCCGCTTGACTGTCACTGAGTATATAGATAGTCCGCCCTTTGGTTCGCCTGTCTATATTCTCCTGTACACAAGCAATTATGGCGTATGTCTCCGCTTGGAAGACAGTTGCCAAACTACCCATGCTTACACTACTACTGTAGTCATTTGCATAAATGCCTGCTCCCGTACCGGATCCCATTTTTGATCCGTCCGTGTACCATATACTGTCTTCGATACCAGACTTTGGTGGTTCTAGACCTTCGGCCCACTCAGCCCTGGTTGGAACTTTTGTTGTGTAGTTCCTGTGGAATACATACTTGGGTAGCATTTTGTCGCTTCCCATGTTTACCCCCTTAGGGGATGATTTCCGGGATAAAACCTATTATATGTCCTTCCCCGGGACTCAAAGTATTTATATACCAAATTTCATCTAAATCGGTGCAGCAGTTTAAGTAGCTCCATACAAATTTCCACCCCCAATTTCAGCCCCTCAGATATAAAAACTACCCTTTATCCTTCCCCGGGGCTCAAACTATCTGTATACCAAATTTCATCTAAATCGGTTCAGCGGTTTAGGCGTGAAGAGGTAACAGACAGACAGACACACTTTCGCATTTATAATATTGGAAGTATGGATTATTAGCTTATTAGTATGGATAGTATGGGTTCTTTCCGCTTGTCTTCCAAATAGAGGTGTAGCTGTAGACTCACTTCAAAAGAAAGAAGAAACGAAAAACTCATTCAAATATCTCAAAAAATTACGAAGCTAAAACCGTTTTAATGTCGCTTGTTAGAGTGAGAAAACGATCAGGGACCGTGACGTCACGATCCTCGAGCGTCATAGTAAAAAACAATCGTTTCATTATAAAGGTGCGTTTTGCGGAAAAGAGACGCAACAAACCCCCTCTTAAAACTATATACACTTATAACTTAGTGATTACCTATACGAGTATAGCCTCTTGCGTTGTTTTTTTTCGAGATAATACAACATTATGATTATTTTGTTTAGTGTCTACATCCCTATTTGCGATAAGATAAGATAAAATAAGATTTCTTTATTGTCAGAACTGTGTACATTTAGTTATTTTGGGTAAAATAAAGTCCAACAGCTTGCCCATTTCGGACGTACAATATTAAACTTAAAGCTAGTCAAATATACTAAAACAATAACAACAATAGTATTTCCAAATAATGTTAACCATATTCACACATAAAATATTAATTTAGATCTATCCGACATCCGTATTTTCTTTTAAACCACGAACTTCGGAATTCGAAAATATTCGGGTATCTCTATCTCTATCGCACTAACAAATGACAGGAATGCAGATTTACGAACTTCGAGTTTCGGTTTTCGTGGTTTGGCTGAATACGCAAAGAGCGCGCGCGCGTGCCATTCAAAAAAAACAAAGTTTATATTGTTCGAATTTGTTGTTACATTTGTAGAAATTACGCCTTAATTCGACATTTGCGCATATAAGTTCGCATATCAAAATCGATTAATTTTATATTTGCTTTTGGTACCTATGTGTCTCGTCAATGTATATCGTAGACGGGATTAAAAGAAAGGCAAAGAAATTTCGCCATTTTGTCCGTAGTATTTCTTATTAGTCTGTGATTTTGACGTTTCTTTTAGCTGACAGATGTGGCGGCGATATGCTTTAAGAATAATAAATGAAAAATTAAATGAATCGTATATTACGGAAAATAAATTAATTGTCGCAGTCGGATAAAAACTATCCTAAGTTGCAGCTGGAATAATAATGTACCTATATAAAATGTTTCATATTTTTCCGTCCATGGGATGCTGAGAACATTCGTACCACAGAAAGCTTAGTTTCAAACTGGCTGATTCTTTTTTTAATTTAGAGATTTATTATAAGTGGAGATATAAGTGGAGATTACAACATCAACAATTTCATTACTTATTCTACAAATTTAATTAGTGTTTCTAACTTAACAGGTACTTGTGGAGTTTTATATTGCAAATAAAATTAACCTAATGATTTAATATAATTGATATTAATAATTAATATTTGATTACGAATTTAATTCTTACAATTTATCATTTAAATATTCATTTATAAATTAATAATTCTTTGGTTATTTTTAAAAACTTTTTGTCACATCCTTCATTTTTTATTTTATTTGGCAATTTGTTATAAATTTTGATGGCCATCACGGAAGTGCTATTTGAATGTAGTTTGAGCCTTGATGCTGGTAATAAAAGTTAATTTCGGTATCGAAGTGTATGTGTTGTTGGTAGTTCATGCCTTTTCCTAAATAAATCTATGTTTTGTTATGCGAATTTGCACATTTCAAAGATGTAAATGCTTGGTAACGTTAGAACTTTAAGTTGCTGGAAGTGTGGTTTGCAAGTATCTCTATTTTTTATGTTGACTATGATGCGAATGAGTCTTTTTTGTCGTGTGAATAGGGACGATACATCGTTACTGTTTCCCCACAATATTATGGCGTAGGTTAACCATGCATTGGCATATGCATAATATGTAGCGCGTGCTGTCTGCAAGTGGTTTTTTTTAATTTATTTTAGGGCATATGCGAAGCTAGCAATCTTTAACCTTGTTCGTTTAATGTGCCCCTTCCAATGAATATGCTTATCTATCACTATTCCAAGCAGAGAGAATTCGTCAACAGTTTCCAACCGAGTATTATTGTAGCAAAAATTTAAATCTAGTGGAAGTCTCTGGTGGGGATGGAAAGTCATCAACTTTGTTTTAGTATAGTTGACCTCGAGATTATGATCGTTCATCCAATTTGTTATCTTGTCTAACACTGAGTTGAGTTTTTCATTTAAGTTATTATTAATTTGATGTTTAATTATGAGAGATATGTCGTCGGCGAACAGTATGCATGTTTTTTCAAGTATTTTTGGGATATCATTAATATATAGAATAAATAAGAGGCACCAGCTACGCTTCCTTGAGGAATTAATGAATTGACTATATTCTTTTGAGAACGAATTGTTTTTATTTCTCTGGACTTTATGTCACAATACTCTATCTCCGTGAGATGTACTCTGTCCTTTAGATATGAAGCGAACCATTTGTGAGCGACCCCTCGAATTCCTACACCATACAATAGGTAGCATACCGTAGGCTTTCGTCATATCGAGGAGAATACCTACGGCATACTCTTTGGAGTCTATTATATTTGTGACTTCTTGAATATATTTGTACACAGCTGTAGTTGTAGATCGCTTTTTACGGAAACCGTTTTGATTTTCGTTAAATATTTTATATTTCTCACAGAATGTGTACACGCGGTTATACATTGCCTTTTCGAAAACCTTAGACATCATTGGTAAGAGGGCAATAGGTCGATAGTTATTAGGGTCCGTTGTAGAGTCTTTTTTGTGAATTGGCTTTATAAGAGCCGTCTTTAGTAAGTCAGGGAAAATTCCTTCATTGAACGAGGGAATCCGCACATTGTCGTATGAGGGTTGGTGGAAATTCGTCTATGCCGCAACTTTTTTTATTTTTTAGTTTTTTTATGATATTATGAATTTCGCGGTGTTCCGCTGGCCTAAGAAACATTGTGTTTTCTGTGTATTGCATAACCGGGCGACCGCGAGGTTCGTCAGCTGAGCAGTTTGATGACTCACCTATCGCTGCGAAATGATTATTGAAGGTATCTGCTACGGTTTGCGGGTCACACGTTACTGTTATTTATATGGAGTTCAAAATTTGGTTTCAGGCGGTTTTGTTTTTTCAGGCGGTTCAGGTTTCAGGCGGTTGTGCGTTCATTTATGATGTTCCACATTGTTTTTACCTTATTTTCTGATTTTTTTAGTTTTTTAATGTATTGTAGTTTTTTTTGACGTGGTTACGGTTTTTTCAATAGTTTTTCGTATTTTTGCTCTTAGTACATTACTGCCCGATTTTAATGAAAATATTTTTTAATAGTATTTTTTGGCAAGACTGCCTAATGCCTACCGTTAGCCATGATTTATTTTTATGATTATTACTTTTTATTGTTATCTTCCGTTTTGGTATATTTTTGTTATGGATGTCTCGTAAAGTATTCTCAAATGCTGCGTAATTTTCATTAATTGTTCTATTCGGGTGTATAATATTACTCCAATTCACTGTTTTTAATTGTAATTTGAAATTTTCTATGTTAGTTTCATTGTATATACGATTTTCTTTGTGCCAGGTTATTTGTTTTTGAAGAGGTTGCGGTAATTCAATTGTACGGTTGTTCCGGAGTGGTCTGAAAATCCAAATTCATGTACAGTGGTATAAATAGATTTGTCGCGAAAGTTTGTAAAAATCAAGTCAAGGCATGTAGACGTGGTCTGGGTTACGTGTGTGGGCTGTTTTATATGTTGTACAAAGCTATGTTCAGCCATGAAGTTAAGTAGATAGTTGGATTTGGGGTCGTTTTTTAAAATATCAACATAGAAGTCTCCCCCTAGGATGATTTTACATTTGTGATATTTTTTGTTTATATGCTTTAATAATAATTTTTATTGTGAGTAAAAAATGTCCTCATCTCTTCTGTTCCAGAAAACAACGACAAGTAGTATATTATAATGTGTTAACTCTATTGCACACATCTCTATCACATATTCAATAGACATATTTGAAATGTCTTTTCTTTCGACATACTTGATGTTGTCTTGCAGCACAAATTTAATTAGTGTTTCTAACTTAACAGGTACTTGTGGAGTTTTATATTGCAAATAAAATTAACCTAATGATTTAATATAATTGATATTAATAATTAATATTTGATTACGAATTTAATTCTTACAATTTATCATTTAAATATTCATTTATAAATTAATAATTCTTTGGTTATTTTTAAAAACTTTTTGTCACATCCTTCATTTTTTATTTTATTTGGCAATTTGTTATAAATTTTGATGGCCATCACGGAAGTGCTATTTGAATGTAGTTTGAGCCTTGATGCTGGTAATAAAAGTTAATTTCGGTATCGAAGTGTATGTGTTGTTGGTAGTTCATGCCTTTTCCTAAATAAATCTATGTTTTGTTATGCGAATTTGCACATTTCAAAGATGTAAATGCTTGGTAACGTTAGAACTTTAAGTTGCTGGAAGTGTGGTTTGCAAGTATCTCTATTTTTTATGTTGACTATGATGCGAATGAGTCTTTTTTGTCGTGTGAATAGGGACGATACATCGTTACTGTTTCCCCACAATATTATGGCGTAGGTTAACCATGCATTGGCATATGCATAATATGTAGCGCGTGCTGTCTGCAAGTGGTTTTTTTTAATTTCTTTTAGGGCATATGCGAAGCTAGCAATCTTTAACCTTGTTCGTTTAATGTGCCCCTTCCAATGAATATGCTTATCTATCACTATTCCAAGCAGAGAGAATTCGTCAACAGTTTCCAACCGAGTATTATTGTAGCAAAAATTTAAATCTAGTGGAAGTCTCTGGTGGGGATGGAAAGTCATCAACTTTGTTTTAGTATAGTTGACCTCGAGATTATGATCGTTCATCCAATTTGTTATCTTGTCTAACACTGAGTTGAGTTTTTCATTTAAGTTATTATTAATTTGATGTTTAATTATGAAGGATACAAGTTCCTCCGCCTGTTCGCACTTCTCGACAGAAAGATGCGCATAGTTGGTATCCAGTAAATTTCATCAGACTGAGTTTATTGTTGGGATAGCCAGGATTCCGAAATGCATATGGCTTGATACTTCCGATCTTCGTCTACAAAAGCTTCCAGTATGTGTTGTTTATTATATAAACTTTGAAAGTTTTGATATAATATGTTAAGGAAAAAGTTGTTATCTACAAAAGGTATGGTTCTTATAAGACTCTCGTGTGTTCTTTTGTGTTTGATTTAGATTATGTTCATTGTTCTCAATATCGCAATTTCTTTTCTGCTCGGTGCTTGTAGTGGAGTCTAGAATCCGTGTTTCTGTAGTCAATGGTGATGTATATTCACAGCCGTTCACGTATACTTTATTATCCTTTACTATCGGGTATAAATAATAAATCTATCTGAAATAAGAAAAAAGACCAAGCTGGTAGACGTAGGTGATCTAGCCTGCAGGCAAAAATGGCGCTGGGCTGGACACGTGGCTCGCGCGAGCGACGGCCGCTGGAGCGAGCGCGTGCTGCACTGGAGCGTGCGCGACGCGCCGCGCCGCCGCGGCCGCCCGCGCCGGCGCTGGAGAGACGACATCGAGCAGATGGCCGGCTGTACCTGGACTAGACTCGCGCAAGACAGAAAATCGTGGACGAGCATGGAGGAGGCCTTTGCCCAATCTTGAGTCCCCAAAAACTAATTTAAGTGTTCAACATGTTTTAAGTAATATTTATTTTATTTAAATCTATACCTAACAAGTCTATAATTTTATTTAAGGATGACTCACGCTAGAACGGGCCGTGTCCGGCCCGGGCCGTTTTCTAAGAAAAACGACGGCGTTTTTGCGCGGCCGAGCAATACCCAAGCCCGGCCGAGCCATACCCAAGCCCGGCCGACCTACGGCCGGGCCGTGCCGACACCGAGCCGCTTCCGACCGTGCAAAAACGCCGTCGTTTTTCCTAGAAAACGGCCCGGGCCCGTTCTAGCGTGAGTCATCCTTTAATTGGTGACTTTCGACTGATGAATATGATTTTTTTTATGAAATAACAATCACTTTAAATGTTAATTTATGATTTATGAATTTAAGGTAGGTAAGTATGTAGCTATTTTAAATTGTTACAGCTCTGAATTCATATTATAACTTATTTAATTTACTACTAATTATTATATTGTAAATACCAACATTGAATATAATTTGAATTAAATAAACATATATAAATATTGTTAATGAAGTAATCAAATGATTTTAAAATACTGACATTTAGAACAAGTAGAATATACATATTTTAAGATGAAATGGACGGTGTATTAAGTTTTTATTTATTAGATAGTTATATTAATGTATCCAAATCTACATTGCATGCTGAAAATACTTATATAGATAATTATTGATACATTACTTGTTAATTCTAAAATGAAATGTACTTAACTCTTGTTGTAAAGTTTTAGTTGGAATGTTTTTGTGGGAATAAATGGCTATAATAATAATAATGGCGTAGGGATGTGACGGCTCCATCGCCCACCAGATTTCTGGTGCAATCAGTCAACGTAAGGCAGCTTGTGGCGGGCTGTTAGGGAGTAGCGACCCTACGTACCTGAGTGCTCCTGGGCGTGTCCTGTGGTCAGGCTGAGCCGATCGGGTGGATGGTTGGACAGGCCCCCCCACCTCTGGCTTGCCTTAACTGGCTGTCCAGAGTGGAGTCGCAAGAGCTGTTGCTCGAGGGTAGATGTGGACACCTAAGTGGCGAGTTGGCTATAAGTTTAAAGTCCAGTGCCACCTCTCTACCCCCCCAGCCTCTCTGACTGGTGTTGCCCTTAGGCCATTTTTTAATGTCGCTATTAATAGGGGCCCATCTAGCAGTTGGCGAGTCACCGTCTGCCAGAGATAAAAAATGAGACAGTTTATTAGGCAGGCGTCCGATGTTTCACCCAATAGCCCAGCCACTACTTAGTCCATCATTTTCACACAATAACCCGTTTTCTTTAGATTCCATCAACCAGCAATAGTCCCTATACACCCCAGCGGGTGCTGTCTCTGTGTGCGTCCCATGACACGGGCAGGGACAGCATCCGCTCGGTGTACTCCTTGCATTTCATTAAATTGTCAAAGGGGCCTTTACGTGTTGGCTCAGTTGGTACTTTGTAGGTACCTAGCCCCACGCACGTCTCCCAATGGTCCGGGACATCATTGTCCCGTGAGCGGGTAAGACATACATAATAATAATAATAATAAATAATAATCGGGTATAGACCGCGTCCACGTGCGTCTTTCAAAGTATGTCTAACGACTTGTCGTTTTATCAGCGCTGCAGTATCCAAAAAATCAGATACTGCGAGGCCAGTGTTATTGAAAATATATTGGTTGTTTAAAATATAATTCTTCATCCTTTTGCTAATTAACTCGATTTGTATTGGCCTTCGGTATCCTCGCTTCCCAATCCTTTTCACATCCTCGATAAATGCGTTTATATTTGTGCCTAAAATTTCGTAAAATACATTAGTCACACGTTCTATAAGTACGTACCAATTTTTGTCAGGGTATTCATCAAGACCGTAAAGGACTATTTTCTTATTTTGGTGATTTTCTTCAGCGGGATTTTTCGGATCTTTCAGGTCCCTACTTTCGAACTGATTTTTTAGTGTGTTTAACTCTAAGCGTAGCTTTTCGTTTTCGGATTCTAAATGCTGCATATTTTCTTCTATGGCGTTTATGGTTTGCTGTATTCGTAGGCTTGGCTAAGCTTCGATGAACTATGGGATATTTCTAATTTAATTGTGCTTAGTTCTGAGTTGAGTTCCACTAACAGTGCTTGTTTGATGTTCTTTGTAATTGATTCCATTAGACTGTCCTTCATTGCTTTGAATTCCTTCTTGATGAGGTGGCTAAATCTATCGTAAGTTATGACTTCTTCTAATCGCGAGCCATTCCCCGCCTCACATGGGGGTGGTGTACTAGTTAAACCTGTATCGCCCAACACATTCGAGACGTTTGAGATATCAGAGTCTTTAGGTTCGTTTGCATCTTCTCTTATTCTCTCGGGCTGCGTTATGACTGCTGGGGATGCAGGGGTGTCGTCATTACGACGACGACGTGTGCAGACATTTCCGCAAGGAGGACATTTCCATTCTGCTTTTAATTCTAATTGTTTCTGCCTAAAGTATGCCGAAGTTATATTCAAGCAGGCGTAGTGGTAGCATCCTTTGCATTGCGTACAAAAAAGACGCTCTAATCTGTCTACCTTTAATTTACAAGCAAGGCAATTCATTGCTCGAGCTTTGGTAATTAGCAGCTGGCACCCGTTAGCCGCTCGGTGTAAAGTTGCAAATCGTGTGTAGGGTAGCGCTGATGCACAGCCTTGGCTTATCTCTGCGCTGCCGCCGATGATCCTCGAAGCTGCGGCCGTTGAACTCGGGCGACTTATGACCGCACGACAACGTAAGAAACTAACCGGGATGATTATTATTGCTAAATATTAATATCGTGATATTTCCTAAATTAGGAGGAATATTTGAAAGCTGCTTTCACTGCAGTAATAGTCACTGTTTCCACTTTATATTGGTATATGTCACTGTTCATAAAATGCACATTTTATATTTATTTCCTAGTAATCTTTACGGACGAGAACAAAAGCGATGTCGTCGCGACAGAGCATTTGTAGTGGTAGTATGAGAAAATAGAAAATTCAACAATACTAATTACTACATATGCAATACCATGCTGTCGTTAATTTATCTATACATACCCAAATTGCTCCAAGTTTGCCTATAAAATTTGAAGAGTTCCCTCGATTTCTCCAGTATCCCATCTTCAGATCCTGACCTGATGACCATGGGACCACCAAGTTTGACTCATTATCCTGTTCCGCCTGAGCCGAGCGTTCGGCTTTATGACGTAAAATTATCGTCCGTAAACCGACTTTAAAGACAACCAATTTTTTTGAAGTAAGGCACACTTGAAGTCGGTTAAAACTTTGTTTTTGAAGTTAATTATATATTTGCATTATCAAAATTCCCCCTCTTCCTCTTGTAGGGCTATCGGACGACCGCCACAAGGGGATGGTCAAGCTCTACTGTCCGAAGTGTGAGGACGTGTACACGCCCGCGAGGGAGCGCCACCACCACATCGACGGCGCGTACTTCGGCACCAGCTTCCCGCACATGGCGTTGATGATGTATCCGGAGCTGAGACCCGCCAAGTCTCCGTTGAAGTTCGAACCGCGGTAAGTACTGTGAAACCGAGAACCTTAACACTTATCGGACGACCGCCGCAAGGCGATGGTCAAGCTCTACTGTCCGAAGTGTGTGGACGTGTACACGCCCGCGAGGGAGCGCCACCACCACATCGACGGCGCGTACTTCGGCACCGGCTTCCCGCACATGGCGTTGATGATGTATCCGGAGCTGAGACCCGCCAAGTCTACGGCGAAGTTCGTACCGCGGTAAGTACTGTGAAACCGAGAACCTTAATACTTATCGGACGACCGCCGCAAGGCGATGGGCAAGCTCTACTGACCGAAGTGTGTGGACGTGTACACGCCCGCGAGGGAGCGCCACCACCACATCGACGGCGCGTACTTCGGCACCGGCTTCCCGCACATGGCGTTCATGATGTATCCGGAGCTGAGACCCGCCAAGTCTACGGCGAAGTTCGTACCGCGGTAAGTACTGTGAAACCGAGAACCTTAACACTTATCGGACGACCGCCGCAAGGCGATGGTCAAGCTCTACTGACCGAAGTGTGTGGACGTGTACACGCCCGCGAGGGATCGCCACCACCACATCGACGGCGCGTACTTCGGCACCGGCTTCCCGCACATGGCGTTGATGATGTATCCGGAGCTGAGACCCGCCAAGTCTACGGCGAAGTTGGTACCGCGGTAAGTACTGTGAAACCGAGAACCTTAACACTTATCGGACGACCGCCGCAAGGCGATGGTCAAGCTCTACTGTCCGAAGTGTGTGGACGTGTACACGCCCGCGAGGGAGCGCCACCACCACATCGACGGCGCGTACTTCGGCACCGGCTTCCCGCACATGGCGTCGATGATGTATCCGGAGCTGAGACCCGCCAAGTCTACGGCGAAGTTCGTACCGCGGTAAGTACTGTGAAACCGAGAACCTTAACACTTATCGGACGACCGCCGCAAGGCGATGGTCAAGCTCTACTGGCCGAAGTGTGTGGACGTGTACACGCCCGCGAGGGTGTGCCACCACCACATCGACGGCGCGTACTTCGGCACCGGCTTCCCGCACATGGCGTCGATGATGTATCCGGAGCTGAGACCCGCCAAGTCTACGGCGAAGTTCGTACCGCGGTAAGTACTGTGAAACCGAGAACCTTAACACTTATCGGACGACCGCCGCAAGGCGATGGTCAAGCTCTACTGGCCGAAGTGTGTGGACGTGTACACGCCCGCGAGGGAGTGCCACCACCACATCGACGGCGCGTACTTCGGCACCGGCTTCCCGCAAATGGTGTTCATGGCGTATCCGGAGCTGAGCCCCGCCAAGACTACGGCGAAGTTCGTACAGCGGTGAGTACTGTGAAGCCACAGATGTATGAATATAAGGAGATCGGACATGCCGGCCGATTTGTATTGAAAACGCCTGTCGCAAGTACATTAACCCACACAAAGCCCAAGTAATTGACAAGACAAAGCACGCACACATCTTAAACACACACACTTGTATACCTACGCTCTTATTGGACAATACACGCGCATCGTTTCAGGCATTTTGGGAAGAAACGTAATATTCTCTGCGATCAGCACGCGTGCACAGTATGGCAGAGTATGCCCATTGAGCTAACAACTGCGACGCGGCCGCCGGCGGCTTGTCCTCTCTCTAGTATTCTATGCTCCGAGTGTGAAACCGACATCAAACTTAACACTTTTCCACCAGAGATGTGCTATGCAATGTGTTCATACATTTGACGCGTAGCTCCAGCTACATCTACGTGCCATAGCACATTATCTGGTGAAAAGCCATCCTAAGGGCTACGTCGTGACTCTGAGTGGCGGTAGTACGTGTGAACGAGACGGCGTTCCGATCCCTCGCTCCTACTTATGGAGCATTGCCGCCGCTACTAGGTATAAAATGTCGTAGCCGTTACTTTGACTCCAGCTAAGCGCCAGGATTTCCCATGCGGACCACGTGACGAGAAACCGACCCGCCTCTTGCCCACTAGGGCAAGAGGCTTGTGTACTAAGATTTTTTTACGATGCCATTCCAACCAATTTTCGGAGAGGAATAAATATTTGTAAGGGAGCAACTACAATGAAATAATATAAATGCCCAAAATTTTGAGACAAATATAAAGATCGACCTCGCTGGCCGCAGCTGAAACGCTTCATACTAATTAAGTGACACACAGGTATGACGTCACAGCTTTCTATTTGTACCAATAGTTTAATGGATAATTTACTTTAAAATCAAAATTTAACACGTTGGTTGCCATATCACGCGAACTCGCGTGAAGCGGCTGTATACGTAGTGGCCGCTCACGCGAGTTCGCGTGATGATCGAATACAATATTGTCCGAGCCACAAAATTGCGGCCGTTGCGTATTGGCTTCTGATTTTTCCTTTGGCCACTAGGGAAGGGAATTACCTATTTACTAAAGGCCGTGGCCTGTGGGTAGCCATGTTTTACGAGCACTTGACAGTTCGCTCGCCGCAGCCGTACTGTGCGGGTGTGTTGTTTGTGTGGCCATCCATATAAATTCTGCATTTTCGGCTCGGCAACGAACGTGTTAAACCGACTTCAATTCAGTACTACGCCAAGCCACATAGGTACCTACATGAAAATTTCCACATTTGCTTTCCAATTCACCACATGAACTGCTTTCCGAGAGCAAATGCGTTGATTTTTAAGAATAAACCCAAGTCGGTATCTGTGGGCTGATAATATTTGAGGAGTTGCCTCGATTCCTCAAGGATCTCAGAATTAACACTTCTTTAGTTGCTACTTCAACGGAATCAAGTCAGAATTTTTGACGTACTTTACACCTTTGAGGAGTTTCATAAGTCATCTGTGGTCTTCAATCTTCATCATCATCTTCACCAAAATTGCGATTTCCGAGGGTAAATACACGAGTTATAATAGGAAATACCGATATTACTAGACGCGTGCCTATAAAATTTTAGGGTTGTCCTCAATTTTCCTGGGACCCCATCATCAGATCGTGACTTAGTGACCACCTCAGGACTATACTCTTTCTATTAACCCTTTAACCGCCATAGTCTGATTTATAAGACATAAAATATCCAGCTTATTTCGCCGCTGTCTGATTTGTAAGACGCAGTTTTGATTTGCATTTTACAGGACATCCATCGGTCTGTCGCATATGCAAGCCCTACTCTGGGTGGTGTACCGTCGTATCGGTGGCGACACGAGCATGCCCGATGAAAAATTCTTAGCGGTTAAAGGGTTAAAAAAAAAGAATTTTGGAAATCGGCGAACATACATTAAAGAATGTATGTATATACAGTGGAACATATTATAATCTCCTCCTTTGATGAAGTTGGTTAAATAGTACATTACTATAGAGGCCGGGAAACGAAGGGTTGCAGGCCAAGTAGATATAGGGATACGCGGCCGGCAACCCCGTTTCTCGCCGAGATTTGTATAGTGCTTTTCTCAAACTTGCAATGAAATAAAAAGTAGTCAATTTGTTTTATTCGTACAACTAAATAATACGTTTCTGATAGCTGTCAGTGCTGTCACATCAATCATAACCTATAATTGTGTCCCACATTTCTTACTAACAAATATTCCGCTTATTCCCTCAATTAAGTATTAGTTTATAGTTACATGAACTTATATCTAACTATATAGACGAGGCACTACAACAAAGAAAACACTTATAATTTTTATGAAATTTTAATACGCCGTCATGTACTAACTTTTGATTTCGGGGGCAGATTCATGGCTACTTCTGCTCGCAATTCCGGAGGCGTACAGTTCAATTCCATATCATTTTCGTCCGAACTCATTTCGAAATCGATGGCTTTTATTAGAAAGTTTCAAAATAATTACGAACTATTGACAAATCCTGCCAACAAGAGAAGAAACCTTTTTTTAATTTACGCGCCAAACTTTTTTTTAACCTGTTTGAAGCAACGTTTTACCCGGTGACATTAACATTAGCCCTAATCTTTTTTTTTTTTTGGTGATTGAATGCCAAGACGTTCTGTCACAATTTGACGTTTATAAACAAAAGACGGTTGCTTTGCAGGCCTAGGTGTGTAAGGTTCTATGACATTCCTTTACATATCATCTTCACTAGTGGCACCGGATACGTAGTATTTCCGGACCTAATTTGAAGTTCATGTCAACATTTCATTGCAAGTTTGAAAAAAATAAAGAAAAGTAAATTGCTGTTTTGATCGCCAAATACTGCGTCCTTTAGGTCCATAGTTGTCATACAATGTTGTTTCTATAAAATCGTAAGGATTCTATTGGTAGTTTTAAAATTACCTACTCTTGAGGCACTACCTAGCACACTTGGTTTTATCGCCACGTTTTACGGCGAAAATGTACTGAAACGTCGCGTAAAACACTACGTTATCATATTTAACATGAGGAATCATGCCATTCCTGTCTATTGTTTTTTTTTTCATTCTCCCATATTTTTTTGGAGATAAAATGCCACTTTAAGTATACGCCTATTGTGCGCGGTCTCGGATTCTCTGTTATGCGAGGGATCGACTAAGAAGAAAGGGGGGTCAAATACTTACATACTAATGTAAATGTCTGACGAATTTCAACAAATGAAACGTTAAGAAATCGGTGCCGTCAAATATGCCTACTTTGCCACCAGGGGGAACTTTGCCCAGAAAGCAAATTTTAACAAAATCTGGTAATGAACGGAAACAGCATATTAGGGCAAACCTTACTATTTTTTGTAGAAACTAGATTATATTTATGACTTTACTTTGAGTCATACATGTCTTTAACTTCAGCCAGGAGCTTGCAGCAAATTGTGGAATGTGAGGTCTACATTTCCGTAGGGCAAAGATTGAAACAACTTAGGTATCATTACCCATCCGTATTGTGTAAAACTTTTCGTCGTTAATACCAAGATATTCAAACGGACGCCATGTTTGCCCAAAATTTCGGACTGAGTCTTGTCTCAACATCATACGAGCTATAGTTGCGTCAATAATTCGACAGGGGCAATGTTGACAAAAGTCGAGATACCCGCGATCAAATCCGATAAAAAAATGGAATAGATGTTGATTAAAAAAATATTTCTCCACGTGAGTGATATGCGTATTAGTATTACCTACTAGGACTGATTCGTTAAGCAAAAAAAATCATCCTACCATATACAAATTATGAGATACTAGCTGTTGCCCGCGACTTCGTCCGCGTAGAACTTTTTAACGTCTTAGAAAATGATTTCTCTCAATACAAAATTTGAACCCTCTTTTAGGGGATAATTAAAAAAAAAGTTGATGTTCATTTTCTAGTTTGTGAACAAACAGTCTAAAACCAAAGTTAAAAATCTCATACTTTAAAAATGCCTTGAAATACTCAAACTTTGAACCAATTTTAACACTCTTAGGGGATGAATTTGGAAAAACTCTGAAATCAGTTTTGTAGTCTTTTAACGTACAGAATAAGACCGAAGTTAAAAATCTCTTACTCACACTTTAAAATTTTATTGCTCGGTATTAAAAATTTGAACCCCCTTAGAGGTTGAATTTTTCTAATCGCTGAAAGAACTTTTTTCGTAAACTTTTAACCCTAAAATTGACATTGTATCTAATAATGCACACATTTTTTGGTCATCTTTTTCCATTTTTTTCTAGAACAATTTTTTGCGCTCTATACAGCGCAAACGAGACTTGAACGCACGTTTTTGTTTTATTTTGCCAAGTTTAGGGTTAAGTCTCTTGCTCAAAAAAAGTGTTGCCCATACAAAGATTTCTTAACCCCCTTAGGGGTGGAATTTTCTAAAACTCTGAAAGTACTTTATTATTAATTTTAATAAGTAACATTTTGAATAGTTTTAAGTCTAGTAAAAAAAAAAGTTTTTCCCACACAACACTGGCCACCCTTCTTAAGGATCTTAAGAATCCCCTTAGGGATGGAGTTTTCTAAAACGCTGAAAGTTCTTTTTTAGTATTCTAATAAGTAATCTTTTTGCAAAGTTTTAAGTCTAACTCAAAAAAAAGTGTTGCCCATGCAAAGCTTGCTCTCCTTTTTAACCCTATTAGGGGTGGAATTTTCTAAAACGATTTGTGTTCTTTTTTTGTATTTTAATAAGTAATCTTTCTACAAAGTTTCAAGTCTCTAACTCAAAAACATAAACTTTCCCTGATAAAAACTTTGCACCCCTTTTTATCCCCCTTAGGGATAGGTTTTTTCAAAACGCTGAAAGTCTTTTTTTTTTGTATTTTTATAAGTAATCTTTCTACAAAGTTTTAAGTGTCTAGCTCAGAAAAAGTGTTCCCCATACAAACCTTGTACCCTTTTTTAACCCCCTTAGGGAATGATTTTTGTAAAACGCCGAATGTAGTATTTTTCATGTTCTAATAAGTAATTTTTCGTCAAAATTTTAAGTCTCTATTAAAAAAAAATATGTTTTTCCCATACAAACTTTGCACCCTATTTTACCCCCTTAGGGGTGAAATTTTCCAAAACGCCGAAAGTACTTTCTTTGTATTTAAATAATCTTTCTACAAAGTTTTAGGACTCTAGCTAAAAAAAATAGTTTCCCACATACAAACTTTGCACCCCTATTTTAGCCCCCTATTTTTAGGGGTAGAATTTTCTAAAACGCTGAAAGTACTTAATTTGTATTCTGATGACTAATCTTTCTACAAAGTTTTAAGTCTCTATTTAAAAAAAATATTGTTTCCCCCATACAAAATTTGCACCCCTATTTTACCCCCTTAGGGGTAGATTTTTTTAAAACACTGAATCTAGGTACTTTATTTGTATTCTAATGAATAATTTCTCTACAAAGTCTCTATTTAAAAAAAAGTAGTTTTTCCCATACAAACTTTGCACTCTATTTTACCCCTTTAGGGGTAGAATTTTCTAAAACCCTGAAAGTTCTTTATTTGTATTCTAATGACTGATCTTTCTACAAAGTTTTAAGTCTCTATTTAAAAAAAAAATGTTTCCCCCATACAAACCTTGCACCCCTATTTTACCCCCGTAGGGGTGGAATTTTCCAAAACGCTGAAAGAGTTTCATTTGTATTCTAATAACTAATTTTTCTACAAAGTTTAAGTCTATAGCTCAAAAAAAAAAAGGTTCTCCCATACAAACTTTGCACCCCCATTTTACCCCCTTAGGGGTAGAATTTTCAAAAATCCCTTTTTATCCCTAGCCCACGTTATAAAAGCAACATACTGTGCAAAAATCAACTCTCTAAGATTAGTAGTTTCGGCTGTGCGTTGATGAGTGAGTGAGTGAGTGATTGAGTGAATAAGTCAGTCAGGACATAGGCATTTATTATGTATAAATAGATAGAAGATATTGAAACTCCCATTCAAATATCTCAAAAAATTATGAAGCTACATCCGTTTTAATGTCGCTTGTTAGAGTGAGAAAACGATGAGGGACTGTGACGTCAATATACTCGAGCGTCATAGTAAAAAACAATCGTTTCATATGAAGGTGCGTTTTGCGGAAAAGGGACAGAACATACCCCCTCTTAAAACTTTGGACTCTTATAACTTAATCATTACCTATATAACCTCTTGCTTTGTTTTTTTCTCCATTTGACTATATTTATTTTAAATTCTTTTTCGAGAAAATACATTATGATTATTTACCATATTTTCGATTCCTGGGCTATAACCACGAACTTCGGAATTCGAAAATATTCGGGTATCTCTATCTCTATTGCACTAACTATACTCGAGTGACAGGAATGCAAATATATGAACATTGAGTATCGGTTTTCGTGGTAGCGCCGCAGGTACTTTGGCTAAATGCGCCGAGCGCGTGCCATTGTCATTCAAAAAAACAAATTCGTGTTATTTATATTGTTCAAATTTGTTGATTTCATTTATTGAAATTACGACATAAAACGACATTTGCGCATATAAGTTCTCATATCAGAATCGAATATTTTTTTATGGTTTATATTTTAGCATTTGTCTCGTAAAGGTCTATCGTAGACGGGATTTAAATTATTAATAAGTGAAAGGCAAAGCAATTCCGCCATTTTGACGAAAATTTGACGGTTCTTATAGCTGACAGTTGGAGCAGCGTTTGATTTCAATAAAAATAAATGAAAAATTAAATGAAGTCGTATATTTCGGAAAATTAATTAACTGTCGCAGTCGGATAAAAACTATCCTAAGTTGCAGCTAGAATAATAATGTACCTATATAAAATGTTTCATATTTTTCCGTTCATGGGATGCTGAGAACATTCGAACCGCGCAAAGCTTAGTTTCAAACTGGCTGATTCTTTTTTTAATTTAGAGATTTATTATAAGTGGAGATAAGTGGAGATTCTAGTTTTTCCGAAAAAAGCGGGCAAAGTAGGCATATTTGACGTGGTGTAAAAATTACTATGGTGTTGTGACAGCATGAACGTACCAGAGCTTAACGAGCCGATTGTGGTTGTTCCAGGTTGTTTGGGTTCAAGATCCACCCACAAGCGTACGGGCACTTCGAGAACGAGGGGCAGGCGTCGACGAGCAATAACGCCCCTCTCCACAACTCACTCTACACCAACGGTAAACTTTTTCGTTTTTACAGTTTTGTACAAAAAGCGACACTAAATTCCACAAAGAAATTTACGCTTTTACTAACTCCATACCATGGGCCATCGTAGCCCATCACACAGGACGCAGCTATGGGTAAGACGGAGAAAGATATACGTCCATAGCATTCCAACGCATAACTGCGTC
Source organism: Epinotia brunnichana (assembly GCA_963854355.1). NCBI lineage: Eukaryota > Metazoa > Arthropoda > Insecta > Lepidoptera > Tortricidae > Epinotia > Epinotia brunnichana. The sequence continues at coordinate 80,825,608 of OY977935.1, read as the reverse complement.
CCTTTCTTGCGCCATAATGGCCCATTGTGTATCTTGAGTCTGGCAAATGAAAGATGAGAATGAGAAATCGCGGCAAATTCAAAAATTCGGAGGATTCAAACCAGTCTTGAGACTTGTTTGTTGTATTTAAAATTTAAAACGATTTTATACATTTACCTGTACTTATACATAGTACAACTCGTTGGAAATATCGTGCGAACCTGGCTTGAGCAAGAGCATACTATCAAGCTGCAATACGACTGATTCCTCCTATTAGATAGAATAAAATTGATATCCGGGAAGGAGACATGGCGGGGGTGAGATTTTGATGGGGTCTTATAGAGGCCGGCAAGGTGACCACCAGAAAAATCTGACAGCTTAGGATTTGGCGAAGCGAGGTTCGCAGATATTTCCGACGAGTTGTACAATCCAAACTAATATTATAAACTAGCTATGCATTGCAACTTCGTCCGCATGACAAGCGTGAACTTGACCGATTTATGGGTTAGTTAAAAGACTATGCTGATATATAGCCATTTCACCATGGCTACATACCAGGCGTTATTGGTCGAGATCCTCTGTGTTTCATGTTGTACAAGTGACTGCAAAGGGATCGCTACGGCCATATTTACAAAAATATGTACCTACCTATACGCGACTCTATTGTTTTAACATTAAAGTCATGTATACATATCGTTGTACTTAACTTGGGCCCTTTGCAGTCAAGTACCTACTCACTCCCTTAAGGAGACGCTCCACGGGCCGATTTTGTCGGACGGCCAAGCAAGGTCACAGAAAATCTAGTATGGAGTGACCTTGATTTGGTTGGAAGCCGAGCTTCCAACACGACGTATCCACACGGGCCGAATCATGCTGCAAGACTGCATGCGCTCGTAATTCCGTTACTTTAACAAGAACACTCGCACTCAATTATCAAGTCAAGAGGTAATTTTTTTAGTGTTCCGTACCAAAATTGGACCACCGGAACACATAAAGTATATATCGGATTTATTTGTGCTGGCTGCAATAGTAAGAAAAAATCTTAGTATTATTATCTTTGGTCATGCATAAAAATTACTGGTTTTTGTCGGTTATTGATGAAAACACGTTACGCATTTGATGAAAATTTCCCAACGAAAAAATATATTTTCTGAAGTTTGCGGCCGGTACAAAGGGTCAGTATTGCCCACTGCTTGCCTTCTCCTTTCAGAAGGTCGTCGAGGCCCCAGAAAATGGAAAGGTTCGAAGAAAGGAATATGCCAACGTGAAAGTACAGAATGAGTGAATAACTCGCTACATAGTATAAAACTAAGTCGCTTCCCGCTGTCTGTCCCTATGTATTTGAAATGTGGTAGTTTGCGTTGTGGTGCTGGAGGACTAGAATGCCATGACTCCCTAAAGTCCGTAAGCCCACTCCCAATACACCTCCGTCTCATGACAACACGATAAAATGCATGGCAGCAGTCGAAAAAGTTGGTCTCCTCTGGCACCGTCTGCCAAGTAGATACTTCCGGCCATTTCAGGACTGACAGACTTAGGTTTAGGTACTATATCTACGATTAAAGGGCTAAATGACGCCACATGTCTCTTACTGTTGTTAGATGACGTAAATATACCTATCCTTAAAATTTTAACCGGAAGTGAAGGATTTTTCAAACTTACGGCCGATTTTAGGTGCAATATCTAATCTTCTCTGATTCTTGCCCAGCACAACTTTCTCGACCTGCTGCCTTGCATTTTATCGTGTTGTCATGAGACAAGGGCTTCCAAATACCGGGCCTTTTGCAATTAATACCGAAACTGTCCTCATCAATCCCGGGATCCCGAAATCCCGGTCAATAACTTTTTTTGTATCCAATGATTCAAAAAAAGGTTGCGTTCAAAATTTTGTTTAAAAAAAAGCCTTTTAGGTTTTTTGCACATTTAGTTGACAATCTATTCATCAAAACGATTATAACAAGCTGTTTTCTGAGCTTAGTGATGTCATTGTATCCAAATTAGATAAACTAACTTGACAAATGAAAATGTATGCAAGTTTTTTTTCTGTGCATATTCAGTGTCCCGGCTGCTGTGCAAAAGACTCTTCCCGTGATTTCCATGAGTCCCTTGTGTCCCTAGTATGAGACCACAGATGTATGAATATAAGGAGATCGGACATGCCGGCCGATTTGTATAGAGTACGCCTGTCGCAAGTTCATTAACCCACACAACGCCCAAGTAATTGATAAGACAAAGCACGCACACATCTAAAACATACACACTTGTATACCCACACGCTTATTTGACAATAAACGCGAATTTTATCAGGCATTTTGGGTAAAAACGTAATATTCTCTGCGATCAGCACGCGTTCACAGTATGGCAGAGTATGCCCATTGAGCTAACAGCTGCGACACGGCCGCCGGCGGCTTGTCCTCTCTCTATTATTCTATGCTCTGAGCATGAGACGTATTAGGTGTATGGGAATTGGGAGTGAGCTGGGACTGCTGGGAGTGGGCTAACGGACTACTATCTTTCCGTGGGTGTCGGAAGATAAGCGCCCGATACTCTTATGCCATAACATAATACCTTATACTTACCTACGCTGAAGAGTTGGCAAGACCACATTAAATAGTTGCTGCAACTGTCGTAACTATTTAATGTGGCCTTTTTATAAATTAAAACAAAAAAAAAAAAAAAAATTATAGTGTCGTAACTATTTAATGTGGCCTTTTTACACAACTGTCATTATAATTGAATTCATCTCCCTTTGACTGTAGAAATGATTGACAAATGGTTATCTGGAAATCCGTCATGACTTGGGGAGGCAAGAACGGGACCAGCAGAGATAGCGTCGCCGGCGCCACGGCGTGTATCACTGTCATATTCTTTTTTTTTCGCTGTTACAAATGCATTTATTGAATAGGTATAAGTTTCCAGCAGGTCGATCACGTTGGTCTAAATGTCACTTTTTATATGAAAAATGTACAGTTAAATTGTACCGACGCGCGTTCGGAACGTTACGTGATTACCCCTCAGGTTAAGGTTATGTTTCCTGTTGGCATTGGCACGTTCTACCTTAGGGGTAATCATAATCACATAACCTTCCGACCGCGCGTCGGTACAATTTAACTGTAATTTTTCCATATACAAAGTGACATTTAGACCTACCTGACGCGCGTACAATGCGTTACGTGATCGACCTACAGGTTTAGGTTAAGTTTCCTGTTGGCACGTGCTACCTTGAATTTCAAGAATAGTATTTGCCAATTAAGTAGGACGATTAAGGCATTCTTTTACTTTTCTTTTTTGTTATTATTTTTTAGTATAATTTACAAAATAGTACAGTCAGCATCAAAAGTAACTACGCAATCGAAGACGTTCAAAAGTTCTTATTACCTGTTAATAAAGACTTTTGACGTCTTCGTTTGCGTAGCAACTTTAGATACTGACTGTACATTACTGCAGACGCCGGGAGAGACGTAGGGAGGCCGGATAGTGATACGAGGCCGGCAAGCCCTTTTCACGGCCAGGCATGTATAGTACTTAATCAGGGACCGGAACCGGTTACCCTTATTGGGGTTTTCCATAGGGTTATTTTAGAAGTTGTTTTTAAAACCCTATCTATAATGGTAACCTTATGATTAGGTAACCTTACTGATAGGGTAACCCTATTGTTATGGTAAGCATATCTGATGTGGTAACCATAAGGTAACCGTAACAAAACCCTATTAAGATAGGGTTACCCTATCAGTGAGGTTACCTTATCATAAGGTTACCAAATTGATAGGGCTACCAAATCGATAGGCTTGAGCCTGAAAAGGGGTTTTCTGATCCTGTGCTTTTCTCAAACATACAATGAAATAAATAAATAAAAACTCCTCAAATCAAACTAATTTTCATGGCTGAATGCTATGATGCTGTGCCACAAATAGTGGAAAGAAAATAAAAATAAAATTCTTCCCGGCCTAGGCCTTCAATTTCGTATGAAATTCCTTTACAGTTCTCTCGAGTTGATCCGCCCGTAACGTGATACTTTGAAGCCCGATATAATCCACGTAATAACGACATTTCATTGCATGTTTGAGAAAATTAAATTAATGTATTAGTTATTACTGACCCTACATTTATGCATTGGAGAGAACTATTTAAATTTTAAGATTTTTATTTAACGAAGGTACCTTAATGGAAATAATTTTAACAATTTTAATCTTTTACAATGTTTTAGATTTGTTTGACTTTATGTTACTCTTAGTGACATTTAGTTTGTTAACCGTTTACTTACGAATAAATCAAATATCTTTATGTAAAGCTCCGTTAGTATGGAATTGGTTGGGTCACAATAAAACAACGTCCTTATTGTTAGTTTTTATTAATTAAAATAATCTTAAAATAACAAACATAAATGTAAACTTGATACTTTCCGAGTATTTTCGTTATAGGTTATAGGTTATAGGTTGTACGCGGGCTGGGTTTCCGCAACTCGACGTCATAAATGCGCCTATTTTGCGTAGGGGTTTTGGCACTACTGTTATTCGTGCCAACCCAGTTCCACCAGGAAGCCTAGCAGACCCTTTACGTTGCCGACGGCCTCCGGTAGTGACCCCGGTGTTCCGAGGTACTTTGCCCTGTAGTCCGCCACTCCAGGACATGTCAGGATGACGTGGGCGGCTGTCTCGTCCTCTTCCATGCAGGCTCTGCAGAGAGGACTGTCTGTAACACCTAAAGTAAAAAGGTGTTTGTTTAGTAGTGCATGACCAGTTATAGCTCCTGTCAGAAGACGGAGTGCCGGCCTCTTTAGCTGCTTTAGCTTCCTTGACAATCCGGGGTTGATTGTCGGGAGGGCCTCCCTGGTTTGCCTGCAGGTTCCTAGGGTGTTCCAATGTTTTTGGTGTTCTACCTTGGTGTTTAGTCGCAGTGTGCTCCGCAGCCATGATGAGATGAGTATTTTCGTTATGTTTATCTGTTGCTAAAGAAAAAACGATTTATTTTCACAGTAACGTTTTTTATTGATCCTGTCCAGGCCCCGTAGCATGGATACGTGACAGGATAGAGCATCCGTCCCTGGCGCACACCGTTCGATAGAACGAGACGACGCGCTTATCCTATCACTTATCGCGTGATAACGCCATCCATGCTACGGGGCCTGTGCTAGTTATGGTAAGGCAGTGACTGTTATTTAGGTGTAAGTACATTATCTTTATTTTCTATTATAGCGCTTATACAATTACCAAGGATCGGACAACCGCCCGTCATCGCACCGTCAAAACATCAGCCGGTTCCGTACAGCAGAGACTTCCGTATCATGTTACGATATTATATTTTATATTATTTATTTATTAACACGTTTGACCTTTGAGTATTAAGCGTTTGACACAACATAACTCATAAGTGTAGTGGTGAAAAGTTTTGGTCATTATTTTTTATTGGCGAAAGTCTAACAAAGCTCGAACACAGACACCGAAATGTCAATCATTAATAAAGTTGTCATTGAATACATATAAATTATAGTATAATAAATCTATAGAATACCTAATAAAATGTTTTATTAACAATATAGGTACCTACCCTACCTAAGGGAGTCTCTGATGTACGGAAAAGGGTAATGTTTTGAAAATGACGGGCGTTTGTTTTGTGCGATCCTTGTTAAGGCGACGTAGGTTCGTCTCCCTCTCACTGAGCACAAGCGTGAGCGAGATGGAATTGCATGTTCGGAAGCGGATATCATGTTTTTTAATTTTAATTTTTTGTGCGTTTTAATAAATACAAAAGTAATTTCCCTCAAACATGATATAGCCAATTTTTTGAATCAATTGTGCATAGTTTGTTATGACCTTGTGTATTTTAGACCTATGTATGTTTTTTTTTTTTTATCGAGCGAAAGTCAAAAACTCGGGATTGGAATAGCTGTTGTCTCTCGAGAAAGTTCTCAAGATTGCTAATTAAATTTAAGGCAGCCGTATTATTATTCAAACAAGCGCTACGACTTTTTAATAATCCGTTTTCTGAGCTCACGTCGCCTTTATTACTTTTTTTCTTTTTCTATGTTTCTAATAAATGGTATTTACATCCTTTGGCGTTTTCTTAATCCCGCTTGTAACTGCACAACCATCCATTGCATAAAAACAATAATTATCATGTTAGATTAGTGCTAACATATCATAATCATTTGTTCAAGAGCACGGCTACCACTGGACGGCCCGCGAGTTATGTCGCGGTGGGGTAGACTATTCGTCTCTTTCTAATTAGAACCCTTAGAAAGAGACGCATAGTATGTGTCGCCGCGACACAGCTCGCCAGTGATAGTCGTGCTGGCTTTAACTCTCGTTTCGCGGCCGATAAGCACTGCACACACGTCTCTGACAACGATCCTGCCTACGTCCTGAGGTCCTGAGTTTGAATCCCGGTAAGGGCATTTATTTTGTGTGATGAGCACGATTTCTGTTCCTGACTCATGGATGTTATGTTATTTAAGTACCTTTTTATTTATGTCAATAGGTACGTATGTTAATCATCGTCTAGTACCCTAGTACAGTCGCCATCACATACATCGGAGCAAACAAGCACGTCACAAACATCGGAACACACCTCTATTTTCAAGGCATTAGGGTGCATGTGCCGATATTTTTGGACACCTAGAGTGTACCTATGCTGTATGTGATGGCGACTGTACAAGCTATGTTTAGTTTGGGACTACGTAGGTCGATTCGTGTAACATTGTCCGCAAATATTTATTTATTAAAGAGCCCGTTCACGTGCACTGCGCCACTGATAAATAATTGTGATTATTTAAATTAAACGATAGATATTTAAAAAAGGAGGCCGCTATGCACTTGATTTCGTATGAAAGTATCTTTTGAATACCTACATAATAATAGTTCGATGCGATGCTCGATTCGTCTATCTAAATCCAGTGTATAGCGGCCTCCTTTCATCATAATTATTTATTTGTGGCGCTAGTGTACAGTCGACTACAAAGATAAGTATGTTTTTTAATGTTACAAAATTATGTATGTATACCTTATTATTATTACTATGGTAGTAAAGTCTAAGTACACATATTTTTGTAACATCGTAGGGATACATCTCTTTGTAGTCGACTACACGTGAACGAACGGGCTCTTAAGTATTCGTTAGTATTATCAGGTATTACCAAACCGCAATTAGAACAAAATTAGAATGGGATTGGAATTGCTGTCAGTTCATATAAACTTTTTAACATGGCAAAACTGTCACCTCCAATCGTAGTCTAATCGCTGTTTGACAATACACTTTGATGAATAATGTGAAAGGCCTCTCACAGACTGGCGCGGCCTGTAGGTCGATCACGTAACGCATTTTACGAACGTCGGGTAGGTCTAAACGTCACTTTTTATATGGAAAATTGACAGTTAAATTGTACCGACGCGCGTTCGGAACGTTACGTGATTACCCCTCTGGCCGCGGCGGACAATAGAAAACTTGTCATTAGCTGTCAAATTTACTATGGTCCGCCACCGCAGGCCGCGCCAGTGTGATGCAGGCTTGAGGATTGTCGATAGAAACAGCCGGATAGTCTATCTAGCCGCGGCACAGCTCGCGGGCCGTCTTGTGAGAACCGCGCTGTAGGACGCGGTGCATCTGACAAGGGCGACAAGTGTACAGACAACGACCCCCCTTCAGAGACAGATCTTCAGATAGACAATGGCCTTGATCTGAACGGTCGTTGTCGGACTCGGGCATTAAATGTTAAGCCTGCTCCACACAATGGGGCTTTTGGTGGCTGAAAGAAAGGTCCTCCGCAAAATCCTCGGCAGAGACCCGATGATAGTTGGAGAATTCGGAAGAAAGTTGAAATTGAGGACCTTTTTGAGGAGCGTAAAATCATTGGAGTGACTAAATCGCTTAGACTTCGATGGCTCGGTCACCTAGGGCTAGGGCGAATGAGAGACGATCGCGCAGTGAAAGGAATCTTTGAGGGTAAGCCTACAGGAAGAAGTCCGGTTGGTCGGCCCAGGTAAGGTATCGGTAGTTGGTAAAATTTATTTAATAATTATATCAATATGTTTTAATTCAGTAAAACAAAATTAAAACATTTACACAATATTAATAATTAAGTACAGTAATTAAATAATATGTCGTCAGTCAATAGTTATTTACATACGTCGTACTACAGCGGGCACTCCGCGGGCATTTCACTATGTTATTTATGAGACAAGTTCGGAAAGTAGGTGATTTCCGACGAGTGTCATTTTTATACATGAGCGAGTGAAGCGAGCGAATATAGTATATAGTAATTCGACACGAGTTGGAAATCTTCTTTCCACGCGTGTATCATGCAACGTTTTACTATGCCTTGTGCGAGGAAATAAAATAAATATAAATAATTATTCAGTTTAAAATACATACCTATAGGTTTAAATTGATTTACCTAGGTTGTCAGGTACCTACCTATTATCTAGAGCTGCATTTAACAAGTTCTCTACATCTTTTTTTTTCTCTTTTTTTAAGGAGCTTGTCACACAGGTGAACATGTCGCTCCGTTATAATCAACATAACATATTTTCCTAATTACGAATAATCTATCTATCTATCTATCTATCTATCTATATTATTATTACGCGAGCCCGATTTTTGTACATGCCATCAGTAGGTCAATCACGTAACGCATTGTACGCGCGTCTGACAGTAAAATCACAATCTAACTGTCATTTTTCCATTAAAATTGACATTTAGACCTTACAGACGCGCGTAAGAAAAGTTACGTGATCGACCCACTGATCTACAGTTATAGTCCGATTTTGATAAATGATATGTCACTGGATTCGTCTCATGCTGCAGATTTGCAATAAAATCTTCGTTTTTTCATTTTTTATCGGTAAGTTACTAAAATATAAATTTAAAGAAACTACTGTGCGCTGACCACGTGACTTTGGCTGCGTGCTGCGTGACATCACGTGGCGTTACTTCTGTTTTGACTCGAGATGACAATGTAAAATAATAAACAAGAATTAAACTCAAACATGTACTAAGTTCTTCAGCATGAGAAATTATAAATGTTGAATCGGCCACATATGGATACAACACTAAGAAAAGTAAGAAAAATAGAAAGTAAACGGCCTTTTGTAAATATTGGTTATTTACATAAACTGACAGAGGTATATTTTATTGACAGAGACGTCAGTATTACTTACTTGCCATATTCTTTTTTACTTCAGAAAAGTTTATACACAAACTTATTTTCCCATATTCGAGATGTTGGGAGAAGAATGAGGTTTAATTAAATCCATTAATTGTCGATGACCCCATAGACGGCTTTTTTAACCTTACTTAGTACAATGCCGTAGGCACCGATAGGCTCCGACCACGTGACTTTGGCTGCGTGCTGCGTGACATCACGTGGCGTTACTTCTGTTTTGACTCGAGATGACAATGTAAAATAATAAACAAGAATTAAACTCAAACATGTACTAAGTTCTTCAGCATGAGAAATTATAAATGTTGAATCGGCCACATATGGATACAACACTAAGAAAAGTAAGAAAAATAGAAAGTAAACGGCCTTTTGTAAATATTGGTTATTTACATAAACTGACAGAGGTATATTTTATTGACAGAGACGTCAGTATTACTTACTTGCCATATTCTTTTTTACTTCAGAAAAGTTTATACACAAACTTATTTTCCCATATTCGAGATGTTGGGAGAAGAATGAGGTTTAATTAAATCCATTAATTGTCGATGACCCCATAGACGGCTTTTTTAACCTTACTTAGTACAATGCCGTAGGCACCGATAGGCTCCGCCTAATTTCCAGTGTAAAGAAAGATGTAGAAAACGAAACTTGATTACAAAATGTTCTTTTGGCGACTTTGTTGACCTGACTTGAATACCATCCAAATTATTTCAGGTTCAGATAATTATATTTTGATTACAGGTAGGAGGTTGGTTATATAAATTTTGTAAGTAAACGAGCAATACTTGTACATATATGTATTTGCAATCACGTTCCCGGAAACGGCTCTAACGATTTCGATTAAATTTGGAATACAGGGGTTTACGGGGGCGAGATATCGATCTAGATAGGTCTCATGTCCGGGAAAATTACTTTTCTCCGTATTTTCTCCATTTTCACCCGAGCAGAGCTCGGTCGCCCAGGGACAAAATTGTAATTTGTCAAAACGATATGACTTAATACTGGAAAACATACATTAGTAGATATTAAACTATTTAGCGGTACCTACCTATAAATAGCCTGTGCCGATACTAATAATAAACAGGTGTAATGTCTGTGAAATGTAAGTTTGTATGTTGGGGGTAATCTCAGACACTATACCCATCCTATTCTAAAAACCCTTTGTTTTGTTCAGTAGGTAGGTTATATGTATATATGTATGTATGTAAGCACTTTATTGTACACAAAACAGGTTAAAACATAAACATGATATGTAAGATTAAGTGAAGTAGGTACAAAGGCGAAATTATCCCTATAAGGGATCTCGGGGGGAATATAAGGGATATGTAGAGTGGCCCTACAGGATTAAGTATGTGCTATATTTTATACCGTCGCTGCGCCTAGATTCTTTGTATACGCAGCTGAGCCGCGCGGGTAGCTAGTTCTATTTAATAACACACTTTCGAGCAAACTGCAATAGTGCTGTGGCCGCGTCTGACAACGGGGTAGCCAGGGCAACATTGCAGGTCCCGACATCATAGCTGGTGTTAAATGCCAGACTTCTCCTGAGAGCTTCGTTCCGGACACATTCCATCATAACATGGTATACATCTTCTGCTGTCAACCTTATTCACTTAAAACCAAATTATTGTGGTTTTGGAACGCAATTATTTTGAATAACTCATTATGTTCCACAAAAAAAAGACACTGTACTGTACCATCGTAGTTCTAAAAAGCCAAACTGAAACTATTGGAACTCAATAATAAATTATGATTTTTGATTGATTTGTCACTTTCAAACGACATTTTTTACGAATTTACACAGAACAACTCCAAACCAAAGTAAACAAACAATGGCGGGCTAAGTATTTTGTTTTAAATACATGCGAACTCTTCATATGTACTAACTGCGCTTGTGCAAATCGCCGCCATGTTCGTAAAAAGCATAAGCAAGATATGCGTTCAGCCAAACACAATAAGTGAATATATAAAATAATATAATTTACTGATCAAATTCAAAATTTATATCTATACATATAATACATATAATAAAGCTGTAGAGGGTCGAAAGTCTGTACATTGAAGATATTGGCAAAAAGATCAATTCAGAGGCCTTAGAATCGATAACAGAACACATTTTAACAGTTTTTCGAATTTTTGTCTGTTTGTCGGTTTGTCTGTCTGTTTATATGTAACGGCATCACGTGAAAACGAGCGAATGGATTAATATGAGACTTTTACTAAAACGTTAAGTGGATCTTCAGCCAGGCTTATAGGCTATAAAAATTATAAAGATTAGGGTTCAAAGGGGGTAAAAAATGGGGTCAATCGTTGTATGGGAACTCCTTGAATCCACATGTAGTATTCACTTATTTGCCGATTCTAAAGGTATATCTGTATAGCTTGGCTAGCCAACGCTACACCACAGGCCCCCGCTCCCGCCAACGGTCGGGCCATGACTGCTGTCATTGTGACGTATGCGCACTAGATAAGCACAGATACACTACATCCCTTTCTTGTTTTAATGAAAAGGAAACCTATTCATGTAATCTATCTATAACGAGCAATATTTGTATATATATATATATATATATATATGTATATATATTTGCAATCACGTTCTCGGAAACGGCTCTAACGATTTCGATGAAATTTGGAATATAGGTGGTTATGGAGGCGAGAAATCGATCTAGATAGGTCTCGTTTCCGAGAAAACTCGTTTTCTCGAGATTTTCTCGCATAAAGATTAGTTAATGCAATATAGTACGTAATTTCACCACAACTGTCACCGCTTGATTAGACTAATGGTTATAACATTGGCCTACAACGCCGGTGGCCGGGTGTTCAAATCCCAGCGAGGAAATGTTTCTTTTTGCTTTCTTTTTTTATAGAGAATGATTTTTTCATACGTTTTTTTATTGTTTATATATCTTTTTGTTTTTAAATAATAATAGATATTAAAAACATGTTTTTATAGCACTGTGCCTTCTTTTTATCCATAAGGTTATTTAGGTTGAAAAAAGTTAGATTAGTCAAGTGAGTGGGCAACTCGACTGTTTAGAGATTCTTAAGCCGCCCGAAGGCCTCTAACTCGGCTTAACGACTACTGTGAACAGCAGCCGGGATCAACTGCTTAGCGTGCCTTCCAAAGCACGGAAGCGCTCATTTTAGTAACCACTCAAACAGGCGGTCACCCATCCAAGGACTGACCGCTGCCATCTTTGCTTAACCTGCGTTATTGTTTCCGATTCGCAGGCGCCACTGGGCTATTAACGCTTCGCTAGATGGTGCTCATCATTATCTGAAACTTAATTTTGGATGGACTCCGTTTAGATCAAATTTGGTTTAGATATAGTTTGAGTCCCGGAGAATGAAATATCCAATTTGAATCCCGGAAATCATCCCCCAAGGGGATGAAATAGGGATGAAAATGTGGATAAATCCCATTTAGTTAAAATTTGGTATAGAGATAGAAGGAGTCCCAGGGAAGGACAATGCATAGTTTTTATCCTAAATCATCTCCTGAGGGGGTGAAATGAGGGTTAAAATTTTGGATAGAACCGATTTAGATGAAATTTGGTATGAAGATAGTTCAGAGTCCCGGGGAAGGACTTAAAATAATTTTTCGTCCAAAAATCATCTCCTAAGGAGGTGAAATGGGGTATGAAAATTTTGATGGAACCCATTTACGGTATAGCGAGTTGGAGTCTTGGAGAAGGACATAGGATAGTTTACTCCTGGGAGGTAAACACGTAACGTTCCGAACGCGCGTCGGTACAATTTAACTGTCAATTTTACATATAAAAAGTGACATTTATACCTACCCGACGTTCGTACAATGCGTTACGTGATTGACCTACTGAAAATAATCCCATAAGGGGGTGTAATTGGGGGTGAAAATTTGTTTGTGACCCATTTTGATGAAATTTGGTTGAAAGAAAGTTTGAGTCCCGGAGTATGACAACGGATAGTTTTAATCCCGAAAATCATCCCCTTAGGGATAAAATAGGAGGTGAAAATTTGGATAAAACCCATTTAGATGAAATTTGGTAAATAGATAGAAGGAGTCCTAGGGAAGGACAATGCATAGTTTTTATCCCGAAAAATCATTTCCTGAGGTGGTGAAATGAGAGTTGAAGATTTGGATAGAACCTAATTAGATGAAATTTGGTATAGAGAGAGGTAGAGTCCTAGGAAAGAACAAAGAATATTTTTTATTCCGGAATACATAAAAGGAGGAAATCATCCCCTAAGGGGGTGAGAAATAATGGATGAACATTTGGATTGAACCCATTTACGGTATAGCGATAGTTAAGGAAGGACATAGGATAGTTTTATCCCGAAAATCATCCTCTAAGGGGGTGTAATTGGGGGTGGAAATTAGTTTGATACACATTTTGATAAAATTTGATTGAAAGATAGTTTGAGTCCTGGAAAAGGACATATAATAGTTTCTATTCCAGAAATCATCCCCTAAGGGGGTGAAATGGGGGTGAACATTTGGATGTAGCCCATTTAGATGAAATTCGGTATAGAGATAGTTTGAGTCCTGGAGAATGACAACGGATAGTTTTTATCCCGAAAATCATCCTCTAAGGAGGTGAAATAGGGGGTGAAAATGTGGATGGAACCCATTTACGGTATAGCGGTAGGTGGGAGTCCTGGGAAATAGGAACATTACATAAGTAAATATATGTATGTGACGTTCCAAGGGTAAAGGTACCTTATGGCGGCCTTAGTTTTGAAGATGTTTTCTAAAACGGGGTAAAAAAGACGTTTTACTATGGCTATTTTGAAAACTATTAGCTGTAACATTTTGTTGAAGTATTTTTATTTTTAATATAAAATGTTTAAATTACAAGTCAGTTAATTTAATCCTACGGTTTAGTAGAAAAGTTCCTTACGGCCGTGTGATATGAAAATATGCAAAATAATTCTGAAAAAGCCTACATGCGTCTATACATGCATTAATTTTAAGAACATCCAGTAAATACCATGGCTGCGGCAAATAAATGAATATGAATGAATGAATGAATACCCTTTTCTTCATAAAATTCATACTAATATTACAAATGCGAAAGTAACTCTGTCTGTATGTTACCTTTTCATGCTCAAACCGCTGAATCGATTGAGATGAAATTTGGTATAGAGATATTTTGAATTCCGGGGCCTTCCCAAAGAGTCCTTACTAAAGTTTTTATCTGGAAATTCATCACCTAAGGGGGTGAAAAGGGGAAAGAAAGTTACGACATAAACGAGTTCCGCGCGGACGAAGTCACGGGCAAAGGCTAGTGATATGATATGTGGATGTAACTAGTGCAAGTAGTGTATGTAACTGTACATAATTGGCATTTAAACACTCGTGTGATGTTATTATGAAACTCGCCTTCGAGATGATTAAATGGCATGTGTGCCTGGCTAATTAGTTTGAATTCACACTGACTAAAAAGATGAATATCTCAGTTTTGCAATTGAATTCGACTTCATGCCTGTAGAATTAAATTAATTCTATCTGAAGACGTATTTAATGGCGTAACTCTCATGTTTGTTGGTTTAGGGACATTTTGTAGCATTTTGCTTTCTTAAAAACATAATAATGATCAGATAGGTGCACAATATATGTATCTTTAATATAATTAATCAAAGTCATAATATGAGCTATTTTACTTCTTTATTTAATTAAACTATATTGCACAAACAAAAAGTACAAAAGGCGGACTTAATTCTTCAAGGTATTCTCTACCCGTCAACCACAGGGCTAAACAGAAAAGCTTATAATCAGTATAATCAATATATAATCAGTTACGAGCCTTAGTTTAAAACTAAATATTTCTGTTGAGTTTAGCCCAATGGTTGACTGGTAGAGAACGCCTTATAGCATAAAGTCCGCCATTTGTACTTTATTTTATACTAGCTTTTGCCCGCGACTTCGTCCGCGCGGAACTCGTTTATATCGTAACTTTCTCCCCCCTTTTCACCCCCTTAGGTGATGAATTTCCAGATAAAAAATATCTTTAGTAAGGACTCTTTGGGAAGGCCCCGGAATTCAAAGTATCTCTATACCAAATTACATCTCAATCGGTTCAGCGGTGTAAGCTTGAAAAGGTAACAGACAGACAGAGTTACTTTCGCATTTGTAATATTAGTATGGATTGTATGAAGGAAAGGGTATCGATGCATGCTGGCTTTTTTCAGTATTATTTTGCATATTTTCATATCACACGGCCGTAAGGACCTTTTCTACTAAACCGTAGGATTAAATTAACTGACTTGTAATTTAAACATTTTATATTAAAAATAAAAATACTTCAGCAAAATGTTACATCTAATAGTTTTCAGAACAAAATAGCCATAATCAAACGTCTTTTTTACCCCGTTTTAGAAAACATCTTCAAAACTAAGGCCGCCATAAGGTACCTTTACCCTTGGAACGTCAATTTACTTATGTAATGTTGATGTTCCTATTCCCCAGGACTCCCAACTACCGCTTTACCGTAAATGGGTTCCATCCAAATTTTCACCCCCTATTTCACCTCCTTAGAGGATGATTTTCAGGATAAAAACTATCCGTTGTTATTCTCCAGGACTCAAACTATCTCTATACCGAATATCATCTAAATGGGCTACATCCAAATTTTCACCCCCATTTCACCCCCTTAGGGGATGATTTCTGGAATAGAAACTATTATATGTCCTTTTCCAGGACTCAAACTATCTTTCAACCAAATTTTATCAAAATGTGTCACAAACAAATTTCCACCCCCAATTACAACCCCTTAGGG